>JARIHO010000005.1:2400000-3002681 GCA_029282495.1 Mycena albidolilacea | reverse complement strand
AATGAATTGCTATCATGTGATCAGCCCCTGCGTGCCGCCGCGGCACTCTCCCGTTGCAAAGTGCGCCTCTCACTCCGATCACTTGCCCTGCTTTTTGTCAAAGGAGGGTGCCCACAGATGCACCACTTCTTGCCCCCTGAACCCTTACATTCTTTGCGCTTCCCACAAATAGCCTCCACACACAAAGCCACACCCGTCTCGATCCTTTGGCCTCCCGAGTCGCGGAACCTGCTGTGGGCATGGGGGCCCAGGCAGCAGTGTCTGATGCACAACAACTGGCCGGATTATTTCAGGTGCATCAATTGCGCCGGGTGTAGGGGTGCCAAGGCAGCCGACTGTGATGTTAATTGGCCCATTGATTCCCCTGTCTGTGCCGCCTCCTCACTTGCCATCGGTGACTCACAGGATCCCATTCCAGAGAGCTGTAAATCAACTCCTCCCCAATATCTTCTTCCTCAGCCATCGGATTAAAAGATGTTGGAATATTGTCCCCTAAAATGAATGAAGTAAGCACGGATTCTCATAAAAAAGTAAGATTAGTCCAACCCGGAATAGAGAGATCCAGTTCTCCATCAGGAACCGCGTCAGGTAGCGGAATCGCAGGAAGAGCGTGAGTATAGTTATCATCTGAATTGAGGATGTCAAGAAGTGGCTTCCGAGCAGTGAAGTTGATGCCAGTGGTCAGCGTAGAACGCTCCGATCTCCAGAGTATGGTTTTTTTATGGTGTGATTCAAGTTGTTGAGGTAGTTTGTAGTAAATTCGGAGGTTGGAGTCAGTGACTGAGCGTGATTGAGCATCCACAAGCTCGTTCCAAAACTGCGCAAACTTGAGGAAGTCGATGTTCTTCCAGTGCTCGTGAGGTGGATAAAGCTTGTTTCCCTTTCTGAATTTTGCGTGGTTAATGTGTGCTTTGAAAGTGAGGTACTCCTGGTGTGTATGCACTGGAACCACCGCCGCAAGAGTTCGCTGACGAAGTTGGAGATATCGGTAGCGGTTCATGGACTTGGTAGACAGACATGTCAGAACATGCACCGGTGTATCACGATGGTGAGGTAGCCCGGTGATGTGTGGGCGAGGGAGTGTAGTGATTTTAAGGTTCTCAGCGAGTGATTTAGCTATAGGGAGAATGCCAATGGTTTCGGATGTGGCGATCCGAGTTGAGAGCACACGGGGGAGAGGGAAAGAGGGCTTGCATCCCACTGCAGTTGCAAGTTCAACAATTTCATCTCTGACCCAGAGGGCATAGTGTCCGCGATACTTTTTCCCCGTACGATTATGAAACCCAACCTAGCGAATGACAAGATGAGAACCAATGTGCGAAAGAGAGAAAATCAACTGCCTACCCTAATATTCCGACGTAAGATCCAGTTAATTAAAATACACTCCGCTAATTCAGGAGAAGCTCTCAGCGAGCCAAAAATGCGACGAACAACCATATGAAATCCGCCCTCAAGCGAGTTTGTTCCCCGCACGGTACGGTAGATTTTGAGCCCATCACGGTCCACTCCCATTAAATAATAAAGTGGGATGCCAGGTGGATCCGAGAGGTAACCCTCTCGCGCAGTTTGAAGGAGATGCTGTACCATCTCCTTTGCGTCATCTGAGAAGAAGGGGCCGTTGCTCTTCTTGTTGAACACTGGATGTCCTGGTAAGCTTTGAACAATTTATCGAGTCGACCCAATAGGATGGTGCGTTCTGGAATGTAGCGGCGGATACGGCGATTAAGGGCTGAAGATTTTGCGCGCTTGTAATACTCCCAGTTACCACCATTTTTTTCGACAACAGTGCGGACAGCGCACTCGTCCGAATGGTCGCGGACGAATATAGCCTCGCTGAAGTCGTGTGCAAATGCTTTGAATGCTGAGTGTTTTTTCGACAGGAGGCGGAGGAGTCTGTCCATGTAATGAAACGCATCATCGAGGACACGGCTTGGAAGCTTCTCTGACTGCTGCATTATGGTGAAGGTACGTTCAATGCCTTCCATCAGTGTAGCTGCGGAGGTGTCCTGATGGTAATATGGATGAACTCAGGTCAAGAATAATACCGTGTTGCATACCTCGTTGATGCTATCATCGAATAATGTGTTGTTGAAAAAGCTACTATCAACTCCGGGAATCTCATTGGTGTCCTGGTTAAACTTTCAAAAAAACCAAGCAATAAAAGAACTGACACATACCGGACTGGCCGTGAACTGAGTGTCCTCATCAAAGTCGAAGCCAAAGTTCTCATCATCCTCTTCGTCTGACTCCTCAAATGTGAAGGTGTCCTCCATGTCCTTCTCTGTGAGATTCTCGAACTCAATAGTTGCTGGAGGGATTGAAGGCATAAACTCCGGGATCTTTTGGGATATCTCGGGTGGAGCAGGCACAGAAAATGCACGGGAGGCAATCCGAGACGGAACTGGAGGATTTTCGCCACGAGAAATGAGTTGAGAGGTGCTTACAACCGCTTGTCCACCATGTGCAAAAATCCACTCGATTGTTTGATTGTGCAACTTGTGGATTGAACCTGGAATAAGAACCTGAAAAACACTGTGAGAATAATCGACACAAAGAGGTTCAAAGACCCACCTTCGAAATCTCAACCAGAGATCGTGACGCACTCACGTTGATGTGCTTTGTGAGTCCGTGATCGTCCATAGTTGCATCGAGGTAGCCTGGATGGTGGCCAATAATTGTACCTTCTGCGACTGGCTTGCACGCTTGGATGAGGGTGATCCGCTGGCCATGAGTCACCGACTGCGTAGGCTGTAGCGGCAGGCCAAGAGAATCGAGACGGCTGAGTGCAAGATAAATTTGCCATGTGCAGTCAATCTCACGAAACAACAGAGTGTTCCGCTCTGGGGGCGCAAGTAACCAAGGGTATGAGAGATGGTAGGGAAGGGAGAAGGACTTTTGGAGAAGTAGGCCCGAAAGTGCAGAAAGTGACACTGATGGATCATCCACTGCCCCTTTGAGTTTGGCATATTTTCCCAAATCAAGGATTGGTGCATTCTTCACCTTTGCGAGGGTTGCAATCTCAGGGAGTGAGAATGCATCCGAAATTGTTTGGAGGCTCTCGCGTATGGAATGTCCAATTTTGATGATTGAGGGATTCGTGAGAATTGCTCGCAAAGAAGGAAGAATCTCGCTCCGTGATGTCAGAGCCGAAACCTAAATATGAAATTATTGCATTTGAATAGAGCATGCACAAATATATACATACCTCAAATACAGCAATCTTATCCTGTGTCCGGAGCTGGATGATTTCCAAACAAGGGGGCCCTTCTTTGTGTTGGCGAGTCTTGATTGCAAGTGCAATCAAAGACAGTGAAGGGCTCGGAGCCATGATATCGGCGAGAATATCACTTGCCTCATCCTCAATCTCAATGGAATCAGAGACAATGGTGGTCGGGACTCCCGGACTCGTTTCAAGAACTGGAAGGTCTGTCCATTGAGTAATGGGCTCAACATCCTTAATTAAGGAGCTGTTGAGAGACTCGTGAAAGGACCGCTCAACTGAAAAAGATAAAATTAGCCACAAGAGAGAGAGAGAGAGAGAACACGAGTTACTCACGTTGAGGTGAGTCTGTATAAAATATTTCGGTAGGCGGGTGACCAGCGCTCTTCAAGCCTTCCTGAATACGCTCAAATAATTCCTTCACAAAGGCCAATGACTTGGTTTGAGTTAGGGAGTGCGCTCGAACCTCTTCAAACTCATTCAGAAGTGTATATGCGGCGATGAAGAGCTGTTCCCCCTTCAAGTCCCCCATGTACTTGAGGAGCTGAAATAAAATGGGGGTCAGACTGGTATTCATAATATCTGCATGCTAAACTAACCTGAAATGTATGGTCTCCCGCGGCCACGGTCAACGACAATGATGCAATAAATCGTTCAATGAAGATCCGATATGCTGAAACATTGTCTGTGAAGAGTCCCTTCAGATACGGGACTGAGGGGGGCGACCCTGCATATCCTTGCGGGTCATCAAATGCAGAAAATGATTTCATGTTGGTCCGTCCATAAAATTCCGTGGCAGAGAGATACATCAGCTCCCTGTCTGCATGACAACGGTGCTGAATTTCGGAAACTAGTTCCGAAAATGGAGCGGGACCAAAGCGTGCAGCAAATGTATTGGACATCTGTGCCATCATGAGTTTTGAAACAGCGCCACGCGCAGATATATATGCTGTGCAAAGTTGAGCAAGTCAAGAGATGGATTTTCAGAAACCACATACCTGGGAACGCCACTTGTACAAACCTCGGAAGCTGCGCAATGATGTGGGGATCGGTACCCTGGTGGTTGGTTCCACATCCCGGTGATTCTTTGCGTCGGTCATCGCAAATAAACCGATTGGTCAGAAGGAAGAAGTCCGATGGCATTGAACGAACACGGCGTGCTATAGGATTGTCATTGAAGCCTTGCAAAAACAATTAATCAAAACAGAGCCAGACTCGAAGTTGGAGACAAACCTTTGCGAGACAGAGGCTTACCACAAGTACATTTGAAACGGTCGGGATGACCGGGAAGGTAATTCGGCAACCACACAAACACTTTGCGATGATATACCACAGTCGGATCAAGACCACGGCCAAGCGCAAAGACAGGATGCGGAGGTCGGTCGTAAAAGTCACCCCATTTATAACAGAGAGGCTGTCCGTGGGCTTTGATTTCATCTGTGAGCCTCTCCTTTGTGTCGCGAAGCTGCTCTGAAATGACAGACTCTTCATCGCAAAATGCAGCTTCCTCTGCATCTAAATTTTCCTCATCATTCTCCAGGGGATCTTCGACGAGGCTTTCATCAATCAAGTGATCCCCGGCAGCAATATCTCCATGCTCATCATTTTCCTCAATGTACGCAAGTTCGTCATTGAGCTGTGCAAGACTGCTCTCGGAAATCGGTTGTGCACGGGCAGCTGTTTGAGTGTCAGTCAATGTTAATACATCGCATAATTTAATTAACATACAAAGAGTTGTAGAAGCAGATACAGGTGTTATCTGTGTATGGGGAGGTCCCAGTGCAGACCAAGTTAAGCTCCCAGCTGAGGCAGAAGGGACTGATGAATTGCCAAGTGGAACCGGAGCATGGGTGTTACGAGGAAGAAAAAATGGCGCAATTGGCCGGTGAGAGCTGCTGGCCTGGAGGGAAGAAGTTCGGGCTGGTGGTTGTCGTGGAGGGGTAGGTGGATGGCCGAGAACATCGAATTTGGCCTGTTTACAAGGTCTTCCGGCACCCTCCCGAGCACCGCCGTGATTGTTTTTAGATTCTTTGGCCTTCTTTGTCTTCTTTGTTTTTCGCCCAGATTCACTGTGAGTTTGGGGAGCCATTGTGAAATTCCGGGTAGGACCTCTAGGAGACCAAAACACTCTGCACGAAGCACAAGTGTGACGTCTGCGCGAAGCACGGCGTTAACCAGAGCGAATCTAGCAAATTTTGGACTTGAAGAAGGGACCTGGGAGGTACAAGATGTGTGGGGAGCTGATTGGAATCAAAATAAGATGTATGTTGACGCAAATTAAAGCTCTGACGAAGGCGCGAGTGGCGGTAAGAGGCAAGCAATGAGGCGATGTTATCTACAGCGCAAACAAATTTACATAATCTGTCAATCACCCAGCACGCTCGCTGTCGAAGGCTGCCGGGGCTGTACTACAAATTAAAAATGAGTATTCTAAAGCAAACCAAAAATCTATCTAAGAATGAAGACGTCCCAGCTCAGCTCGGAGATGTCGAAGGAAGATATGGAAATGAATGCCCGTAAATATTCTGGGGCTTGCCTTGGCAGTAGTTACGGACCCGGGCCCGAATTCCAGACAGATCAGAGATCTGTCAGATCACACCTGCGGATCGTTCGCATCACAGCCATCAGTCATGTGGGGTGCCTTAAGTACTTAAGCCTCCCCTGGCACCTTTCATGAGCCAAAATAGGCTTATGTACTATGTCCGGGGAGAAAGCGGGGAATTCAAGTTATTCAAGTTGCGAAAAGAGAGGGAAAAAAGAGAAAAGAGGG
The DNA here is from genome assembly GCA_029282495.1 of Mycena albidolilacea. Classification (NCBI taxonomy): domain Eukaryota; kingdom Fungi; phylum Basidiomycota; class Agaricomycetes; order Agaricales; family Mycenaceae; genus Mycena; species Mycena albidolilacea. Next base: position 2,996,691 of record JARIHO010000005.1, on the reverse strand, counting down.
AGAGTATCAGAGAATCAAGGAGATCACATACCCGCGAAACTGGGCTTCCAAATGTCCTGTAGACCGCGCTAGATGATTAGCCAAACTTGAATTATCTTGAATTTCGGCTATGGATAGATTCAATCAGATTGATCCAAAGATTCAAGTCTTAAGTCCAGCGGCCCGGATGGCTCAAGTCCCAGCCAATCAAATTCAAGATCTTTTCGTTGTCAGCGGACACGTGTTTCGGCATCCGCTGCCGATGTGCGTGCGCACGCTTGATGCAGATCAAAATACACGGGAAGAGCAAAATGGGTTCGCGTTCTATCAGTTTTCGTCCAATCGTCTTTGTAAGTGGCGGAAATTAAACCGGCAGGTGTCCGAATTGAGAATATAAAAAATATGAAGGAAAAAAGATCAGAATTGGGTGAGATTGAGCCCCAAGCCCAAAAAACTACTGATGCTACTGGGAAACTCGATGCAATGTAATTTGTAGTGAATACAAAATTTTATGGGGCTTGACATAGACACTGGGGCCCTAAATAAGCATACTACACAAAATTCCGGGGTCAAATGAATTGCTATCATGTGATCAGCCCCTGCGTGCCGCCGCGGCACTCTCCCGTTGCAAAGTGCGCCTCTCACTCCGATCACTTGCCCTGCTTTTTGTCAAAGGAGGGTGCCCACAGATGCACCACTTCTTGCCCCCTGAACCCTTACATTCTTTGCGCTTCCCACAAATAGCCTCCACACACAAAGCACACCGTCTCGATCCTTTGGCCTCCCGAGTCGCGGAACCTGCTGTGGGCATGGGGGCACCAGGCAGCAGTGTCTGATGCACAACAACTGGCCGGATTATTTCAGGTGCAATCAATTGCGCCGGGTGTAGGGGTGCCAAGGCAGCCGACTGTGATGTTAATTGGCCCATTGATTCCCCTGTCTGTGCCGCCTCCTCACTTGCCATCGGTGACTCACAGGATCCCATTCCAGAGAGCTGTAAATCAACTCCATCCCCAATATCTTCTTCCTCAGCCATCGGATTAAAAGATGTTGGAATATTGTCCCCTAAAATGAATGAAGTAAGCACGGATTCTGCATAAAAAAGTAAGATTAGTCCAACCCGGAATAGAGAGATCCAGTTCTCCATCAGGAACCGCGTCAGGTAGCGGAATCGCAGGAAGAGCGTGAGTATAGTTATCATCTGAATTGAGGATGTCAAGAAGTGGCTTCCGAGCAGTGAAGTTGATGCCAGTGGTCAGCGTAGAACGCTCCGATCTCCAGAGTATGGTTTTTTTATGGTGTGATTCAAGTTGTTGAGGTAGTTTGTAGTAAATTCGGAGGTTGGAGTCAGTGACTGAGCGTGATTGAGCATCCACAAGCTCGTTCCAAAACTGCGCAAACTTGAGGAAGTCGATGTTCTTCCAGTGCTCGTGAGGTGGATAAAGCTTGTTTCCCTTTCTGAATTTTGCGTGGTTAATGTGTGCTTTGAAAGTGAGGTACTCCTGGTGTGTATGCACTGGAACCACCGCCGCAAGAGTTCGCTGACGAAGTTGGAGATATCGGTAGCGGTTCATGGACTTGGTAGACAGACATGTCAGAACATGCACCGGTGTATCACGATGGTGAGGTAGCCCGGTGATGTGTGGGCGAGGGAGTGTAGTGATTTTAAGGTTCTCAGCGAGTGATTTAGCTATAGGGAGAATGCCAATGGTTTCGGATGTGGCGATCCGAGTTGAGAGCACACGGGGGAGAGGGAAAGAGGGCTTGCATCCCACTGCAGTTGCAAGTTCAACAATTTCATCTCTGACCCAGAGGGCATAGTGTCCGCGATACTTTTTCCCCGTACGATTATGAAACCCAACCTAGCGAATGACAAGATGAGAACCAATGTGCGAAAGAGAGAAAATCAACTGCCTACCCTAATATTCCGACGTAAGATCCAGTTAATTAAAATACACTCCGCTAATTCAGGAGAAGCTCTCAGCGAGCCAAAAATGCGACGAACAACCATATGAAATCCGCCCTCAAGCGAGTTTGTTCCCCGCACGGTACGGTAGATTTTGAGCCCATCACGGTCCACTCCCATTAAATAATAAAGTGGGATGCCAGGTGGATCCGAGAGGTAACCCTCTCGCGCAGTTTGAAGGAGATGCTGTACCATCTCCTTTGCGTCATCTGAGAAGAAGGGGCCGTTGCTCTTCTTTGTTGAACACTGGATGTCCTGGTAAGCTTTGAACAATTTATCGAGTCGACCCAATAGGATGGTGCGTTCTGGAATGTAGCGGCGGATACGGCGATTAAGGGCTGAAGATTTTGCGCGCTTGTAATACTCCCAGTTACCACCATTTTTTTCGACAACAGTGCGGACAGCGCACTCGTCCGAATGGTCGCGGACGAATATAGCCTCGCTGAAGTCGTGTGCAAATGCTTTGAATGCTGAGTGTTTTTTCGACAGGAGGCGGAGGAGTCTGTCCATGTAATGAAACGCATCATCGAGGACACGGCTTGGAAGCTTCTCTGACTGCTGCATTATGGTGAAGGTACGTTCAATGCCTTCCATCAGTGTAGCTGCGGAGGTGTCCTGATGGTAATATGGATGAACTCAGGTCAAGAATAATACCGTGTTGCATACCTCGTTGATGCTATCATCGAATAATGTGTTGTTGAAAAAGCTACTATCAACTCCGGGAATCTCATTGGTGTCCTGGTTAAACTTTCAAAAAAAACCAAGCAATAAAAGAACTGACACATACCGGACTGGCCGTGAACTGAGTGTCCTCATCAAAGTCGAAGCCAAAGTTCTCATCATCCTCTTCGTCTGACTCCTCAAATGTGAAGGTGTCCTCCATGTCCTTCTCTGTGAGATTCTCGAACTCAATAGTTGCTGGAGGGATTGAAGGCATAAACTCCGGGATCTTTTGGGATATCTCGGGTGGAGCAGGCACAGAAAATGCACGGGAGGCAATCCGAGACGGAACTGGAGGATTTTCGCCACGAGAAATGAGTTGAGAGGTGCTTACAACCGCTTGTCCACCATGTGCAAAAATCCACTCGATTGTTTGATTGTGCAACTTGTGGATTGAACCTGGAATAAGAACCTGAAAAACACTGTGAGAATAATCGACACAAAGAGGTTCAAAGACCCAACCTTCGAAATCTCAACCAGAGATCGTGACGCACTCACGTTGATGTGCTTTGTGAGTCCGTGATCGTCCATAGTTGCATCGAGGTAGCCTGGATGGTGGCCAATAATTGTACCTTCTGCGACTGGCTTGCACGCTTGGATGAGGGTGATCCGCTGGCCATGAGTCACCGACTGCGTAGGCTGTAGCGGCAGGCCAAGAGAATCGAGACGGCTGAGTGCAAGATAAATTTGCCATGTGCAGTCAATCTCACGAAACAACAGAGTGTTCCGCTCTGGGGGCGCAAGTAACCAAGGGTATGAGAGATGGTAGGGAAGGGAGAAGGACTTTTGGAGAAGTAGGCCCGAAAGTGCAGAAAGTGACACTGATGGATCATCCACTGCCCCTTTGAGTTTGGCATATTTTCCCAAATCAAGGATTGGTGCATTCTTCACCTTTGCGAGGGTTGCAATCTCAGGGAGTGAGAATGCATCCGAAATTGTTTGGAGGCTCTCGCGTATGGAATGTCCAATTTTGATGATTGAGGGATTCGTGAGAATTGCTCGCAAAGAAGGAAGAATCTCGCTCCGTGATGTCAGAGCCGAAACCTAAATATGAAATTATTGCATTTGAATAGAGCATGCACAAATATATACATACCTCAAATACAGCAATCTTATCCTGTGTCCGGAGCTGGATGATTTCCAAACAAGGGGGCCCTTCTTTGTGTTGGCGAGTCTTGATTGCAAGTGCAATCAAAGACAGTGAAGGGCTCGGAGCCATGATATCGGCGAGAATATCACTTGCCTCATCCTCAATCTCAATGGAATCAGAGACAATGGTGGTCGGGACTCCCGGACTCGTTTCAAGAACTGGAAGGTCTGTCCATTGAGTAATGGGCTCAACATCCTTAATTAAGGAGCTGTTGAGAGACTCGTGAAAGGACCGCTCAACTGAAAAAGATAAAATTAGCCACAAGAGAGAGAGAGAGAGAGAACACGAGTTACTCACGTTGAGGTGAGTCTGTATAAAATATTTCGGTAGGCGGGTGACCAGCGCTCTTCAAGCCTTCCTGAATACGCTCAAATAATTCCTTCACAAAGGCCAATGACTTGGTTTGAGTTAGGGAGTGCGCTCGAACCTCTTCAAACTCATTCAGAAGTGTATATGCGGCGATGAAGAGCTGTTCCCCCTTCAAGTCCCCCATGTACTTGAGGAGCTGAAATAAAATGGGGGTCAGACTGGTATTCATAATATCTGCATGCTAAACTAACCTGAAATGTATGGTCTCCCGCGGCCACGGTCAACGACAATGATGCAATAAATCGTTCAATGAAGATCCGATATGCTGAAACATTGTCTGTGAAGAGTCCCTTCAGATACGGGACTGAGGGGGGCGACCCTGCATATCCTTGCGGGTCATCAAATGCAGAAAATGATTTCATGTTGGTCCGTCCATAAAATTCCGTGGCAGAGAGATACATCAGCTCCCTGTCTGCATGACAACGGTGCTGAATTTCGGAAACTAGTTCCGAAAATGGAGCGGGACCAAAGCGTGCAGCAAATGTATTGGACATCTGTGCCATCATGAGTTTTGAAACAGCGCCACGCGCAGATATATATGCTGTGCAAAGTTGAGCAAGTCAAGAGATGGATTTTCAGAAACCACATACCTGGGAACGCCACTTGTACAAACCTCGGAAGCTGCGCAATGATGTGGGGATCGGTACCCTGGTGGTTGGTTCCACATCCCGGTGATTCTTTGCGTCGGTCATCGCAAATAAACCGATTGGTCAGAAGGAAGAAGTCCGATGGCATTGAACGAACACGGCGTGCTATAGGATTGTCATTGAAGCCTTGCAAAAACAATTAATCAAAACAGAGCCAGACTCGAAGTTGGAGACAAACCTTTGCGAGACAGAGGCTTACCACAAGTACATTTGAAACGGTCGGGATGACCGGGAAGGTAATTCGGCAACCACACAAACACTTTGCGATGATATACCACAGTCGGATCAAGACCACGGCCAAGCGCAAAGACAGGATGCGGAGGTCGGTCGTAAAAGTCACCCCATTTATAACAGAGAGGCTGTCCGTGGGCTTTGATTTCATCTGTGAGCCTCTCCTTTGTGTCGCGAAGCTGCTCTGAAATGACAGACTCTTCATCGCAAAATGCAGCTTCCTCTGCATCTAAATTTTCCTCATCATTCTCCAGGGGATCTTCGACGAGGCTTTCATCAATCAAGTGATCCCCGGCAGCAATATCTCCATGCTCATCATTTTCCTCAATGTACGCAAGTTCGTCATTGAGCTGTGCAAGACTGCTCTCGGAAATCGGTTGTGCACGGGCAGCTGTTTGAGTGTCAGTCAATGTTAATACATCGCATAATTTAATTAACATACAAAGAGTTGTAGAAGCAGATACAGGTGTTATCTGTGTATGGGGAGGTCCCAGTGCAGACCAAGTTAAGCTCCCAGCTGAGGCAGAAGGGACTGATGAATTGCCAAGTGGAACCGGAGCATGGGTGTTACGAGGAAGAAAAAATGGCGCAATTGGCCGGTGAGAGCTGCTGGCCTGGAGGGAAGAAGTTCGGGCTGGTGGTTGTCGTGGAGGGGTAGGTGGATGGCCGAGAACATCGAATTTGGCCTGTTTACAAGGTCTTCCGGCACCCTCCCGAGCACCGCCGTGATTGTTTTTAGATTCTTTGGCCTTCTTTGTCTTCTTTGTTTTTCGCCCAGATTCACTGTGAGTTTGGGGAGCCATTGTGAAATTCCGGGTAGGACCTCTAGGAGACCAAAACACTCTGCACGAAGCACAAGTGTGACGTCTGCGCGAAGCACGGCGTTAACCAGAGCGAATCTAGCAAATTTTGGACTTGAAGAAGGGACCTGGGAGGTACAAGATGTGTGGGGAGCTGATTGGAATCAAAATAAGATGTATGTTGACGCAAATTAAAGCTCTGACGAAGGCGCGAGTGGCGGTAAGAGGCAAGCAATGAGGCGATGTTATCTACAGCGCAAACAAATTTACATAATCTGTCAATCACCCAGCACGCTCGCTGTCGAAGGCTGCCGGGGCTGTACTACAAATTAAAAATGAGTATTCTAAAGCAAACCAAAAATCTATCTAAGAATGAAGACGTCCCAGCTCAGCTCGGAGATGTCGAAGGAAGATATGGAAATGAATGCCCGTAAATATTCTGGGGCTTGCCTTGGCAGTAGTTACGGACCCGGGCCCGAATTCCAGACAGATCAGAGATCTGTCAGATCACACCTGCGGATCGTTCGCATCACAGCCATCAGTCATGTGGGGTGCCTTAAGTACTTAAGCCTCCCCTGGCACCTTTCATGAGCCAAAATACATAGTCCACACGTAGAATACATATAGCTACCAATAAGTGAGCGACGGGCTTAGCTTCCTCGTCTGAATGGCCGGCTACACCATTCTCCTTGAATCCCGCACAGAATCCCGCACGCGTCTCCGTCCCGAGAACCCGACCCAGACACAGGTCCAGAACAGCGCGACCCCCGAAAGAGCAAACTCGGCCCAAGCAAGCGCCTCGACCGTCAAGCTCTGCCGACACCTGAGAAAAATCAATACATTCGAAAATAGCTTTGCTTGGTAAGGGCAAGTCAGCCAACCTTGATATTGTGGGCGAGGTCGGACAGTTGCCCCCCGTTCTCGTGTAGTGAAACACGCCAGCAGAAACTCCCTGCGTTAAAATTGAGCTTTCACCAACAGAAAATACAAGAGTGATGACGAACCCATAAAATCGCGGTAACAGTAAGCCAGAATATCGAGCTGGCGATGTTGGCGAGCAGATGCTTTGCCCCATCCACGAGCCACAGCATATAAGCGACGGCAAACAGCACAGTCCAGGACGCGTTGAACAGAATAAAGAGCAGGAGGGAATGGTATCTGGGGCTCGGCCAGGTACCATGGGTATTTCCCGCATTGACGAGAAACGCCGTGAGACCCGCTTCGGCTAGTCCAACCAGGATCATCATCGTGAATAAAAAAGGGTGGTAGTGCGCTTCGGCGAACGACATGCGCGTGAGGTTGGGAGGGAAGTCAGGACGAAATGGCCGTCTGGGCTGGGTGCTTTTTGTTCCAAGACGACGGGGGCGCATCGTGTCGTAGTCTGAAGGTGTGGAAACCACTCACTCATCTAGTACACATGTAGTGTAGAAAACGTTGCATCTGGCAGGCTGCGCAGCAGCAGAACGAAAGGAAATTTCAAGTACAAGATTACAACTCCAGAGCAGCTTTAGCGAGCCGCAGGGCTCCTTCTTTTGTCTTATTTCCTAGCATTCGCGTGAGCCAAAGCTGTGCGTATTTGAGAGAGCGCATACCCCCAATGAACCCCGACGCATGCACAAACACACACCCTTCAATGCCGGTTGCTGCGGACAACGTGTCGTCTCGGAGGCCTCTCCAGGCGTCCGGCAGAGCCTTACGGCTGTCGAAACTCTCCGACGACACAGGGACAGCCTGGACGCGCCAGCTTCCGCCATCGTCTGGGTAGACGGCATATATGGCCTTTTCTGATTCCGGCGTCTTCGCTTCTTCCTCGTGATCAAACAAATGCTCCTGCATGAAATCAACAACTTCGGTCTACCGCTTGAAAACGACGGCGCACCTTCCAGGGCAAAAACTGCTCGAAGACGAGAATCTTGCCAGACGGGTCGATCTCCTTGCTCGAGACTATGAACGCGTTAAGCAGCTCCCGTGCGGGCAACCACGCATTCGCGTAATAGTGCATTTTTCCGAGGAACTCTTCGCCGGTGAGCTGGGACGCTTTCGCAAATTGGGCCTACATCCGCCACGCTACTCAGCCGAGGTTGGATGTGAGCAAAAGCGCCCCTACGTCGTATATTTCCGGGCTGGAGGGCTGGTTCCAAACAGGATTGAGCGCCGCGACGCGACTGCCCAAGTCCGTGCTGCTTATATATTTTGGCTTGATGTCGGAAGGATATTGGGAGATGCCATTGTCGATACCGTCGATAGCCTCAATAAATTGCTGGAAATGGTTAGGAACATCTAGAACATATGCGCTACACATACTTTATACATCTTGAGCCATAAAGTCGTCACTTTCGGATCGTCCACCTGAAGCTGCGTCTTGTTCGCGATGACCTCTTTGCCAAAGTGCCTGTGACCAGCATTGGTATTCGGAAGAAAGGAACGACTTTCCGCACGAACTTGAAGACCAATCCCGCGGAGGACAACTTCGTCTCGAAGCCGTGTCCAAAGACCTCAGTGAAGCCGCGCTGATGATGGTCAAACAGGTTTTTGCTCTCGTCGTAGACGGCGCCGACGTCGACCACAATGTCGCAGGTTTCAAGCACTGCCGGATCTCTGGTGCGTTTCACATCTACAACATATCGATTTAATCGCGACGGCGGCGGAATGTTGGGCTGTCTCGCCTGAATCGCGATATGTCGCGGTTTGGCGGAGAAGAAAGACAGCGAGAGCTTCGTCGCAGTGAAAGGTGCCATTGTGTGTGCCGATGACCTTGGGTTCCAGTTTTTGCTTTTTCGCCTGGGGGACGTGTGTGCTGGACGACATGGCGCGAGATAAGAAGCGGGAAGAGGAAGCGCGAATAGCAAACATAAGCGCGATCAGTGCGTCATTACAAAAGTCTAACGCATTTTTGCAGACCACTGAACGGCGTGAAGGTCGTCTATGTATACAGAGTGTGCATGGTGTCCGTGAAAATAATTAATGTCCGAGTGATATGTATGATACGGCGGTGTGCGAATGCTAAATATCGACCAACAGTCCATCGATAGATATCCCAGGCCTATATGGCTAAAAAGCCGACAACAGCCGCGAGGCCGCCGCACAGAAGAAGGCTATTCCGCTGCAGGGCGCGTGCAGCGTTTATGTAGTTGTCATCTGGGCCGTAGGCACCACCGGTTGCTCCCTGGAAATATGGTGAGCTGCGTCGGCCGGATGCAGGTCATAGCACGTACTGGTGAGGGTGCTTGGTCTGTTACAACAGCTACCGTGCCAATGGGTAGGTTCGCGGTTGACGTGCTGCTCTGAGCGGAGGACGAGCCGGCGGAGGTACTTGAATCTCCGGACGGGGACGTTGGGGCGGCCGGTTGGATGGTGGACGTGATGAGGGTAGTCACAAGGGCTGTTGTTTCGACTCTGCTCGCGCCTAGGCCTATGCTGGTGGAGACGGAGGTTATGACAGTGATTTGGGCGGAAGGTGCGCTAGTCGACCCCGATGGATTTGATGGATTTGAACTACTCTGCTATTGAAATGAGCAGGAGAAAATGAAGTTGGGATAGCGTGCGCACAGATTGAGCAGCGAGCGGGAGGGCGACGGCCAGCAAGCCTAGCAAACGGGCCACCCACATCGTGGAGTGAAAGCAGAAATGTCCGGCAACAGCCACCGTCGAGACGGTCATGTGCCAGCCGGGCTTCCTTTCACGGCCCACATCATGCATGCCGCGCTTCTTTCTTCTTCTCAGCCTCTTATAGCTTGCGCCGTCAACCGATTTTCTCTCTCTTCTCCCCAACATCCTCTTGTACCGCGCTCTTGAGCCCGCTATGTTCGCGGCGACACCCCTGGACAATACGACCGTGACTATCGTTCTGCACTACATCTCGCCCATCATCCAGACCCTCCCCCAGCACCTCGTCGCCTCTGAGCTCGCCTTCCGCCAGTCGTGTCTCAAGCTTACCCCAGATGACCCCGCATATCTTTTCTGGCCATCATCTGACGATCAGCACGTTATAGACGCCTTGGAATCACTCCAGCAGAAACCCATAGACGACATTCCCCTAGATTTCGAGATCCGTTACACCGCAGACGACTCGCTGTTTGCTCACGTCCAACTCAACGATCTGCGCCTCGTGTTCCATTGGGAGGACGAGAGCTGGCGGTACCACAACCTCGCACCGATGCCATTCCCTTCCGGCGCATCTGCTTCCCTCGATGACCTGCCTGAAACGCAGCTTCGCGATGGCGATAGTGGCCAGAACACGCCCGATTCATACTGGGACTCGTACGGAGGCCCCGCGCCTGATCGCGAGCCTGAAACCGTGGAGTTAGAGCGGGAGTCCTCCGGGAGTTATTGGGATATGTACAACTCCGTCCAGGGCAGCGGCGACTCGGTCATACCTTCCCCGGTTTCCGAGAAACACCCACGACGCGACCCACTGCTCGTTCCGTATTCGTATGCGGATATGCACCCTGCAACAGATCCAATAGAATCCCTCTCCGATAGACTTGAAGCTATCTCTCGGCGGACGGACGACGACACCATCACCGTCGTTAACGGAACCTCTTTGGAGACAGAGCCGTCGGAGGTAGCATTGAAGGAGAGTCTCCGTGGGGTGTGGAAGCTATGGAAGTCGACTCGAACAACTCCTACTCTCGGAGACAACGAGCTGTTCTTGCGCGTGGTGCACGAGGTTTTGGCCGAGTCGTAGTGTGGGTTTCACAATGTGTATAAATTGCAATGACTGAACTAAAGAACGGGCTGTACATGATAGACACCGGCTCCTTGCACGAGCAGTCCGACAAGGTTAACCAAAGCATCGCTGAACTGAGCCAGGACCTCCGAAGAGCTTGGAGTTGAGGCGCTAGACATAGCAGTGGACATGGAGGAAACGGAGGCGCTACTTGATATGACTGAAACCGCGGTTGAACTCTTCGACGAGGTCTTGGGGAGAGTCACTGTGGTTGAGGCCTCCGAAGTAGTACTGGAATCGGTTGTTGTTTTCGTAGTCGGCGGCAGAGCAAACGACCAATCACCTACGTACCGCGCCATGGGCAACTGAAACCCAAGTCGGTAGACTGAGCGTACCGTATATGACACCCTGGCTCTCATGCGCAAAGAAATTGAAGAGACCGCGGGAGAAGTCCAGACCACCATAAGGGCAATTCATGCACTGTAGGTCAGTGAGCGGAAAGCCACCAACCAGTGAGCTTCCGGACCTGGTCCACCACCGTGGCCTTTGCCGTCTTGCCATTGTAGGTTATCGTGATTTCTTTGTTACAGACGGTGCCGCCGTTGAATTGCGGAACGTTCATTGCGACAATCTACTTGTATTGGAATACAGGCGTCGACGAGGAAAAGAGGACAGACAAAGTCATTGCCGGAGTTGGTGCGACCGCAAGCTCCTCTGCAGACGCGTTAGTTTGGTGCAGACAGCTTGAAAACGCGTACAATCCGGCGTCATAAAAGGTGAATTTTGCTGTTGCGCGTTTCATGTGGGATAGAGAGGGCAAAACGAGTAAAGACAGAATCGAGAACATAGCGCGTCGTGAAAGAAAGGGGTGAAATGATTAGAATCACCTGACATGTATTATGCGATGTGTATGGGATGTGTTTATGCGATGTATGTGTTTATTGAAGGCCATCTCTCCCTCATCCTCGACCACCACCATGACCAGTTGGGCAGACGACCATCGCCCGCCGTCCCTCTCGTCGTCGCCAGACCACTATGCCTCTGACCGACTCCTCTCTTCGCCGTCGTCTCCAGCCTACTCCTTCCCCCGCATCCATTCCGACCCCAGCTCCCCCGCCTTCCCCCAGGACGATTATCACCTTTCCTGGGATCCTCCAGTCGATCCAAAGATCTCCTACTCTCTCCCCAGTTTCCGCTCTCTCTTTGCGAGCGACGATGAGCACCCCATGACCTCCGAGTACGACGCGTCCGAGTACTCAGAGCCGGAACCTGCTCACGACGACACCGAGAGCGAGGACGAGGAACACGACCCCTTCTTCTCCGACTCCCGTGTCACATTCACCGTCTCCGCAGAGCGCGGCCGCTGGAAGAGCGACCCCTTGCCCCGCCGTGCCCTCCTGCGCATTTCCGCCCGAACCACATCCCCCGCTCCATCCCCCGTCCCCTCCGTCGTACAACGGAACATTTCAGAACCAGCTCCTTCTACCACAAAAAGCCCTACCCTCGAATCATCCTCGCCCGACCCACAACCTTCGTCTCCCCTTTTGCCCGACCCCACGTCCCCGGTCCTGTCCCCAATATCGTTATCCGCCTCTCCCATGGTCGGCTCTGTTTCACCTCTATCCGCGATGGAGCCATTGTCACCACTATCCTTGCCACCGTCCTCGCTTGCCGGCGACCACGACATGGACATGGATCTCGAATCCTTCCCTGAAAACGACGAGATCCCGACGCCTATGGAATCCGAAATGGGCTTGGGGCTCTTTGTTCGTACCATCGCCACCGTCGCGGCTCTTATCCGACTAATGTTGTACGCAGGATTCGTCCCCTGTTATACCTCAACCGTCGCCTGCCTCACTTAATGTCGCAATCACGGAGAGCCCCGCTTCTATCGAGGTGATCGAACCTCTTACGACGACATCGTCACCAGAGACGAAAGAGGATCATGTGGCTCCCGATAGTGCGATGGACATGGATCCCCCTGCCCCGAAAAAGAAGAAGAAGGCAGGGTCGAAACACATGGAGCCGCACGAGGAATCCGCTCTCGCCATTGCACCCGTTTCGAGTGATGCGAAGACCGCTATTCACAAAGAAAAGACCTCTCGATTGAAGAAGGCGGATTCGCCTGTCCCTGTCCTTCCTACTCCCTCCGTTTCGAGTGACACAAAGACTGTCGTGCACAAGGAAACGGCCTCTCGGCTGAAGAAAGCGGTGGATAAGCAGGATGATAAGCCGCAGACGGACAAGGGAAAGAAGCGTGCGAGCCAGCCACCACTTGGGGATGAAGCTCCGAAATCGAAAAAAGCTCGTATTGCCGAGGCATCTGGCTCTCGGCCATCGACGCAGAGTCGACCCAAGCGTGTCGAAGTAAAACCGAGTCGCAGGACGGAGACCAGGGACGCGCAGTCGAAAGGAAAGAAGTCGGCACGTCCTGACCCACGGAAACCGGCACCGAAAACAAAACAACGCAAGGCCCGTCCGCGGTCGCCGTCCCCGTCTGATTCCCTCTCCCGCTCGCCCTCGCCCTCTCCCGAAAAGCCGACGCAAAAGCCCGAACTGGACCCCGAGCTCTGTGGGATGCTCATCGAGTGCATGGCGACGTCCCGCGCATCGTCGCTGCCCATGTCGACGCTGCACAAAACCGTCATGCAGAGCTATCCGTCGCTCAAGAGCCGAGGAAGCGAGCACGAGTGCCTGGAGCTCATAGAGCGGGTGCTCGAAAGCGGCACCGTGGCTGCCGGGGGGAGCGGCGTCTTCGGAAAAGTGCAGCGCAGTGGCAAGGTGCGCCATTTTCCCCTTGACTTTCTCGCGATTTCGTTAACTCAATCTCCCCACGCAGGACGACTCGGACCCGCCCCTCGAGTCGCAGTGGTTCTACGTTCCGGAGCGCGACCAGGACCAGGAACGCGCCCAGTTGATCAGCAGCATGATGCCCCGCCCAGCAAAGCGGACGACGACCAAGCAGTACAAACAATACTATTACCGCCCCCTCGAGAAGATCTCGCGGTGGGATCCAGAAGACGAATTGTAGGATAGGATTGGAATGTTGCCCACAGTAATTTTTTTGGCCCTGTTGTACACCACCCCTTCGACCTTCGTTTTTTGGCACAGTTTCATTCATACCCACCCTACTCCTTCAGAACCTAATCTTATATCCTTCGATCGTGTAACTACCAATATCAATTACTCGTACCTGTTGAATCAATTGGACTGCCGCTCAGAACTTCAATTGCCTATTTGAGATGATCGCGTGCTCTCTTGTAATTCACAAAAGCCAAATCCACAGAACTGTCGTATCAATATAAAAACTATGGCTACAGGAAATGAATTATGTACATTGTCGGAAACCATAAAACCAAGAAACGCGATAGATTGTATGTGTTCAAACCTCAGCGGTTTACGAGTCCTCGCCGAGCGTCTCCTCTTATGCGGCCGCGTCGTCCTCCTCTGCGGCGTTTTCCTCCTCTGCGGCGTCTTCCTCCTCTGCAGCGTCTTCGTCCTTGGCAGTGTCGTCGGCTTTTGTGTCCTTCGACCCATCAGCAGCAGCCCTGCGAGGCAGAGGGGGTTGGCCAGCAAGTCGCTAGAAAGATGGTCTCGGCGACTCGTAGTGCGCGTATCACGAAATAAACGTACCTTGAACGCGAATTTGCAGACTAGGAATCCTTCCATGCCTTGCTCCTGCCACGCCTGAATCACTGCGTGAGCATCGCATTCAGTGGAAGTGAAGGAGACCTGCCTTTTCGACTCGGTAGAGTCCGTCATAGCGGTAACTGCATACAGTTGTTAGATATGTCAACAAGGAAGCCCTCGTTGACGGACCCTTCGTAAGGAGCATACGGCGAATCGACCTTGTATCCTCTGATGACGCGAACCGGTTTGGATGTTTCCGAAGACAGCTTCAAGTTGTTTAGTACAGAAGAAACGAAGACCCGGTAGGTTCTCACTTTCAAAGCCTTGTTAAACTACCCGGGGGATCAACGCTCAAGCTCAAGCAAGATGGAGTAAACAATACGAACGTTATTTTCAAACGTTTGGTCTGAACTCTGCGGCGCAGTGCGCAGCTAAACATGAAGGTAAATATGAGCTATCTGGATAAAAAAGAAAAGAACGAAAATACGCACGTTGAGCGGGTTGGCCTTGGTCCCCTTGAGGTCTCTGCCACCTGAAATCTCATGAATAACAAGTGAGAATACTGAGGAGATACTGACCAGATCCCGTGTAGGTACTGAAAATGGGTCAGGTCCAGATTTTGTATGCCGCGGTAAATAACTCACAAAGCGTAGCCCCAGTCAATATCATCAGCATAGCCGCCACTAAGCGCCACGCTGTAAGCACCTCGAGGGCCAACAGAAATGCCCCCAACCCATGGTCTGCGGTGAGTTAAACAATGTACAAGGAAATGCTGACGCAGGAAACACGACTCACGCGTGGATCGAATCCGCACTGCATCCTTCTCGAGTTTCCCACCAGGTTCCTACTTCGATGCCTGGGATGGACCCGTAAGTTTTCCTGAGAATTGTGTTAGCAGAGGTGCTGGCGCGCAGATGTCAATGACTGACGGGTCGTGTACGCGTTTACTGCCCGCTTCTCTGCCCAGGGGCCCAGAATTTTCGGTATCTCGGATACCACTCTTGAAAGAGATTGGGAGGGGCGAACTCTCCTGACGCTCGCCCTTGTAGTCTACTGTTTTCCCTGCATTGCGCGAACTTCGGCGAACCGCACTGGTTTCACCAGACTCGGATTTGAGGGATCCGACGCGAGATACCTTGGGGCTGGGAGCGCCATCATGCTCCTCCGGCTCCGGCTTGCGCTTTTTGGCGGTGGCTTTGCCAGCTTTAGGTCGTTTTATTGCTTCTGGCTCGAAGAATGGCTTGTCGAGCCCTTGAAGACGGTTAAAAATCGTCCAGTTGAGTTGAAAAAGAGCTGCATTTACCCAGCGAGCTCAAGAGAGCCTTGTTGCGTTCGATGTTGAGAAGTCGCTGCCTCTCATAGTCAGACACCATTTTCGACGAGTGGCCTGAGTGAGGAAACGGAAGCAAAATCCGCGATGTCACGTCACGTCGTGCACGTGGGGTGACAGTCCGCGAATTTGGAACCGCGCGCCAGAATCAATCAACTGCTGTCGGGAACGGAAAAAAAGAATGGTTCTAATTTATGCCACCTCTCCGTTTCTGTGTTACATCAATTGTACTCCGTATATTTGTCTTTATCCGCAAGTTTTCGTCTACAACTACGGTCATGAGAATACACGGGCACCTAGGTTGTGGAGTGCGAGCCTCAATTGAACATTCCAGTCCAGGCTCAAAGTTGTGCAGCGACACCGGTGGTTTCTATTTTCGTGTCTTCACCGGAGGGTAAAGAAGAGTTAGATGTCGCGATGTTTCAGGAAACACTGGGTTTTGTGTGCATGGAATCTAAACAACTGGTCAATGCGGAGCTTGAAATCTCCGAAGAGAAACTCACGACCAACAAATTTACAAGTCCTCTGCAAGACAGTTGAATAGGTAAAAAGAGAAATAAGTTCACGGACGTACTCGTTTAAGCAAGTTACAGTTTTCGCCTCGAGGGCAAAAATGACCCGAGCAACAGCTATCCCCCGAAGGGCAGACCTTGTCTGAGACTCGGTCAGGACATGTGGAAGTAATGTGATGATAACGCACTTCGATTTATCATGGGGCAGGGCGACTTCTTTGCATGTTCGCGGAGGTCGGTGTAGTTGGCCGGGGTTAAAGTGTACCCATGCCCGTAGGTGCATTTTACTCCCTGCTTGCACACAGCAAGATAGAAGAATGTACAAGGCGGTGGTGTCTCTGATCGTCTTTCGTCAGACCAATGTGGAGCGAACAGGGAGAGAATCAACAATACGTTTGTGTAGTGGCTGCGGTGAAAGAAAAATGATTAGACCACGTAATCTGGTAGTTGAAGGCTCACAACACCCGGTTCGAGATAACGAGGTTCGTCGCCGAAGGTGGAGGTGGTGTGAGTTGAAGACTTCTTCGGGCTTGCCGGAGCGGATACCGATGGTAAAGATTCGGGAAAGTGGTTTCTATTGCGTTGGAAGACGTTGGTCTGAAGTTTGCGTGTCATGAAAACGCCATCGATTGTGAGTTCAGGGAGTCGAAGATTTTTTAGTTCCAGCGCTACGTCCTTGTAGCCCCGAAGAAGAACGACTTTGTTGAGAAAGCCTTCATTTTCTAAAGAGGTGAGGGCGGATGTGTATCCATTATCGTGTCCACCTGAAAATGGGGTCAATGATATCCGAAACCAGGAAATCGGGACACACCTCCAAAGAAAACGAAGGATGTTTGTGGAAAGCGGGCGAAGACGCGCAGACATTCTAGTTTTTACGGTTCATCAAGCGAGGATGGCGAAAAGGCGGGATATACCTTTTATTTTCGCATCAGCCGCTTCCTTCCCTGGCCCGACGTCTACGATCGAGAATAGTGGTGCTGCCAAATTAAAGCCAAAGCAAAAATCTTCGAATTGTTCCTTCGTGCAGACGTCTTGGTTCACCAGAGTTTCGACCAGGCCAGTTTTGTTGCAAAATACGGTCAGCCAAACTTGCGCTCGGCTTGAAATTTTTGGGGTGTCGGCTGCGCCAGCAGTATAATCTGTTAATCCTTTTGTCAAGAGCAACGCGGCTTGTCTTCCGCCAGCGTGACCCTGGTTCCAGTCCTATTCCTAATTGGATCAGCGCATGGTATCCCTGACGGAAAAAAAAAACTTACTGTCGGTCGCCGGGTTCTGTAGATTTTGTTGCAGTCTCATTTCTAGTTGGATCAGGACACAATCTTTCGGGTCCTGGAGGAAACTTACCCCATGTCAGGTGATTGGGCAATTGTCATGGAACTGTCCCCGATAAAAAGCTGTGGAAGAGCTTAATAAGAGTGTTTCGTTGAAGGTGGCCGTGAACATACCTGAAGATCGGCCTTCTGGAAAATGTGGCCATCTCCGTCCACCAAGCAAAGAAGGAGTGGATTGTCGTTCTGGACGCGTCGTGAGATGTGACAGGTCCGAGAAGTCAATAATCCGACCTTTAACGAATTGAAAACCTGTTGGAGGTGGGTGTTGGTTGATTTGAGTGTTGCGCTGTCTTCATCGGCTTTTGTTAGCGCTAATTTCCACACGCTTAGTTCTCGTTCAAGCTCGGTCACTCTACGCTGCAGAACCAGATTCTCATCGAAGGTCTGGCGAAAGAGAGCTAATATACGTGTGAGTGGAAGATCTGTGCCGTAGGCAACTGTATCCGACCTGATTGCTCCTCCACCAAGGACTCCCTATGAGGCGCAGTATGAGAAATTTGGATCGATATGAGCAGCTGGATGACTTAGTACGGACCATCTGTTTACTGCCGAGCCTCTCTCTCCCATTCCGAGCTCAATTGGGGAAAACTGCCGAATTCATCGCGAAGATATTGGGTCACAGCGGTAAGTGGCAAAGATAGTACGCTGTTTCACATGACAAATATGGATGACGAGAGATAAATATTCCGAGCTCAAGTTCATCCTTCCAACAGTCCATCCAACAATTACTTGACCTTCTTGAGCTGAAGAGGAGCATGTCAATAATTATCGCAAGGTGAACCCAAGTTCTACATACCCTCTCGGTGTTGCGGACGATCTTGTTGTCCAGATTGACGGTCTTCTGGTCAAGCTGGTCGAGGCGCACGTTCTGCTTGTCGAGCTCCTGGCCCATCGCCATTCCCAAAGCCTTCAGTCTCCTAGTCGCGTCCCCAATCTCGTCGAGGTTGTCGTCAATTTCATCTTCGATTTCATCGTCAGAGCCTGTAGACTCGAACTGGAATCGTTTCCGCCCCTCCTTCCTCGCTGCTGATTGTGCCTCCGTTCTTCCCCGGCCCCTACCCCCACCAATAAGTTCGTCCCTGTCCTCGTCACGCCCATACGTCTGAGCCTGTCCAAGACGATTCTGAGTTTCCCTGATGTCGAGCATAGTCTTCTCGCGCCCCGAACGCTCTTCCTCGTATCGAGCCTGCACTTTGGCCTCCTGGGCCGCTCGTTTACCATCCTTGTTGAAAGTAATAACAGGACGGAAGATCGAGCGATTGAGCTGATTAAGTTCGTCGGTCCTGTCATCTGCGCGTGCAGAGTGGCCTTTCGCCATGTCCAGGTGGCGCTCGGTGTTGGCAAGACGCTCTAGAGACGAGAGAACGGATATCAGAGTTATGATTAGACCGTAAAGGTATCGAATGCCCTACCGGATTGAGTGCCCAGTCTGTTGAGGGTGTTTCGAGCAGTATCCTCCGCCTCACGGGCCAGACGAAGAGCGTTTCTGGTCGAGTTGGCACTTTCCTGTTTCACATATCTCGTCTGCTTCTTGATACCCTCGATATCTTCTTCGGTTTCCTCTCCAGGAGGCGGCGGCTCACGACCCGCCCCAGGTCCGTCGAAGAATCTACCCGAACCGGCCTTTTCGGGGTTGTAGCCGGAGAAGAGCGCCGCCCGATCGTCATCAAGTTTGGCGAACTTTTCCCCTGGACGGGAGTACACATCGCCGACACCATTGTTTCTATTGTATTTGTCGCCGCGAGGTTGGAAGTTGTCGCTGTAATCGTTCTTCGTATCGGAAGAGTACGAGTCGTTGCGGCTGGCGTAGGGATCGCCATCACGGCTAGCGACGTATGTGCTAGCGCTGGGGCGAGTTGGACGAGGAGAAGAACTGTTTCCCATCGGACGAGGAGAAGCGCTATTACCCATGGGCCGCTCAGACTCGACTGGAGGGATCAAGGATTTATTGTTGTCTTTTCGTTTGAAGAAGGACATGGTGGTAGGTTGCAAGAGAGATGGCGGTGATCAAGACGGTAGCCGTGGCAATCAAGTTATATATGTAGCTACATACGACTCCTATTAAAACCCGCTACTTGGCCGTGGTCGGTTTCCGTGGTCGTGGCTTGCCCATCTTCTCTTTGCCCACGACCGTTACACCCTTCCCGGTTTTGACAACACTAGCTAGGGCGGCCTGCTTCTGCTTCTTAATCCCGCCAATTCCTTTCAACTTTGCATATTTATCGACACTGTTGTTCAGTTTGTCGCGGCTCTTCTGCTTGGCTTTGCGCTCCTTGCCGCGTAACGCCTTTTTCTCCGCCGGGGTCAGCTCGCTGCGGGCACGAGGATCGGAAGACGCTGTCGCAAACACTTCCTCGGGAGCGAGCATAGTGGCCGCCGATTTCGTGGTCGGAAGAGCAGATTCGAGGGTAGCGCTCGACACGTTGGAAATGGAGGATATCGTGGCCTTGGGCTAGAAGGAATCTCAATATCGAATTTCTGATCGAAGTGCTGTACGAACCTGCTTGGGCATGAAATGTGCGTTGCAGAGCGCATCGAGTTTCCCGCATATGCCTTCCCAAAGGGCCTCGAGTTCGGCGTGTTCCTTGGTAAGTTTCCCGTCCCGGTCGTCGACAGCAGTCCCTGTCGTCTGCGCAACATACTCCTCTTCGTATATCTGGGCAAGCGACTGGCTTGACTTCGTGTCTTTGAGCTCGAAAAAACGCGAAGCAAGGAAAGGTTTGTCTTCCATAGGCCGTATCCGCACCACATCGTCGAAGCGACCTTCGAGAATCCGAGCCTTGATTCTCTCTTCCAGGGCTAGGACAGTTTCTTCTGTCACGACAGGGACCGCTTTCATAACTCGTTCGAATTCCAAGTCCTCTTCCAAGAGGGAGTTTTGTGGCCGGGCCCGGGCGGTCGCTTCTCCCATGACTACCCAATCCTTCGGCCCAACGTTTTCGGCTTCAAGGCTCGCAATTTGCTCCTGCAATGCAGCCATGCGTTGTTCGTGAGTTGAGAGATCTACCATCGACGCATGAGTTCCACACTTCGGAGACAGAGATGGGAGTTGAAAAGCGTACCATGCGAAGGCTCATCTTCTTCCTCCGCGAAGAGATCGCCTTTCAGTCGTTCGATAGTTTCGGCGCCGTTGGAACTGCCTTCCGAATCGCCGTCGGAATCTGGCTCGCTCCCTTCATCCCCATCCTCTTCCCCCTCATCGCTACCATCGTCCATCTCGCCGAAACCTGTCTCTCCTCCTGAGTCTCCAAAGTCTCCATAGCCATCTTCCTCGTCATCCTCCTCGTCGCTGTCATCATCCATGGTGTTCAACGGAAGATTCTTGCCCTTGGCCTTAATTTTCTTGACCCTAACCTCCTCGTGGAATCGAACAGTGCCAGCCTTTTTGGGGGATGTAGGCGTCTTCTTTGGTCGCGGAGGAGCGGTGGTCCGAGGCGGCTCGAAGAAGTCTTTATAAAATAATTCTGTGAATGCGAATGTCGTTAGTTTGGTTCCACCTCTAACCGTTCTTGTACGTACCGCCAGCCTCATCTTCATCCTCCTCATCAAAGTTTTCAGCCACATCGACGGGGGCGAATAGGTCAATGGAGCCCTCGTCCTCCGAATCGTCTCCATCTAGTCGACCTTTGGAAACTTTGCGGGCTTCTGCTTCTTCTGTTTCTGCATTGAAAGAAGCCAAGTCGAAGAAGCCATCGTCGAGTCCAGATTTAGAGCCAGCGGAGGATTTGCTTCGTTTGGGTTTGAAGGCAAACAACTCGGCGGGGTCTGCCTCTGGTTCACTATCTTCGTCTGACGACGGATCTCGGAGACTCGTGACGCCTTCTCCCAGATCCCCGTTGTCGTCTGATTCCTCCTCCGACTCTGCTTCCTCACTGTCGCTTTCTTCGTCGTCCAAGTCATCGACGTCCATTCCCTCAAATTCGCCGCTTTCAAGCGCGCGCATTTGCTCAAGAAGATCCTCATCGACAGAGCCCTCCTTGTCGCTGGTATCGAGCTCCTCCTCTTGAGAGGGATCGGCATCCAATGCGAGCTCAAGCATGTCGCAGACGGGTTTCATGCGAAGCTCCAGCTGAGCCCATATTTGATCATCGTCCATGCCGTCGGTAAAGAGAGAGGCGATAGGTGTTGGCTCGAACATTGGAGGGGGCGGTGGAGGCGAAGGGCTAGAGCCGCGTTTCCGCTTTTTAGTGGCTTGTGACCGCGTCTGAGGCGCTTCGGAGGGGCTCAGAGAAGAGAGAAACTCTATAATGTGTGGCCTGGACTCATTTTCTGCCTTCAGGGCTGACGAAAAGGCGGCCGTGAGCAGCAGAACCTCGTACACGGCGCAAAGAGCTTACACAAGTCAAAGACGAATTTCGTAGCGTCCAGAGCAGCAGCATTCACGGCAGTGTTGCCCACAGCAGAGAAACAAGTAGGTTGACTTTGGATTAGATTGGCAAGAGTTATGAGTTCCTTGGGCAAGTCAACCGGCGAATCCATTTTTTTGAAGTCGTGGTCCCAATTGGGAAGCGAAATTCATCTCGTAATTTGTTTTCAGCCAAACATCGCGCACCTGTTCCCGACCACCACTGTAATTTCAACTCAACGTGAAGCAGACTTCACGTCTCTGCTCTGCTATTTCGAGGACTCTCTCTCTACGTGCTCACGCACTCCGAATAGCCACAAAATTATTAGGGTTGTTTCTGCTCCGCGTGTGCACCCTGCAACCATCCTTGTTGTGTTCTTGCCGACGCCTACCAGGGAATGGAAACTCAAATTGCATCCTTGTATTGACCTTCGCTTTTATCCTCTTGCCGCATATGGACACAAGAACACAAGAACTGAAAGAACAATGAGCTACCTTACGTAAACCCGACCATTATCCTCCGCAATCCCATTATCCCCGCGATGCGCCAGTATATAAGGGAACCTAAAATCTGGGACAATACAACCCATCCTTTCCTTTCTTTACGACTTGCGTGCTCCTTTCACCAGCCCGCCAGACGAGCATTTTACGACTTTACCGCCCTACCTTTCACATCTCCAACCCGCCAGACGAGCATTTTACGACTCCGCCCTACTCATCATGATCGCCGGTCTTTCCAAAGCTGCCACTCTTTATCTCGCCCCGGTCCTAACCTTGACGGCAATAATTTTGTCTCTTTTGGTGTATCTCGCTCCGGTCTTGCTCCTCCACGACAAAGTCGCATTATTGACGGTGACTCCGTCGACCGCATTGTTTCAAAACGCATCGTCCCATGCAATTGACGGACCTTCCGTGTTTCTTGGCGTACTTGGTAACACTTCTTCTCCTTTCCGTCCGCCTTGTTTCCTTACCTGTTTCTCCAGGCTCATGCTCCCGCCCGAAAAACGATGCCGGTGTAAATTGCACGACCCCAACGCTGAACCCCATTTATGGTGCGTGATTACAGTTCGCGCATATCTGTTCGTTCTGACACTCTCGTAGATGTCTCCAAGCTGCCCAGCTCAGCGCCTCGACTACTACTCTCCGCCCCCACGCAAGCAACCCCGGTGTTCTTGGGGATCGGACTTGCTTGCTCCGTCATCTTCTTCATCACCTTCACCCTGATCTCATTCCGCCACAAAATGGGCGAAAAAATGTCCGCTTCGTTGGATAAACCCTTGATCCAACGTCTCTCGGCATGGCTGGGCTTCTTTGGATTCATGATCGGTCGGTGCTCACAGACCCGAATTCTTCTGTCTGCTCACGTCCTTCAAGGCATCACGTCTTTCCTCATCTTGAGGATGTGGTTCGGAAAGGCCTCCGACGACTTCAACGACAGCATCGCAGTACAGGGTTCCGGCGCACCGCAACTCATCGCCAATGTCGGCAATGCATTCACGAGTACGTTTTGTTGCCATATACCTTCGCCGGATACTTATGCGGCATCCTTTCAGTGGTCTGGGTGGCGTACGCATTCTACGGCATACCACTCATCATCTCCCTCTCGAAACTCAACGTCAAGGCTACTAAATGAAGGCCTCGTTTTCTTTCTTTCTTGGATAGATTAGCCCACACAGTAATAATTCACCATAGTGTAGCAACTAGCACAATGATATGGACTCTGTAGTAGTCACATACCGCTGTACAAAATCGGACGGTCTGAATATGCAACCGTTACTTACCACCACCTGAGAACTTCCGTTGCTCTTGGCGCCGTAGGTCATCAACTTCTTTGCGACTGAACAGACGAGAACGATACAATAGAAACAAATGGGTTGGAAGGACGGGGAGGGATGTCCGAAGTCAGGTGCGGGCGGGCGGATTGCTAGCAGGACCTTTCCCAGATTTACGCGGTTATCAAGTTGGTCAAACACAAATTCTAAAAGATCGTTTCAAACTTGAAACTTCATTTTTGTCCCGCCTTTACCCATTCGTCCGTTCGATGGCCCGGGGTGGGTGGCCGCAACGGTCGCATAGGGTCTTCAGTAAAGAATCCCAACCCAAGACGAACTCTCGAGTTATCTCGCAGATTTCTGCAATTGTTCCGGACTAGACGCCCAATACGGATCGACTTCGTCCATCAGTACTGATGCATCAGTGATTAGTCTGTGATCTGCAGGTGGCGGTGACGATGAAGATTCTTCAATTTCTTACTCAACGTTAACGCGCACCGGCCATATTCTAGGATACCAAATGGAGTACTCTGCAATAAAATGACCTTGGGATATGTCAAAATTCATGTCGTCCAATTCCCACCTATAGGCGATCAAAATCCACCTACGTCCATTTGCAGCATTGCAGCAGTCGTCTGTCAGTGATCAGGCGCACAAGTTTAACTTGGTCAGGCGCGCAAATTCAACTTGGCCATGTGGTCGGTCCGAATAAGTATCGCGAGTAAGTACCTGCGCCACCCGGTTCTTTCGTGTTCGCCATGAAGACCTCGACTGTCCTTTCGTTCATTTTCTACCTTTCCTCTCTTTCTGCGACTCACGCGACACGCGAACACGGTCCAATCGCTCGACGATTGCGGGCCGTTGCCTCCGCATCTACCAACACCACTATACCCACGTCCACCACCCCGACAAATTCACTTTCTACCGACTCTGTCTCTGCTTCTGCTTCGGCCTCTGCCAATGCGACCGCAACGGTAACTTCAAGTTCGAGCGCTGCTCTTACTGTTTCCACTACAACTACTTCCACGCCTGTCACCTCGTCTACTGCCATTCCAGCGGCCGTATTGGAAAGGCGACTGAGCAATATCGTCGGGGCGTTGACTAATGCCAGTTCGATTCCTTCATGGTCCATATTCCAACAATTTTACGGCGTCCAATGCTCAATAATTCATTTTGCATTCAGGCTTGCAACTCTTAATGCAACTGGGCAGTGGCCTGACGTTGACTATACTTCCGGATGCGCCGGCCAACGTGCGAACTGGCCCGCCGAGCTTGTAGGGTTTCTTTGTTTGTTCGAAGGCTGCTCTAAATTTCTCAAAGCACTGGACTAGGATCAGTGTGTATACTTTCTCTTTGTTATATTGTACTAAATTCAGCGTCCGAATTAGCTACACTGGCAGGAGCCTGGCACGGAGGATTGGCTGGTGCTGAGCAATACGTAAAGGATCCTAGTCTTCGGACCAGCATTTCTCTCGCCATGGGGTACTGGTTTTCGAACGACTTCCAAAACCCAGCTTGTTTGGATTCGGGCGGAACCGACACCTGCCCTTGCGGCACTCCGGGCCTTTGGAATACGGCGAGCAGCCATTTTTATTTTATTTCTGTGTTCGTTAAGCTATTTAATACAGAACTGGTTCCCAAACATCATTGGAACGCCTGAAGTGGTTTCAATCACCTGTCTTCTGCTCGACGATACCTTAGAGCCGTCGGAATTCAGTAACTGTACCCATATAACAGGTCGGGCGTACAACACGTTCATTGTTCCCGCCAAACAAGTAGGCGTCCTTACAGGTGCGTCAGCAAACAAATCAAAGAAGAAAGGTTACTAAAACAAGGACGCACAGGTGCCAATGCTCTGGACGTTGCAAAGGTTTTCCTTCCAACCATTCCCTGCATTCGCGACCTAATGTCAAGCATAGATTGGGATCGATCTGGGCCTGCTGACTTCGAATGCGAGCCTGTTGACGGATGCCTTCGCACGAGTGCATTCTCAGATGGTGATCACTACAGCCAACCGTGCCGATGGCATCCGCCCGGATGGTAGCTTCGGTCAGGTAAGTTTCCATTATGGAATTCTATAGCGGTGAAAACTGATCTCGTTCAAGCATTCCGGTATCACATATAACGGCAACTACGGGAAAGACTTGTATGCGGTTCTCTCCTTCCTTCACTTCCCGAGCTGTAACCTATTAAAACAGCACCAACGACATTGTCGATCTGGAAGTCGAGGCTGGAGGAACCCAGTTCCAAGTTTCACCTGCGGGGCAGACCGCATTCGCTACGCTGTTCGACGGTGATGCCTGGATGATTTATGCGAATACACTTACTGGAGTGCTTCACTGGGACTTTGTGAGCCTCAATGGATGGTGTTTATGCACATCTCATTTTGTTCCAGTCTGTCTTGGGCCGATTCATCGCTTTCCCCACGGCCGACTTCACTCAGTGAGAGACTCGATTATTCTCTGCAGGTCCGAGTTGACTCTCCGTTAGAGCCACGGGTAGCATCCTGCTCAACTTGACTAAAATCGGCGTCCTTGGCGAAGAGTGGGGCTCGGATACACTTAAAAACTTTTCTACCAGTCTCTCTCAAAACGCTACGACTGCCAACGCGGGGAACTTGCAAGGAAACCGGATGTTCTTCGACAATGACTACATGGTAAATTTCCGCATTTTGATTTTCGGTTTGATTGTTTACGGAAGTGATCAAGGTTCACCGAGGTGCATCTTATGTGACCACTTTGAAGATGTTGTCTACAAGGAGCCAAAACACCGAGTGCACAAACTTGGCCAACCCCTTTGGGTTCCACCTGTCCGACGGGGCGCTGCGAACGTACCTCCGGGGAAATGAATACGAGGTTGGTATTTTCGTTCTTCATCATTGTTCAGAACTCATTCGGCGATACAGGACATCGCTGCGGCCATGGTTAGTGGTCATGGTCTGTTGTCTGGTGAAAATACCTAATTATTTGCACAGGACTGGAACCTCATACCTGGGATCACCACCGACTACGGCGCGACGCCGTTGAACTGCGCCCAAACCGGGGCTGGCGGCGTTGAGAACTTTGTCGGTGGCGTTTCGAATGGGCAGCTTGGCGTCGCTGCTATGCGGTATACAAACCCACTGACGAAGAACCTCCATTACCAAAAGTCGTGGTTCTTCCTGAATGACGACGTCCAAGTCGTTTTGGTGTCCAACATATCCTCAGCAACGAACGCCTCCGTTATATCCGTTCTGGACCAGAAACTGAACAGTGGCCCAGTCATAGTGGACAGCAAAACCACCGTGGCGCCGTTTGCCCAACACGGGCTCCGCTCTCGCTCTCTGTGGCACGGCAACGTTGGCTACACCTTCCCGAATACAGCCGACTTTTCGCTGTCCGTGGAAGTCGGAGAAAAAACAGGGAACTGGTCTGCGATAGGCACATCTACCCAGCCGCCAAACACCGTCGACCTGTTTTCGGCGTGGCTTGTCCACGAGTCGCTGAACGCCTCCCTGGCGTACACCATCTTCCCCGACACCGACTTCGACACATTCGTTAAGAAAAGTTCGCAATCGCGAATCGAGGTGGTTCAGAACGATGCACTGGTCTCCGCTGTGTTGGATGCAGGGAGCTCGAAGGCGTTGGCCGTCTTCTGGGCCCCTGGGGGAGGGTCTTTCAATTTCGCAAAAGGCAGTCCTACAGCGTTTACGATTTCGACCAACGGCACCGCGGCCGTCTTATTTGACTGGAAATCCAGAGTCGTGACCGTCTCTGATCCTACTCAGACGCTGTCGGCGCTGTCTGTGACCTTGAGCGTTGGAGGAAATCCGGGTAGCCTTAGCAAGACCCTGAACTTTACTCTACCGAGTGCAAGTCGCGGCCTCGCAGGCAGTAGTGTCTCCCAACCTGTCTAGCCCTATTTGCACAGTACATCTTCGCTCGTTTAATTATAACTCTTTCGACTCTGCCCTAACGAAAACTTCATCTCCACTCATCACCTCATCGGAGTCAAAATCACTATCCGCCGAATCCTCGTTTGAACGTTCTGCAGCCTGCACGCCGTCGACATCGATATATTCCCGCGTCCAGCTTGGATCATCGTTGTCCTCCTCAGCTTCTCCGGCGGAAAGTGTATCGTCGACCTGTTCGCTCTTGATGATTGGATCTTCTACGGCCATGCTATCGTCCTCTTCGTCGGACTCGGCGTCCGTTTCGTAGCCGTGAGCCGCCACAGCAAAGACTGGGGCGACATAATCCGCCTTGAGCTTGTCATCCTGTTGCGACTGCGACTGCCGCCCACCGGAATCACTGGCAGACGCGGAGGGACTGCCAGGCTGATCATAGACTGGGCGAGTGACCCAGATACCGGGACTCTCTTCAACGGTTTCCCAAGGCCCCTGCTTCGTCGGAAAGATCAGCGCATCCTCCAGCAACGCTTCAATGAAGAGGGAACCATCTGGGTCGTCTTCCTCCAGTTGGATCCGTCTTCCCAACATGATTTTCCAAAAATCTCCCTTTTGCATGAGGGGCCCAGCATAATCGCCGTACAAGTCTTCATCAGCCCAGGCGGCGATTCCGTTCTCAGCATCAAACTCAAGATTGAAGGTTTCGCACATCAAGCGGGTCGCGCCGCGCTGGCGCAATTCGGCGTACTCGATCTGCCTGCGGAGGTACAACGAGGGCGGGAAAGGATGTTGTCCATCATCGCGAAGCGGCGTGTCACCCCGAGGTTGAGACAAACGGTCGGGGTCGACAGCTTCATTCCTCGTATAGTCCGCGTCATCACAAAGATCCTAATGAACGATACTTGAGATTTGAAGGCAAATGATGCGGTTGTGGCTCACAATATCGAACT
This sequence comes from Mycena albidolilacea, assembly GCA_029282495.1. NCBI lineage: Eukaryota > Fungi > Basidiomycota > Agaricomycetes > Agaricales > Mycenaceae > Mycena > Mycena albidolilacea. Next base: position 2,968,404 of record JARIHO010000005.1, on the reverse strand, counting down.
CGAGGCCGCACCGTCCACATTCTCCTTGCTCAAGTTCCCACATGCATTCAGGGCAGCGATATATCGCGTCATCTTCGTCCCACACGGCCACCGAATCGAGAGCCTCATCTACAGAACCATGTTCAAATCATAGGTCTCAGTATCAATCTCGACCCACCATCCGAGCTCATCAAATCTTCAAGGTCTTCAATACCGCAAAATTCAAGTGCGCGCTGGGTGTTTTCAGGATCATTCGCGAGAAGGCGGCGTACGACGCGTTCAAGTTTCCGAAGTTTGACGCTCTAAACACGCGTTGGCAGCTGGTAAACAGAGAAGAAGAGTTCGACAGACCTGCACTTCCTCAGCAGATAGCTGATTATCGATTTCCATTTTTTCGTCAAGCAAGTTGCAAGCAAGATATAGGGGATTGCGATTTGATTGTGACGGTGTGTGACTCAAACCACATGACCGTGCTTCGTCGCGCTTCAACTTCAACCAACGCAATGCAAAGACAACTGCAACTTAGCGGTGTACCGAAAAGCTGCAGGGCAGTAATGAAGCGAACTCTATGGACGTTTGCTGCTCTTCAGGACCAGTTCAAGTTCTTCAGGGCCGTGGGGCGACGCGAGTCGACAATTTTGCAGTATTGCACATTCTTTGTACTTTAAATATTCAGCGTCCTGGTCCGAGGACCCACTCATCACCACTCAACACCTCGTCGGAGTCGAAGTCACTGTCCGCCGAGTCCTCAGCTGAACCCTCGTCCAAGTCACTGTCCTCATTTGAACCATCTGCAACCTGCACCCCCGCTCCCTCTGCGTTTGTTTCGGCTTCGGGGAGATCTATCGCATCGCCGGGTAACCAGGCAGTATCCGGAACGTTCGGGTCATACGTCCAGCCTGGATCGGTGTCGTCCTCCTCGACTTCTTCGTCAACGGAAAGTTCAAGTTCATCATCCATTTGTTCCCTCTTGATTGACGGATCGTCTACGGCCATGTTCCCGTCGTCGGATTCGGCGTCTGAGGTCTCGTAGTTGTGGGACTCCACGGGAAGGATCGGGGCGGCATAGCCTGGCTCCAGCTCTTCGTCTTCATCCGACAGCATCGCATTCCAGGCTTCATTTTCTTCTACTTCAATGGAGTCGTAAGAGTGGTCCGAATGAACGGCGGAGGGAGCGCTTTTGATTGGGCGAGTAACCCAAATACCGGGGCTTTCTTCAATGGTCTCCCACTTGTACTCTGAAACCAATGGAAAGATGAGCGCATCTTCTAATAATGCCTCCATGAAGAGGGAACCATCCGGGTCGTCGTCTTCTAGTTGGATTCGTCTGCCTAGCATGATTTTCCAGAAATCCCCTGTCTGCATGAGCGGCCCAGCGAACTCGTCGTATATGTCGCCGTCAGCCCAGGCAGTGATCCCGTCGTCTGCGTCGAACTCGAGATTGAATGTTTCGCACATGAAGCGAGTCGCGCCACGCTGTCGCAATTCCTCGTACTCGACCTGTCTGCTCAAGTACAATGAGGGAGGCAATGAGTTTTGTTCATCATCGCGAAGCGGCGTGTCACCCCGAGGCCCGGAGAGACGATCGAGGTTGAAGGCTTCGTTGCTCGTATAGTCCGCGTCGTCTCGAAGATTCTAATGAAAGATACTTTAGATTTGAAAGCAATTGACGCGCTTTCAGCTTACAATGTCAAACTCTAGCCCGCAGTGTCTGCATTCTCCATGCTCGAGTTCCCATACACATTCAGGACAACGATATAGACCGTCACCGTCGTCCCAAACGGCTTCCGGATTGAGAGCATCTGCATGACATGTATTCAAACTACAAAGCCTGGGAGTAAAAAGGCTCACCACTTGAGCTCAGAAAGGCTTCAAGGTTTTCAATACTGCGCGCTTCAAGCGCGCGGCGGGTGTTTTCAGGATCACTCGCGAGAAGATCGCGTAGGACGCGTCCAAGTTTCCGCAATTTGGCGTTCTAATACGCGTTGGCAACTAGTACAAAAAAGGAATATGATTGACGGACCTGCTTTCTGAATTCTTCAGCAGATGGCTGAGTATCGATTTCCATTTTGCGGCAAAGCAAAGTGGCAAGTGCGAAATTGGAATGAGATGGGCGTCACACACACTAGTGACCGAAACACATGACCGTTCTCGGATATTTTCTTTCCGCAATTTGCCGACTCTACAGTAGAGCACACTAAGACAGCACCGAGGCCAACTAACCATATTATTTAACCCAGTCTACTCACAACTGAATGCACATGGAAACCTCTGTTTCTGTAGCAAAACACAAGCACAGCGTAACGAGCGTAGACTATCAGAATGCGGGCTGCTCCAGGTACGCCTCCGGCTGCTGCTGTTGGTAGTCCTGGGGAGGAGCAGCAGCGTAGGTCTCCTCTGCCTGCGGCGGGGGAGCGACAGCAATGGGCTCGCGCTGCTCCGAAGTGGGCTCGGTGACAGTTTTGTCGACTGGGGGCTCGAGAATGGTGACGGAGTCCGGCAGCGGCTTCTTGGGACCCATCTGGCCTTCAGGGTCGGTACCCTTCATGCTATATGACACCATGTGAGTCACCGGAGTCGCCTCTGGATTGGCGTTCGACTCACATTTTGACCTTGATACCGAGCACACCCTGTCGCAGCAGGACGTGGCGGACAGCAAAGTCGACGAAGTCGATGGCGGGCTGACCGGAGTGGATCATGAAGCCGTCGGTGAATTTCATGGATTTGGCACGCGCAGCGCGGAGCTTGCCAGAGACGACGACCTCGCAACCCTTGGCGCCGGACTCCATGACGAATCGGAGGACACCGTAGCATGCACTGAGGATGGTGAATAAGAACGGGGTCATCACTAGAGAACTGAGGGGAGTACGAACCGACGGACGGCAAGACCGCCAAGCAGCTTGTATCTCAAGCTCTCGCACTGGGCGATCGCAGAGAGACCACGGTACTGAACCTTCTCGGCGTAGAGCTCGAGAGAGTTCTCGGGGAACTTGAAACGTTTTTGGACGAGAGCGGTGAGCTCACGAATGCGGCGCCCCTTCTCGCCCAAAACTTCCTGGGTGTGGGTTGCACGGATGATGATCTGGCGCGTTACTGTTGAGGACCTAAAACAGGGAAACTGGACCAGAGAACGGTACCTCAGTGCGGGCGTGGGTGACACGGACGTCGCAGCCAGAGTAACCTTCCTCGGCGAGTTCGCGGGTGAAAAATTCGTTGAGCTCGGCGCGGAAAACACCGTCGGCGACAAACTTGCGCTTTTTGCTGATCTGGGTGGCCATTTTGTAGTCTGGCGGAGCGTTGAGAAGAGGAAAAGAACGAGATTTGACTGGATTATATACCTTGAGGATGCGGTACCGCGGTGGATTGGCTGAGTTGGCTGTTTTGTTAGCCGAAACCACCTGTGCAGTTCGGCTGATACGTTCGGCAGGGCTCGGCCGGTGACTGATGTGACCGTGATTTTCTGCCTTTTTAACCGAAACGCATTTAGCCGATTTCATCCTTCTGCCTCTTGCCATCTCTCTTCTCGTTCGCTGCGAAGGTGAGAACGCGTCTTTTTCTGCATTTCTTTCCTCTTCCCCATCTTTCTATGACGAGTTTGTATACATACAACCATTGGCACCTCTTAGTCGACTTGAGCCACGGTCCACAGGTTTCGGCCTGCGTGGTTCACTGACATGAATGACTTTGCTGAGATTATTCTTCTCTTGTCTCTCACTGCGTTGTGAACGATTGCTGACTGGTTCTCTTGCATAGGTGTCCTTGTATTTCGTTATTTCTGACTGTACTTTACATGTTTGTAGCTTGCGAAGTAGAGACGCAAAATATATTGCTTTTCAAAAAATTCAGACTGATTTGAAAAGCCAGTATCGACTGCGAGCCTCCATGAAGTTTGTCCAGTTCAATTGTGCTATTTCACTGCTCGACGTTTCCCTCAGTGTGCTCCTTGTATTCGTTACTTTACATCACAGCTTGCTGACGCTGCGCGCTTCGTTCACAAAGATCCCTGAAAGAAGTGGATTAGGACGGGGACCTCCCCAAAACGCACACCGCTTACCAGCAGCGCCCATGCCGCTTCCAATGCACATGCTAGTGCACAACAGAGACCCGTTCTTGCGCTTCAATTCCGCAAGACCGGTGACAACCTGACGAACGCCAGCTAGAAAACCATTAGTTGAAGTCATCAGAGTGGACGAGATACTCACTCATTCCGAGAGGATGTGAGATGGCGATGGAGCCGCCACTGGAAGGAACGAGTTCAGTTTACACATACATAGGACTGTACGTGAACGCACTTAGGGTTGATTTTCTCGATTGGAATGCCCAATTCTTCGACGCAGTACGCGAATTGCGAGGCGAACGCTTCGTTTATCTGCAGCTAGTTGAGCGGTAACAGTATACCATGGAAAGCCAACGCACCTCGTAGACATCGATATCCTCCTTCTTCAACCCGACCTGCTCAAGGACTTTCGGGATTGCGAAAATCGGCGCAATTCCCATATATTTCGGTTCGCAGCCTAAAGTGCTGTCAATAAATGGAAGACACGGAGGAAATGAACTAACCAACAACAGCGCTGCTGACCCATTTGGCGAGAATCTCCATCCCTTCCTGTTCAGCGCGGGCTCTGGTCGTGAGAATACAAATAGCTGCCCCGTCACCCGTCCCGCTTGCGTTTCCCGCGGTCGTAGAGCCTGCACCCCAATCCGGCCACACGGGTTTGAGAGCAGCCAGCGACTGCGCCGTGACACCGGGCCGGATAGTGTCATCGACCGAGACGACAGCACCTTTGATCTCGAGCGGGATGATTTCGTCCGCGAAAATTCCCTTGGCTTGGGCCTGAACTGCACATTAGGCACAGTGGCTCGACGGGGATAGCAGGCGTACTTCAGTGGCGCGCGAGTGCGATATAAGCGCATACTTATCCTGCGTTTCGCGCGAGACTTTGTAGGTTTGTGCTACCATCTCGGACGTCCACCCCATGGGCTGTAAATATGATCAGTGGACGTCGCGAATGGACGCCATATTAATAACCTGAATGCAGTCGTGTGCTTCTGGGTTCTGGTCCACCGCTTCGCTGATTTGAGGCGTGGGACGAGGACTAGCAAGCGAATAAACATGCGGCCAGAATTGTGAAGCGCAAAACGAACTGCATGGTCATGCTGTCGACACCGACTGCAAGTCCAATGGAGGTCTCTCCCGCTTGAATGGCGTGGGCGATATTGCGGATTGCCATCAAGCCAGAGGAGCACAGACGGTTCACAGTAGAGATTGGAACATGATTAGGAATGCCTGCAGCCAACGCCGCAGCTCTGGAGGTGTAGAGAGGGGACGGAGGATGACACGTCCCTATTTCAGAACTGAGGCAAGGCTTGCAAGTCAAGTGCGGGACATACCAACGCAGATGTCGTCAATTTTGGAGGGGTCGAGCTTGGTTTTCTCTAGAGTTGCCTGACCGAGATTGGAGGGGGTTTACGCGTGTAGAAGGGAATTACCTTGAAGAGGGCTTGTAGTAGCTCGTCGACGGTGGTGTCCTTCAATTGCCCCTTCTTCATGCGGCCGATGGCACTGCGCTGGGCGAAAGTGATAACCACATCGTCAGGGTTCTTTTGGAGAATAGAGGAGATGCCCTGGGGTGCATGGGTGCTGGCTGAACGCATTGGGGCGCGGGACAACAGTCTTCTGGCCAACATGGTTCGGAGCAAACTCCGGCTCACGGTGGTTGTGCGAACATGAAGTAGCCGCGGATTTACCTTCACCCGCTCACGTGAAGTAAAAGGTCTCAAAAAAAGGTGGCAGCAAAAAATCTAGTAAATACATACAGAGCGCGTGTAGCAATAGTCTATGCCCCCGCAGCTCGACGCGACTCCCAATCCCAGCCAGAACACGGTTTTTTTTATGGTGGATTTGTGTTTTGTTTCGACTGCTTCCACATTCTGCTCAGGAATGAGTAGCATTGGTTGCAGAGATGGTGCGCCAGCTTGGGGGCACCACAGCCGGGGCAGTTGACAATATCTACACCACGTCAGCATCGAAATGAACAGAGACGGTGCACGACGCACTGTGCTTGTCCTTCAAGCCCTTGTTTGCTTCGCGCATAGATTTTCGCGAGTGAGAGACTTTGCTCTTGGGGACGGCGAGAACGAATGGGGGGAAGAGTTCGAGCAGGGATTGGAGCGAGGGGAATGACAATGACCATGCGCGGGATGCAGAGACGGCCGCGAATGCAAACGGCGTCGAAAACGCGAATAACGATGAGAATAATGGGCGGGCCAGCAGCGGTCGCGTCAGCTGCGGCCGCGAGAAGAGCGGTAATGCGACGGCCAACGCTGCCATCGTAGGAGTGCGCAAAATAAAGCTCGGGCCAAATATTATATTCAAACTCCGATCCGATACATCCATGTTGCGCCTCACTCGTCCACTGTTCCAGGCGCTGAGGTCCTCCACCGGGCTCACGGGTCTCGCAGTCCACCCGGACCCCCTCCCCGCCCTCTCCCAGACGTACCAGAACACCCTCACCACCCTCTCACACATCCCGCCAACCTCCGTGTACCGCCAGGCAACCGAGGCGCTGATACAAAAGAAACTCGACATTGTAAACGCTGCGAATGCAGATATCGCCGCAGCAGAGAAGGCGCTAGACGAGGGCGTCATCGAGGAGTCTCTGCTCATTGCCATAGACGAGCTCAAACTCGCCTCCCAAATGATCGAGTGGAAGGCGTGAGTCGTGTCTCATTCCTTGTCTGGCCCTTTGTTCACGCCTGCGTCCAGCTGGGAACCACTTGCCGAGAAACCAGAGCCTGGCCAGTGGGAATACGTCTCATAACGTCGCCGGTGGTGAATGTAAACTGGATGGAGAATGCACGTTTTGCTGTTAACGGTCGACCCGTTTGGAACGCGTCAAGTCTCGCATGTTTACAAATACCCCATCCTTCTGCTGGATTCCCGCTCGACGGAACGAACGCGGTCTTGAGTGCAATTAATTAGGCACCATTATGGGGTCCCTTTCACAACTGGTTTTACCGCTGCGAGCCTGCTGCCGCAATACGCTTGATTTTGATATTCTGACTGCGCAATTCATCTGTGCGCTCTCTGGCTGCGGGTCAGGTACTAATCTACGCGGATTTTGTAGCTGCACAGACCATATTTTGGAGCTGCTGTCAACTTCACTAGGGCGACCTTTAACCCCTACCGCCAATATGGCACTACTCGGGCATTGATCGACGCTAGATCACACTGCTCGAGCGCTGTCTTGCGGACCATGTGCGCACCGTGTCGTCCAAGTCAGCCTCGAATTGCTCGCGTCGTTCTGATCGACGCTTTCTCATTTCGTTTTTATCCCAATTAAGCTAAACAGCTAGACACAGGACTTCAATTTAATGGAACTCTTCACATTGACTTCAACGCTGCTCAGTCTATTACCGAATGGATAGACCATCTCCCCAGATGACTGTGGGAGCTCGGATTCAGGAACTAGCCCGACTGACTCAGACCTTGCAACAGCTTCGAAGAAATGAAATCCGGCGAAGAGTTTCTTAAACGTGTTAAGACAACACCGATCCCGGATACCAAACCCCCAGGTGCGCTTCCTTGATTCTGTTCTAGATAAACTCATCGACGTGGCCAGACTGTCTGGTTATCGGGGTCACGGATAGTTCTATATTCAGCATAAGTCATCCCATGCGTCGACAAATATTGGGGCCGTACTCTCAAGTTCCGGCTGCATCCGGGACTCAGTGGTTGGCTCTAGACCTTGTTACACTGATAGGTGACGACCCCTCATCCGCGTGGACGCTGTGGTTTAGCACGCAAGCACTCTGAAAACTTTCTTTGACCTTTTCATAAAATTATGGGGGTCTGTCGGAAGTGATTTCAGACTGCTACCAGCACTCTGTGGCCCCTTCCTGAGACGCTCGGTTAGTGTACAGTTGTGATCTTTCCCAAGTCCTTTCATCACCATCTCTTACATGTAAAATTACTTGTGTCTGTCTGACACCATTTGAAACACCGTTATCAGCCTGTGGCTGCTGCTGCCCTTGCCGTCCTCACGCGGTGCTTACTTCTAAACCAAGTGCTGGGGCGCCGGTCTTGCTTGGGTATTTGTAAGTGCTTAGGCCAAAAAACGATCAAATGATGGGCAACAAAAAATAACGACACCAGCAGGGTTCGAACCTGCGCGGGAGATCCCAACAGATAGTGAGAATTCAAATCTGTCGCCTTAACCACTCGGCCATAGTGCCCTTTTCAGGAGGAGTACGAGACGCATAGAATGTTTTGAGGTTGTATCGAAGGGATAACTTCACGGAACCTCCGCTGATCTGCAGCAACCTCGCGCAACTCATGTTTCAATAGGACTGTGAGACCAAAAGGGAGGCAGGCTCATTTCAAACGGACTGTGAGACCAACAGATAGGCCAGGACTTCAGCTGGAATGGAATTCATAGCACGGAGGTCCAGAAGGTGCGTCTGCTGTAATAACAGAGTGTGGGAATAATTAGCACAGCCACAAACCGGGCACCCGGTCTGCACATCATGTCGTCACAGGACCGGTGATTATCCCAAAATAGGTGTTATTGTTTGCAGCATATTATAACTGTTTTCTGATTGTGCACAGGCTGACACATGTGCAAAATGGCTGGAAAACATCTGCCGCCAGATTGTGCAGGACCTGGTGCCTGCCCATGAGGTTCTTCCCGTCATTGAGGGATCCACCCATGGTGTAAGGACAGGTCAATCCTTATGCCGGGTGATCAAGCATGTAATGGAAGATTTGACGCTCGTCCTGGTAATTGTGGAATTGACCCTCTTCGTGACGCCCAGTGAAAATGCGGTATCGGGTGGCATCGCCGGGTATCGGCTAGGCATCGGCTAGTGTTGTGGGGCATCCGAATAGCAAAAATTGACCGTTCTGATACTGGACGATACTACATGATGCCACATAGTGCCAGACGGTGCAAAAATGGGACTGCATAGATAATTTGTATCGTGAAATATCGTCTGGTATTGCGCTGTACAAAATACATGATACTGCATGATACTTGCTGCCCCGTTACGCTCCTGCTCCCCCGTGCTCCTGCCCGCCCCCGCCCCCGCTGCCGCGTTCCCTGCACCTGCACCCGCCCACCACTGCTCGCACTCCCCCTCTGCCTCCCGCTCGCTCCTGCTTGCCCCACGCCGCTATGCTCCCTGCACCTGCACCCGCCCACCACTGCACACTCCCCCTCTGCCTCCCGCTCACCCCTCCCCTGCTTCTGCACCCTACATCTGCACCCGCTTCCACATCCAGCGCCGCCCGTGCTTCCGCTCTGCCTGGCTGATCTTCCTCTGTTGTCCTCGAGCACGCAGAGGTCAGGTGTCGAGTCATGGGAAGTTATCCAGATGCCGGCGAGGAAAGCGAGTGCATTGTCTTTGAGGTAGGAGAAAATCACGGCGAGGAGTCTAACTGTAAGGAGAAGATTAGTGGAGGTGGAATTTTCTGGCTCATATACAACACATATTAGCTTGATGTACAGGACCCTTTGGAGACCAGAATAGCGGGAATGAGTCCAGATCCTATCCATATTCAACCGATGACATGTACTGCAGCTGAATCGTCCTCAAACCAATCCAAAGCCAGCCCCACCAGACGGGGGCTTGAACAGCTGAAAGTCCAGCTGGGCGGCGACGAACTTGCATTCGGGGACGAGACGGGGTTTGGGCGGAGGTGGAGATGATAGAGTTTTATGCGGGTGAAGAGGTAGACGGTGTTGAGGACAGCGGCACCGAGGAGGAATATTGTCATTGGGACTGTCTGGATTGAATATTACTTGGCAAAGCTTCTTTTGCGGATGATGCCTTTGCGGGGGGTGCCGGTATCTGCACCTAGGCTGCGACGCGACACCTTGGAGATGGACTAGTTGGATGACCTGGACGCGGTGGTGGCGGGGGAGCGGTCGACAGAGATGTGGTGGTAGTCGAAAGAGAAGTGTCAACACGACATGTCACGGCCGTGATGTCATTCAGTGCACGGACCAGTTCCGCCAAGTCTGGTTCGACTTACGACTTCAAATTGACAACTCCAAGACAAATCAAGTTAAAACTTCAAATCGGCACCCTCGAAAGTCGAGACCTAGAAATAGTGTTGAAAATTGGCTAGATGCCATGACATCATAGATAACTTGGACATTTCACTAGCTCCACTTTTGAGCCCTCACGATACAAAGACGATACACGGTGAGCCCAGCAGATCCAACCGATACCTGGCGATACCAGCTGATACGGTGTTTTCACTGGGTGTGATGGTCCGAACCTTGAAAAGATACAACCAGAGGCTGGATGTCCATACGCTCTAAAGATTGTAGCTTATCTCAAGTGGTATATACCACTCAAGCAGGTCGTATCCGAGATACAACGAAGGTTGAGTTGTAAAGTGTATAGTCGTAAAAGTAGTTGTGTAGTTCGTGCAGATCTTGCCTATGCCTCTATCAGAACCGTATAACAGGCTGGGAAGGCGGTAGGCAAATGGTGGTTATCAGGTAAAAGTGTTATTGTCACAGTCACATCAATGTAATACAAGTACAAGATAGGAATTGTAGGAATTGGAGCTATTCGTATATAGTAAGTGAAAAAAGATAAGGAAAATATGGAGGTCCATAGAGACACCTTACAGAGCCCCCCTTGGCAGACTTTAATATCCTACAGGATACGTGCACCAAAGTGCAGGTGAAGTCGTGGACGCGTCCAGCCTATCGGCTGGCCATGGACCGCTACTTCAAGATTCTGCGCACGCGTGAGGAAATCAAGCACCTGAATGTGGAGATCCGTTGAGTTGTTACCTGGATCTGCGATGAAAACCGCTTTCTGCGCAAGATGGAGGGTATTCTGTCCAATGGAGAGGGAAAGTCAGAGGAGGAGAAGGAGACAGACGGGTACATGGTGGTGCAGGTGCGGCTGTATTGACAATGGCGTGGGCGCTTCGATGCAGGACATCTGAAGAGGTTCCACGAGCTGGCACGAGTGCCGGGATTTACAGGGTCATGCCAGAAGCCCAGGACAAAGAAAAAGCGATCCAAGGAACAAGGCGGAAAGGAAGCGGGAATTCAGAAGATAGCCCGGCTAATGTTGATAAAGGCGTGCCGAGGTCTGATGGAGCAACGGTCTCGAAGCACTTGGGACAACAGTCGGAGCTCACAGGTACGGCTGACCAGAAAGGGGTGCTGAACCGAATATTAGACATGCAGGTTCCCATATCGCTTCGGGAAATCATGGTGACATCAAAGGAAATTCGGACAGAAATACAAGACTTAATCAAGGTGAAAAAATGTTCGAGCCGTGCTACTGGGGAAATCTGCTAACAATCCATTTATTGCGTCAATGAACTGGCCACATTGTGATAAGGACCGTGATGTCAGTATCGAAAGATATGTGATTCAAATTCGACTATATTCGTCCTCTAGAGGGGAAGGTATAGTTGAATGATAGAGCGGAAGGTCGGTGCGCGAATCGGCCTTCTATGAGTGGTAGGTGTGTGCGAATGGTTATTCGTGGAGACCGTTTGTCTCCTAGGTGTAGTCGTGTGCAGCAGACCTGTTGTTAGTGAAAATGGTGAAGAAGGAGTGAATGCCTAAACCTGGTTCCCTGTACGAGAGTACTGGAACCCTAAATGCATTGCCCCATCTGCTTTCCTTCGTGCGCTCTTCCCCTTAGAACCAGTGCTGGAGATGCGATGTGTGTTGCTCAGACGATGACACCGACGTCGTTTGATTGGCAGTGAGATGGTTGGTCTCGTTGGCTACGGACGGCAATTTGTATGTGATGGCTTCTCTCCGGGCCTGTTTTCTACAGAGCGAAGCTCACGAGAATGGTGATCCTAATTGAGGAAGCTTGGGATTGTGACACCGGGTTTGGTGAGAAGGAACCCTGCTGATGGAGGTGTGAGAGGTGAGACACCGAAGAACGAGCAAATATGAGATGTGTGGCCTGCCTCCGGCAGTGGGTGAGGAGGAGGGTGCACGAGAGGTACGAGGTGGGGGAAGGCTGGGAGTACCCCTTTAGATTGAGTGAGTGTGGTACAGAAAGTGGGGAAAACACCCCGAAAGCTACTTCTGCAGGCCAGAAGGTACTGGCTACTCCTACTAAATGCGCTCCCGTTTTATACCTCCTCGACGACTTCCCACATATCCAGAGGTGCCATGTGGGTTGCAGGTGTTTCCAGGGGGCAGGGGACGGCATGAGGTGTTTTGAGGAGCATATACGGCAGGAGACTCGGCGCCTCTGCTGAGGAGACCGATCGTCTTTGGGTGCATGCGAGGCACAGCGAGGCCAAGGAACCTCAGAACACGTTTGGAGCTTCAGGCACGGCCAGGTGGTCGCGTTGAAAGGTGCTCGGGCGTTCGAGCTGACCCTGTAGAACCATTATAATGTGCCCTGGCTTTTCCAGCAGTGCATGTTAGAATGCGCCTCTCAACTTGCCAGGCCTGGTGCACATTATAATGTGCACCCCTGCCCAATCATTCTCGGCATGCTACTGCCGGTTCTGGCATCAATGGCACAAATATTCTTTATTTGTACCTGATTATATGCCTTCTTTATTGAGTGTCATTGATGAACAGCATCTGTCTATCAATAGGCATTTACCCATCAATTGATAGATAATTCCCAGGCATGTAGATCAACTTTGCCATCATTTATCGCCGGCTCTGGGAATTTATTTTGCATTTTGCGCAACAACCAGGGGGTCTTTTGCAAAACTGTAAATACAGCCAAATAGATCTCGACAAGCTCTACAACTTTGATTTTGGCAGTATTTTTAGTCAACTTCCTTTTTTGGCCACTACACTTTCTGCCCAAAAAGGAAGTTTCAGTGTTTTTGACCTCCCTGGCTCAATTCTCAACCGTTTTGGATGATCTAACCACACAGGCATATTGTTTTATGTTTTTTAAAGCCACCTGGGACACAGTTGACTCTATTAGAGAGCAATAATAGGGTGAAAATAGCGAAATTGTTAAATTATATTCTTGTCAAGATATCTTGGGTATATACGCCTGTAAATGACTCATGGATACACCACATTGTTTCTTTTGACTACAAAGACATTCCTCAGATAGGTTTTCAGCTGCTAATAATTTAAAACACCCTGTTTTGGCTGTACAAAGAAAATCTATTTTGGCCTTATTATGCACCCTTCCATCATGTGAGGCCTTCCCAAACACACTATTTGGACCTGTCTCATCTATATGTAACAGAAAAGTAGGCCATGAACACTTGGAACAAGCAACACTTCATGATTTAGGGTGACCTTCTTGGATGTAGTTGTTCACCATGTTCTGGCTGCTATAGGGTCAAGCCTACTGTCAAAACACTTTATACTAGTCTAACTGGGCTTTAAGAACAGTTCTGGGCCAGAAATTGTGACGATATTTGATGCCAAACTTCAACAGTGTCATTTGACACTTTTTGCTTGTTTCATGAATAGTGCATTATTTAGGCCAGATAGCGCAAAATAAACCTCGGAAATGGAATCACACAGGAAGAATACACTAGATTATGCTTTACACCAAGTGATTTGGTTATGTTTTGGTTGAATCCTGGCTCCGAGCATTTAGGTTCAAGAGCCAGTTTTCAGAGTATATGCTCACCATAGCTCAAAACACCATCTGCCCAAAACCTGACCAAAATGCTTCAAATAAAGCATAATCAGGTGTATTTCGACTTTCTGAGTCCATTTCTGGTATTTATTTTGCCCTATCTAGTCTCCATAGTGCCCTATTCATGAAATAAGCAAGAAGTGTCAATAGACAGTCTTGGAGTTTCCCTCACTGTATGGGCGCTATTTTTGACTCAAAATTGGTCATATAGCTCAAGTTTACTGGAAAAAGCTTTCAGAACATTGTCTAAGGCCCTGTGGCACCCAGATCACAGTGAACAAGCACATACAAGAAGATCACACTGAACCATGGAGTGTTCCTTGTTCCAAGTGTGGATTGCTTACTTTTCTGTTACATATACATGAGCCAAGTCCAAATGCTGTGTTTAGGGAGGCCTCATGTGATGGAGGAGTGCATACTAAAGCCAACATAGATTTTCCTTGTATAGCTGAATTCCGATGTTTTCAATCATTAGCATCTGATCACTTATCTGAAAAGTGTTTTTGCAGCCCAACGAAGCAATGTGATGTATTTATGAGTCATTGACAAGGGTACATGCCCAATATATCTTGGCCAGAATGTAATTTAACAATTTTCGCTATTTTCACCCTATTATTGCTCTCTAATAGAGTCCACTGTGTCCCAGGTGGCTTCAAAGAGCATAAAACAATATGCCTGTGTGGTTAGATCATCCAAAACGGTTGAGAATTGAGCCAGGGAGGTCAAAAACACTGAAACTTCCTTTTTGGGCAGAAAGTGTAGTGGCCAAAAAAGGAAGTTGACTAAAAATACTGCCAAAATCAAAGTTGTAGAGCTTGTCGAGATCTATTTGGCTGTATTTACAGTTTTGCAAAAGACCCCCTGGTTGTTGCGCAAAATGCAAAATAAATTCCCAGAGCCGGCGATAAATGATGGCAAAGTTGATCTACATGCCTGGGAATTATCTATCAATTGATGGGTAAATGCCTATAGTGTTGATTGATAGACAGATGCTGTTCATCAATGACACTCAATAAAGAAGGCATATAATCAGATACAAATAAAGAATATTTGTGCCATTGATGCCAGAACCGGCAGTAGCATGCCGAGAATGATTGGGCAGGGGTGCACATTATAATGTGCACCAGGCCTGGCAAGTTGAGAGGCGCATTCTAACATGCACTGCTGGAAAGGCCAGGGCACATTATAATGGTACTACTGGCAGTGTTGGGCGTTCAGGATAGAGGGGAGACGAGTGGTATCCCTTGGCTAGTCGATGCGTTGTGTGAAGTGGGGGAGGAGGCAGTGTCGGGATAAGTTCTGCCTCGTCTGCTGGATCGGTGTCAGGCACGGGCAAGGTCTGCCCGGCGCAAGAGGGTGACTGGAAATGGCAACAGGAGAGGTTGTCCACACGTTCTGCCGCAGGAGGGACTGGTTGTATTGTGTCAATGAGTATAGGTGAGACGCGTCGTCTGCGTCAGCCAGGAGAGGTCTCGTTCGTCTGATGTGTATACGGAAGGTCGCTCACCATCGCGTTGTAGGAAGGAGCTGAGAGTCTAGAACCGTTGTATCCTGCTGAGGATGGCATGGGAGCAAGTTCGAGAGGCAACAAGGCATTTCGGATAGTGGGGAAAGTGTTGGTCTCGCTTGGAAGCTGCTTCCAGTAACATAGAATCCCGTTATGGAAGATCCATCGCGTACGTCCGAGCTCGTCCCATCACTTGTGCAGATGGTTTGCAGGGGCCATGAGGCGACAAGCGGCGCGTAGCACGCTCGGAGACCTCACAGCATACGGATGGTGTATTGATTCAAATAGATATGAAAACAAGTGGAAATGAGGTATGTGCGATCATTGACACCAGCTCTCAGTTAGATATTGTGCGGGCGGATATAGCTGCTAAAAAGGTGCAAAGGGCCGTGGATATGGAACAGGTAACGGTGATGAACAACACGAACGGAGGGAAAGGTGAGTTAAGAGGGAGGATTGAAGACATAGAATTTTGCTGTGGAGCGGCGGTAACTGTGGCTGATCTTTGGGTGTTGCAGCAAGCTCCGTTCAGGCTCCTACTAGGACGGCCTTGGCAGTAAGGGAATTTAGTTAGCATTGATGAGCGCGACGAAGGGACATACCTAATTTTTAAGGATTATAAAACTTGTCAACCGTGGTACGAGCTCCTTGCAGTTCTGTATAACAGCCCGCCAATCTACCAAAGTCAGTATCAATTATTTGCTTATACCGCAAACAAAATCTCACCCCAACAATCCTGTACCCCCTCCATACGACCCTATACAGTATCTGGGATGAGAGCGAGAGTGATGGAGTTGGGAAGAATTTCACGACTCATAAACTTAAACTGTATTAGAAGCAAGCCAAATCAGAGATCGTTTGTGGAATTCAACAAATTTCGGGGTGGCGAAGTACGGGACCGCAGTTGCGGGAGAAAAATGAGCAGGATATTTGAGGCAAAGGTGTTGCTTATTCAAGTTGCAGTGGGAGTATTGGCTGCGCTCGGGACCATTTCGTGGAACTACAGAGTTGACTTGGGAATTATGAGTTTGAAACATAAGGTATATAAAGAGGGAGAGGATGAGGGAGCCTTACCGAATTTCCCCCTACCTGTTATTGGCACTATGTCTTTGTCTCAGCCTCCTCTGGAACATACAGCTACTCCCGATGTTACACATACAGGGCCGCCCTCGCTTGAGAACGTTCAATATCTTGCACGTGCCCAGTACAGCGATCCTCCGATGCCTGTGGCACCCTTGAATGCGAGTGGACCAATCACCACATTGGAAGAATCTGTTCGTCATCAGTGGCAGTGTTACGCTGCAGGAGCACCTCTTGATGTTGACCCGACGTTCTCGGCAGCCCCACAATCAGAGTACTATGGAAGCATGATCTTACCCAACGGCCAGCGCCTGCACCATAGCACGGGGTTCAACATTTTTCGTATCTTCCGGGACCATGGAACGGGTCAGCCCTTCACTATGTTGTGTCACAAATTCACCTTTCACATTTCTACCCCTGATGATCCTCAACGTATCTGGGACTTGGAGTTGTGTTACCCATCGGACGAACACCTAAGTGCAGCTATGGCGACGTTGCCATTGATTGAAGGGCAGGAGCCCCTTAGCTATCCAGTCCATGCGACAAAGCAAGCACTGCCCATGATCCAACTCGGACACTGCATTGTGACCGGCCAGGGCGAGTTCAAGGTGGCGACTGCGGACACCGTTATGATGAAATCCAGACCTCTGTATCGCCCGAGGAACTTGTCGATGACCCGGGATCACCATTTCATGGGCACGCATGCTCCCCATTCTCGGCGATCATGGGGCCGCATGGTGCGCGTTTTGAAGTGGCCATGGCTCGCAACATCTACCAATGAGCATGTGAAAGCCTGTGGCTGAGCGGGGACGAGCTGTTCTCTTCAGACTCAGAGAACAACAGCTTGCCCGACCTTGTCTCCGTTACTGATAGCAGTCTGGGCTCAGATTCGGTGGATGTCGACTTGGGGATCTGTCAACTCTGCTTCGAAATTCACCCTCACACACCTTGGGACTGCCCACTGTTTGGAATCACTGAGTCCCAGAAAGCCAACAGGAGCCGGGAATCTGGCACAGCAGTAGGGAGCAATACGTCAGCAGAGAAGGTTGGCGATGGATCGTCGCCAGACGAGAGTGAGTGCGTGCCTGCAGTATTTTCCCAGGACTCACTAGCAGTAAACCAAGAAGCAGAAGAAGTATGCCAGGCCTTCAAAGATTTTACGACTGCATTTGATACACCTGAAAACGAGAACGAGAAAGAGTTCTGGAGTGTTGTGGATGTGTTGGAGCATGAGGCTGCGGATGGGCTGAGGGCGTTGGCAGCAGGATTACGAGTGGAACACGCAGTAGTGGACAAGCTGAGGGAGATAGAGGACGGATTGAGGTGGTTGGAGATAGAGGAGAGAACGGCAGATCCGGTCCGGGATGATTCCCCGTATCTGCGCTTAATTCGCGAGACACATGGTTATGCTCGTGCTCGTGCCCAGCGTCCTACTGCTATTCTTCAGCATGCATAGCGTCCCCTGCTCGCCTTTCACTTCAACCCGCGTGTTGGAGACGCGATTATTCGCGATGCCTGGTCGAGTTCCGCTTCAGCTTCTTTGGAATCTTTGTCTCTGGAGCCCCTTACCCCCTACGATAATGATGACCACAACACGTACCGAGTGGGCAACGAGAACTTCATGGCGGAGGAGCTGGAAATTCGGAATTTCTACAAGTTGATTTTCCCAGGAGATCGGAGCCCTGCGATTTCTGACTGGTCAGTGGAAGAATTTGACTTATTTCCACCCTTCCGCCCCAACCCAGCACATATCATTGACCTTACGATTGGCAGGGCACTGAATGAACAATACTTGTCAGGCAGTCGTTCCCCTTCCAACCTTGATAGCGACAATAGCCGCGAGGATGTTGAGGCTGCTGCTGAATTTCTGCAATCGGACTTCTCCCCGAGGCTCGGCTCACGCAATCATTGTTCGGACCAGATTCGACTTGAACTACAGAGTTGGACGTACAAATGCAGCGCACACCGGCTGCCCCATCTGCAGCACGAGGACGAGATGGGGAGCGAGCCTGCCAATGCTGCGCTCTGTGCGCTTCACAGCCCCCTCAGCAAGTTTGTAGACTATGTCGCCATGGCGGCAGAAGGCGTCACTGACCTGTGTCACCCACCCTCACCTCCACTGTACTCAATATCCCTCTTTGTGGGCACCCCGAATGAGAGCCCCCAAGGGAACTCCTTTCCGACGTCGCTTGACTTTAGTCTCCCCACGACTACTCAGCTTCCTGTTTCCGTGGAGCGCTCCACCCAAGTTGACTGACCAGATCTACGAGGATGAGGAATCCGCAGGACAGTACGTCGGAGCTCTCGAATCCAGTGGGGACACGGGAACACGGGATATCGAAGGGGAAAGATCAGAGACGTGGCCCAAAGTGGGAATGAAGCGAAAGCTGTCGGACAGGGAAGCAGAAGAAGGGATGAGGAAGTGTAAGAGCCCAAAAACCAGTAAGTTTTTCGAGGACCTATTGCGGCAGACAGTGCTGAATTGTGAAGCTGTTAAAGCAACAGGCCTCACTGACAACAAAGTGGTATGCCTGATGGCAGGTGTACATCTGGCGCTGCTGGAAACCGGCTCGCGGCTGGAGGACCTGGTTTGGCATCGGTATAGGGCCATGGACATGAGTATTAATGGGGTTTGGAAGCTGTTTCGGTGTGCTGAATTTCGGAATTATGGTTTTCAGCGCTTCTTTCTGTTGCATTTCCTCCATCATCCATTGCTGTTTGACTTGGAGGTGGCCAAGGTGCAGACCCTCTGGTCAATTTTGCAGCACAATGGACACATTTACTTGGCTGACAAGTTGCACGAGTTACTTTTCATTCGGCTTCATAACAAATATGTGATCTCGCACGTTCTTAATGCCGGCTACCTGGACTTCAATTATCCCGAGGGCGAAGCGAACTATTGGGACTTGCTGGAGGACCCGGACAACATTTCCACCCATCACCGCACCTTTTTGGAGAACCAAGTCTATGAACACAGCTCTGAGGCCGGGGAGCACCTTTCGGAGGAAGACAACGTCTCCGAGGAATTGCAGTACCCAGCTACGGATGATGAGAGCTCGGATGATGAGTGTCACCATCCTGGCCCTGGGCAGTGTCGCCGCTGTGGAAGACGTCTCACCGCCTCCTGTCCCGCACTCGCGGACCCGGGGACCAATGCCTTGGGGCTCGCGCTCTGATTTGGCGACCATGAAGATACAATTTTGCGAAGGAGGTACATTATTATTTATTCTGTTCGCCGTGGTATTGATCATAGGGGGCATAATAAAAAGGAAGCGATCGTGGAAGGCCGATCGACAACAAGATGTCTCGGAAGAAGCTACCCTACCCCAAGATGCAGCTATGGAAGTGACTGGAATAACGCGACGCTGCACCGACATCCTCATAGGAGGCCCGGTTGTAACCATATTTTTCTGCTCATTGACTTTGGTTTGGTGGGCACTTATTTTCCATTTTCCTCGTACCATGTGGCGCTATTGTACCACCATCCTGTATACTCAGTACCTTCGAGCATGTTCCAATGCCAACAATGTTATACTGGTCTTTTTGAGAATGAACTCATGAGCGTCGAAATTTTCAACTTATAGTTATACAATTGCACATGGGGATTTTGAAGTTCTTGCTCAGGAAAAGGCCAATAAACCCTTGGATTTGGACCAGTTACAGCGAGACTGGGCGGATCTTGAAGAGGATGATGAAAGCGTGTTCTATCCCATGGCGTTGTATGATAAGTCGGGGTGCGAATACCAGTCTTTTGCTATGTTTTGGCGAAGCGACGTGCTGGACCAAAATTATGAACAGGATATAATTTGGGATGATAGGCCAGACGGTATTGAGTTTTGGCCCGTGGAAGTGCAGCACATTAACGGTAATCAAGAAAGAACAGTGTTGACCATGTACAAAAGGGTTGACAAAAAGATATGTCCGGTTTCTACAACCTTTTCACCGGATTATGAAGTGCATCGTTGTATTCCCAAGGATCTCATAACAACACTGCCTGAGCTGGAAGTGCACGCGCCACCCTTTCAACCCACTGTTAGGTTAAATGAGGAGCAACTAAAAACCCTTAACCTGAATGGGGATGAGTTCCTTAGTTCAGAAGAGGAGAAGCTCTTCGTTCGCATCATGGAACTCAATCAGACTGCACCAGCGCTTGAGGGCTCAGAGAGAGGGATGTTCAGGGATGATTATTTTTCACCGTACAAAATAGCCACGGTTCCTCACACTCCATGGGAGTATAAGAACATCCCAATTCCGCCGGGAATCCTGCAGAAGGTCATTGATGTTTTGAAGCTGAAAATAGAGGCCGGGGTCTACAAGATGTGTCAGTTGTCCTATCGTTCTCGCTGGTTCTGCGTACTGAAGAAAAACGGTAAACTCCGGATTGTGCACAATCTACAGCCTCTCAATAAAGTGTCAGTTTGAGATGCGGGAATGTTACCCATAGTAGACGATTTTGTGGAAGGATTTGTGGGTCGACAATGTTATATGGTATTCAACTTGTACTGGGGATTCAACGCTCAGCGAATGGAGCCAGAAAGCAGAGATATGACCGCTTTTATGACACCCCTGGGACTATTGAGAATTACTTCAATGCCCACCGGGTACACCAAGTCACCCGCAGAGTTTCAAAAGTGTATGGTGTTCATATTGCGGGATGAGATCCCTCATGTCGCTAATATCTTTATTGACGACCTCCCGATAAAAGGACCAGCTTTGGCATATCTTGATAGCCAAGGGCAGCCCAAATGACTGGCTGAAAACACCGGAATTCGTCGATTCATATGGGAACATGCACAGGATGTACTCACACTAATCAAAAGTGATGGACAGTGGTTGTTCTCACTATTCTGGCAACCAAATCACGCCAAGTAACTTATGAAGTGAAAAGATGAGTAAATAAAAGACATTTGGATATGTTACCTGACTTCCATAAAAGGAAATTCTGAGGATCCAAGGCATTTTTTGCCAGATTTTGAAATGTGCTTTTTTTAGAAGGTGGATGGGAAAGATTGAGTTGCATAGTCAAAAAGCGCTCGTTGAGGAGTGTAGAATATCACTTTGAATTGTATCGATACCTAGTGATTTGAGCTCACAATTGCAGTCAGAAGATGGCCATTTTCAGCAAAATTGGGCCAAAATCAACAAAAGTGGCCATTTTCTGATCGCAATTGTGAGCTCAAATCACTAGGTATTGATATGATTCAAAGTGGGATTCTACACTCCTCAACGAGTACTTTTTGACTATGCAACTAAATCTTTCCCATGCACCTTCTAAAAAAAGCACATTTCAAAATCTGGCAAAAATGCCTTATATCCTCAAAATTTCCTTTTATGGAAGTCAGGTAACATATCCAAATGTCTTTTATTTACTCATCTTTTCACTTCATAAGTTATTTGGTGTGATTTAGTTGCCAGAATAGTGAGAACAACCACTGTCCATCACTTTTGATTAGCATGAGTACATCGTGTAATGCATAAAGTTAAAAGTGCGGAGGCTACCTTTTCAGCAACCAAAGTCCAATGTTGCCGCTGCAAAGCCTTGATCGTGGGTCAGGTGTGTTCACCAGAGGGACGCACCCCTGGCACGAAGAAAGTATCTACCATTTTGGACTGGCCTGTCCTGGCAAGTCTGCAAGAAGTGCGTCGGTTTCTGGGATTAAGTGGAACAGTGCGTATTTGGATACCAAATTATTCAGACATTATTCGACCCCTTACTGAACTGTACTGGCGGAACCAAGAATTCGACTGGAACGAACGATGGGAATGGGCCTTTGCTTGAATAAAACAGCTGGTGGGAAGTGCTCCAGCCTCGAGACCAATTGATTATGAAAGCGAGGAGGCAGTCATTTTGTCAGTCGACTCGAGCCAGATTGCAGCTGGAATGATCCTAGCCCAGAAGGATGCTTCTGGCCGTTGAAGACCGGCCAGGTATGGATCAATACCCATGAGTGAACAGGAATCAAGATATTCCCAGCCCAGGCTTGAATTGTCCGGACTTTATCGGGCTCTTCGACACTGGTGTCTATACATTATTGGAGTTAAAAATCTAACAGTGGAGGTAGATGCCAAATATATTCAGGGTCTACTTAATAACCTGGATCTGCAACCCGACGCGGCAGTGAACTGGTGGATACAAGGCATACTCATGTTTCATTTTGCGCTAATACACATCCCTGCCACAAAATTCCAAGGGCCAGATGCACTGTCCTGGCGTGAGCCGGTAGAAGGAGAAGATATTAGCAGCGACGATGACACCTGGCTCAATGAGATAGCTTTTTATGTGGGAGGACTGGAGCAAGACACAAGAAAGACAAAATCCTGGCCTATGGTACTATTGAGCCGAAAGGGGCAAGAACAGTTCTTGCGAGACGTGTTATGGTTCCTCACTACACTGGAAGCACCAGTATTCGATAAACCTCAGAAGCATGCACACTTTATTCAACAAGCTACGAGATATATAATTCACGAGGGGCAAATGCTGCACCGAAATAAGACGGGACCACCTTTGAAAGTTATCCTGGACCCACAGAAACGGCTACAAATATTGAATCAAGTACATGATGACCTGGGGCACCAAGGAGTGCAACCGGCTTGGGAGATAATGAAGATACACTTCTACTGGCCAAAACTGTACAATGACATCCAACATCATGTTGTGTTGTGTCATCGATGCCAAGTACGAAGCACTAAGAAGCTGGAAATTCCACTTACTGTCGCTACACCAGTCACACTCTTTCAAATGGTCTATATAGACATCATGATGATGCCGGAATCTTCATTGGGGCATCACATGATTGTGGCAGCACGTGATGACTTGTTGGGCACGTTTGAAGCCCAAGCATTGAAGACCAAGAAGGCCGAAGATCTGGCCAATTTCTTCTGGACCCATATATATTGCCAATACGGGTGCCCGCAGAAGGTCATTACTGACAACGGATCCGAAGTGAAAGCAGGGTTTAAGGCACTGATGAAACAAATGACTATTCCACACGTGAAAATCTTGCCCTATAATAAACATGCAAATGGGGTTGTGGAACAAGGGCATTTCACCTTACGAGAAGCTATTACGAAAGCGTGTGGAGGAAAAATTGAGATTTGGCCGACCAAGCTGGATACTGCACCTTTGGCGGATCAAGTCACTGTGAGTAGGGTAACTAGGTTCTCCCCATATCAATTACTCTATGGCACAAATCAACTCTTGCCATTTGATTTGGCAGAGGCGACTTTCCTGGTGAGTGGATTCCGAAAAGGGACGACTACGGCCGAACTACTCATGCTTCGTATTCGCCAACTTTTGAAGCACCTTCATGATATCAAATGGGCAAGCGAGACCTTGTGAAAAGCCCGTTTCCGATCAAAGGAGCAATTTGAAAGACGGTTCGTTAAGAAGCTGCAGAAGAGTGAATATGGTAAAGGTGAGCTGGTGTTAGTACAAAATGTGGGAATCGAAATGGAAATCAGTGCACGAAAGAAGACAGATGATCGCTATTTTGGGCATTACGAGGTGGAGAGAAAGAATCAAGGGGGAGCTTATATCTTGTGAGAACTGGATGGGACATTGTTTCGCTGCAATCCCACTGCCATATTTCGTTTGCTACCATATATAACCCGCGATCATTGGTTCATGAGGGAAAATGACCTGAGAATCGAAGTGACTGAGTCAGATTCGGAAACTGATGAAGTCATGTTAAGCTCGTCTGAAGATGATTGACATTAGTACTTCCCCCTGTCCTTCCAAAAGAGGAATATCATCGCAATCCTGCAGGGAGGGCCTAGACAGTAAAAGACGATACTGGCAACTCGCCGCAGCAGACATTGAACTGGAGCTTAAAAATTCGAAGCATGCTAGGCTGGAACATATAAAAGCCTATGGTCCAGAAATTCACAGGGAGTGCTCGCCTTTTCTACTGTCTGGTCATTCTCTGTCCTGGATAGTTTTTTTTGCCATCTACCCTTGTGCAGCCATACTTATGAACAACCCCCACTACGACTTGGAAATGGGGATTCAACCCCACAGTGACAAAGACTTTCATTCAGGTGACTTGGGAACTAGTCACATTGTGAGTTGCTTATGTTATGCATTATGCCTTCATTATGACCGTCATGACAATTTGTGCGGGTGCAGGGCAATGTCTCTATCAGCCACCAGTATGTTCATCGGGATGCTGCAGATGTGCATGAGATTCATACCACTGGTACCCCTTTGGAGAACAGTCCCTCTACTTTTGCAGTGAGGTCGTCCCTTGAAATTCCCAGAGAGTTAGACTTGCCTTCACTTCTTTCGGGAGTGCCCACCTTGGACTCAGCATCTTGCACCACCGACGATGCAGAATATTCTCACTGGTCGTTCGCGGACAATGAGATCACTGACATCACACGGGAAGTCCGTCTTCACCTGGCTTACAAATCTGTGTTCGCCACTGCCGACCGTTACACCGACCTTCCTAGTGCCTCTGACCTTGTCTCCACCCCACTCTACCAGTGACACCACCTAGTGAGGCCCGATTACCCTCCACACAATTTCGAATTCTGCTACCTCTGGCCCTGCGAGCTCCAGCACACTGCGAAGGAGCTCATTATTGAGCTGGAGGCCTTCAAGGCGTGGAAAAGACGGGATCAGGCGGTCGCCGCGACCGTAGCCAGTCGCCCTGACATCACCCCAGTGCCCACCATCCCTGTCTTTGTTGGACTCACTCGGCAACAGAAGGTGTTTGAACTCACTGTGGCCCCGCACTACCAGGTGCGAGTGGGCGAGCATCTTGAATGCTTCGGACTAATGACGGGAATTTGGAAGGTGACAAGTCAGGTGGGGAGGACTCACAAGATGACCTTTTTCAGTAAAGAACCCCCAACAGAAACAGTGTATATCATGTGCACCAACTTGGAGACTGAGCAGTGAACATGGCTGAAGCTTTCAGCGCACTACTTCTATCCTACCACTAGGGCTATTCAGGTCCGGTACCACATTCAGAAGTTGGGATCGCTGTTTTCACGTTCGCTGCCTCTCTTCTTGCCCCGCCCCTCTGATCTCGCATGGGGAATTGCCGGGTGGATTTGCCGCCTCTTTGGGTGCTGCATCAGAAAGTAGGGATAATATCACAAAAGTGCTCAAGAATTCGTTATCCTCAGACATCCAGTCACAACATTGTGTACATACCTCCCTGATTTTGTTCCATGCACAACAACCTCACCTATTATCTGCTACCATAGGCATCCTATACCTGTCACTCCTTTTCGTACGTTCTACAAAAATTAACACACTCCTTGGTCTATTGCCCGTACTGGGTGGCTGGGGACAGCCATTTTATTCTGTTTGCCGTGGATGTGAAGCATGATTAATGTTTGCCTTGAAGTACGAGCAATACACTTGGAAGACTGTTGAGCGAATAGTGAGAAAATAAGTGCATAGACAAAGAAGGGATGACCGGTCCACAATGAGTCACGTGCGGAACCGAAATAGGAGTCACACTGAGTCACGTCAAGTCATACATTCGGAGCCTCGCTATGAGTTGGGAAAAAGATGACTCACATGCTGGAGTATATAAAGGGCCCCAGTTTTACAGTAGCAGAGATTCCTCCCCCTGTCTATCGGGTAGTCTGAACAATTTATACTTGTTACGCATTCGTTGTTTGCATGACCTCAAACTAACTGCTGATACTGATACGAGCTGCTGCCTGCCGAACTCCACTAAGAAGAGCCAACAAACTACCGTCCTGTTTACTGCCGCCGTGTTTGGCCGAGTTTGTTGTGACTAAGCAGAATTACTAAGCCTTGAGTTTTCACCACTGAACCCTTAATAAGGCAATTTGTTGGAGGACAGCGAACACCTGGTATCTTTTGAACAAACATTGATTCCAAAGAATACTAGGGGAAACAATTTTCCACTGCACACCGTTTCAACGTGGGAAGTCGTTGAGGAGGTATAAAAGGGAGCACATTTAGTAGGAGTAGTCAGTACCTTCTGGCCCGCAGAAGTAGCTTTCGGGGTGTTTCCCCCACTTACTGTACCACTTGCACTCAGTCTAAAGGGGTACTCCCAGCCTTCCCCGACCTCGTACCTCTCGTGCACCCTTCTCCTCGCCCCACCGCCGGAGACAGGCCACACCTCTTACATTCACTCGTTCATCGGTGTCTCACCACTCACACCTCCATCAGCAGG
Organism: Mycena albidolilacea; assembly: GCA_029282495.1. Classification (NCBI taxonomy): domain Eukaryota; kingdom Fungi; phylum Basidiomycota; class Agaricomycetes; order Agaricales; family Mycenaceae; genus Mycena; species Mycena albidolilacea. The sequence continues at coordinate 2,942,058 of JARIHO010000005.1, read as the reverse complement.
GTCCCTCCTCACCCGAATTACCATTCACACACACACATGCACACCGCTCATACAAGGCCGATTCGTGCACCGACCTTCCGCTCTATCATTTGACTGTACCTTCCCCTCTAGAGGACGAACATAGTCGAATTTGAATCACATATCTTTTGATAGCGACACCACGGTCCTTATCACAGCGGGTCAACACATATGCAGTAACAGATAAACAGACTGCTAGCTGGTGCTCTGACCTGTGCTAGATGACCCCAGGCAGCGGATTCAACTCTGTTTCATCAGGATAGAGGTTCTGGCAGCTGATGGCGAGCTGAGGAATCACTCACGATACCCATAAATGGACGCTAGTGGATCAGTGTGGCTGTTCTGCTTGGCATAGACCCATTATAAAACCAAACAGCAGTCGTTTCATTGGCTGTTGTATCCATCACATCATTTTCACTCATTTATATTATTCATTCTGTTTATCACATGTCCCATGGACCTCAGTAGTATAAAGGGAGCACAGAGCAGGCTAGAACCTCAGATTATTACACCCTGACTTTGTACAAAGTTGGTGCAGGTGGTCTCAGGTTGCTAGTGGAGATTGTAACACACTTCACAAGTAGTAGCTTTATTGGAATCAATACTGTTGACTCTGGACACATCAAGATCTTAAGTTGAGGTTCCTGTTGTTGACTCAAGGAGTCTTCACGTATAAAACCAAGGGTGTTCTCTTTGAGAACCAGCTAGCAGTTGCTCTAGCAGCTTTGCCTTCACCCCGATATTATTGTAGTATGTTGGATCACCTGCTAGGTGATTGTGGGTTGACTCAAGCCCACTAAGAAGAAGATGGACTAGGTGCCCCCACCTCTAGACTGACTGTAACTTGTCAGTTACTTTGCCTTCACCCCGATATTAACGGAAACACTGTTGTAGTGTGTTGGGCTGCTAGCTGGACACCTATAGTGTCTATTGCCAATACAAAGTGGAAACATTCCTGTTCTTGGTTAAGGAATAGGTCAGTGGCTTAAAGACTGCCTTGTCGCTTGAGGATTGAAGTCCCTTTGTTGTTGGCCTCAATAGTCTTTGGGTTACCCATTGCGAGGATTTTCACAAACCTACATACTCTGCCCTGGTGCCCTCGATCTAGTGATCCAGCCACCTTGTATCCAACCCATAAACCCCGGCCCATCCCAGGTGCTAGCGGTATTGTTGTTGGCAGCTGCATAGTGCTAGTGTGTGGTTGAACAGCTTTGTTGAAGTCTAGCAGTTGAATTGTGTTTGTTCCAAACCTGCTGGTCACATACTACAGCCTGGACCCGAACTCACAAAGAGAAGCACTTACATCTTTGGAGGAATAGATTGTTGTAGTGGTGGGTTTGTGGTTGTTTTGTGCAAGCCCGAATCTAAGCTATTTCTAGTTGTATATCAAGTGCACCATTTCAATGTACTGCCGGGGAAGTCGCCGTTCCCACTTCGGGCGATGAACACACCAAAATGAGCCTGTCCTCGTTCCCAGCTCGGGGACAGCAGTTTATATGGTCAGAACAATGCATTAAATCGTGGATCCTTCCCAAGGGCCTAATGCATTAAACCTGGGGAGGGAAGTCACGTGACAATTCAGATATAACATGTCAAAAGGTCCTACTACATATGGCAAAGGCCCAGAGGACAGTAAGTCAGGTGATCTGCCGGCTGGCCGGAAAACATAACTGGTTAATGCCATTCACAAAATAGAAGAAAGGCAGCAGTAAGACTTGAACTCGGAGACCTTTGAGTGATGCCATCTCCAAGAGCACTACCAGTTAGCCACTACACCAGACCAACCATATAAAACCTTCACTGCATTCAGGCCCCTAGGCGGCAGAGGCTGTGTCCGCCGCGCCGCGGCCGAGCACGGCAGACCCGAGGGCGACGTGGTCTGCTGCGGGTGGCCTCCCTAGGTCTACCTGATGCACAATAACCTAGCAAACAATGAAGGAACTCAGAAGTGAAAGCCGTCAATGGAACCAGCTCCAGATCCCTCGCAGCCAACTCGCGGCATCTTTGCCGACCGTGTGATGTCACCGTCACGAGACGGCCGATATCGCCGACGTGGCTTGCTCCACGCGGAACACATCGTGTCAATGTGCCTTCTGACATGTGCTGAGTCGCATGAGAGGCCGTTGAGGGGCCGTTTGTGCTCATTGGCCAAAGAATCTGTTCCTGTGAGCATTGTACTTTTCATGAATCATGCCGGGATTTCGTGCTCTTCTGCTGATACCAATAAATTCTCTGTGCTGAGTCGCATGAGAGGCCGGTGAGTGGCTGTTTGTGCTCATTGGCCAAAGCCACCGTTCCTGTGAGCATTGTACCTTTCATGCCGCGATTCTGGGCTCTTACGCTGATATCAATAAATTCTCATCATCCCATGACCCAACTAATACTCGATATTTATGTATTTTTGTGCCCACGCAGCTTCTCAACATTTGAGGTGTTATAAGGATGTGCCATTCTGTGATCTTCAAGTTCACCCACTCCCTTCTCTTTGTCCCCAGAGTGCCCTTATTCCAAGTTATGTCCCGAAGACCATCGCGCCGGGACGAACACCAACCTGCTGCAGACAGCTTAGCGGCACGTCGTGGTACACATAGATCTGTAGGCCAAGCTGCAAGCCATGCACCATCAAATTTGTTGAAGCTCGGGGCCGAGGACCATCTCGGGGGTCAACATATCATCACAGCTCACATGCACCTGCATCTCAATCTAGTTCTGGCTTGGAGTATGCCAATTCAAACCATGCTAACTTGCAATAACAATTGATTTGGGCACAGATTTACTCCAGGTGTATCTGACACGTCCGAGTCCCAGGCTACAGTGATTCCAAGTCCACAGCCAGAGTGTGTTATTGCTTTGATTCGGATAGTCATCATTACTCACATATTTTTTTGAGGCTTTTGCAATCGGTTTCAGACCCGGTTATTCCGGCTCATCCACCAAGGAATCGTGACAATGTGCACCCTCGCTGGTACATCCGGGTGATCATTTATATGGTTGCCTTTTTGCATACAAGACACCGAGTCAGCTTTGCAGCCTGTGCTCTCATTTTGACATGTCTTGTGTGTATCATGTCTGATGCATCCGGGGATCTAATAGGCGATGTTGGAATGCCGCTCACACTCACAACCGTCTTCTTGAAACTTGCAATCAAGGACAATTTTGTCGCGCACCCTATCTGTTTTGTCTGTCATGAACTCTTCGATGTGGACAGCCCCCCAAGGACTTTTTGCCCTGATTGTGATCAGGAAATCTTTGGCGGTCCTGCAGATCACTTCAAAGCTTCAGATGATTCTGAAATGGACTCTGATAATCCAACAGATAATAGGAAATCATCCAATGTGTTTTTGAAGCAAAAGCCATCTATTGTCGTGCCAATCCAGTTGCTGTCTGCCGGGCTGCACAATTTCTTCCAGCGCCCGGGAATGATTGAAGCTGTCAATTCGTGGAAGAAGCAGACTCGTGTCCCTGGCCAAATGAAATCCATGCAAGATGCGGACGTCTGGAAAACCCTGAAAGACTCAAACAAACAGTCATTTTTCTTTGGACGCAGCTCAAAGAATGAGATACGCCTTGGTGTCAGTTTCAGCTTGGATTGGTTTGTTCCTCAATTCTTGCCTTCCAAATCTCATTTGTTTTAGGTTCGGTCGCAAACGAAGTAGTTTTGGCCCAAGTCACTCATCTGGTGTTATGTCATTCTGTATCCAGAATTTGCCAACAGCACTTCGGTAAGAATACCGCATGTAATAAAGATGATGAAATTCAAAATAGCCAAGCTACTGTGCCGAAAACCTCATCCTCAGCAGTATGACACCCAGTCCAAAAGAGCCCACGGCCAGACAGCTTCAAAAATACCTCAAGATAATTGTGGATGATCTGGAGATGCTGTATCAAGATGGCATTTGGATCCAATGTCCAGAGCACCCAAATGGTGCGAAACCAAGATCTCTCAATTTTTTGAATTCATCTGTGCTCCAGGTATACTTGTTTGCGTTGCACTAGTTGCTATCATTGCCGACCACCCTGCAATGTGCAAACTATGCGGTTTTGTGGACCATAGCCACAAGGCAACACCCTGCCCCAAATGTACAGTAACACGGGCAGAAATCTTCACGCAGGAATCGTTGGAGAATGGTTTGGTTTTTTGCACAAATATCTTTAGATTCTCATCCAGATTCAACCAGGGTTTCCGGCCCGGGATGGTGAAGAACACAGACGGCTGTGTTATCGCTACAAAGCACTATCAACCAAGGATGAGAAAACAGAGTTCTTCAGCCAGTATGGAGTTCAATGGACCGAATTTGCCCGTTTGGAATACTTTGATCTCATCAAGTACACCATTATAGACCCAATGCATAATCTTCTGCTTGGTAAACACTGCTTTGGTTTCTCAAACATCAAGGCCTGACTTGTTTTTTTTTTTTCAGGTGTTGCAAAGACCCAATGGTACACTCGTTGGATCTAAGGCGGTAGTCTTTGAGGCAACACTGCGAAATTCTATCGTGAACTTCAGTTCATTCACGATTTTCTGGAGAGGGTATGTGGACTTGGTATTTTTAGATTGGGTTTAATGATTCCAGTAGTTTGAGGCCCCAAAATGGGCTGGAAAACTCCCCTTACGTGTTGGGGAACCAGCAGGTGGATCATTGACAGCAGATGAATACAAGCTTGCTGTGACAGGCCTATGGGCTGTGGTTGTGAGTGGGATTACTGTTCCTTTGACCCTTTATGAAATCATCCAAGATTCCCATTGTCTGGGAGCGTTTCTTCAAGGAAGCTGAAACAGAGCATAACAGTGCCCTTCAGAGATATGACAAGAAACTGACCAAATATAGAACAAAAATGAGGGCATGGGAGAAGGGCACCAGAAAATCTGATCCTCCGACTGCTCCGCTCATGCCTGTTCCTCGAATGCAGGCTGGAGAGCAAATAAACTTTCTCCGCTTTGCCACTGCTTTGAAGATCTTTGTTAGCAGTTCCATAAGCACCCAGGGCATCAACAGAGCTGAAAACTTATATCGGGAGTATCTCTTGAACTATTTGGAGGTGTGTTGAAGTTATTGTATATCTGGGTTCTGAAATAACTGGTTAATAGATGTACGGAGCAGGTGCAATGAAGCCAAACCACCACTGGGCTGTACATACTCCCGAGCAAATTCGGGACTATGGACCGGTTTTGTCAGGGGAACCCCCGCTTCGGACGGTTTTCCATCCGGACCCAATCCGGATGCTCCGGATGCTGATGTCAGGGGAACCCCCGCTTCGGACGGTTTTCTATCCGGACCCAATCCGGATGCTCCGGATGCTGATGTCAGGGGAACCCCCGCTTCGGACGGTTTTCCATCCGGACCCAATCCGGATGCTCCAGATGCTCTGGACGCTTTGGGTGCTTCTCCGGATGGTTTTCTGCCCGGTGCTCCGGACACTTCTGCGCCCTTCTATCCGACTGCCAAACCACCCGGGACATCCATCCGCTCTCGTTGGCATGTGCTGTGCAATCAGGCCCGCGACCATTGTAGATACCTCCGGACACGTGCTACTGGGTAGTTACCAATTAGTATATAGGGTTTAGCCTAGCGTGGGAATCCTCATCCTTTCTTCTCTTCGGATTCCCCCGCTAGGTGCGTAGTATTTCCGCTCCTGTACTGTAGTACCTATATTTATTCTTCGGATTCCCCTGCTAGTTTCCGTGCCCTGCACCGAGCTTAAGGTTGCCCTTACAGCAGAAGAAAGGATCTAAGGGATCAACCGGTCAAGATTGGGAAGTTTGGTGCTGGTACGGATTCGGACCACTACTCCAGTGCTCCATCCTCCCCCACTTCAAATCTCGACCCCTCCTCCGTTCCGATGGACCAGCCGCCTGCACCTAGCTCCGCGCAACCCGAGATCCCGAGTGTTCACACTCCGGATCCGGCTTCCGAAGCCATGGACCGGCTTGCTGCTGTCGAAGGCTCCCTCAAGAGCATTCAAAACGCGCTCCGCGAGCTATTGCTGAACGCCCAAAATCCGCCGCCTGCCCCCGCCCCTGCCGTTCCGGCTCCGGCGCCGGGTCCAGATTTCTCGGCCCCCCACCCAGCTCCAAAAACGGTCCTTCGACCGAACCCCCCGGCCGTTTTTGACGGCGATCGGACGCAAGGACGGATGTTCCTTCACTCAGTCCTCACTTATTACCGGCTGGTTCCGGAAACTTTCATGGCGGACGGGTTCGTCTCGCAGGAAAAACTCGTCCGGTTCGCTATGTCCTTCATGTCGAAGGACGCGGCCGCCCGATGGGCGGAACGGCGTGCATCCGCTGTACCGTTCCCGTTCCCCACCTGGGCCCAGTTCGAGGCCGAGTTCCGGCTCCGGTTCGTCGAGGAGAATGAACAGGAACAAGCCCTCACCAAGCTTGAGTCTCGCTCGTATTTCCAGGGCTCCCGTGACATCTACCGGTATACGGATGATTTTGAGGAACTGGCCGTAACGGCCGGTTACTCGGACGCTCTCGCCCGGGTCACCAAGTATCGCTCCGGGCTCGACCCGAAGATCAACATCGCGATCACGGCGTCTGGGACCGCCCCCGACCTCACCGACTACGACGGCTGGCGTGCGCGCGCTTTCCGCCAGTATGAGGCATTCGGCCGAGCCGGATCCGGAAACCCTCCGGTTCGGTTCCCGGCCGCTTTACCTCGGCCGCGTGGAATGGGAATCCTTCCGGTTGCGCCCCCCGCGCACGCTACGGTCTCGTTCGCCCCGGCTCCCCTCGCGCTTCCAGCGGTCGTTCCAATGGACGTTGACCGGACCCGAGCGCGCGCTTTCCCACGCTCTTGTTTCCGGTGCGGTGCGGCCGGACACATCGCCCGGGACTGCCCGGTTACATCCGACGTCCGGCATGCGGACGTTCTCGACGAGGTCGTTCGTCAACTCAGGGACGACCTCCTTGACGAGCTGTTCGCCCGGCTCTCCACCTCTGCCTCGCTTCCGGCCGAGTCGGCGGACAGAGATGAGATGGAACCGGCGGGGTTTCCCCGCCCGGCCGAGTGAGCGGTGCGCCCTCGATCGCGTCCCCTAATCACTACGCCCTCCTGTATTCAGATAATGCCAATACATTTGAGACTGAGGTAGTAGCGAGAGGCGCACCCCCCGCCCCCGTCTCCGTCCGAGTGACTGAGGCTCTTCCTTCCGTCCTGGAGACGGAAACCCGCATTGCCCCCGAGCCGGGAACGAGGGCAGTGACGGAGGCCCCTGTCCCCGAGCCGGGAACGAGGACAGGCTCGCTTCAGCGCGTTCATCGCTCGAAGTGGGAACGGCGACTTCCCTGGCAGTACGTCATCGACTCTGTCGAAGGCCGAAACTCCTTGCACATCCCGTTAGACCTGCAGTCTGTCGAGACCGCCGCCCGGATGTCGGTGAAGGCTCTGGTTGACTGCGGAGCGACCGGAGACTTCATCGACTCGGAGTATGTCATCTCCCGCAACCTTCCGGTCCGGCCCCTTTCGCAGCCCATCCCGGTTCTCAACGTGGACGGCAGCCCGAACCAAGCGGGCGGCATCACCGGTGTAGTCGATATGGTGGTCGACTACAAAGGGCACTCCGAGCGTATCCAGCTCGCCGTGACTCGGCTCGGGAAGCAGCACATCATCCTCGGTTACTCCTGGCTCCAGAAACATAATCCGGAGATCAACTGGGAGACCAAGGACGTTCGTATGACGCGCTGCCCGACCGGATGCCGCACCTGCCGGGAAGAGCTACGAGCAGTCCGGAAGAACGAGAAGCTTGCCGCTTCAATCCTCCGGCAGCTGCGTGAGGGTCCGAGGCCGTCCATCTGCGCCGTCGACTCAGAAGAGTGGACCGGAGACGATGGGGACGAACCGGCCGACGACAATGACCTTCCGGATCTCACTCCGGATTCGGAGGACGATGACGATGACGAGCTCGAGGAGGGCGATCGCATCCTCTACACTGTGTTCGCCCCGGCCGAAGAGATCCGTGCAAGAAGCACCGTCTCGCAATGTCTCGCGGAAGCTCACGCACGGAATTCTGCACCGGCTGGAACAGAGGTCCCGCCCTGGGCCGCGGATTTCTCGGACGTCTTCGCCCGGGAGTCCTTTGACTCTCTCCCGGACAGGCGGACGTGGGATCACGCCATCGAACTCGTCCCGGATGCGAAACCGGCCAATTGTAAGGTCTACCCGATCTCTCCGCTCGAACAGAAGGAGCTCGATGCCTTCATTTCGGAGGGATTGACTACCGGCCGCATCCGCCCGTCAAAGTCTCCGATGGCGTCCCCGGTCTTCTTTGTCAAGAAGAAGGACGGTGCCCTCCGGTTTGTCCAGGACTACCGGGCGCTCAACGCGATGACCGTGAAAAACCGGTACCCGCTCCCTTTAATCAGCGACCTTATTAACCGGTTAAAAGGAGCTCGGTTCTTCACGAAAATCGACGTCCGGTGGGGCTTCAACAACGTCCGGATCCGGGAAGGCGACGAATGGAAGGCCGCTTTCCGTACGAACCGGGGGCTTTTTGAGCCACTGGTGATGTACTTTGGCCTTACCAACTCCCCGGCCACATTCCAGACGATGATGAACGACATCTTCCAGGACCTGATTCTGTCCGGAGATGTCATGGTCTACCTGGACGACATCCTCATCGCGCACTCCGACCTCGCCCGTCACCGCGAAATCGTCCGAGAGGTGCTCCGCCGGCTCCGAGAACACCACCTTTTCCTTCGGCCGGAAAAGTGCGAGTTCGAGAAGTCCACGATCGAGTATCTCGGCGTCATCATCTCCCATAACCATGTCGAGATAGACCCCGTCAAGGTCGCCAGCGTCGCCTCCTGGCCCGAGCCCGAGAACAAGAAGGACGTGCAGCAGTTTCTCGGCTTCACGAACTTCTACCGGAGGTTTATCCGGGCGTTCTCGGACATCGCCCGGCCGCTTTTCGACCTGACGAAGAAGGGCGTGGCCTGGACCTGGACCGCTGCCTCGGCCGCCGCGTTCCAAGCCCTCAAGGACGCGGTGACCGCAGAGCCCGTCTTGGTCCTCCCGGACGAATCTCGGCCGTACCGGTTAGAAGCGGACAGTTCGGATCGGGCGACCGGAGCCGTTCTGTCGCAACAGGATGCGGATGGAAAGTGGCGCCCCGTCGCCTTCTACTCCAAGAGCTTGAACGATGTCCAACGGAACTACGTGATCCACGACAAGGAGATGCTTGCGATCGTCCGAGCCCTAGAGGAGTGGCGGCACTTCCTCGAAGGCGCGCAGCACCCGGTCGAGATCTGGACGGACCACAAGAACTTGGAGTACTTCCAGAAGTTGCAGAATCTAAACCGGCGGCAGGCCAGGTGGTCCCTGTACCTGTCTCGGTTCGACTTCGCCCTGTTCCACCAGCCGGGTCGACTCATGGGTCGCCCGGATGCGCTCTCCCGCCGCCCGGACCACGGCGCCGGATCCGAGAACTCGGATGTTACGCTCCTTCGGCCGGAGCTTTTCCGGATCCGGGCGATGGAGGGGATCGTGGTCGACGGACCCGAAGTCCCCCTTCTGCGCGACGTTCGGAAGGCGTTTGCGACCGAGCCGGAACTTGAGGATCCTGTTGCGCTTGTCGCCCGGGAGCTTCTCAAGAACCGGAAGGCCCCTTCTCCCCGCTCGGCCGAATGGCAGATCTCGGACGGATTGCTCCTGTTTCGCGGTAAGATCGTTGTGCCGCGGAACAAGGACCTCCGCCGGCGGATTATGGAGCAGCACCACGACACGCGGGTCGCCGGACATGCTGGCCGCTTCAAGACGTTGGAGTTAATCTCCCGGAACTACTGGTGGCCCCAGTTGTCCCGACACGTCGGTCAGTACGTCGGAACCTGCGACGCATGTAACCGGACAAAGGCGCTTCGGCGACTTCCCCACGGTGAGCTCCATCCGACCGAGATTCCGGCCGAGCGCTGGGACACCGTCTCGGTGGACTTCATAGTCGAGCTTCCGGAGGCGCACGGGTTCGACGCAGTCATGGTTGTTGTCGACGTCCTCGGTAAGCGGGCCCACTTCAACGAGTGCCACACCAGCCTCGGAGCAGTCGGAGCCGCCCGGTTATATTACCGGAACGTGTGGAGGCACCACGGAACCCCCCGGAAGTACATCTCTGACCGGGGTCCGCAGTTCATCGCGGAGTTCACCCGGGAACTGTGGCGCCTCATCGGTATTGAGCCCGCTACCTCCACCGCTTACCACCCGCAGACCGATGGTCAGACCGAGCGCGTCAACCAGGAGCTTGAACAGTTCGTCCGTATCTTCACGAGCTACAAACAGGACGACTGGGATGAGCTCCTACCGGCGGCCGAATTCGCCTATAACAACCATGTCCACTCCTCGACGCAGCAGGTGCCGTTTATGACAGACACCGGCCGGCTCCCTCGGATGGGCTTCGAGCCCAACGGCATGCGCTCAGCCGACGAATCGATCAACGAGTTCCGTGACCGAATCGCTGCCGGAGTATCCGAAGCCAAGGCCGCGCTCGTCAAAGCCAAAGATGAGTTCAAGCTGTACTACGATTGCCGGCACGTACCCGCACCGGAGATCAAAGTAGGCGACCGAGTCTGGGTGGATGCGTCCGACATCAAAACGACGCGACCGTCTCCCAAGTTCTCAGATAAGCGGCTCGGACCCTTCAAGGTCGTACAGGTTGTGGGAAAAGGCGCGTACAAGCTCGAACTCCCTCCACGGTACTCCCAGCTCCACCCGGTCTTCCCGGTGGTGAAACTCGAGCTTGCGAAGCCGGACCCGTTCCCCGGGCGTCCCCGGAACGACGAGCCCCCACCTATCCTCCGGACGGATGGAGACGAGAGGTGGGAGGTCGACGAGATCCTCGAAGCTCGGGTCCGGTACGGCAGCCTCTGGTACATGGTGCGCTGGAAAGGTTATGGTCTGGAGCACAATAAGTGGGTAAAGCACTCTGACGTCTTCGCCAAGGACGCCATCGATGCCTACTATCGCCGCTACCCCAACGCTCCTCGCCGGATCGCCTCGGCCGCTTTCGACTCGCTGTCCTTCCGGAGGCGTGGTAGAACCATCCGCTTTATACGTCGGGACGCCGTATTCCAAGGGGGGGGTGATGTCAGGGGAACCCCCACTTCGGACGGTTTTCCATCCGGACCCAATCCGGATGCTCCGGATGCTGATGTCAGGGGAACCCCCGCTTTGGACGGTTTTCCATCCGGACCCAATCCGGATGCTCCGGATGCTCCGGACGCTTCGGGCGCTTCTCCGGATGGTTTTCCGCCCGGCGCTCCGGACACTTCTGCGCCCTTCTATCCGACTGCCAAACCACCCAGGACATCCATCCGCTCTCGTTGGCATGTGCTGTGCGATCAGGCCCGCGACCATTGTAGATACCTCCGGACACGTGCTACTGGGTAGTTACCAATTAGTATATAGGGTTTAGCCTAGCATGGGAATCCTCATCCTTTCTTCTCTTCGGATCCCCCCGCTAGGTGCGTAGTATTTCCGCTCCTGTACTGTAGTACCTATATTTATTCTTCGGATTCCCCCGCTAGTTTCCGCGCCCTGCGCCGAGCTTAAGGTTGCCCTTACAGGTTTATGGGTTCTGGGTGTTTCTGACAGAGCGCTTGAACAAGGTACTCAAAAATATGAACAGCAATAATTGGTCTGGAGGTCAACTCGAAGTGTCCATGATGCGTGAATTTCACCGCAGTAGTCAACTAGATGGAATTGTACGTAATTTGGTCTTTCTACAGGTACCTGCTGATCTTAATCCTCCCAGCTTCATTGAGTACTAGAAGAAACAGCTGGTCCAAACCAACCCCTGGTAGTTAGGCTGGAGCACAAATTCCTCAGAATTCTCCTTGGTGTTGATCAACATAAACAAGCTTTAGGGACCATTCAGGATGCGGCCGCACATGGTGAGACCATTATATTACTACAATGTGTTGTCAATAACCGGGCGGAATTACAGAGCAGTCAACCTCTTGCACACTGCCAGGAAGTATTGCAAAGCCTGCTGAATTAATCGAGGACCACATCATGCGACTTGGACTTGTCAACTATTACAGGATGTGTGGAGCACAAGTTCACTTTCCCCAAAACACCGATCCACCAGACAATAGTGAACCTCTTGGCTCTTATGCAGAATGCTTCCATTATGGCCTGCTTGACAGACGCAAAATCAGATCCATTAATCACCCCGAGTCCAAACATACATCAATCGGCTCTTCTATAATTCAGATTCAGTTCCGGGAAAATATCTTTGCCGGCGAGGTCCTAACCATATTTCGACATAAACAGGATGGAGTATTAGATCCTGATCTAAGGAACAAGCTACTTTGTTACATTAAATGGATGAAGCCAACTAAAGAATCTCCTCTGGACCCGACTGACAATGAGGGAGATGCATTTGTATGGAACAACTTGTAAGCCCTCATATACTTCTTTCCCATTCGCTCCTATGAACATTGAATAGCCCGGAACTGGGGGTTGAAACATGGGAGCTCAATGAATATTTAAAACCCCAGGATCCCGAGTCACCTCCCCTCGTAATTGGAATGGACGAGATTCAGTGTCAAGTCTCTCGGGGGGAAGTCACACACACAAAGCCGCATCTCTGGATTACAACAAGCATGGATCGGGTATGCAAACAGCCTCAAGACATTATTCCATCACTTATCCTTATCAAGTTCCCGACGTCAATGGCTGGCTATGGAATGGGACAGGGAACTGAAGCGCAAGATGGGGTTGATGCATTAAGTAGCTAATAGTAATGAAGGAGCTACAGTAGTCGAAACAAAGTATTAGTTGAGTTGAGAATTACGATGTATCTAATTGTCACCCACATTCGAAGTCGTCAGAACAAGCCCACAATCATCTGGCTCCCCATGTGTTTCCCAATCATCCCACAGCTGTTCATATTCCGGTGTGCGACGCTTTTCCGCCAGCCAGTCGTCCGAAATGCCGAAGTTGTATGGTGCGTAAATAGGAATACGGTGTGAAAGACGGCCCAGGGATACGCGAATGTATTTTCGTAGATTGCTTTCGTTCGTTCCGCTGAACCAAAACTCCTCAAGGTCATGAATAAGATCCGAATACTGATATGACCGTCAGGATGTGGCCAGAAAGAACAAAACCCATACCTCTGGAGTACGCCATGCCGGGCTGAGGACTTCAAGAAACTTTGTTTTCTTCAGGGATGTTGCATCCGTTGGCACCTTCGCTGCGATCGCGCACCGAACCTTCCACGCTTCGTGGCTCTCACCAGAATTCTCATCAGGGCCTGAGACTTCTTCGGAGAGATACTGTTCGTGGGATATGTCACGCAAAAAGTCCGGTTGAAGTCGCTGCGCTGTGCCGAATGTGTCCACAATTTTGTCGATGTTTTTTGCCTTCTATCAAAGGGGTGGAAAAGGAATATGATGGAACATGGAATACAACTCACTGCTTTGCGCCGTTTGTTCTGGCGTTCCGACTGGCGGCCGATCTTCGCCTTCGTTGCCGCATTTGGGTTCGTCTGCGTTCTCCACGACTTTTTCAAGTTGCGGAATGACTCCTTTGCAAGTTCATTGAGAAGCGGAAGGTCCCAGGGCTCAGTCTCAGTCAGCTTGCGCTTGATACCGGAGGGCCAAGCGTCTCTGTCCTGGAGAGCATAGGATGAGCAGACTAAATCAGTTGAACGAAACCCTTTACCTTCAGGTCCTTCATGGCTTGCTTCGCGACCTGGATACACAAACTCGTGTTCCGGGGGTACGTGATGTCGAAGTGAAAAAACGGAGATGGGTAAACCTCGTCCGTAAGCTCGTTGGCCCGTACAGAGAGAGGATCCAGCCAGTAGGACCCGGAAACATCGCAGACACGTTGAAACACTTTCGTAACGAAACTCTAAAGGGAATGGAACACACATTACAGACTAGGGACTACTCATTTACCTGGAGAAGGTGTAGTTCAGTGTCCGAAAGATCCAGGCTGTTGAGTGCTATGGGACCGGCGCTGTCGCAAGCATTGGACAAGTGGTCGGTGCTGGCGTCGAAACGATAGCCGGTGGCAGCGTCGGACGGGTTGTCGTTGTCGGAAGGGTAGTCGGTGTTGGTGGCGAAGTCGGACGCACTGCTTGCATTGAGTGCAGGGTCTATTGTGACGTTGGTCTCGGAACCGCCTCCTCCTACAACCGTAACACGGCGCCGTTGCCCCCGAGTTTTGGCCTGGGTGATCCGGCCCCCACGCTGAGCTGCGATGCCGCGGTTTGCGGGAGCAGGTGTCAACAGCGAGATGCTGCCCGTCTCGAGCACACCAAGGCGTTGCTTGATCTCGGTGTTGTCATTGAGGAGTCTCTGCACCATGTTCATTAGTACGTCCATCTGGCTCGGCTCTGCGATTGGTGGCAGGCATTGAGAGTAGTATCGGGCGGGAGTCGGTGTGGATGGATCATTGAGAGAAGCAGAACACTGATTAATGCTCGTGCGACCGCTGCAAATATTAGGGGAAGTCAAAGATGCCGTTTCGAAAACTGATTCAACTTCTGATTCACGTCCGATTCATAAGACAGAATCGATCAAGAATCGGAATCAGCTTTGACCACCCCCGATTCACTCTCACTTTAGACTTCGATTCTTCAACGATTCAAATGCCTTGTTCAGTAATTTATTTAGATACATAGCCTGTTACAAGAACAAGCTCCGGGTCGAACTCTGGCGAAGCAGAAGGGTTCGGAGGTCCGTTTGGTATGAGGCTCGTAAATGAAGTGGAATAAAAGTCTATGAGAGGTACAGAATAAACTACGAACTAGCTACAGTACTTATAGTGTTTCTTCAACCGTGTGAACTAACTACGCTATTGTCTAGGTGGTCGTATTGTGCATGTCCATCCGTTGCTGTTAGTGCATGTTGTTAATACTTCCTGACAGCTGTCCGATCTATTCTGTCCGATCATGGGAACTATAAAAATAGTATGGGAAAATGAACTATGCATGTTTCGTGTATGTTCTATGCATGTTCGATCGATCGTCTTTAAATATCTTTCTGTGCGTCTGCCATGCGTTCAAGATCGGAGATCTTGATAATCGAGATCCCTTGGGGTTTAGGGTTTGTCTTATCAGATGTCGGCGTTATCTTATCTGTTATCTTATCTGATGGCGTTGTCACTGAGCGAGATTGTGACATTACCCCCCCTCTAGGATCAACGTCCCCGTTGATCTCAATGGTGTCGGCAGTTTCCGGAATATATAATTTCTTCGTCGAGTATTGTTTGGACTCCTCCTTAGTTTTATACCGATGGATTAAATAATCCCAATATCCGGCCGGGAAGATGGGTAGCGCCCTTATCTTGATGCCGTGATCCTTCTGGTATTTTTCAAGGATCTTCTTAGCACCTGGCAATAAATGCCGAACGGGTTCCCATGTCCTTTCCCCAATAGGATAATCCTTCCACTTTACGAGATATTGATAGCCCTTTCCTCTTTTTCGGTGCTTCAGGATCTCCTCTACTTCGTACCGCTCCTCGCCACTTATTATCTTTGGTGGCGGTCTCTTCTCCCTCCTGTTCTCAGGTGGTTCCACATACGGTGACAAAAGCGCCTCATTGAAAACCGGATGTGACTGGTCCGTTTCTGGTAATCGCAATTTGTACGCCGATGCTCCAACCTTTTCGAGAATCTCGTACGGCCCGAGTTTAACATCGTCGAGCTTCTTCGTGGGGCGATCGGTGGTGACATTAGTTCCCTTGAGCCACACTTTATCGCCGATTTTAAATATGGGCGCAGCCCGATGTTTTTCGTTATAGTATTTTTGCATTGTTTTTTGGGTTTTCTCAAGAGCCGCTTTAGCTTCATCGCGGATCTTGTTCATTTTCTGTGTGAGCTCGTCTGCCTCCTCGTTCCGGGTCTCCACGGAGTTCTCGATCCCTTTCCAAGGGTGATATCCGGTATTTAAAAAGAAAGGCGAAGCCTTTGTGGACGCGCTCTGCTTGTCATTGTAGCAGAATTCCGCCATAGACAGCCATTCGGACCAGTCCGATTGTCTATAATTTACGAAGATCCGGAGATATTTTTCGATCTCCTGATTCATCCTTTCCGTCTGACCATCCGTAATAGGGTGGTACGCCGTACTTGGGTTCATTTCGATCCCCAGGATCTTATTTAGTTCGCGCATAAATCCTGATGTATAGCGTTTGTCTCGGTCCGAGATTATTTTACGAGGGATTCCGTGATATCTAATCACTCGTTCCCGTGTTAATTTAGCAACTCCCTCGCTCGAGATCTCCATGGTGGTGGGTTCCACGTGGATCATTTTCGTGAAGGTATCGACCCAGACTTGGATGGCGTCATAGCCATTGCTCTCCGGGAGCCGTCCGATCAGATCCATAGATATGATCTGCCAAGGTCCTTCCGCTATCTTGTGCGGGTTGAGTTTGCCTTGGGCAAATCGATCGACGCGTGTCCTCTGGCACGCTTCGCATTCTTTTACATATTGCGCGCAATAATTTCCCGTGCGCGGCCACCAGTAGTTTCGTTCAACAATTTCCTGTGTTCGGTTCCCTCCGGGATGTCCGAGAATAATAGGATCGTGGTGTAATCCAATAATTTTGTTCCGAAGATCATCGTTTCTTGGAACATAAATTAAATCATTGTAATAAATGACATCGTCCCTCTTTTCCCATCCAGGGAGTTTCCGTTCGAGCGCTATTTTCACGCTTTTGTCGATCTTCTTCTCCTTCTTGATCAGATCCATGATCTCGTTTTCCACCCCTTCAAGCACTATTTCCGTGGCTCGGAAGTATTCGGGTTTAAGCATGACGACTTGTTCGTTGTCGTTGCTTCCTTGATCATGATCCGCCCGTCGTGAGAGTAGATCGGCTTTTCGGTTCATCGCTCCCGGGCGATGATGTAAGGCAAAATTGTACTGGGACAACTCGCCAATCCAGCGGGCCTGCCGGCGATTAAGTTTCTGCGGCTTTTTAAAATATTGTAGGTTTTTGTGATCCGTAAATATGTCGAACTGATGTTTTGCTCCTTGTAATAAATCACGCCATTCGTCCAGGGCGTGCATAATAGCATACATCTCTTTGTCATAGATTTCATAATTACGCTCGGTCTCGCTGAGACCATGTGATATGAAGGCCACAGGTCTCCATACGTTATTTTGTTCCTGCTCCAGCACAGAACCGACCGCGCCTTCAGATGCGTCAGCTTCTACTCGGAAGCGTCCGTCGTCCGTGGGTAACGCCAAAACCACGTCCTCGGCTATCCTGTCTTTTAGCTTCTGGAACGCGTCGGCTTGTTCTTGTCCCCAGGACCATCCGGCCTTGCCCGTTAATTTAGTAAGCGGCCTGGCTAAGTCGCTGTAGGCGCGCACGAAGCGCCTATAAAAATTCGTGAAACGGAGAAACGCTTGGACCTGTTTCACGCTTTTCGGTTCGGGCCATTCCATGACCCCTTTTATTTTTACTGGGTCCATACGCATAGAGTTATGCGAAATAATCACACCGAGATACTCGATCTCTGTCTTCTCAAACTCGCATTTTTCGGGTTTGAGGAATAGTTTATGTTTTTCAAGCGTCTCTAGAACGCGGCGAACTACGGCTCGGTGTTCCTCCAGGGTTTCCGTATAAATTAAAATATCGTCGAGGTAAACGATCACGTGTCCCTCATTGATGAGATCCCTCAGGATATCGTTCATCATGGTTTGGAACGTGGCCGGCGAGTTCGTCAACCCGAAAAACATGACCAACGGTTCGAACAATCCCCGATTGGTTCTGAAAGCCGCTTTCCATTCGTCTCCTTCTTTTATCCGTACATTGTTGTAACCCCAGCGGATATCGAGTTTGGAGAAATAAGTAGCACCGCGGAGCTTATGCACAAGCTCCGAAATAAGTGGTAACGGATAACGATTCTTGATCGTCATTTCATTTAGCTTCCGGTAATCCTGTACCGGGCGAAGGGTCCCGTCCTTCTTTTTAATAAAAAAGAATGCCGATGCCATCGGCGACTTGGATGGCCTAATCCGTCCACTCTTCAAATTCTCTTCTAAGAACTCGTTGAGTTTTCCCTGCTCGTTCAACGAGAGCGGATAGATCTTGCAATCTACAGCCTTTGATCCTGGCTTGAGTTCGATTGCGTGATCCCAGGGCCTTTTTTCTGGCAGAGAGTCGAAAGACTCCTTGGCGAACACTTTAACAAAGTCCCTATATTGTCCTGGGATTTTGTCCTCCGTCATTTTTTCTTTTTCTGAATTTTCCTTTTCTGCCATCTGCGCGGATTGTGATTGTTTCACGCGCAGATCGATTGCTTCCGCAAAGTCGACCAATAAAATAGACTCCTCCTCGAGGATGTCGTCTTCGCCCGTTTGTACTTCGGGTGTCGTCACGTTGCACTGCTCTGGGCAACGGCTGAATAATATTTTTTGGTCCCGCCAATTGATCTCGGGGTTGTGTTTGTACAACCAGTCGTATCCAATAAATACACGGGCTTTTCCAAGACCGGTGATCAAGAACTTTTGTCGTTCTGCGTGGGAACCGATAGTCATGATCATTTCTACATAATGAGTGATCTTTCCTTTCGTGTTCTCGGTCCCGTCGGCATTTCTTGCCACAATATGACGTTCTAGCTCCTTTTGTTCGAAGCCTTGCGCCTTGGCATAGTCCCGATCCATGCACGTGGTGGTGCAGCCGTTGTCGAGAAGCGCGCGTAGCGATCGCTTCTTTCCCGTGTCTAAGGTTTCTAACCCAATGGTGACCAGCATCTCATGATGTTCGCGCTGCGCTTGGAACTGTCGAAGTTCCTGTTGTAGGAGGTTCTCACCCAAGCCCATGGCTCGGCGAGCCTGCCACCGTGCTGCCTCTTTCTTTTTGAGGCCGAACGGCACCCTCGTTTTCTGGTTCTTTGGCGCTTCCTCCACTTGGACATTGACACTCACGGTTGGTTCGCGTGGTTGTGTGTCCTGTTGGATTGAGCCATCGCCCGCCAGGGGCCCTTTCGTCTCAGTTGTATTACCGGGTTGAGTCCCCGGGGCCGATTTCATTGTCTTCTTAAATAACGCCCATTCTTGGTTGACGTCATTAATTTTTTTGTTTTTTAAATTAATTTTCCTGTTCTGGTTCTCCATGATACGTAATTTTCTTTTTTCATCAGCAGCTTCTTCGTGTATGCTACTGGGTTTTTCCGTTTTTGTACTATCATTGTCCATAACCGCATCAAGCGGTTCAAATCGTCCATATGTCTGCATGGGGGAAGGAGCCGGTGTGGCCGTGGCCGGTCCTCTCTTTAAAAATCCTGCCCGAATTGGGCGCGTGCTTTCTCGAAGAGGTACTTGTAGTCCTCTACCGAGAGTTCTGAAGTGCGCAGCGAGCGCACGTTCACCTTCCCGCGTTCTTTGCGGGGTTTGGGGCACTCTCGTGCCATGTGGCCTTCTTCGCCACAATTATAGCATTTGAAGGCACCTGCCTTCGACTTGGACGCATCAACGTCCATGTGATCCCCTCCCTGGGAGATCGGGATTTGGGACCGGTCCTTCGGTCCGTTGTTCGTCTTCGGCTTTCCCGCCGAAGAGTTTTGGTTTGAAGGGGGCGGGGGACCCCAGTTCCCTCCCTTCCTTTCTCGGAGCATCCTCTCACGCTCCATGTTTCCTGCGATTACCTGTAATCGCTTCTTGAGAGACGGGTAGTCTCCTGGAACTTCCGTTCCTCCAGCATATAGCTGCTTCCGGATGTCGTCCCAGACGAGCGACTCCAGGGTTTGACACAGGAACGTGTCGTAAATAGGTAGACCGGGGGTGTATCCGGCCTCTTCGGCAGTCAATTCGAAAGACTGCAAAAAGTCGGCTAGGGGGACCTTCCCCTGCCGAGTGTTCATCAAGCGCATGTGCGCCGTCTCCTTGACGTTCGAGTCTTTGAACGTCTTCTCGAGCTCAATGACGAGCCCTTCGAATGTCAGCCCCGGGATGAGGCTGCCATATCTAAGCGCCTGGCGCTTGTAGTTTCGTACCCAATTTGAGGCGGGGCAAGCCTTTCCGTCTTCATCCCTCAACAACGAGAGGGTGAAGAAGATCTTCGTGTGCTCTGAGTTGAATTCAGAGCCATACGCTGCCACATACGGGGTCAACGTGTCGTACCAGGAGTCCCACCTGGACTTGTCGTTGCCATCAAAGGACGGCGGTGTCTTTGCCAAGACGATCTTTGACGAGGCCTGTCTAGGCCAATTCTGGGGTTGTGGCGTATAGCCACTTGGTCGGGGGGGTGTGGGCAACGGCCTTGTTGCCGAGGCCTGTCGCACAGGCGGCGGGGTGACTGGAACAAATGTTCCATCCGGGGTTCTTCTCCAGACATTCCATGCCTGAGGCGGCTGCCGTTCGGGCGCCTGTGGGTGGTATTGGGGTTGGGGGGCGTCGATGTGATACATGGGAGACCCTTGTCTCGACATGGGGGGCGAATGTATATGGGTAAGGAGGCGGGTGGGACGGGGTATTACGACTGGTAGGTCGCGGAGTCGGGTGAGCTGTCTTTCTGGTGCCGAGAAGTAATGCTCCGACCCGGATGATGGTGGTGTCGATGCCGAAGAGGTCGGCGGGGATGTCGATGGGGCCCTTATTCGAAAGGCCGTGGATTCGGGTCCGCGTTACGCGGGTTGTCGGACGTGGGGGTAGACCGTCTTTTGCGAGAGAAACGTATCGGGGCCTTCTACGACCCTCCCCGTACACGCGAGTGAACCCTCTCCGAGGATTTGGTTCGACTCCTTTAGCTACCACAGGCGGTTGACCCAATTTGTGTAGGGCCGCGTCGCAGGGCGCAGTTCTCTTTATTGGACGTTCTAGGGTGATCCCCAGAAGAATGGAAACGGAGGGGGACGGATGTAGGGCAGAGCGTGGGACAGAAGTACTTTACCGTCCTGCTCGTTGATTTGGAATAATTTGGTGCGTAAATGGTACGCGGTGGATGAAGAGCCTTTCGGCGTAGTGTGTTGGATGGAAGGTACGACGGTATGAAGGGTAGACTTTTATTATGTTACAAGAACAAGCTCCGGGTCGAACTCTGGCGAAGCAGAAGGGTTCGGAGGTCCGTTTGGTATGAGGCTCGTAAATGAAGTGGAATAAAAGTCTATGAGAGGTACAGAATAAACTACGAACTAGCTACAGTACTTATAGTGTTTCTTCAACCGTGTGAACTAACTATGCTATTGTCTAGGTGGTCGTATTGTGCATGTCCATCCGTTGCTGTTAGTGCATGTTGTTAATACTTCCTGACAGCTGTCCGATCTATTCTGTCCGATCATGGGAACTATAAAAATAGTATGGGAAAATGAACTATGCATGTTTCGTGTATGTTCTATGCATGTTCGATCGATCGTCTTTAAATATCTTTCTGTGCGTCTGCCATGCGTTCAAGATCGGAGATCTTGATAATCGAGATCCCTTGGGGTTTAGGGTTTGTCTTATCAGATGTCGGCGTTATCTTATCTGTTATCTTATCTGATGGCGTTGTCACTGAGCGAGATTGTGACATAGCCGGTAGAATATACACAATTTTATTGCCGCCCTCGTGACTCAAAATGAAAGTTTCTTGTCCTAGCACCGTACGACAAATCTCGGGCTCATGCCTCGGCTTTCTGCACGACAAGTGCGGGCGCACGACGTCGTTAAACATTCCTGGACCATCATACCACACAAATCAAACGGGCCTTACGTCGCAGGAGCAAATTCTGTCTTCACTGATTTCCGAATCGTCTTCGCGCTGTGTCTTCGCTTTCTCCGTAATATATATTTTATGTGATAAAACATGTGATGAGGGAAAATTTAAGTCGGGGGTCAGGACAGATGAGCGATTCAAAACACCGATTCTGAAAGTGTTCCTCCTCTGGAGGAGGAACACCGATTCAGACCGATTTGAAGTGAAACACTGATTCTTGGTGGATTCGTGATCAAGAATCGACGTCTGAATCAGTCCCAGAATCGGTCTTGAATCGAGCCGCTGAATCGATCTTTGACTTCCCCTATTATTGAGCAAAGAATTAACCCAGAGTATGGCAGCGTACGGCGGGGGTCCGATGCCCACTAGGCGCGAGGCTTGATTCCTTCCAACTAATTTGGGTCGCTGCCAGACGGTTGGCGCAGGGGGATAACTGTAGGCGCACGTGAGCCACAATGGGTGATTCAGAGGTATTTTTTACGGGTCGCCATGAGGTGCGCCACTCCCATAGTAGAAGCTGGGTTCCACCGGAGTGTAGTAGCCGCCGCGTGATGAATCCTGGGATGGATCCATTGATCGAAAGGCCGTGGCTCGAAACTTGAGGCAAGAGCGATAGGGAGAAGGGCAAGAGAGGAGAAAACCCACCGACATTCCAGCCACAGCCCCGCTATGACAACACCAGGCTCAGCTCAATTACGCCCTTGCAGATCAATCAGTTAGAAGTTGGTGAGACGATTCCCAAATGAGCTAACTACATTCCCATGCACTCCAAGGTCACCGCAGTGGCAATTTTCCACTGCCAGACAGGCAACCCAAATGACAGACATAAGGGACAACGGCGCCATGGTCGGAAGAGCAAGAGGGCTGGGGCAGCAGGGGTTGGCCGCCCCCGCTGCGACCGATGGCAGCAGCGCACGGCAGACGCTTCTCGGCAGACCCTGTCGCGTAGGGTAGACCAAGCGTGGCAGATGGCAGCCAAGCTCGGCAGCCTCTGCCGATCAGGGGCCTGAATGCAGTGCTTGGTTTTGATTGCAATATATAGGGCCACTCCTCTTCACAATATCTATTGTTATTTTGTTATTCTATAAAGTCATCACATTTGGGAAAGTATTTTGTGTTTTGTAGAGCTTCTAATAAAGAAACTAGATTGTAGAAAAGCACTAGAGCTAAAAATATACTGAAAAACCAAAGTTGTAGAGCTTATATATTGCAATCAAAACCAAGGTTTTATATAGTTGGTCTGATGTAGTGGTTAAACTGCTAACACTCTTCGAGATGGCATCACTCAAAGGTCTCTGAGTTCAAGTCTTACTATGGCCTTTCTTTTATTTTGTGAATGGCATTAACCAGTTATGTTTTCCAGCCAGCCGGCAGATCACCTGACTTACTGTCCTCCAGGCCTGGCCACTTGTTGCCATATGTAGTAGTACCTTTTAACATGTTATATCTGAATTGTCACATGACTTCCCTCTCCAGGTTTAATGCATTAGGCCCTTGGGAAGGACCCATAGTTTAATGGATTAATCTAGCCCTATGTAGTGGGGACAGGGGCCTCCGTAACTGCCCTTGTTCCTGGCTCAGGGGCAGTGCGGGTTTCCGTCTCCAGGACGGAAGGGAGAGTCTCCATCACTCAGATGGAGACTGGGGTGAGGGATGCGCCTCTCGCTACTACCTCTGAATCAAATGCATTGTCACTATCTGAATACAGGAGGGTGTAGTGATCAGGGGACACGACCAAGGGCACACTGCTCACTCGGCTGAAGGCAGAAAACCCAGGTCTGCATCCTCGTCAGCTGACTCAGCCAGAAGCGAGGCAGAGGTGGTAAGGTAGGTGAATAGCTCATCGAGGAGGTCGTCCCCGAGTTGACGAACAACCTCGTCAAGAACATCCATGTGCCAGACGTCGGATGTAACTGGGCATTCCTGGGCAAGGTGTATGGCCACACTGCATCGGGAAGCAGGTGCATGGGAATGTGCACACGTCTGAGTCCGGTTAACATCCATTGGAACGACCGCTGGAAGCACGGGTGCCAGGAGTGGGGCAAACAAGACCAGAGCGCACACGGGAACTGGAGCCGGAGCCGGAAATATGCCTGCTGCGTGCAGACAAGGAAAGGCGGCCAGAAGCTGAGCCGGAGGGTTTCCAACTGGGGCACAGGCAAAGGCCTCGTATTTCTGGAAAGCGCGCACACCAGCCATCGTAGTCAGGGAAGTCAGGGGTGGTCCCGGACATCATAATCACAACATTGATCTTCGGGTCGAGGCCAGAGCGATACTTGGTGACCCAGACAAGAGTGTCCGAGTAACTGGCTGTTACAGCCAGCTCCTTGAAGTTGTCTGTGTACCAGTAGATGTCACAGGAGCCCTGGAAATATGAGCAGGACTCAAGCTTAGTGAGGGCTTGGTCCTGCTCGTTCTCCTCCACGAACTGGAGGCGGAACTCGGCCTTGAACTTGGTCCAGGTGGGGAACAGAAACGGGTCGGCCAATGCGTGCCATTCTGCCCATCGAGCGGCCGCGCCCTTCGACATGAAGGACATGGCAAACCAGATGAGTTTTCTTGCAAGACGAACCCGTCCGCCATGAAGGCTTCTGGAACCGGCCGGTAATAGGTGAGGACGAAGTAAAGGAATGTCTGTCCTTGTGTCCAGTCACTGTCAAAAACGGCCAGAGGGTTCAGTCAGAGGACTGTTTTTGGAGCTGGGTGGGGGGCCAGAAATCTGGACCTGGCGCCGGAGCCAGAGCAGCAGGGGCGGGGGCAGGCGGCAAATTTTGGGCGCTCAGCAATAGCTGGTGGAGCGTGTCTTGGATGCTCTCAAGGGAGTCTTCGACAGCAGTGAACCGGTCCATGGCTCTGGAAGCTGGATCTGGAGTGTGAACACTCGGGATCTCGGGTTGCACGGAGGCAGGGGCAGGCAGTTGGTCCATCGGAACGGAGGAGGGATTGAGATTTGAAGTGGGGGAGAATGGAGCACTGGAGTAGTGGTCCAAATCCGCACCTGCACCAAACTTCCCAATCTTGACCGGTTGATCCCTTGGATCCTTTCTTCTGCTGTAAGGGCAACCTGAAGCTCAGTGTGGGGCGCAGAAACTAGCGGAGGAATCCGAAGTATAAATATGGGTACTATGATACAGGAGCGGGAATACTACGCACCTAGCAGGGAAAAACAAAGAGAAGAAAGGATGAGGATTCCCATGCCAGGCGAAACCTTATATACCACATGGTAACTACCCAGTAGCACGTGTCTGGAGGTATCTACAGTGATCCCGGGCCTGGTTGCACAGCACGTGCCAGTGAGAGCAAGCAGATAGGGAGTTGTCTGGAGGATTAGCCGGAGAGGTAGCTGGAACAGGCGAAAAGTCCGGAAGAGCCGGAGAGCCGGAGGCCAGAAAGGCCAGAAAGGCAGAAGCCGGGGTGTCTGGAGCGGGGGTTCCCCTGACAAACACGCTGCTATTTAGTACACTACGCTGAAGCACCTCCATGTGTTACAGTGACAGACACCCGAGCATCCACAAGTTGGTATGATGACAAGAGATTGGGTGGTGCAAGGTATTAACTGTTCGTCAATGAAGTTGAATAAAACACTAGGAGAGGTACAGAGTAAACCGCAACTAGGCTACAACTATATACTGTTTGTTGTATCTAATTGAACCGTACAAACTACCTTCTGGATAAGTAACGGCTATGATCTGAGCGTAAGGCTTCAGCGTGGTAAAAATTTGTAAGTAATTGCCAGCAATGGCCTCTGGGTCGGCTAAACAGTGAGTAACCCACAAGAACCCCAACCAGGATGAACCCGATAGACACTAGTAGCTTGTGTGTTCCCCGAGCAGTAGGACCAACTGTTTTGAGGTCTCTGAGTGTGCTATGCACTGCTCATCGCCTCATGGCCCCTGTGGACCATCTGTACCATGACGGAATGAGCTTCAGCATACACGACAGATCTTCCTAAATGGGATTCTATGTTACTGGAAGCAGCTTCTGAGTGAGACCAATGCTCTCCCCACCATCCACATTGTTTCCTCCACCACTCAAACTCGCTCCTGCACCGTCTTCAGCAGGATATGACCGCTCAGGGACTGGACTCTCGACTCCTTCCTATGGTGTGTGGCCATGTGGTGAGCGACCCTCCGTATACGCATATCCGATGAATGAGACCGGTGCTCCCCATACCACATGGATTGCGCACATCACTACTTGGCATCCAGTAATCATCAACAGGCTACAACCGGTCCCCTCCCGTAGCATGACACATAGACGACCTCCCTATTTTCCGTTTCCAGATGATCTCTTGCACCGGACGGACCTACCCCATGCCTGACACCAACCCATTGGACAAGGCGGACAATATCCCAACACTGCCCATCCTCCACTTCACACGGCACATTGACTAGCCAAGGGAGACCATTATAGAAGATGAGGTTGGTTGCTGGGTGGACCAGAGAGGGCTAGGTTGTGCTGGCAGAGGTGGGGTAGACAAGGAGCAAATGTGCGATAATCCTGGAACAAGAATCTGACTAGATGTAGAGTAGAATACAAGATGAATGGAACAGGAAACTTAGCTCAGGAATACAGTCGACAGGCACAAAGATAATCAAAAGAGTGGGTGCATGTGGTGGTAGGAAGCAAGGAGATGCCCCCTAACTGTACAAATAGATAGGAATAAAGTGTCTGATTGTAACAACTAAATAAAGTGTCCATGAGGAATTCTCAGCTAATGCACATCCTCTGTCATTCTAACCATCTGGGAGCTATGCAAAGACGGAATAGGGAGAGCATGCTGCCCTCACAGCATTAACAAGTGGGTGCCCATGCCACTGTCAGCTCAATCCCTAGCATAGTCTAAGAAGACCGACAACTTGGGTCTGGCACGTCGCATTGGCAGTACATAGTGAGAATAAATAAAGAGTCTGTGATGCAAGAGAGATATAAGTAAATGATATGGGGTGAAGTCCGATAGCTCAGTAACAGATGATTCTTGCATGGTCAAGTAATTGATCTCAAAGTCGGAATTGTATCAGCTTGACAGTGGGATGAGGTCAAAGACACTCGTGCAGCTGTGTAATGAATCTGGGAGCATAAAGGGAGGAAAATAGTGAGTATGAGAGTAAACTGTTGAAAAGATATGAGGAAAGAGTGAGATTATATATGATAATTAGCAACTGGTTGGATATTTCTGCATGACGAGCGTAAACTGTGTGATGGAGAGAGGCGACAAAGGAGCCGAGTGACCCTTTCACACCATCTGTCTCTCCTCTTTCCTAAAACATTTGAGCACCTACTGACGCAACTGCCAGGCCATGCCTAAGGCTCCAAACATATTCCGGGGTCATTTGGCCTCACTGTGCCTCACTGTGCCTCGCTGTGCCTTGCATGCACCCAAAGACGATTGGTCTCCTCAGCAGAGGCGCCTCTTCTCCTGCCATATATACACCCCGAAACACCTCATGATGTCCCCCGCCTCCTGGAAACACCTGTAACCACATGGCACCTCTGGAAACGTGGGAAGTTGTTGAGGAGGTATAAAAGGGAGCGTATTTAGTAGTAGTCAGTACCTTCCAGCCTGCAAAAGTAACTCCCAGCAGTGATATCAGCTGGATTAATTAATCCTGACTTAGATCCTCCAAGAGGCAGTAATTAATCTTGTGCTGTATTTTTCAAGACACTATTCTAGATTAATCTACACTACAAGCTTGGATTATTTTCTACTACGGATATAATCTCATGTGTTTCTGGAGCCAGGAGTAACTGAGGATGATGTGCTGCTCCCCAAGCCAGGTGATGGCAAGCTGGATGCGCTCAGCGTGCCCTTTGTAGTCAACCACCATATCAACTACACCAGTGATGCTGCCTGCTTGGTTTGGGCTGCTGTCCACATTAACAGGGATGGGCTGCGAGAGATGCCAGACAGGAAGCTTGCAAGAGATGATGTACTCTCTGAGTCAATGAAGTCTCCAGTCGCCCACAGTCGACCAGAGCCTTCATTGACATCCGGGCAGTGGTCTCGACAGACTGCAGGTCCAACGGGATGTGCAGGGAGTTTCATCCTTCGACAGAGTCAATGACGTACTGCCGGGGAAGTCGCTGTTCCCACTTCGGGCAATGAACACCCCAAAGTGAGCCTGTCCTCGTTCCCAGCTCGGGGACAGGGGCCTCTGCCACTGCCCTCGTTCCCGGCTCGGGGGCAGTGTGGGTTTCCATCTCCAGGACGGAAGGAAGAGCCTCCGTCACTTGGACGGAGACTGGGATGGGGGGTGCGCCTCTTGCTACTACCTCTGAATCAAATGTATTGTCATTATCTGAATACAGGAGGGTGTAGCGATTAGGGGATGCAACTGAGGGCGCACTGCTCACTCGGCCGAGAGAGGAAAACCTGCTGGGTCTGTGTCCTCGCCAGCCGACTCGTCCGGAAGCGAGGCAGTGGTGACGAGCCGGGCGAACAGCTCCTCAAGAAGATCATTGCCAAGCTGGCAGACAACCTCGTCAAGAACGTCTGCATGGCGAACATCGGATGCAGTGGGGCACTCACGTGCGAGGTGCCCGGCTATCCCACATTGGAAACAAGTGCATGGGAAAGTGCGTGCATGGGTCCGGTCCACGTCCATTGGAACGACCGTCGGGAGTGTGGGCACTGGAGCTGGGGCGAACGAGACCGTAGTGCGTGCGAGCAGGGGGACTGGGAATAATCCTGCTGTGCGCAGCTGAGGTAAAGCCACAGGCCGGATTGGGCCATTCCCAGCTGGGGTGCGGGCGAAGACTTCATATTGCCGGAAAGCACATGCACGCCAGCCGTCGTAGTCGGTGAGGTCAGGGGCGGTCCCGGACGTCGTAATCACGATGTTGATCTTTGGGTCGAGGCCAGAGCGATACTTGGTGACCCAGATGAGAGTGTCCGAGTAACCAGCCGTTATGGCCAGTTTCTCAAAGTCGTCCGTGTACTGGTAGATGTCGCGGGAGCCCTGGAAATAAGAGCAGGACTCAAGCTTGGTGAGGGCCTGGTCCTGCTTGTTCTCTTCCACAAACCAGAGGCAGAATTCAGCCTCAAACCAAGTCCAGGTGGGGAACGGAAACGGGTTGGCCGAAGCGTGCCATTCTGCCCATCGAGCAGCTGCGCCCTTCGACATGAAGGACATGGCAAACCGGACAAGTTTTTCCTGGGAGATGAATCTGTCCGCCATGAAGGCTTCCAGAACCAGCTTGTAGTAGGTGAGGATGGAGTAAAGGAATGTCTTCCCTTGCGTCCAGTCGCCATCAAAAACAGCCAGAGGGTTCAGCCGGAGGACTGTTTTTTGAGCTGGGTGGGGGGCCGAGAAATCTGGACCCAGCGCCGGAGCCGGAGCGGCAGGGGCGGGGGCATGCGGCAGATTTTGGGTGCCCAGCAATAGCTGGCTGAGTGCACTTTGGATGGCATCAAGAGAGCCTTCAACAGCGGCAAGCCGGTCCATGGCTCCGGAAGCCGGATCCGGAGTGTGAACACTTGGGATCTCGGGTTGCACAGAGTGGGGGGCAGGTTGCTGGTCCATCAGAACGGAGGAGGGGTCGAGATTTGAAGTGGGGGAGGATGGAGCACTGGAGTAGTGGTTCGAATCTATACCTGCACCAAACTTCCCAATCTTGACCAGTTGATCCCTTAGATCCTTTTTTCTGCTATAAAGGCAACCTTAAGCTCAGTGCAGGGCACAGGAACTAGCAGGGGAATTCAAAGTATTAATAACTACACTAGAATACAGGGGTGGAAATACTACGCACCTAGCGGGGGAATCCAAAGAGAAGAAAGGATGAGGATTCCCACACTAGGCGTGGACTTAAAAACTAAGCTAGCCAGTAGCACATGTCCGGACTGATCAACAGATGATGGGTATGATGGGAGACTGTGGGAGGTGGCTGTCCACCTCATGCAGACAGCCACAGTGATCGGAACAATTGGCAGTGGTCCTGGGCCTGGTCACAGGCTGTATGCCAGTGTGAGCACTGGGGTTTGGCTTTTGAGGAATGAGGGTGGAGATGGGAGCTAGGGTGAAAAGGTGAGGTTCCCCTGACAGGTTCGGCGTAGGAGGGTGTCGTTGCGGGCCAGCACAGGAATTGTTGGCAGGTGATTTTCCTTGCTCCTATTGCCGTATTGAACCGAGCCATTGCGAACGAACACATACCTTGGGTGGAAGGAGATATTGTCTGTTAGGCCTCCTGGCTATTGCCTTGACATGGGCTACTTACCTATATTTTTATTTAGTTAGTGCAGCCCCAACGGCCTTGGAGTACGGGCGTGTCGGGTGTTTACTAGTTTATGTAATTTATTTATGGATCAGTTATGTCACCTTCTTGCTTGCCTCACACCACCACATCAGGTGCTACGACACACTCAAGATGCGTCAACTGGATGTCTTACATCTTGTTCAGCTATTCTAATTCACATACAAACGTCAAGACCCTCTCACAAACACCCTTTTAGTTGGATCGGTTCCGGCTGTCAACACTTTATATAGTTGTGCTTCACGCAGACTCCTTGCTCGTGCTTCACACAGAGTATTCTTCTATTTTCAACGCTACTGGATGACGACATGGCGAATCCTAGACTTGGTATAGAACACTTATGTTCTAGACCGCCAACGAATATTCCATTTGTGTCCAGATTTTGCCTACAAAATCTTGGACCCCCTACCATTACCTTGTTCAGGCGAAATCGGTTTACTACGTATTATCTGTTATACGTACAGCTACTCATCCCCCTTACGATTACCTCGTTTTCTCATCCTACACCCCCAAATTTCTCTTACCACTTTTATCCCCATCTCAAACCACACTTGGGGTAACTCCCTCTTCTTCATCGGCATCTGAAAGATCCAGCCCGGGGAAGTGGCAGTCAACGATCTTCTTGTTTGCAGGGTGCGAGAGAATGTTGTGTACTGAGACGTCGAAAATCTTGAGTTTGTGAAGAGGAGTGTTGAACAGTTTAAACAGTTGCTCAGTGTTCAAGATATTGTGCAGATAACAAACTAGCTACAACCCAGTGAAGGTACCCTCGCGCACGAGTTCTTGGACATAGCAAGGCAACAGAAGGCTGTTGTCATCCACTTCTACTGGATCTTCGTCGCAAGTGGGGGTGCAATTGGTTCGGGTGACTTTGCTGTCTCTGAGCAACCACATCTATTTCCTTTGAAGTTGGCCTTGATAAATGTGGGTCCCATGGCAATATACATTGTGGCCAGAAAAGCAAATACAAAGAGACCCAAGACCATATAGAGCACGGGGAGCAGTGCAATTGGGTCGATGAAGGGACGCATGATGAACCGTTTGATAGTGGATTGAAGAGCAATGAGATGGAGGACACACAACAAGTGCAGAGAGAGGCAGTGTCTGGGCGCGCGAACTGATGCTTGTGCTGGAAATTTTGTACCACTGCTCATGGTGGTGAGCAAGTGCAATTGTTGATCCGAGACCAGCACCACCACACGTTTGCAGGCACCATCAAAAATTTGTTGACCCACGTGTCGCACTCATGCTATGGGTTCAATTCAGCGGATTGCCTCCATTTTCTTTTGCTAAAACCAGTCTGAACATAGATATATAGCTCTGGCCAAAACCTCAGTATTTTCTAAGCCGCCCAATGTGGTTAAAACTGCGATTTTGTCGACACATGTTGCCTACTACAAGGTTGAGCAAGAGAATGTTGCAAAACATCATGAGGCCAGCAAAACACAAAAGTAGTGTGGTCCTAGAGACCGAGAGATGAACAATATATTTTTGGGGGTATTTTAGCGCACTGTTTTAACACTGCAAACCGAGGCGTGAACAGTGAATCCCAACATCAGGTTCAACTCAAGAAGGTGGGTTTATTGAAGATACAGAAGCAAGTGTAGCTATCCGAGCCTCACTGTGATCGAGCGCAGCGAGCAGTGCTGCCAGCCTATCTGCCTTCACCTTTAACTTCAATTTGAGTGTTACTTCATTATCCGCCGCCTGCCTGTGCAACTCCAGCTGGTCCTTCAGCTTTGTGTCCGTCATCTTCACAATCTCCCTGCAGTCTGCTTCAGCACCGATAGCTGCAAGCCTCTCCTTCTCTTTTTGCACCTTCTCTGCCTTCTCAGTGTCCTTGGCACGCTTTGCATCAACTGCGCGAGCTTGTGTGTGTTGAGCTCCTCCCTCTGTGCCTTCTCAAGACCACTCTCATTGATTTGACGCGCCTCCTGTCACAGGAATTGCTGATCCTCCTCGGTATATGTGGTTGTCTATAAATGCTTGAGTTTCATTTCGTTTGAACATGGCTTGGTCTGTGAAATGAGCAATGGTGGAACTCAGACTTTCACGGGAAAATTTATGCCAGCCACCCAAGAGGCCTTCATTATTGTTGTTATGAGCAGGCATGTTCCCTTTGAGTTGCTCAGCCTCTGTGGATGTGTCAATTAAGCCGCCTTCGACAAACTCGGTGGTAAATCATTTGAAGCACTCCAACACGCTCTTCAAGCCAACGAGCATTAGAGGTTGAACATGCGGAAGGGTGGGAAAGAGTTCAATGCATGCTGCCCAGGCTTTCGTGTTGCTCCACAGCTGGCCATCAAGCATGGCAATTTTGTAGGAATCGGTGGATGGGGAAAAGAGGGGAATGAGATTGGTGATTAATTCTTCATGTGCTCCTTCACCGGATGAATGATAAGGGCCAAGATCCAGCATGTTGAGATTCTCTGTACCAGGGCCATGAACGTGGAGGGCATAAGGGTGCATGACCGCCATGCAGAAGAGAACAAGGGCGACGATTTGGGAAATTGTTTGGGGGCAGTGAATACCCTTGACAATGTTCTGCTCAAGGTGGTTGAGTGTTCTTTTCTGTTTGTTGTCCTTTATGATGTCCATAAAATCGTGGTGCTCCTTGAGGTAAGCAATGATGCGAGCTCCACCACGTCTGTGGGATTGGTAGCGGGTATTGCTCATGTCGGGGAAGCGAACACTGGCGCCGATGGTGGGGCAAAAATAATTCTCATAGCTATCGTGAATGCCCTTCTTGTTGTCCTTGTGGTTTACGAGAGCGCCAAAAAGCGAAACGAGCTTTACTCCTCCATGTTCTGAGACCTTCAGAGCCTGCTGTACTGTTGCCGTCGATTCCCCGGTATCATCTGCCAACTGGATTGTCGCATCGCTATCCTTGTTTGACAATAAGACTGGCTGGTCGAGCTCAGGGTGTTCCTCATAAAACTTCTTCATCCCATCGTCGAACACCTTGCAACAATTCAGCTCCTTGTGCATTGAGCATCCAGCCCAGAAAAAGAGTTTGATTTCGTGCTTTGTTTCCTCTGGCAGCGTCTCGAAAACCTCCTCCCCAAGACGGAAGGCGAGGGTACCCATCGACGATTTTGTCCGAATATTCTTCTCGTTGTTGGATAACTTGGCCCATTCTGCCTCACTGCTGACCTTCCAGAGATTGCTTTGGAGGATATCACAGACAAGGTCAACAAGCTTCTGAGGCTCCATGCGCTGCAGCTTGTTGTAGCCAAGCAGAATCCTAGACAACTCACGCTTCCATCCCTCACTGAGTCAGCAGAACTTTTTGATATCTGGTGCGTGGTCACCATTGCCACCCTTCCAGACGCGTAAGAAATCATGGACTTTGAAGTTGAGAGCAGAGTACTGGCCTAGCAGGCTTCAGTGGTAGATGTCAGCGATGTTCGTGATCTGTTTCTTGAGGTTCTCGAGCTGGGTCTCGCTGCTGTGCAAGATGGGGGAGGTGAGGGAGAGAATACACATTTTGTGGGAGGAGCCCTTGTTAATCATGATGTGAGCGCCCTCATAGTTTTCGCCTCTTATGGAGGTCGCATCACTGCTCAGAGTTACACCTAGGTTGCAGGAATTTCAGTCAAAGTAAGCAATAAATCGGGGAAGTGTACCATCGGTGTTAGCTATCTCATACCACAGCTGCACACGTGCAGCAACACCACCCTCGATCAACGCACACTGGACTGTACAGCGGCTCATATCCCCTTCGACTTCCAGACCGGCGTGCTTCGTGATATAGGAGATAACAGAGCCGACTTTTCCCTGTGTGCAGCCCGACTTGTGAAGCATACGAGCAATCAATTTGGCCAGTGCAGTGTATTTTCCTTTCTCAATCAGACTCCACTTATTCTTCTTCTTCAACTTCTTTTCCACAATCCGTGCCTGCTCTCAGGTCTTATCGCAAGACTGAATAGAACAAAGATTCTTCATTTCCAGTGCGTGGGTTTTCCAGCGAGAATCCGAGAGAAGCTGTTTTACATGTGCCAGTGCAGTGTTGGACTGATTGAGGAGGGTGGAAATTCAAAGGCAGGCACTACCCTCAGAGTCGAGAGCATGGTCACGTTGCTGGATGACAATAGCGAGTTCCTGCTGGGCATCTTCTAGGGATATTGATTGTTCCTTTCCAGCAGTTCTAGTTTCGCTGATGCATAGTGTTTGTTCTTCTGTTGTTCTGTGCGTAGAAGTTTGTAAATGTCGGATTTTTGTGCAAATAATGTTGAATAGTTTCATCGTGCCGTAGTTATAGCTGTTTCTGCCGTTGAAAGTTTGTCTTCCGTTATTGAGAGTCGATCCCTAGTGTCATGTAGATCCTGTTCCATGGAGGACAGAATTCATTGCGTATTTCGTAACTTTTGCTGGAGTGTGCATTTCGTCGGTTTGTGGCTGGAGATTTGGACTGTAGTCTTATGCCAGTGTGCCTGTGCACCTGCTGTTTGTTGTTTCTGGGCACAGGAACATTTAGGTTTATGTTTGCTTCAGGAACTGCTTCCCATTGTTGTTGATCACGTGAGTATTCAGATATATTCTGGGGCAGAAATTGGTGTTGATGAGGCAATTTTGGAGTATTCAAACGCACCATTTACGAGGATTATGAGGAGAAATATGATCCCAAGAATCTATGAGTCTTTCTGCCGAAGTTCCCTGAGATTACAGAATTCGCAAGGAAACAAGATGAAATAGAGTTGAAAGGAGTGTAATCCAGCCGCCAGAAGGGCCCGAGAGATGAGAGGTTGGATGCTGGAGTCCAAAAGAGAGTGCAACAATGATTCTGAGTGAATAACAATCTTGCAATTCAAGGTAGTGTTTGGTAGCATGCAAAACTAAAGTCTGCATTTCCTGTGGTGAGTCACGTGATTTGCGGTTATTTTCGGTCACTGACAAGTGGGAATACAATAATTAAAGTTTCTGGAAGGCGTAATACGAGCGTTGAGGATGCGTAGCCCTCCAGCAACCATGTGACTGATTGGCGTTGAGGGCAGATGTGACAGGTCACGACTGTGACACACCATGATGCGGTGGAACACTCTACACCCACGACCCACCCCCCAATATTCCGAAACCATGGCTCACAACAAAGTCTGTCCTCGAAATCAAGCAGCGCGTTGCCGCCAAACCCTTCCAGTGGCCCCGTCATGCATTGCTCTCGGACTTCTGGGCCCTATTACGCAAAGGCACCCCTAGGCCAGCCCCGGGATGTGACCAATGGGAAAAATGGGTCATCAAGAATCTCCCCGATCGCGCACTCGGAATTGTCCTCCGCCTACACAATTACATCGTCACCAACACCCGTTTCCCCGGCAATCTAAAAGATATGTGGCTCACCATGTTCCACAAACACGGCCTTCACACAGACCTCACGAATTGGCGTGGCCTTCTCATCTCCAACTTCCTCGCCAACTCCCCCATGTCGTGGTTAAAATTTAACCTTGTCCCTTATATCGCTCACCTTCGCATCCTCCCAGACACTCAGGTTGCAATGCAGCAAGGTGTTCAGACCTGAGATCTGATAAGCTACTTGTCCAGCATTAGCTGTTGGGCGAAGCGGCACAAGGTCACAGTATACGCGCTCAAGCATGATCAGATGAAGGGATTTGACTACCTATCACCACAGGGGATGTACGACGCCGTTTCAGCCTACGGACTTCCCTCCGCTATAATTGACCTCGATCACGCAGCTCAGACCGACACAAAATGCTATATTTGCACAGCCCACGGAATCACGAAGCCGATACTCATTACAGGCCTTACCAAGCAGGGCGGATCTCTCTCCCCAGTTAAATCGACTCTCACTACCAGCCTCGGACACCATTACCCGAACGACCTCTCGGCGAACGACCCTGACACACTAATCGTCTCCACCGCCAACGGTTTGAAAGGCGACCCCCACCTTGCAGACAATCATCTCAGCTGTAAAGTGATCATGGTTGAAGCTACTGACAACAGCTATCTATTTGCACGATCGCTAACCGCCCTCCAACGTAACGCCCTCGCCATGGAACACTTCCAGTTCGCCTATGGATGGCTAACACAATGGACCAAATTGATGGCCTATGTCCTAGAACCCAGCTCCGACCCTCCCGCCTTTGCCGACTTTGAATCCGTCACCACCACCACCGGTGCAAACCCACTAAACATCACCACCCACTGTGTCGCCCTACGCTCGAACGAGCTTGACTTCCTCCGCACGCTTGTTGACGACCCTCACTCCCGCTATGAAGAGCTTAAAGAATTCATCCAACACTTCACCTTCCCCAAATTCCTGCGCCACCCTCCGATCACCCTCCTCCGCAAGATCCTCAAGCAAAATGTTGTCTCCAAAGCCCGCGCTCTCATTTCCCTGCAGCCCATCAAACGTGCTGACGCCGACAAACTTGACAAAATTCTCAAGATGTTAATACATCAAGAATCAGGCATGCCCTTTGAGCCTAATCCTGATGTGCTAATGCTCCCCACAGAATTCCACAGTTTAGACTTCCCCTCCATCGGCCATGTTAACAACACCGCCGCAGTGAACGGCCTTCATTGCGACCTCAACCATCCCATCGCCAGCTACAGAATGATGGCACGCATCACTCTCATGGACTGGACCTGCACCATCAACAATTGCATTAACCCTCTGGACGGCCACAGCCTCTGAGCTCACCCTGTAGTACCATTATAATATGGCCTGGCCCTGCCAGCAGTGCACATTAGAATGCGGCTGCTGTCTTCCATACCTGGTACATATTATAATGTGCACCCTGTTATAATGGGGAAATAAAAGAAAGGCGGTAGCAAGGCTTGAACTCAAAAGCCTCTGGGTGATCTTACATAATAAGACCACCGGCACTCTAACCATTACACCAAAGCAGTGGTATAAGTTAGCAGGCATTGATTTCAATATATCTTGCTTCTCTTGTCCAAATATTTATTGATTGGTGCTGAACTACCTGAAAAATTGTAGTGGTTAGTGTCAAACAATTCTCCTGGAAATCTGATGCTTTCCAAGACTGTCTGATGCCCTTTTATGTCCCTTGAATGCCATAGGCTTGGGACATAGGCAGCTAGAGGAATAAGGTATGACAGAATAAATGGAAACAATAAATATTGGGAGGTGAGAAGCAAGATATATGGAGATCAATGCCTGCTACCTTATACCACTGCTTTGGTGTAATGGTTAGAGTGCCGGTGGTCTTATTATGTAAGATCACCTAGAGGCTCTTGAGTTCAAGCCTTGCTACCGCCTTTTTTTATTTCCCTATTATAACAGGGTGCACATTATAATACGTACCAGGTATGGAAGACAGCGGCCACATTCTAATGAGCACCGCTGTGCCGCCCAGGGTGCACATTATAATATGTACTGGGTATGGAAGACAGCGGCCGCATTCTAACGTGCACTGCTGGCAGGACCAGGCCACATTATAATGGTACCCCACGCAGTGTTGCTCCTCCACTCCCACACTCGCTCTCAAACGGACCGACCTACCCGACATACTCCCAGGCACCATGTCCTTGTCACACGCACTCAAGACCATCATGCAGCACCTCCCGGATCGACTCGTCCCTGCCGGCAATGCCCTTTGGTCCCTCTGCAGCAAGAACATCACCCGCATTTCGGACATCGGACAATGGCACCTCCAGCTTGACGGCAAATGGTCCTTTAGAACACACCAACGACCAGCTGGCGGATCGTGGACTTGCGCGGGAATTTTAAAACTGGGACAAGGTAAGTCTTGCGTTGCAACACATGGAAATGAGTTGGTTTTCCTCAGGGAACAACGACATTCTCTTATCATGCAACGCGAGACGAACCAACGCCGAGACTTGGATACGGTCGACAGCGGCACTAAGTGCCCTTGCCCCATCGACCCCGCCCCCCTCCTCCGACTCCGACTTCTGGGCCTCTGACGGCTCTATGGCTCCCGCCGCTGCAAGCATCTTCGACAACAAATCAGTTACCGCAGCAGTAACAGGCCCCCGCACCCTTGTTCTCAAAATCGACGGTGTGCGATGGAATTTAAGTTCCTCTTAAAGACTCAAGAAATGTATTTATTTCTTAAAATCCTCAAGTGTCCTTAATGCCTCAACAAATCTCCTTATTAAAGGAAAACAGTGCGTGAATTCAATTAACTAACAGGTGGCTTACGTAATCGGAAGCGAACGTAAGCGTCTCTGTAACGGCAACTGCGGCTTGTTCTGCAGTCAGGTCAGGTGGTTGGAACAGATCAGTTGACAGACTTCAAAATAGGCTCAAGAACTCAAGAATTCGGACAAAAGCAGCAAGGAAGTCAATAGTGATCTACCTAGTACAGAGCGTGAGTGGTAAACTACCTCCATTCTGCAGATTCACCCCTCCTTATATAGCTTCTTGGTGTTTCCTTATATAGAATCTAGTTCCCTCAAGAAGCGCGCGCTTCTTTTGACTCATTCTGACTCACTCTGATTGAATCACTTTCCTTATGACTCATTCGTGATCCCGTGACCATTAGTCATAACCGATTACTAATGAGCCTTGCATATTTATTTCTTGAATTTCTTTGCCACTCTTTATTGGGCTTGCGCGCATGTTCTTGTCAAACATATTTCATATGGCACATCCGCGGCGAACAGAAAAAAATGACTGCCCTCAGTCACTCCATGCGCGCAAGGCCAAGAAAGGACTGCATATTTCGTAGAAAAGAAGCGATATCGACCAAGGTAGTTCAGCAAAAATCAAATCAAAAGTACTTGTGTAAGATATGAGACGTAGTCTGGAAAGAGCGATAGGTGGACAGCATGGTAGTTACGCATCATCCAAAAGAAAACACACCGCTCCGGTGGAAAATCAGTGTCCTCCGTCATGTGTGTTAGACTTCTTGGGGCGATGACGAGATGGGGATCGTAGACTCAAGGCGGATTTCACCTTGTGGATAGTCTTGCGCACCTGGATCGCCAAGGTGGTGGGGTGGAAATAGCGAGCGGCCATCTTCAAAATGGTCTCCTGACCAGTGGTCTCATCGCGAACCAAGATGTATGCCCACTCTTCCGGCTCCGTCGTGCTCGTGATGTCCCATCGATGACTACGTCTCTTCTTTTCCACCATCTTCCAAATCCCTTCCAGCATCCCATAGCAGTCTATTTCGTCGCCTTTCTTGAAAACACGACTGGGCGGACCTCGCAACTCGAAAAGATCGGGTTCATCTGCACTGTGCCAAACAAAATCCGGAAAGAGTGTGGTCTCGCGCATCGAGGGATTCGAGGCTGCTGCTGCGTTCAAAGTCTCCAGATGCACGATCATGATCTGGAACGACTTCATCCGCCAAACGGTCTCTGCATCGGAAGTCAGATCGCTGGGCGGATGAATTCTAGTGACTTCGTGGTCGGTGGGATGGATGTCGCGGATGGGAGGTGCAAACATCTGGATGTGTCCTGGAGAAAGCCGGCGACAGCACAAAGCTTCCTCTTCACGAGCTGTTCGCAAGGCTTCAGGACTTCCAGATTCAAGGTATGCTCCAATGTCATGGAGATCGGTGTGCTGATCATCTTGTTCAGGGGAAGGCGACCATACAGATCGTTCAAGATCGGGAGGCGCGGATGCGGGTTCGTGTCCATATCCGAACGGATGAAAGAAAGGAAGGTCGGGTATGAGAAGGTCTGCATAAATCGCATCTCGGTGCCCAGTGGCGAGGTTTGGTGAAGAAAAAGTGCGTGGACGGGAGATATCGAGATAGTCAGGGCCTGGGAGAGCATGTTGTTCAACAATCCGGCGATGGATGTACTGTTCTCCCTCCAGATATTCATCCTGTAGACGCAGAAGAAATAAAGGTCATGACGGTCGTTTTCAGAAAATATAAGAGGTATGATTACATCGCTATTAGTCGGAGTCTCTTGGCTTCCGGCAAGGGTCAGGGCTCGTCGCAAACGATCGGGGTCAGGTATATAGGTGTCCATGGCTGGATATTTTGAAAGCAGGGGATTCAACGGATGAAAAAAAGACTGAGAGACAAAACAGAGAGACGAAAGAAATGTACGTGTTCATCCCTGGCAATGTTTTATATCCTTTGCCTGCAGATCTTCTTCTTCCGTAAATTGCACTTTTGTTTTGAGTTTGATGTTGTCTATTTGTGTTAATCCCCGTCAGCCCTGGCCTACTTCAATGTTCTATCTCGCGTAAATTACCTGATTCGCCCTAGTCATCTTCGGAAGATTCAAAATAGCCTTCCTCTTCTTCTTCTTCTGATTCTTCTGCGTTATCTTCCAACTCATTTTGCTGCATAAACCAATGGTTCCGGGTTATATAGGGCAGCAACCTGAATGCGGCTGTGGGGTTACGTCGGAATAATGTCCCGTCCAACTCCCTCAAAATATACGCTCCGCCACGATTCTTTCGTTCCACTTCATATGGTCCGAAATATTTATCATCTGTCTTTTTCCTAGAACTGACCTCCATTTCGATCCCAACGTTTCTCACCAGCACCAATTCACCCTTCTTATATTCGTCCCTCTGCAACTTCTTGATGAATCGTCTTTCAAATTGTTGCTTCGATCTAAACCTGGCCTTTTTCAAAGCTTCAGCGGCTCGTTTAATGTCCCTGGGATGTTTCGACAGTTGCCGAATTCGGAGAGTCAATAATTCGGCCGTTGTAAGGCCGGTGCGAAATCCGCTTACCATAAAGGTAGCTTCTGCAAGATCAAAAGGCAATACGGGATCAACTCCATACAATAATTGAAATGGCGAAAAACCTGTTACCCGGCTCACAGTTACTCTGTCTGCGAGTAGTGCGGCTGCGAGCTTCTCTGGCCACATATGAATCTTTCCGCCACATGACTTGGTAATTGCTTCCCTCAATGTGAAATGTCCTTGTTCCACCACTCCCGAGGCGTGTTTATTATATGGTGAGATTTTTACGTGCGGTATGTTCATGTTTTTCATCAATACTCGAAATCCCGCTTTAACTTCAGATCCGTTATCTGTGACCACCTTGCGCGGACATCCATATCGACAATAAATGTGGACCCAGAAGAAATTCGCCAAGTCCTCTGCGGTCTTTGTCTTTAGTGCCTGCGCTTCACAGGTCCCGGATAAATCATCTCTTGCCGCAACGATCATCTTATATCCGGCAGCTTCAGGCATCATCATAATGTCTATATAAATGGTTTGGAATAATACCGCAGGTGTTGTAGAAGTAACCGGTACTTCCAGTCTCCGGGTGCTCCTTACCTGACATTTATGGCAGGAAGCAATATGATGTTTGATATCGTTATAAAGCTTAGGCCAATAGAATCGGACTTTCAAAAGATCCCAAATTGGCTGGATTCCGCGGTGTCCTAGCTCTTCATGTGATTGCGTGAGTATTCGCAACCGCTTTTCTGGTTCCAAGATAACGTTCAAAGGAGGTCCTTTCCTGTTGCGTTTTAAAAACTTCCCTTCATGAATCAAGAAGCGAGTCGCTTGTTGGATGAACCGTGCGTGCTTCTGAGGCGAATCAAAAATGGGTGCCTCTAATGTGCTTAGGAACCGAAAAACGTCCTTGAGAAAATCTTCTTGTCCCTGGCGAGCTAACATGCAAGATGGTAACGATAACGCCTCGCTGGAAACTTCTTCCCAGTTGATCTGTATAAACAAAGCTATTTCGTCTAGCCAGGAATCATCATCACTTTCAACTGTTTCACCCTCTGCTGGCTCGCGTTGAGAAAGTGCATCGGGTCCCTGAAACTTATTCGCAGGTACGTGAATCAATGCAAAATGAAACATTAGTATTCCCTGTATCCACCGGTTCACTGCTGCGTCTG
This sequence comes from Mycena albidolilacea, assembly GCA_029282495.1. Classification (NCBI taxonomy): domain Eukaryota; kingdom Fungi; phylum Basidiomycota; class Agaricomycetes; order Agaricales; family Mycenaceae; genus Mycena; species Mycena albidolilacea. The sequence continues at coordinate 2,900,380 of JARIHO010000005.1, read as the reverse complement.
GCTGAAGATCGGGGTTATTTAGAAGACCTTGAATGTATTTGGCATCAACCTCCACCTGCAGTTTCTTGGCTCCAATAATGTACAGGCGCCAATGCCGAAGGGCGCGATACAATCCAAACAGCTCCAATTTCGGCTGTGAATAACGAGATTCTCGATCACTCATGGGAATTGATCCATACCTGGCTGGCCTTCGAATTCCACGTTCATCTAGCTGAGACAAAATCATTCCTGCGGCTTCTTTGCTTGAGTCAACGGACAAGATTATGGCACATTCCGAGTCATAGTCAATTGGACGCAAAGCTGGCGCTGATGCAACTAAACACTTGATCCGACTGAACGCCCATTCGCGCCTCTCGGTCCATTCAAACTCATGACTCTTTCGATACAGTTCAGTGAGCGGCCGAATAATTTCTGAATACTTGGGAATCCATATTCTGACTGTTCCGCATAATCCTAAAAATCGCCGAACCTCCTGAGGTGTCTTCAAGACTGGCCAGTTCATAATTGCTGATACCTTCTTCACGTCTGGAGTTCTTCCTTGGGCAGAGCATTCTTGTCCAACGATCAATGCTTTTGGTCTACAACATTGTACCTTAACGCCAGAAAAAGTTGCTCCTGCGCATCCGACTTTATGCATAATTCGGTGAACATCTTGTGCATGCTCCCATATGAACCGTCGGATTCCTGGATTTTCTTCAAGCGTTTCTGGCTGACCATCAGCGTCCAGGTATGCCGTGGCAGGTCCTTTAATGGGTAGGTCGTCAATAAATATATTGGCAATCCCGGGGATCTCATCACGCAATATAAACACCATGCACTTCTGAAATTCTGCTGGCGAATTGGTGTACCCCGTGGGCATAGATGTGATCCTCAACAGCCCCAATGGTGTCATGAAAGCAGTCATGTCGCGACTTTCAGGTTCCATTTTACGTGCGTCAAATCCCCAATATAAGTCGAAGACGGTATAACACTGACGTCCTGCAAATCCCTCCACAAAATCGTCCACTATTGGTAACATTCCTGCATCCCGTACTGAAACTTTATTCAGTGGCTGCAAGTCGTGAACAATTCGGAGCTTCCCATTTTTCTTCAGAACACAGAACCATCGAGATCGGTAGGAAGATTGACACATTTCATAAACACCTGCCTCCATCTTTAATTTTAAGACTTCAATCACCTTGTGCAGAATGCCAGGCGGAATCGGAATGTTCTTGTATTCCCATGGCACATGTGGAACAGTGGCGATCTTGTAAGGCGAAAAATATTCATCATGAAATGTGCCTCTTTCAGAGTCTTCAAACGCCAGCGCTTTTTGATTCAACTCCATTACTCGAACGAATAACTGTTCTTCTTCCTTGGACAAAAACCCATCCTTGTTTATCTCTAGCATTTTTAACCGAGTTTCATTTAATTTTTCGCTTGGTTGAAACGCCGGTGGACGAGGCTCAAGAACAGGTAATGTCAACAACGGGTCCTCTGGAATACATCGTTTTACTTCGTAATCAGGTGAAAAGGTAGTTGAGACTGGCTTAATTTTCTTGTCAACTCGCTTATACATAGTGAAAATCTCAAAATTCGTTCCCGTATTATGAGCAACTTCTACGGGATAGAACTCAGAATTCTCTTGTATTGTTGACTCTGATTTAATCTTCGACTTGGACCCCTTTCTCTGATAAAGCGTAAATGATTGATATTCGTTTTCATTCTGGTCGTAAACTTGTACCGGGTAAAGTACAAATTCATCGTCTTCTTCAAGCCCTTGCCAATCTTGTTGCATTTGTTCCTCATTCGTCAACTGTTCCACCCGGTACACTCGGTCCTCGCATAACTTGTTATCAAACACAGTGAAACAAAGAAATTCCTTTCCCTCCTCATTTCGATCCAAAATTTTTGTTAGCCAAAGTATGATTGTTCGCAAGGCTAACAAGCTATACCAGATAACAAATACGAAAGAGAAAAATCTCCTACATGCATTGTTCGTTATCCGCAATCCTGCACATCCCCTGCTTCGTAACTGCTGTACAACCGTTCCAACGGTAAAACTCGGGAAAAACAGAACACAAAATGAAGGCAGCGTCCGGGCCCCCATCTTCCATCGATATTGAATACCAGTTACAACCGACTCGGCGGTACGAAACACAAGATTCATCCAATTCTGATCTCCATGTTGCTGCTGTCGTAATACAACCGTGCCGGCGGTAAGATTCATCCATATTCTGTTCAAAAACGATTCGAAGCTTCTGCACTGCATCAGCACCTCCGCAGCGAACAGAAAAAGCCACGTACTCTCAAACCGAGTGGGCAACCCGAAAGTAATCCCACCCTTGCGATTCTTCATAATCCTCTCCGTCACTATACTCGGGCATCTCGGAGTCGGTGCCGGACTCGCGTTCATCGACAGGAAAACAGTCGGGGATCGTCCCCGATGGCGGCACCGAGACCTCGTTAACATCGCGCAACAATTCGTGAAAATCTTCGCCAAACTCGGGATAATTCGTGTCCAGAAATCGGGCGTTAAGAAGCTGGGATACGGCATAGTCATCGCGAAGACGAATAGCGAGTAAATTGTGAAGGTTGTTGGCCATTCGAGACCTCCCGTTGCGCCGAAGAACATCGAGAACGGTAAGCATTTTTGCAAGTTCGTATTCGTGGAGCAGCGGATGGCGGAATAATTCAGTCGGAAAGGACTGCTCACTAATCCCGTATAGTTTCCACACAATATCCTCCATACGTCGTGCAGTTTCGATAGTCGCCAGTCGAACTCCAGCGAATTTGCGGATCACATCCGCGTCCAAAATTCCGGTGGCTTTGAAAGCTGCGCGTGAAACGGTACTCTTTCGAAGGGATTCGCCTGCGAACTTACTGAATGCCCGTTGGCGCCGTCCCGTTTGATCGTCAGGGGCCTTGCGTTTGCTGCCGCTGTGCTGTCCCATCGCCGACGATTCTGCGCGTGCCTCCTGTTCCGGCAATTCCGCCTCGCAAAAATTCTCCTCCTGCGGCAAAGGCTCTGCCTTGAGTGGCAACGGCAGGCTAAAATCCAAAGACGTGGGCGACTGCGTGGGATTGGGTCCAGATGAGTCGCTGGCGTCAGGCGTAAACAGCGCAGAGGATTCAAGAGGGCCTTCGGGAGTGATAGAAAAATTCGCAACAAAATTTGGGAGGGGGCTGAGCGGCCTGAACGGCGTCGGAGGACGAACTGCGAAAGCTCTCGGACGTTGGATCTCCTCGGTAGCCATTGCCCCATAGTCGATAAATCGCTGAAGGGATCCGTGGACGACACGTAAAGCTAGTTCGGCCGGCTCAGACCCCTGTTCATCTTCATAGCGACGTATATCAATTTGTCGGAGTGCACCATCGTAAGCCCAATAGTAAAGCGCCGTGTGCAACTCCGCCATTTCTCCCAGCGGTGGATTGTATTGCGGCACTTTCTGTAGCGGGTCGACAACGCTGTCCTCCGTTCCAGATGACGTCGAAGCACTAGAAGATACAACACTATACGCGCTTGATCCGATGTCGGATTCAGTCGGGTCGTTTCTTGTAAGTTCGTGAATCCTATGGTTAAAAAAATCAATGTTCCAAGCCAGATTGCATATATGATGCGGAACGCCCCCTGACCATTGTGATATAATCGGGCTCCAACGTGCAGGTTCGAGAACTGTTGGATCGTCCGGTGGTGCTTCGCGCGAACGCCTCACAAATTCAAAAGAATCATCGGTTGAGTCGTGCAGTGACGGTGATGAACTGGACCACGTCTCCCGGGTAACGACTCGACCGCGTTGTGGAAAGGACGGTGGAACGACACATGCGGCTGCCGACAAATTACCGGCCCGAAATACCGGAGGTAGGGCAGAAGCCCGATCAATAGCGATGCGCGGATCAACGGGTACTTTGTTTTCTTTGTTCTCTTTATCGTCTTGGTGTTGCTTTACGAATTCTTCAAACGCGCGTCGAAGAACCGCCGGCGACTGATCAGGAAGGAGCAAAATATCGGAGGAATGGGATTCCAGCCACTTTATCAAGAAAGCTGGCGGGGTAAAAAAAAGTACGTTAGTCAAGGGGCTTCGAAGATAAGAAATTTCCTTATATAGGGGGGGGGGGGGGGGTCCCTCCCGGGCTCGAAAAAAAAGTTGTAGGCCAAAATTTATAAAGTGGTTTTAACAGCTAGAACAGCCCCAGAAAACAAGTTTCAGTGATTTCCGAGACTTTGCAGTCAGATACAGCGTGATGTGTGGCAGTGTGGCATTGTTGATTGTTGGGGATAACGTCCTCAATCAAATTTACCTTCGTGCCACATCCGCGGCCCGATTGCAATGTCGAAGAAGACGCCGTCAGAGTTTAAAAACAGACTGTCAACGGTATATATCTACTTCTATTGGCCTTCTGTCTAGCCTGCTGATCCGTGATTCAGTTCTCGCTGTCTCTTTGGCGCTCCGACTCTCCACCATCGATCGCGGAAAGCAATGAGCAGCCTGACCCTGCGCAACCGCTTCGGGCCTCGCCTGTGATGCCTAAGATCGCTGAAATAGAGGCCAATATTGATGCGCACACTGCAGCTGAGGATACACCCACCGGTCCCCCTCGGATTGCTCATCAGGTGCTGATGCTTGACGAGATTGTAGTGGAGAAACGGGAGCGCTGGGACGACAAAACCAACATGATTCTTGGTGCATGCCGGGAGCATAGCCAGAATGCCACACTTGAATTCTGTCATCTCGACGATGCCTCAACTAGTAGCTGATATTGTGTAACAGTTACTATTTTATAAAACAAGAAGTGCCCATGGCAGCGTGCCGCTAGCTGCCGACTGGTCGATCACTTCCTAAAATGGGAATTTCCTTTTCTGGGGGGGGGGGGAGGGGTCCCGATTTTCGCTGAGAAAAAAATTTCGAGGTGTAGTGTAAATTTCGCAAATCGGTTACCCCTTGACGTTAGTAGAGTATTGCAAAAAAATCGAACGTAACTTCGCACCTTGTCTCTCTGGATACGTCATTCCAATCAGCTGGCTCGCAGTCGCCTCCGAGATCCCCTGGAGCGGACATTCCGTTGCTGACGCATGCTGGCGATCAAAGCAATACGGACAAGTCCCCGTGTCACTCGACGAGTCCACATCCTCTAATTCCGGCAAACTACTTTCGCTATCGACCAGGCACGAACTGCCGCGCTCCAGACGCAATATGAACTGTTCTTGATTGCCTCCCGGGGATTCATCTTTCAGATGCTCCTGGACATCCGCGAGTACGTCCAAATCTGCCTTCTCTTCGGACTTAATTGCAGACGGCCTCAAAACAAGCACGGGATTAACAGTATCCGGCCGTTCGTTCATCGCCTCGTTTTCACGAACTGCGTGTACGCGAAGCATATTCTCAGGCAGCTCCTGCGTCCAATAAGTAGTTTGTCCTCGATCTTTGCAATTTTTGCTTACCAGATCCACCTTTGCCCGTCTGAAAAGAGGAAGCATGGGCGGTTTTTCTTTCGTAGCATGCTTCGGGAACAACACTTCTCCCCGCTCCAAAGCATCTGCTGGCACCATGCCCGCCATCGCCGCTTTCATTCGGATGTCCGACGGGTAGCAAAGTTCCAGTTGCCACGCCTTCTGCGGATCGTTGGGCGCGGCCAAATGGAAGGTGAATTCGTGGCAAGCAATCGTATAAGGACGACCGGTCGTTCGGTCACGAAAAATTCGAAGGACGTTGGCTGCGGCACTTCGATGGAGGATCTGTCCATCCGGGAGCTCCACGCTGCCGTAGTATTCAGACTGCGGGGCAACAGCAAACGTAGGGTCGACATCGAGCGGTTGGCGATCAATATATTTCATCCACTGACGAGCCGTGAAATCCTCCACAGTAGAAATAGGCCCAGAAGCATTAAGAGCGGCAACAGGCATAGGCGGTACGGGAAGTACTTGTCGAGACAGGTACTGTATCTCTTCAAAGGAACGAAAGCGACCCCCGCCGTCGTTAAGCAAAACGGGGTCAATCGGAATTGCAGACAACGACATTCGTGGCGCGGGTACAGTGATTAACTCGGGCAAATTATCGTGTTGTTCGCAGCCCGTGTTAAATATTGCAAAAGGTGCGTTCTCACCATTGTAATATTCTTCCATTCTTCTCCACACACTCCAGAACATCGCCGCGACCAATTTCCAGAACATTTGAATCCACCATCCAATCCCGCTGTACGCTGCAGCCCAAATTTTACCCTCTCGAGCTTCTGGATATTCAGTTTTCCGCGGGCGCCCTCGCATCAATCTGTTCTTGCTACCTCGCCAATCATATTCGTCGCCGATGTTTCCGCAACACGAGGCTTGGAATCGATAGTTTGGTACGAGACTTTCTTTTCCGTTTTCCAGATTGAGAACTTGCTTATCTAGGCAGGCGAACGTCTGGTAATGACTGGCGGGCCATCCTTCTTCCTCAAGACTCCCATCATGTGGTACCGCCAAGAGCTCGAAACGAGGGAGCCGAGTCTCCCGGTCTTTAAAAATTAAATATGTTCCTTCTTCGCGCTCATCAATACTTACAAGATTCCCGCGCTGCCAGGGTCTCCCCAGTAACATCGTAAACGGTGTGATTTCCGAAACCCACAAGTCCGCAACTGTAAGTGCGTCTCCGCAACGTAATTCCACGTCGTTTATTCTTCCTTGTAGTTGCGCTCGACCACCGTTTGCATCACTCATGTTGGCTATTTGGTGCATATCAATTTCCCGATGTAAATACGATTTTGCAATGTCCGTTCGAACAATATTCAACTGAGATCCAGTGTCAATGATAGCACAAACACGTCGACCTGCTCCCGTTCTTACCTCAATTTTTATTAAAATGCCTTCTGTACGCGGCCAATAAAAATTCGATATTAACGGATGATCTCGAGCGTGACCTAAGTAAACTGCTCGAACATTCTTGACCTTAATTAAATCTTGGATGTCCGAACGAATTTCTTTCGAAGTGACCATAAGTTCTCGGAGGGACATGGGAATTTGAAGATCCAAAATTCGATTTACGACTTTTTGCTTGTCCACCGTGGCCGTTAATTCAGATTGCCGTCCAACAATTTTATTACTGGCCTGATCATTCTTCCTTTCCTCCCCGCTCTTCTTTTGACCGGATTGATCATCTTTCGTCATCTCGTTTCTGGATTCTTTCTTACCTTTCTTGTCTTTTCTCACGTCTTTCATTTCCGCGTCTTCTTCTTCCACACTAGCCCTTGGTCTTCTGGCCTCAATGGGCCTGGGTTCCGGCATCTTTAATATTGGATCCGGTGAAGCGGGTCTTATCAGAGGCTTCTTAGGCTTCTCTTTGTTTGTCTCCACCGCGGCAGGAACTGGACGAGAAGATGGTTCTATATTGGGGTTGTTTCCATCTTTGGGAACTTGTGAGTCTTTTGTCAAGTCTCGCATTTCTCCCATTCGAAAATTTTCCCTCTTTGGTGGATAGACTCCATCAAAAACTTGTTTTCGAGCTTTCCTAGTGCTGGTTTCCGTTCGTTCTGCTGGATAGACTGGATGGACCGTTTTATTCACAGGCTGAGGTGCCGACAAATAAACTTTGCGTTGACTAAAATTATTATCGGCGTCTTCTGAATTTTCCGAACCCGTATCTTCTTCGCTTACGGAGGTATTTTCTTCAGACGTATCTTCTTCTGCCCAAGCCTGCTGTTCAGTCTCGTGATAGAAACTTTGCACCGCAGCTTTCCGTTCATTAACCGGTTCCAAAAACGTCAACATTACTCGGGGAGTGTTTACACCCGCAATTCTTTCGGCTGCCTTCACTAATGACTCTCCTGCATATCGTCGAATAAATGAACCGTTTTTCATGACCAATCGGTGAGTATCTTCATGATATTTAACAATATCGTCCGATAATAATTTGATTACAGCTGCACAGTCCGACATTCGGTGACCAACTCCTTGGCATCCATAGCATGTTAACTCATCCCTTCCAGGTGCTTGTGTTCCCAGAGGAATATTATTTGGATACGTAGCTGGAGTTTTCGCATTATTGTCTCCTGATTCTCGTGGAGGCCCTGTTCGTCCATAATTTAACCGAGTGGGTGGTGCTTCTTTCGGGGCAATTTCTGGAGGCTTAACACATTTCTGCGCCATTCCGCTCTGATCCATAGTCATCACTTTATAATATACCGGAGCATACTCAGGGTCATCCAATCGCATGGTGCTGAGCTTGCGGATCATTGACGTGATCTCCTCCTCCTTCCCCTGATATTGCTGCGTACTTCGCTCCCCAGTCTTTTTCTTGGAAGTCTCTCGTTTCTTCTCTTGATGCTTCTTCCGTGCTCGCTGCTTTCTCTTCCGCCGGAAATCCTCGTAATCTGATTCCGTAAGGTCACTGTCGGATGAATCATCACTGGTTTCTTTATCTGACTCTTCTTCCAGTTCTTCTCCTAGATCCGCAGCTCGAACCATCAAAGACTCGTATTTGTTCCTACGGAAATACCATTCAGCAGCATCATCAATTTCCTTTACAGTATATTGATCATCGTCGCCCCGGAAGGGATTGGATTGTAGTATACGATTTTCAAGTACTTGCCGCAATGGTCGATGAATACCGATCAAAAAATATGCGTTATAATCTTCCCGGCTAAGATGCCCCTTTGTAAGAGGGCCACCAGCAATCATATGGTATTTCGTATAGTAATGTCGCCACTGTGTTAAGTTATGGCAAGGAACATTACGCCGCTTGGCTGCAAATCTTTCCACGTCAGCTGGCTTGTGCTTCTGGAAGACTCGATCCGCATCATAATGTCGAAGAATTTCTTTCTTGAGCTTACTCCAACGAGCAGCTTCATATCCTTCGAGAGTCTGAATTACATACCGTACGTCCACAGAACAATACATCAATATATTCTGACACTTCTCATGGTCACTTTGAACTCGACACTTATTCAGCAAGCGCTCATAGTGATCAATGAAATTTTGTACCTCCATGTACTTGCCTCGAAAAGTCTTTGGGGCTTCTTTAGATCCTCGTGGAGGCAAGTCATATGAAGTACGCAACGGGGCATTAAAGTATGCAGGCGGGGGAGCTTGAGAGGTCATACGCGGTGGATGAAATGAGGTAGAACTATCATCAGAGTCGGATGATGATGACTCACTATCCTCTGATACTTGAGGTAAATGAACTTTACGTTTATGAGTACGTGATTTCCTTTGTCCAGACTCTCGGGCTGCAGATGTATTCTTTGACTTTGGAATTCGAGAAGGTCCTGCATGAGTGGAAGTATCTTGATCGTATTCCTCTTCAAGAGGCCCAATAGGTCTTCCATGTATTTCTTCATACTTCTTTCGATCTTCTTCATTGGCGAAAGCGGATTCATACTGCTGACGTTCCGCCCAAGATGAAAAAATATGCGGTGGGTTCGTCGTTGTCTGAGTCATGTTATAGTATCTTGTTGAATATATCTCGGATAGGTAGCACTTATCTGTCAGTTAGGTAACACTTGTCGGCGGTAGGTAACTCGGCGGTAGGTAACTCGGATAGGTAACACTTATCGGCGGTAGGTAACTCGGCGGTAGGTAACTCGGATAGGTAACACTTGTCGGCGGTAGGTAACTCGGATAGGTAACACTTATCGGCAGTAGGTAACTCGGCGGTAGGTAACTCGGATAGGTAACACTTATCGACGGCAGGTAACTCGGCGGTAGGTAACTCGGATAGGTAACACTTGTCGGCAGTAGGTAACTCGGCGGTAGGTAACTCGGATAGGTAACACTTATCTGTCAGTAATTTATAACGCCAGTAATAAATTTTTCCGAAACAAAGAGATTATAGGATATTGAAGCTTAAAATCCCCTCGCGGTGGGCTCCAATGATGTGCGATGGAATTTAAGTTCCTCTTAAAGACTCAAGAAATGTATTTATTTCTTAAAATCCTCAAGTGTCCTTAATGCCTCAACAAATCTCCTTATTAAAGGAAAACGGTGCGTGAATTCAATTAACTAACAGGTGGCTTACGTAATCGGAAGCGAACGTAAGCGTCTCTGTAACGGCAACTGCGGCTTGTTCTGCAGTCAGGTCAGGTGGTTGGAACAGATCAGTTGACAGACTTCAAAATAGGCTCAAGAACTCAAGAATTCGGACAAAAGCAGCAAGGAAGTCAATAGTGATCTACCTAGTACAGAGCGTGAGTGGTAAACTACCTCCATTCTGCAGATTCACCCCTCCTTATATAGCTTCTTGGTGTTTCCTTATATAGAATCTAGTTCCCTCAAGAAGCGCGCACTTCTTTTGACTCATTCTGACTCACTCTGATTGAATCACTTTCCTTATGACTCATTCGTGATCCCGTGACCATTAGTCATAACCGATTACTAATGAGCCTTGCATATTTATTTCTTGAATTTCTTTGCCACTCTTTATTGGGCTTGCGCGCATGTTCTTGTCAAACATATTTCATATGGCACAACGGACGCAATATCTCGATCCTGCACGGCGAGCTTGTCGGCATCATCCTCGCCCTCACACTATCCGACCCAGCAGTCCCGTCTACCCTTTACACCGACCACCTTAACTCCATCCACATAATCGACGACAGCAAGACGATCATCGACCAAGCCCCATGTCTCCGCACCCTTAACGGCCACTCATACTACAGATGGATACTCGCCCTTACCACGAACAATTCGCTCCACATCACTTACACCCCCGGGCATTCTGACGAAGTGTCCTTCCCCACTCGTCTAAATTACGAAGCTGACCGCTATGCATCCTCAGCTCAGCGCCAGCCCCGCGAGATCCTATCTGCACCCATCCCCACCTTCTTCATGGACGAATACACCTTTTACTCCCACGACGACGGCTGGATCGAGTCCAACATCATGACCTACCTGCACAAATCAAGGTCTCTTAGCACGAGCCGAGCCCTCGCGAGTGGCCACCAGCTTCGCATGGCCCTCCACCTATACGACCCAAGACCTCCTCCTGAATTCCCATACACCCACGCGTATTCAGTGTACTCAGCGCTCGTGCAATTATACGCGCGATCCAGTCAACTCCCCACAGCCGACCTTCTGCATTCGCGCAAACTGCTCCTGAGTGCGTGATGCCGGATGGGTTGCGATGCAATCGAAAACGTGCACCACATCTTCGTCCATTGCAGGCGATATGACGCATGGAGGACGAGGGCAGCCGACAAATTGCACAAATGGGCAAAAGCCAAACTGACAGAAAAGGGATTTGAAGAAGTCGACTGTATCGACTTCCTCACAGAAGCTAAGTTATTATTCACCAATGCATGCTCGCTATGGCCGCTACATTATTCTGCATATCATTTAGGGCATGTCCCAAATTTCGACCACCTCTTGCCCCTGCGCAATGATCTCTCGAAGCTGGCCTTCACGTGCCTAACATATCATTTTTCCGCCGATTGGCATACAACATCTATACGACTCGCTAGACGAATTTGGGGTAATTGGCAGAAAGAGACGGTGGTAACGTTGGATGTCTGCAGCAGGAGAAGATGACGATGAAGCGGGATCGGACAGAGGTTAGAAGGGAGCTGGGCAGGAAAAGACGCGATGCTTCAATTGTTTTTATGGCCTGCCGTGGTCGGCTTTTGTCGAACCTCAATCATGTATTTGATATAGGCGGTGTTCACAATCGTAACATCGTAACACTGTGAAATTTCTTACTCCCGCTACAGGTAGATTCAGGTCACAGTTTACATTCAAGAATTCTTGAAACATTGTCGCAGATGTTATCTTCAGTTTTTTTTTTTTTGAATTTCCAGGTTGAAGACTGAAACCCAGTCAAATTTTGTAATTAATTCACATTCCGTGGAGAAATTGGGAAATCCAATCTCAAGGCAATGTTCAGCAGAGGGAAGACTGAATATACAGGGGTTGAGCCGTAATTTTATTCCTCGTACTGGGCTCAAAAAGCCTTTCGTGGAATCTCGGTCAGTCCAACGCTCGGCAATTCGGCATCCCAACAGTGGGAACAAATTGATGGCATCGGGCAATTGCCCACCACCACCAGAACCCACACCGCTCCATGGCCCCAACCACTCTCTTTCTCTCATACCGTGACCATCTCCCAGTCCTTCTGTCATTCCTGGCCCCCTCCCATCGCCTTCACCATTACTGTTGTCTTCTCTGAGTCTGCCACTACTTTGACCCCACCAGTTCGGTGGGCTCAGTGATACCTCACGCATCCAGCCCACATGGCGCAGTCTATGGTCCTGCGGGATGCCAGTAGTTCGGGTTGGGGATTTTTACAGGTGTGTTTATTTACCACTTCAGTGAATCAGTTGACTTGATGTAAGTTTACTTCATTTGTTTTTGAGGCCAGGTGAGTTGTTGTACATGCTTTTTTTGTGCATTGATTCTTGCTAGTAATTGCAACCTCGTGAGTTCCTGTTATTGTTGTATTCAGTTTGATTATCAACTTAGACTTAGACTCAAAGGCCAGGGATGCAGTCTCCCTGCAACAACACAGACTCGGAGCACGCCGACAACTCAATTACTCACTTACCCCCTCCATCTCCCATGCAGGGTGGTCCTCGCACCGGCCATGAGTGTGATGCATAGATAGTACCAGGTGCTCGCCGAGAAAGAGAAACAACCAGTTAGGTGGCGGTGTTAAATGGTGTTAAATACTGAGATTATTACTATCCCATACTCAATAAATTCATTTATACATCTTAAATGGGCTGTGAACTGGATTATGGTGTATAAAAGGGACATGCAAGCCAATAATGACTTGTGACTACCTCAATGACTTGTAGTGCACAGCTGTGGATTACGGTGGCTTATATGACTTTTGGTGGATTATATGGACTCAAACTATCTGTTTCAAGCCGACCAAAACCTTATGACTGTATACCGGCTTACAGCCGGACACAAGCAGTTGAATTCCACACAGGATTTTTGCAACATAGAACCCAGGTGATTCATGACAGTAATGCTAAGCTACTATATTGTAAGGGCAACCTTAAGCTCGGTGCGAAGCGCGGAAACTAGCGGGGGAATCCAAAGTATAAATATATGTACTATAATACAGGAGCGGGAATACTACGCACCTAGCGGGGGAATCCGAAGAGAAGAAAGGATGAGGATTCCCACGCTAGGTGAAACCTTATATACGAATCAGTAACTACCCAGTAGCACGTGTCCGGAGGTATCTACAATGATCACGGGCCTGGTCACATAGCACGTGCCAACGGGAACGGGCGGGCGGAAAGCTGGAGGCATTAGCCGGAGGAATAGCCGGTGCGGAAGCCGGAGCGGAAACCGGAAGGATAGCCGGAGATATAGCCGGAGATATAGCCGGAAAGGCCGAAAGAGCGGGGGTTCCCCTGACATCACCCCCCCCTTGGAATACGGCGTCCCGACGTATGAAGCGGATGGTCATATCGCGCCTCTGGAAGGACAACGAGTCAAAGGCAGCCGAGGCGATCCGGTGGGGGGCATTGGGGTAGCGGCGGTAATAGGTGTCAATGGCATCTTTGGCGAAGACGTCAGAGTGCTTTACCCACTTGTCGTGCTCCGGACCGTAACCCTTCCAGCGCACCATGTACCAGAGGCTGCCGTATCGGACTCGCGCTTCCAGGATCTTGTCGACCTCCCACCTCTCGTCTCCGTCCGGCTGGAGGACGGGCGGTGGTTCATCGTGCCGGGGGCGTCCGGGGAACAGGTCCGGCTTTGCGAGCTCGAGCTTCACGACCGGGAAAACCGGGTGAAGCTGGGAGTAACGCGGTGGAAGCTCGAGCTTGTACGCTCCGTTGCCCACAACCTTTACGACCTTGAAGGGTCCGAGCCATTTGTCCGAGAACTTGGGCAACGGACGCGTCGTTTTGATGTCGGAGGCATCCACCCAGACCCGGTCGCCTACCTTGATCTCCGGTGCGGGTATGCGCCGGCGATCGTAGTACAGCTTGAACTCGTCCTTGGCTTTAACGAGGGCAGCTTTGGCTTTGGAGACTCCGGCGGCGATCCAGTCGCGGAACTCGTTGACGGACTCGTCGGCGGAGCGCCTACTGTTCGGCTCAAAACCCATCCGAGGAAGGCGGCCGGTGTCCGTCATGAATGGTACCTGCTGCGTCGAGGAGTGGACGTGGTTGTTGTAGGCGAACTTGGCTGCCGGCAGGAGCTCATCCCAGTCGTCCTGTTTGTAGCTCGTGAAGATACGGACGAACTGTTCAAGCTCCTGGTTGACGCGTTCGGTCTGACCGTCGGTCTGCGGATGGTAAGCGGTGGAGGTGGCAGGTTCGATACCAATGAGGCACCACAGTTCGCGAGTGAATTCAGCGATGAACTGCGGACCACGATCGGAAATGTACTTCCGGGGAGTTCCGTGGTGCCTCCAGATGTTCCGGTAATACAACCGGGCAGCTCCGACAGCACCGAGGCCAGTGTGGCACTCGTTGAAGTGGGCCCGCTTACCGAGGACGTCCACCACAACCATGATCGCATCGAACCTGTGGGCCTCCAGGAGCTCGACAACAAAGTCCACCAAGACGGTGTCCCAGCGCTCGTCCGGAATCTCGGTCGGATGAAGCTCACCGTGGGGAAGTCGCCGGAGCGCCTTTGTTCGGTTGCACGCATCGCAGGCTCCGATGTACTGGCCGACGTGTCGGGACAACTGGGGCCACCAGTAGTTCCGGGAGATCAACTCCAACGTCTTGAAGCGGCCAGCATGTCCGGCGATGTGCGTGTCGTGGTGCTGTTCCATAATCCGGCGACGGAGGTCCTTATTCCACGGCACAACGATCTTGCCGCGGAACAGGAGGAGTCCATCCGAGATGTGCCACTCGGTCGAGCGGGGGGAGGGAGCCTTCCGGTTCTTGAGGAGCTGCCAGGCGACAAGCGCCACAGGGTCCTCAAGCTCCGGCTCGGTCGCGAACGCCTTCCAGACATCGCGCAGGAGAGGAATTTCGGGTCCGTCAACCGCAATCCCCTCCATGGCACGAATCTGGAAGAGCTCCGGCCGAAGGAGCGTAATGTCCGAGTTCTCCGAGCCGGCTCCATGGTCCGGACGACGCGAGAGCGCGTCCGGACGTCCCATAAGGCGTCCGGGCTGATGGAACAGGGCAAAGTCGAACCGGGACAGGTACAGGGACCACCTGGCCTGCCGCCGGTTCAGCTTCTGCAACTTCTGGAAGTACTCCAAGTTCTTGTGGTCTGTCCAGATCTCGACTGGGTGCTGCGCACCTTCGAGGAAGTGTCGCCACTCCTCTAGGGCTCGGACGATCACAAGCATCTCCTTGTCATGGATCACATAGTTCTGTTGGACGTCATTCAAGCTCTTGGAGTAAAAGGCAACAGGGCGCCACTTTCCATCGGTCCCCTGCTGAGACAGAACCGCTCCGGTCGCTCGGTCGGAGCTGTCCGCCTCGAGCCGGTACAGCCGGGACTCATCCGGGAGGACTAAGACGGGCTCCGCAGTCACCGCGTCCTTGAGGGCTTGGAAAGCGGCGGTCAAGGCAGCGGTCCAGGTCCAGGCTACACCCTTCTTTGTCAGGTCAAAAAGTGGCCGGGCGATGTCCGAGAACGCCCGGATAAACCTCTGGTAGAAGTTCGTAAAGCCGAGGAACTGCTGCACGTCCTTCTTGTTCTCGGGCTCGGGCCACGAGGCAATGCCGGCGACCTTGACGGGGTCCATCTCTACGTGGTTGTGGGCATCTTTCTAGTATATATATATAGGAAGCATCCAAAAGATGTGTGCTGGGGTATCTCACATCATAGAGAGGCTGACAATGGGGCGAAAATGCAATTTCCTGATATGGCCAAAATGATGTTTTTGATGATCTCCATATGATCCATTGCATGCAGGGTATTCCTATAGCCTTAGGGAGCAAACTAATACAGTCAGGAGGTATCTATATTGCTGTACCCCCAAGATATTATGGCCAGGAACACAATTGGTCAAATTCGCTATTTTCACCCTATCATTACACTGTGATGGGCTCCACTCTCTTCTAGTCAGCTTTAAAGAGCTCAGAATAACATCCACATATGGTTAGATCATCCAAAACAGTTGAATTATGGGCTAGGGAGGGGCTGATGTAGGAAATTTCCTTTTTTGGATGCAAGGTGTTAGTGTCCTAAAAGGGAAAGTTCGCTATTTTCACCTTATTATGCACTACAATGGGTTTCAACTTGACCAGTGACCTTCAAAGCCTAAGGAAACAAAGTAATATCCTCAGAAGATGTTTATACTGCTGCATCCCAAGATATCATGGCCAGGAACACAATTGATCAAATTCGCTATTTTCATCATATTATTACCCTATAATGGGGTGCAATTTGGCCCAATCACATTCAGAAACTTAGGGGAACAAAGTAATATAGTCAGGATGTATGTATATCCCTGGATTCCCTGGATATTATGGCCAGAAACACAATTTATCGAATTTACTATTTGCACCCTATTATTGCACTATAATGGGCTTCCATTTACCCTGGTCAGCTTCAGAGAACTAGGAATAACACCCTATATGGTCAGATCATCCAAAATAGTAGAATTATGAGTCAGGAAAGGGTTGATGTCGGAGATTTCCTTTTTGGGCACAGGGTGTCAGTGTCCAAAAAAGGAAAGTTATACTCAGATTGTAGAGCTCATCAAAGGCTACAAGATTCACCTTTACCATATGCCCATCAGATGCCTTGTTGGCCCACAAAATGCAAAATACTTTCTGAGACACAACACTTTTTTGTAGTGTTCCATCAATTGGAACCCCATTGTGGGCAGCCATCAATGGTAAAGCAGCTGTAAAACACAATATGAACACCTATCAATGCTGAGACAATGGCCAGGGCTCATCAATCCCACCCCAATACAGGCAGCCATCAGTTTCAAGCCTTTTAAGTGCACTTTATTGCAGCTTTTATGCAGCATATGTGGTTTCCCGAACTCTACATAGAGCACCATATTTATTGTGACTTTATTGCAGCCTGACGGCAGCTTTACTGCAGCTACGGTACCCTACAAGCCCTAAGTAAAGAGCCATATTTACTGTGACTTTATTGCAGCTGTATTGCAGCTTTATTGCAGCTACCAACCCCCTACAAGCCTTAAGTAAATAGTCAAATTTGTTGTGACTTTATCACAGCTTTATCACAGCTTTATTGCAGCTTATGTCTAACATCACATCTCCATATAAGGTGATATGTACGTGCAGCTTTATTGTGCCTTTATCATGACTTTAGTGTAGCTAGACTGACTTAGCCCCCATGTGCTGCTGGGTATTGCGACTTTATCGCAGCTTTGCCACAGCCTTTGATGCATCATAGGCAAAACAGCTAAAATCCTCTATAGTTAAAGAGGGGTAACCCCCAGGTTACCCCTCTTTAACTAGAGGGGAATTTTGGGAGGCTTAGGTGAAATTGTCACTATCTGAATACAGGAGGGCGTAGCGATTAGGGGACACGACCGAGGGCGCACCGCTCACTCGACCGAATGAGGAAAACCCGCTGGGTCCGTCTCTTCTCTGTCCTTCGACTTGGCTGGAAGCGAGGCGGAAGTGGAAAGACGGGCGAACAGCTCGTCGAGGAGGTCATATCCTAGTTGACGAACGACCTCGTCGAGAACATCCGTATGCCGAACGTCGGAGGCGACGGGGCATTCACAGGCGAGGTGTCCGGTGGCGCCGCACCGGAAACAGGTGCGTGGGAATACACGTGTCCGGGCCCGGTCGACGTCCATTGGAACAACGGCTGGAAGAACAGGCGCTGGGAGCGGAGTGAACGAGACCGGAGTGCGTGCAGAAACCGGAGCTGGAGCCGGAGCCGGAAACACGCCCGCAGTGCGCAGCCGTGGGAAAGCAGCCGGAAGCCACGCTGGAGGATTTCCGGTCGGAGCGCGGGCAAAGGCCTCGTATTGGCGGAAAGCACGCATACGCCAGCCATCGTAGTTGGTGAGGTCGGGGGCTGTTCCGGACGTAGTAATCGCGATGTTGATCTTCGGATCAAGGCCGGAGCGGTACTTGGTGACCCGGACGAGGGCGTCCGAGTAACCAGCTGTCACGGTCAGTTCCTCAAAGTCATCTGTGTACCGGTAGATGTCGCGGGGGCCCTGGAAGTAAGAGCGGGACTCGAGCTTGGTGAGGGCTTGGTCCTGCTCGTTCTCCTCTACGAACCGGAGGTGGAACTCGGCCTCGAACTTGGTCCAGGTGGGAAACGGAAATGGGTCAGCCGATGCGTGTCGTTCCGCCCATTGAGCAGCCGCACCCTTCGACATAAAGGACATGGCGAACCGGACAAGTTTTTCCTGCAAGACGAACCCGTCCGCCATGAAGGCTTCTGGGACCAGCCGGTAATAAGTGAGGACGGAGTAGAGGAATGTCCGTCCTTGTGTCCGGTCACTGTCAAAAACGGCCGGAGGGTTCGGTCGGAGGACCGTTTTCGGAGCTGGGTGGGGGGCCAAGAAATCTGGACCCGACGCCGGAGCCGGAACGGCAGGGGCGGAGGCAGGCAGCGGATTTTGGCTGCTCAGCAATAGCTGGCTGAGCATGTTTTGGATGCTCTTGAGGGAGTTTTCGACAGCAGTGAGCCAGTCCATGGCTCCGGAAGCCGGATGCGGAGTGTGAACACTCGGGATCTCGGGTTGCGCGGAGGCAGGGGCAGGCAGTTGGTCCATCGGTACGGAGGAGGGGTCGAGATTTGAAGTGGGGGAGGATGGAGCACTGGAGTAGTGGTCCGAATCCGTGCCTGCACCAAACTTCCCAATCTCGACCTGTTGATCCCTTAGATCCTTTCTTCTGCTGTAAGGGCAACCTTAAGCTCGGTGCGAAGCGTGGAAACTAGCGGGGGAATCCGAAGTATAAATATATGTACTATAATACAGGAGCGGGAATACTACGCACCTAGCGGGGGAATCCGAAGAGAAGAAAGGATGAGGATTCCCACACTAGGTGAAACCTTATATACGAATCAGTAACTACCCAGTAGCACGTGTCCGGAGGTATCTACAATGATCACGGGCCTGGTCGCATAGCACGTGCCAACGGGAACGGGCGGGCGGAAAGCCGGAGGCATTAGCCGGAGGAATAGCCGGTGCGGAAGCCGGAGCAGAAACCGGAAGGATAGCCGGAGATATAGCCGGAAAGGCCGAAAGATCGGGGGTTCCCCTGACATATATATAACTAACTGAAGTGTCTATGTGTTGCTTCCATCTGTTCCAAGCCAAGAACATGCCGTAGTCTGCAAGGCTATTAGTAAACACCTGACATATGTAACATGTCCATTAAAATTATAACTGTTCATGTGTATGGCATGTGTTCCAGCTTGATCATACCAACCAATTGTTCATGTATAATTATACAGAGCCAAAACCCAGATCCGAAAAAAAAATGTTGACCTCCCATTTTACGGCCGTGAGAGATAATTTCAAAGTTCCGAGTGTGCTAGGGTACAGTATATAGCCTGAAATGTATCCTCAAATATTCTCAAGATTTTTGATTGAGCAGTTGTATGGCATGGCCCCTGTACTTATTTGGCCGAATTCGACCTAGATCCGAAAAATGCCAGTGATGCAAGATCACAGTGACATCTAACACACCACACACCAACCATACACGCACAGATGCCTCTCTCATGCAATCCCAGGGACTGACCATCTACAATATGTCATAGATATGAATGACCATGTTTTTTGTGCAAAGCATTCAACTCTTAATTCCAACTGATGAAGATTTCCCAGTTTTGGCAATTGTTTGATTTTTTGTGCGTGAAAACCAGTGGGATGGACCCAGTTTTTTTGCACCAGAATACTTCTAGTCCTTGCAGGTGATCTACGGAAAATACCCCAGCTGAGAGGCCCCATGGATGCCACTCAAAATGGATTTTTTTTCGGATCCAGGTTTTGGCTCTGTATTATCCATGCATGTAGCATGTGTTCTTTGTCGAGTATTGTGAGGCCTCCTCCTGACGCCGGAACCGAGTGTATATCCTCGCTTGTTCCTCATGTTCTTCACTGGTGGCTAAGAATACAATTTTCACGCTGCAAGTAGTAACATTTCCTATAGGTTGGAAAATGTAATGGAAAATGTTAGTTTCAAAGTGATAGGAAAGGTGGAAGGAAATCACCACTGTAAGACCAAGACCGGGTGAAATTCCCTAGTTAATTAACCCACTGACTTGATCACAATAAACCATTTAGTGGGCCATTGTCACCTGGTGGCCAAAGAAATCACCAACAAAATGGGTTACCATACCGGGTGAACAATGGGCTAAAGTCACCAAATATTTTTCCGTTTTCACCCGGTTCGACAGACCATTTGGGGTGATCCTTTATGCCCTGTTTACTGGGTTAATATGCAAACGGGTGAACAAAGCTCGTCAGGCAGGGTGTTTTGACTAAGATCTGAAAGGCTCAGTCAGCCGGAATATCGGGTTATATTTTCCCGAGTATGGGGTCATCTTCACAGGCAAATGTATTGCATAAATCAGGTATATTTGTTGTAAATAATTGGGTACAGGATGATACCGGACCCAGAGATCCGAACTATGAAGAAAACAAGACCTACAGAATAAGATCAGGAAGAGAGGGAACAGACTCACCTTGTGTGCAGCTATATGTGCACACCTGCAACCGACCCTCCAAACTTGAAAACCTGGGGAGAGGTGAATATAGGTTAGTAAATTGATTCCCAAGACCAGTCCAAGTCCACGCAAAGAGCCGAGTCAATTCCCGAGCCTATAGCAGACACCAGAGGATACCAGATAGCCATTGCCAGATATACCGAGTTACAGAACCCTAGAGAACCCCAGATACCAGAGAGGACCCAGAAGGCAACATAGTCCGTATTCTTGTGTCTTGCATCTTGAGCTTGGTTCTTGACGAGGGCACAATGATGGCTGACAATGGTGGTGGGTGGAAAGAAGAGTGGACGCTGATCCATCAATACCAACCTGACTCATCGCACGTGCAGCAGAGCTGGAGTGGAGTTTGAATGTCTTGAAGGAATTGTTTGTTTCAAAGTCGTGATGTGCCATCAAAATTCCTGAATACTCATCAGCACCTAAAATATCTACTTATATTCAATCCACAGACATATTTCTAGCCAATTGCTGTGAGTTTTGTGCTCACAAGAAATCACACGGTAAACAGTCACCTTCCCCCCGTTTGCCCAACCCATTTAACGGGTTAACCGGATGGGTGAAGTCATAATGGGTGAAAAGGACTCTGCGAACAGGGTAACCGAAATCACCCATTTCGGCGACCCGATCTGAATTCACCCAGATTTGACCCATATAACAGGTGAAGGGGGAAAATAACCCGGTCAACCAGGGAATCAAACCCGGTCTCAGTCTTACAGTGCACCTGTTTTCTAATCTTGAAAAGGCAAGCGGAAAAGACCATTTTCCGACATCATTTCACAGCCACTGGAAACAATCAGATT
This sequence comes from Mycena albidolilacea, assembly GCA_029282495.1. NCBI lineage: Eukaryota > Fungi > Basidiomycota > Agaricomycetes > Agaricales > Mycenaceae > Mycena > Mycena albidolilacea. Next base: position 2,879,026 of record JARIHO010000005.1, on the reverse strand, counting down.
CATCTTATTGTGAAATGCGAGCTGAAAGTACACCTTTCCCCTTGTTTATTACATAAGCTGAATCTTATTGGCTTTCCGTTTGCTCCATGGCTTTCCGCTCGGCAGAAACAAGAAGTTTCAGCTTATGTAATAAACGAGGGGAAAGGTGTACTTTCAGCTTGCCTTTCACAATAAGATGAATCTTATTGTTTCCAGTGGCTGTGAAATGATGTTGGAAAATGGTCTTTTCCACTCACCTTTCAAGATTAGAAAACAGGTGATTTCCTTCCACCTTTCCTACACCGCCATTCGAACTTTTTGTTTTCGGAATATTGGCGGCCAACAATTCGAAAATGTGTGATGGAATATGTGGAGGATGTCACTCTAACATTTTGAAAACCTTTTGGGCATAAACATTTCCGAATCATTGTGACAACATTGCAGAAATTGAAAGAAGATAACAGGATGTGTTTCTCAGCAGCACTGAACAGTTAGATCCCACTGGACTCGTCAATTCTTGTGGTTAAAAGATCCGCTTGAGATTCGCTCGATTCGACAGACAGATGGTCCGTGCACATCAGACCAAACACAAACAATGTTGATGGATCCACAATCGTTTCTCCCTCTCCCTCTTTCCTCCCTCTGCCCTTTCCTCCACCTCTCCTCGTTCTTCACCCATATTGGTAGCCCGGACCAAGCTTTTCAACCACATGCAACCCCAATGACACCAAGACACCGCAAGTCTGGCCGAGGGCCCCAATCCGCAACACGTCAACAGCGGAGTCCGCAAGGTCTGGTCGCTTTCAAGTTCCCTTCCAAACACGCCCTCGGGTCTTCAAAATGGCCTTAGCAAGCTATCAAGCATAATTTTCCCCCAAGCACTTGCGCACAAGATCTTGATCGAACAAGTGGCTGATCTGTCAACACTCTGGCTTGCATCGCTCACACGCCACCGGGTTCGCGCAACTCCCTCAAACATTTGACATGTCATCAGCTGACTGGCATCGTTGTGAGAACCGGCCGGTTGACCACGCAGTTAGCTGGAATGCATAGAGAGTATAACATGTAGTCAGTATCATGCATGTTTTGTTGTTTGATTAGTTCATTATATATTTTTATTCTGAATTACTGGATTGGGCAAAGTGAAGTCACCGAAATACCAATGAAACCAGAAAAAAATGTTTGGGACGACATCTCTCAAACATTCAAGTTCAGGAAGCCTTGAGGGATTCGACACTTTTTATTTTGACTACGTTTTGACAATGTTTTGGCAAGGTTTGGTCAAATCCATCTGTCAAACATTTCATACGAACGGCGGTGTATCACTTTGAAACTAACATTTTCCATTACATTTTCCCACCAATGGGAAATATTACTAATTGCGGTGTGTTTTGCGTCATTTTAGCCACCATGACCGCATGCCTGACGAGCCACCCGTGGCTTCTGGTGGCTCAGCGTAAAGCCTTCAATATAAAATGCACGCTGCTATTTCGTGGTATTCGGTGATTCTGACCTTAAAAAAGCCGCGCGTCTAACGAACACTGGTATGTCTTCCTCTAATATAAAATGCACGCTGCTATCTCGTGGTATTCGGCGATTCTGACCTTGAAAAAGCCGCGCGTCTAACGAACACTGGTATGTCTTCCTCTGATATGAGATGCACGCTGCCATCTCGTGGTATTCGGCGATTCTGACCTTAAAAAAGCCGCGCGTCTAACGAACACTGGTATGTCTTCCTCTAATATAAAATGCACGCTGCTATCTCGTGGTATTCGGCGATTCTGACCTTAAAAAAGCCGCGCGTCTAACGAACACTGGTATGTCTTACTTTTATCTCCTCTTCTCACAGTTATATAGTCTGGCTTGTCATCCGCACAGGTTCCACCAACACTCGTCTCATATGGAAGCAAACACATCTGGTATGTTTCAACTCCTCTGTTGTCCAACCCTGACGCCGGTCCTCAGTTCTACCGACGCAGCCGGAACAGCGTACGTCGGTTCGTGGATGACCGCCTTCTAACTGATCTTGAGATCGTCGCAGCTGACGGTGGGGCCGGCGGCGATGGTGCGGGCCTGGTTGTGCCGGCGCCAGTCGTACATATAAATGACACTGCGAAAATCCAGCTTCGGTGGTTAGACACAACTACATTTTGCCAAAAATACGGTCTCGGCGATGAAATTTGCCAACGGCTCATCGGTGAAAAGTATCATAGAATCAACAGCCTTTTCGAGGAAGATGAAACCCAGCTGAAGGAACTACACCTCGAAGTTGGACACATCGCCGAACTCAAGTGGGCTATGAAAAAGATGTTGTTGGAGGAGTACCCAGACATCGAACTGACGTATACGAAAGGGGAGTACGCGCCTAAGATTGACGGTACGGAACCTACTATTGTGAAAATTCCATCTCAAACTTTTACAGGAGGGGCAGGAGGTGCTGGCGGAGAAGGTCTTAGAGGTGGCGATGGTGGGACTGGCAAGGCGCCTCAGATTGGGATCGAAGATCTCCATCGCTTTAGTGAAATCCGCGGTGAGCCTTTTTGTCGTGACACTCGCCCACTGCCTAATACTTCCTGGAGGCGGCACCGGTGGTCCAGGTGGTGCAGGCGTCGCTGAAAAGCCGAACGTGGCTGCAGCTGGCGGAGACGGTCTTAAGGGTGGCGATGGTGGGACTGGCAAGGGGCCTCACGTGGTTGCAGCTGGCGGAGACGGTCCTAGAGGTGGCGATGGTGGGACTGGCGAGGGGGCTCAGTTTGGGCCTCGCTTTAGTGTAATCGGCGGTGAGCCTTTTTGTCGTGACGCTCGCCCACTGCCTAATACTTCCTGGAGGCGGCACCGGTGGTCCAGGTGGTGCAGGCGTCGTTGAAAAGCCGAACGTGGTTGCAGCTGGCGGAGACGGTCTTAAGGGTGGCGATGGTGGGACTGGCATGGGGCCTAACGTGGTTGTCAATGCAGCTGGCGGAGACGGTCTTAGAGGTGGCGATGGTGGGACTGGCGAGGGGGCTCAGGTTGGGCATCGCTTCAGTGTGATCAGCGGTGAGCCTTTTTTTCGTGACGCTCGCCCACTGCCTAATACTTCCTGGAGGCGGCACCGGTGGTGTAGGTGGTGCAGGCGGCGTTGAAAAGCCGAACGTAGTCGCAACAGGAGTTAACACGGATCCCACTCCCCAGCGTATTGTCAGTATTGATGGTATGATTGGAACTTCTGAACCGCCCGAAGTGGTTGCAGCAGGAGTGAACACGGGTCCCGCTCCCGAACGTATTCTCATAGGTATGTGCAGCTTCATTTGGGGATGAATCCTTCACATTGAAATTTTGCAGGTGGACAAGGAGAAGCCGGTGGACCGGGTGTTGCACTAGGTGGCACTGGTGGCGTTGGTGGGGCGACGAAAATCCCTGTATCATATGTTCCTTTCTTCAGTAAAATTGCTGGTACGTTGGTCACCCTTCACACTTGGTTGTTGATACGGCTTCATTATTTTTTTTCAAGGGGGCACCGGCGGAAAAGGCGGCTACGCAGTAAAGCAAGGCGGAAAAGGCGGAGTTGGTGAAGCCAACATATTTCCGAGCCACTTTTTCTTCATCAACGAAAAGACTCGACGCCAAATGCTCCCACAGACGCCTTTGCCCTTGGGGGAGTTAGAAATCGATAAGGAGCTCCGTGAACTACTCGAGAAACATGGATTCCGCACGGCCGGGGGCCTCTTTGAGGCATACAAACAGGATCTACGGCCGCCAGACTTCAAGCAAGAAGATATTACTTTACTGAAGGCGGTCTTGAAGAAACTTGCCGCTCCGTATACAGTCTGAAGCAGAAGGTGGTGATGTTTTTACTGTAGTTACAGTAATGTCAAATCCAAGCATCTATTCCGTGTTTCGAGATCGAGAACGCAAAAGCAAGTGTCTATTATTTCGCAGTGCACATTATCGTTATTTCATGTTAAAATTGCATTTTGGCCTTCAGTTTCAAATAAGAAATATTTACGCTTGCCACCACCCTCCCAGGCGTCGATTTTCCCCTTGTGCGCCCACGCCTTGCCCTGATCTGCCGCGATTCTGGGCCATATCGCCGGTGGACATCGAGATATAAGGTGGAGGCATGCGTCGACCGCCAATGTTAGCTCCCACTCATCTGGGTCCTTCTCGTTCTCCTTGCGATATATCTTGAGGCCTTCGGCATCCGAAAGATCCGGCCCGGGAAGTGGCGGTCAGCGATCTTCTTGTTTGCGGGGCGCGATAGAATGTCATGTACCGAGACGTCGAAAATCTTGAGCTTGTGAAGAGGAGTGTCGAACAGTTTAAACAGTTGCTCGGTGTTCAAGATATCGTGCAGATAACGAACCAGCTACAACCCAGTGAAGGTACCTTCGCGCACGAGGTCTTGGACATAGCGAGGCAACAGAAGGCTGTTGTCGTCCACTTCTACTGGATCTTCGTCGCAAGTGTGGGTGCAATTGGTTCGGGTGACTTTGCCGTCTCTGAGCAACCACGTCTATTTCCTTCGAAGTTGGCCTTGATAAACGCGGGTCCCACGGCAATATACATTGTGGCCAGAAAAGCAAATACAAAGAGACCCAAGACCGTATAGAGCGCGGGGAGCAGTGCAATTGGGTCGATGAAGGGACGCACGATGAACCGTTCGATAGCGGATTGAAGAGCAATGAGATGGAGGACACACGACAAGTGCAGAGAGAGGCAGTGTCTGGACGCGCGGACTGATGCTTGTGCTGGAAATTTCGTACAACTGCTCACAGATTGCCACCATCAAGCCACCATGACCAGAACAAGACATGTGGCTGTGCTCTGAAGAAGCTTGTCCAGTTCTCCGTCTGTTCAGTTCATGGACTCGTTAATACCTTTCACAACATCGGGGTCGCTGGTGGATTGTGTGGACAGTACGTCTACCAAGTCAACTACACTTCTGCCATCCTGAGCTTCCCCGCCACTGCCCGCCCTTGAATAGGGAAGATGCTGGTGGTCTTGCGAGACGGAAGAAAACTGCACGGCGTCCTGCGCTCCTACGACCAGTTCGGTACAGGCCTTCCGCCGTCTCTTCTTTTCCACTCACCGACGCGCTCCAGCTAACCTCGTACTCGAGGACACCGTGGAGCGCATTTACCACGGCAACGCGTTCGCGGAGAACTGGCACGGCCTGTTCTTGATTCGCGGGGAGAATGTTGTGCTGCTGGGCGAAATTGCACGTTTGCGTGTGTTCCGCGTTGATTCTCATATTCATATTCCCCCAGGATCTCGATCTAGAAGACGAGATACCACAGCGCCGGCAGGTGGACTACGCCGCTCTGGAGCCGTACCACAAGAACGACGTCGAGGTGAAAAAACAACGAGAAGAGGCCAAGGCACAGATCCTCTACGAGAAGAAAGGATTCTGCAAGGAGGGAGGCGAAGGCGACGGGTACTAATATCGCGCGCACAGTGGAGGATAGGATATTCGAGATGACTTGGCCGCACGAGTTTGGTCGAGGAGCGACTATAGGCAGATTCATTACGCCTCGCAGTATCGCGGTCAGATACGATTTGTACATTTGTAATGTTCAGAAATCTCGACAAAAGTTAGATGGATCGAGTATTATTACTGTATTTGAGGATCAATGCTACAAAACAAGATATGCGATACATTCGAAAGCAAGTTGGTTGGTTCAGCGAAGACAGCGGACAAAAAGAATGCAACCAGACGGAATAAAAATACAGCGGGTTCAAGACGGGTTCTTGCGTTTCTTCCCCTTTTTGCTGTCCCCGTTCGTTGCTTTGCCTTTGGCATTGCCATTGACAAGCTTGGAGGATTTGAGGGGAGCTGCTCCGGGGTCGAGGCACCGTGAAAGGTTGTATGGTTCAACAATGTCCTCGATGCGTTTACGAATTTCGCGTTCCCGAGTGGTGAGCCGGTAGAGAGCTTCCTCCTTCTTCTCCCTCTCCTTTGCGATGTCTTTGCCCCGAATCATCTGCCACCTACGCTCTCGCATCAGCTACCGGACCTCTGCAGAACGGTGACAACATACCCAGCGTGCCGTTCACATTTCTCGCTCCCAGCACACCACCATTCCTCAGCATCAGGCGCACCGTCGACCTGCATACCACTCTCCTTCGCGCCATCCTCATAGCTCTCGATAACGCCCGCCCCAAAGTCGGCCCACTCGTCGTCGCTGAAACACAGACGCTGGTCCCATCCGCACTGGCCGACCTGCTCGGCACGTTCGCTCGCGAGCTCCAGTAACCGCTCTCGCCACAGAACGATATCCATCCCCTCCTGCAAGTCCTCCCGCAGCGTCACGATCTCGTCCAGCACGGCGTTCAAGTTCGCAACCTCCCGTTCCACCTTGCCCATACTCTGCGGCTTCACGCGTGCGGTGACCGGGGCTGGGACGGCGTCGCCGTTCTCCTTCGAGCAGGCGTCTGGGCCCTCCTGCTCCTCCGCCCCATGGATGATCACGACCGCCTCCCGCTTTTGCGCGTCCTTCACGCTGTCCCAGAGCAGCTCCTTCTTGCCCCCGTTCTTCGTAAACGTGTCAATGCGTTTCTTGATGTTGTTCAGCCCGCACTCGGGGGAGCAGTATTTTGAAAAGGCACCCTGCGCGGGTTTGTGGCATGCTTTGGGCGAGTCGGGTTCGGGGTGATCGAGGCCGTAGCGGCAGCGTGGTTTGTACGTAGTCTTGAGCAAAAGATTGGGATTTTCTGTGCGGCGTTGAGCAAAATAGCAAGACACATAACATAGGCCGAGAGCAACGCACTCTCGATGCAAAGCGGGCAAAAAAACTGATCGACCAGATCGACGACGAGATCCGGCATGTCCACGCACTGGGTGTGATACCACTCGTCGCACCTGCAGCGTGCACAGTGATCAGCGGCTGTAAGAAAGCGGAAAAGTGAAACACGCACTTGTCGCAAGCAATCATGAACCGGTCCTCGTCATACTTTGTCTTGCAGATGCAATACAGCTTGTCGTCCTCGGCGGCGGCCGCAAGGGGGTCCTCCTCCTCCTCCTCTGGTTTCTCCGAGCCGTCTGGGCCGACTGAGCCACCGGGCATGACGGAGGTGGACCGAGAGCGGGAGGCAGATGCTGCGACCGAGCCGCTTTTCCGTGATATGGCGGAGGGTGCTTTAGCTTTCGCAGCTGCAGGCCCGGCATCCGGTGTAGTTTTGGCTTTCGGTTTGGGGGCCGGTTTGGCGCGCGGCTTGGCGGCGGCAGCCGACGCCTTGGGCTTTGGCGGAGCCTGCAAAATGAACAATGAGGGGGGTTTCAACGGTGGCGCGTGGATCACGCGTACCTTTGCGGCCGGTTCTTTCTTTCGCGGCGCGGCTTTGTTTGGGCTCGTAGCGGTGGAAGCGGGCGGGGGCATCGACCCCCGTTCAGACGGAGGAAGCATTAAGGAGGAGGGAGATGGGGCGGATGCCATCGGGGACGCATGGCGCGAGCCAGACTCGGTGGCATTCTGTAACCGGAGCGCGGGCTTGGAGCCGTTGCCGCCCGAGGGTACGCGGCTCATGCTCGGTGGGCCGGTGGACCGCGACCGCGGGCGAGAGTCGACCAAGCTCAGCAGCTCGTCCTCCACGTCGACCTCCATCCCCACGACGCTCTCTTCCTGCTTCGGGGGATCCAGCGTCTCGGAAACGGCGAGGTCGACATCCATCTCGTCGTTGTCGGCCTTGGAGACACGAACGGTGGCAAGCTCTTCCTCGAGAGCAACAGCGGCTTCGGGCATAGTGGCAGGAACCGGGGGCGAAGTAACTCGCTTTGTGATTGTGTGAACTGGGCTTTCACTCTTTTGCGAGGGTGTGGTCACGGACATGGGCACGGAGAGTGGCGCCTCCAGTTTTCGCCCCGGTGAAGGATCGGCAAAATGCTCCAACAACCATTCGTGCGCATCTTCCTCCTTGAGCTGTCGTGTGGGAGGGGGTGGCTGTGGACGCCGTTGTGGCGGACCGTGGGGGCGGATGTCTTGCTGCTGTGGTCGGCTTGGGCCTGCCGCGGGCAGATATTCAACGGGACGCGGGGGCTTGTGCTGTTTCCTGTCCTCATACTCATCCCGTTCTCTCTCGGGCAGATGGATAACAGTGGTCGTGGGGTATTCCCTCCGTTCCGCGACGTACGGAATCACGTCAGGCTCTTCGGGGTCGGATTTGCGCGGCTTGGTTCGTCCGGCCAGGCTTCCCGGAGGTGATCGTCGCCCCGGGGGGAAAGGGGGGCTCTGAATCCTGGCGTCCGTGCCAAGCCTGTCCTCAGGCACGCGATGGGGATGAGGAAAAGCGAATGGAGTGGTGCCGTGACTGGAGCTGGACGAGCTCGATGAGGGCCGGTGGAGGATATCTGGGCGCGCAAACTCGGGCTCGGGATTGAGGATGCTACGCTCGCCGGTGCGCTTCAGGGAACTAGGCCGCTCCCGCTCCCACTCGAAGCCTGGGGAGTCGGAATATCGGCGTTTCTTGTTCGGGGGCTCCATCTGCTGCTGGTGGGATACATGGGAGGGGAGATGGTTGGATGCGGGGCTAGTGAGCGGGCGGATTTGCCCCGGATCGGATTTTCTTCCGGGACGTAGATCCACAGGCAGACCTATCACATCGGCGAAACGTCCTCTGTCCCACTGCTGTGTCGTCTGCGGGTGGATGATTTGGTCGTGATGCTCGCGCTGGCGGGCGCTTTCCTGCTGCTGCTGATGGTGGTGCTGGAGGAGGCGGAGATGGTGCTGGTGCTGCTGCTGCTGCTGCTGCTGCTCCAGGACATGCCGGGAGGGCGGAGGCATGGGTGAGAACTGGGGCATGCGCCGATCCTGTACGGGACTGAGCAGCTCCCGTGTCGGGGTGCGGACGAAGGGTGGCTCGGGGCGGGGCTCCCGATGTTTCTCCGCGAGCGCGGCTGCTCGGGCGAGGGTATCGAGAGCATGCTCGGTGGTCTGTGCTTTGGGCTGCTCATATCGGGTGGTGTTGCGGAGATGGGGAGCGAGGATGACGGTCTCTGCGACAACCTGGCCGTCGATTGGCTTGGGACGGTCTGGCTCTTTCTTTGGGGGCTCGTCGCACAACAGCGACGAGATATCGAGACGTCTAGACATGCCAGTGGTGGTGGTCAAGAGAGAAGGTCACGGCCGTGCACGCGGTAATATTACATTCTTTGCCTCGGCGTAGTACATATATGGGGGACCGGGGCATCCAGGAGAAAAGAATAGAAGCGAGGCGACACGCGTCTTATCGTCAGGGGAATGCTGATCCATGCAAATCGTATCTCGCACGCGGTCCGTTCAGACCGTGATTGGTGGGAATGCAGGAAAAAAAATAGATTGAAGAAATATACAACGAGACATTGCGACCCAGCCCACTCGGCGGCCACGAAGGACCAGCCAAAGCCACACCGCACCCAAGTCCCATCGGTGTCGTTCTCCATTCCATTTGGACGGTCTCTAGGTCCTCGACCCGCGCCGTCCCCGAGAGGCGGACGAGTCATCGGAGAGATGCTTTTGTAGGACTGCAGAGAGGTCAGAGGGAATTCGTAGCACAAAGACGGGACATACATGTGGTTTTGCGTTAAGGAACATTTTGTGCGCGGGCCGCCTTTTATACGCGGAGGGTCCAAACAGAACCCCACACAGCCCGGCAGCCCGGCACTAGCAACTGGCTAGCTACTTTCCTTGTCCGCCGGTATTTTTTTCGCTTTTTCCTCGCCTCCAGTCGTCCTCACAGCTGACAGACAAGCTGACAAAAGACGCAACTCGTCGTCCATCCTCCCTAGTCACTGAGAATCGACTGAACTAAAGCGGACGGAAAGGGATGTCCGTTGCTACCAAAAATCCCTTTGCCTTGCTCGAAGGTCCGATCTGTGTCCTCTCCCGCGCTAGTCTTTTGTCCTCATTTTTTTCCTCTAGCGGAAGACTCTTCCCGGCCTAGCAGCCCAGTCTCCGCCCCCGCCCCCGCTGCTCCCACGCCCCCCGCACCCGCCCGTGGTGCTGCCCAGAAGCCCAAAGGAGGCCCCGCCGCCCGTGGTGGAAAGTACTATGCCCGTGGTGGCGCAAAGTCTGGTGCACGCGCCGATGAGGGCGCCGGCAACCTGAACCAAAACGGCATCGAGGACGCAGCCCAGGACAAAAAGTGTGAGTAGATCGATCGTGCTGCAACCCAACCCGCGTATTCAATCGACGCAAACGCCAGTCGACGGTCGCGGTCGTGGCCGCGGTGGTGCGGCGCGCGGTGGAAACCGAGGACGAGGCCGCCAGTTTGACAAGCACAGTCAGACCGGCAAGACGTAAGTCCAAGTCGGGCGCTGTCGTTCAGTGCCTAACTCTCTTCAGCGACACCCAGAAAAGCATCAACCAAGGCTGGGGTGCCGAGGAAGGCACTGCCGAACTCAAGGCGGAGGAGGCCGCCATCAAGGACGCGAGTGCCGAGGCCGCCCCTGCCGCCGACTGGGCTGCCCCCGCCGACGCTGCCGCCGACTGGTCTGCTCCCGCTGACGGTGCTGCCCCCGCCGAGGGCGGCGCCAAGGCTGATCGCGAGGGCCGCCCCCCGCGTCGGGAGCGAGAGCCCGAAGAGGAGGACAACACCCTCACCCTCGAGCAGTACCTCGCCCAGCAGAAGGAGAAGGACTCCATCGTCCCCAAGCTCGAGGGCGTCCGCAAGGCCAACGAAGGCGCCGATGCCAACATCTGGAAGGACGTCGTAGCTCTGGAGAAGAGCGAAGAGGACGCCTACTTTGTGGGCAAGGTGCGGCTTTTGTTGCATCGTATCATTCTTTCCGCGGCTGATGCCGGCCTTTAGAGCAAGGCCGCTCCCAAGGCGCGCGCAAAGAAGGAAGAAAAGGTCTTCCTCGACATCGAGGCCCGCTTCGACCGCCCCCGTGGCGGAGGTCGTGGACGCGGTGGCGACGACAGAGGTGGACGTGGACGGGGCACCAGCAGCGGCCGTGCCCGCGGCGCACCGAGAGGCCGCCCTGCGGGCAACGCGCCGGCCGTCAACGTCGACGACCAGACTGCGTTCCCGTCGCTGTCGTGAGCGCGTCCTCACACACCCTAACATCGCCTACGTACCGGCCCTCGAAAATGCTCTTGTCTTGCATATACATCGCCTCCATCTCGTCTTTCGCTTTCTATTATGCACTCCATGGTAACTGAAAGAATGCTATGTCATGACCCAAAAAGCGTACTGTATTCCTCCGGTTATTTACAATGGCGTTTGTACAATAATTCTCTGAACTGCTTCAAGAGTCCATGCTGGAACAAGGAAGCTAAATTGAGATTGATGGCATCGCGATCCGCGGTTTCCAAATTTGGACTCGACCTTGCTTTCCGAATTGCACCGCGATGATTGAAACGATCTACATTGCTCGACATGGTAGATGCTGCTGGTCCTTATTGAACCTTTTTAACGGATTCAGGCTTTAGAATGAACTGGATTTCGGATACTTGGTAATCTACACTGGTGAGCAACTCGGCAATCCGTCCCATCTCCATATGAAGGAAAGCAGGTCAGGTCTCCCGATCTGCTGAACACAGACGCAGGAAGAGCGAGACGGGCCTGCCTCGCGACCCTCCATTGGCCGCCTTCGGCGTGGTATGTATACGCCGCGGTCGGAATATATTTATTAATCTCACTCCATGCAGACGCAAGCCCAGGAGCTCGCAGAGTATTTTTTGACTCTACCGGAGGACCAGCGGCCCACAGCGATATTCTCTTCTCCCTACTGTCTGTTTCTCTTTATTCGGCCCAAAATTGGCATTAATCTGGCCTAGATCGCTGCCTGCAGACGTCCAAGCCCGTGGCTAAAGCTCTAGGCGTGTCGATATACGTAGAGCACGGTACGTCCGCCTTGCATTTATTCAATCTCCCGCGCTGCACCTCCCAGGCATTTCGGAGTGGTAAGTGGCGCGTCCAAACGAAATCATTACCACAAATCGTTCGCAAAAGGTATTCTCCCGTCACGCCCAAGAGCGGCCTCCACCCCCGCCCAGGCTCCGCCGCGTCGCTGCGCCCCTACTTTGAAGAGATCGACCCCGCCGCGTGGAGCTCGATCTGGTACCCCCCTCGCGTCGGCGAGGACGTCGCGGAAGTGCACACGCGCGCCGCGGGCTTCCTCGACGCCTTCATCCCCGAGGTCGAGCGCACGCGCCCCGGCGGGCGCGCGCACACGCGCATCCTCCTCGTGAGCCACGCGGCGACGGTGATCGCGCTCGCGCGTGCGCTGGTGGGCGAGCCGGCGCTGCCGCTGCGCGTGGGGTGCTGCTCGCTGACGGAGGTCGTGCGCAAGCGGGACGTCATCCCGATCCTCGGCGGGTGGGAGGCGCGCCTGCTTGCGGATGGCGCGCACCTCAAGGAGGGCGCCTCGCGCGAGTGGGGGTTTGAGGACATCTTGATCGCCGACGGGAAGGTGTGCGGCGTTTCTGCTCTTCGTCTGTGTGCTGACGGCCGCCAGGTGGTCACGGACCCGGGTGTCGCAGGCACAGAGCAAGAGAAGGATGATATAGTTGGGCCGCAGGTGTCCCTCACAAGCAATTTGTAGATGTACATTTACAGCGTATAGAATAGAGATCGATCCAACCAGAGTATACATGCATTCATACATTGTGTTCTTCTAGAACTTGACCCACGCACTCGCGTAGCTCACACTCGAATCCTTTATCGTGAGGCATTCGCCGCTTTGCTCGTACCGCACCCATTTGAGCTCGGCCGTGCGTTCGGGAGCAAGAGTCGCAAGCGCGCCGAGCAGCACACCGATCGGGTGCCGCCCGCAGATGGTGTTCTTGGTCTGCTCGAGATAGTCTGCGAAGCGCTTGTGTGCGTCGGCCGGCTGGTGTGCTAGGACGTCCATCGCGGCGTGGTCGAGCTGCCGGATCGATGTGTGGATGGGGTGGTCTTCGCTGGGATTAGTGGAGCGCGAGAGGCGCACACCGGCCGCATCGGGCGCGGGGTAGTAGTACGTGTACGAGAAACGCGTACCCCTTTGGCGACTCAGTTAAATGCATGAATGCATGTATGGGCGGCGGCACGCTCACCAATGGCAAAAATCGCTAGAGACGACGCAGAACGTATCGTCGCGCGCGAGATACGGCGCAAGGAGCGCGCCGAACTCGGCTTCCTGTCGCTGCCCGATAGCACCCACGACGATGGGCACAATGGCGATGTCTTTCCTGCGCGGAGTTAGTATGCGCGGAGGGATTCATAGAACCTACCCCTCGAATATTTTGCGGATATACGGAAGGTGCATCTCGAGACTGTGCTCAGCCTCTTCGTCAGCGAGCGCGATCTCCTCGAACTTGCCGGTCGCACGAAGCTCCTGGATCGCTGCGAGCCGTTAGATATATCAGAACAAGACGGGGAGAACCTACTTTCGAGATCGAGGGGCAGGTCACCATTGATATTATGGTACACGTCGGACGCGGAGAGGGCGCAGCCATTGATGTAGATGTGGTGCGACGGGCCAAGGACAAAGACGCGCTTGCTGAAATCGCGGTGAATGAATGAATACCAGACTAACCGGTGCTCCTTAGAAGACGCACATCCCCGTGGTATCTATGCTCTTGTACGCCCAGGCGGCGGCCGGACCTGAATAGGCGTATCCAGCGTGCCTGCATCGCGGGTCAGTCGCCGGCGCCGGATGTACCTATGTGGAATGGATGGCGCACGGTGCAATGATAGCCTTGCATCCTTGGACGGGGTTCGGCCCTTCAACTTGGTCCAGCCATTTGGTGAGGTCAGCGTCCAGTTGAATCCCTGCTGGTCGTCAATCGCAATCCAGGCAACAAGAGCGGCCCAGATACTATTGTTCGTGTACCAGTCGCCAGCATGAGCCGCCATTCGCATACCCTTCTGTCTACTGAGGGGATGTCAGTGGGTGGATTCATCAGCACAACAATGGGACTTGCGTTCTCGCCATTGGTGGGCGTCAAGTGCTAAGATTGGTGATTAGCCCCAAAAAGGAAACAGGCTTGCCAAATCGGTCAGATGCCGCCTCCGTGTACCAAATCTGAATGACACTGTCGCGTTTCTCCCCGAGTAAATTCAAGTCAAGCGCGCATTTATGGCATCAAATTTTTTATCCCGCACACAACTTGTACGACTTCTGTGCGAAACGCAACACCCCGATGGCAAGGTGCCCGATGGAAGGTAAAGTAGATGGCCACTAACGCAGTGACAATGACAAGCCGTGAATCTCATACTATGCAGGTATTAGATTAGATTAGAAGAGAAGCTGCGGTCGCAGATCGAGTAGAGAAAGGACGGCGTTAGGGTCCGTTCGTTCAGCTGTCGAGGTCAATGGGAACTTTAGACATTGGACGCCAGGTGTCGTATCTTCATTGCGTTCTAGCAGATATGATTCGGAGTTGGAAGATTCATCGGCATGCAGCATATCGAATTATTGCGGCATAGTACATGGAACAGGTAGAAAACGCGACCCTTACTCCTCCGTCCGCAGGCGGGCGGCGGGGTTGGTGACCTTGATCCCAAGGACCTTTGCCCTGGAGAACATAATAAGTCGAAAGCCAGAGCAAACGGGAGACAAGAACGGACCGCTCGAGGATAACCGTGCGGTTGCGGCTGCTGACGCCGTGGGCAATCTCGGCAGCGAAGGTTTTGTTGTGCATGAGCAGAAGGTCGACTTCCCGCACGTTGTTAACCAAGAATTTCTTGAGGCCGTTGGGGAGTAAGTGGCGGGTCTTTTTGTTGCTACCATAACCAATCTAGACCGAGGTGAATGGGATTTTCAACACCAAAAATATGGGGACGAACCTTGGGCATGGGGGTCTGGCCCTTGAAGCGACGGCGGACCCTGTTGTCGATACCCTTGGGCTTCCGCCATGCCTCCTTCACGCCGTGGTACCGATCCGACTGGTGGCGCTTGAATTTGTTGGTGCGCTTTTTGACGATGGGGATCTTGACGGCCATCGGAGTCTGCAAGACAAGTCAGAAGACATCCAGACGGACAAGACCAATCCACCCCGTTCAACCGTGAAAACGACACAAATCGGGCAGCATTCGACTCGCATAGTGTCCAGCAGTCTCCCGGGATAGGATTTGGCACCACCAAGGGCATACTCACATCTTGAGGGAGGGTGGAGGAGAGCGAAAATGTTCGTGAGACGATCTATGTGCTCGTGTTTGGTTACAGCTTCAATATACGATCTTGCTGCCGAAATCTGTTGCTTCGTACTTGGGAAAATTCGCAAAAAAATCGACTGTCGTGTCGCCCTCAGTAAAGGTCTCTAAAGCACTGAGCAGCCCGACAATTGGCGCAGAGAGTCGCAAATTTTTAAAGTCTGCACGACATCACAGCATCCAACCAAACATGAGCATATAGTAATAGTACATCTCTGCCTTGAACTTGACGCTGGCTTCCTCAGTTCTACTCGATGAATTACAGCAGCTTTCTATCCAGGTGGTCCGCTTCGACCCGCAGTCGAATCTGCATCAACGGAACTCTACTGGAGATGCTGTGTTTACTCTGCTTGAGTTTCAAGAATGCACAGGCCCAGACTCTCTGAGCCACTGAGTAGACCGACAATCGGATAGAGAGTCGCAAATTTAAAGTCTGCACAAGATCACAGCACCAGCATAGTAACGCTGAACTTGACGCCGGCTCACTAAATTCCTCGATGAATTACCTCTGCTGCAGCCTTTATTCTTCGAACCCGCTAGTCCGCCTCGACTCGCAATTGAATCTGCATCAACGGAACTCTACCGGGGATGCTGCTGTGTTCACTGGATACTCTGTTTGAGTTTCAAGGGTTGATACTCTCGCTTGGCCATAGCAGTTTTCCATATATGACGGACCCAGACTACTGGAACCTCGTCTACACGTCCTCTCGCACATCGGAATTCGCACTTTCGCGGGAACTAATTTTGGGACGTATCTTCAGCTGCAGAACTGTGCAAGACCGTTCGAGTCAAACTCTACAAAGAGCGATCGGCAAACCACACACCCGAGAACCTTCCGAAGACGTGCCTGAATCTACGCGTCGTGGGACGCGTCTCGATAGTATCTTCGCCTACCTCAATCGATGGTTTGTATCGATCGTTGGATGGATAAATCATTCTCCGCGTATCCAGATTCTAGACACAGTATAATCTATACTCCTCCTCTGGGGCGGAAACTCAAGTCCCAAGCTCGCTCCTATTCTACTTCTCGTCCGTAGACCCTAAGCACCGCTGTAGCCTTGTGAATTCGTGGACACGCCCGGATCACATGAGATCACGTAGATAAGACTGGAGAGAGGAGTAATATTGACTTTTGCCTTCCCCGCCATCGTCTTGGATGTCTACCAGGGCCGCGGACGCGCTTTGCGGAGATATATGGGGTAGGCGGCTATTTCAAAAGACGGAATTGGCGTCCCCCACCGCACGTGCGCCGCCGCATCGCAATTTTCATAAGTTCAGTTCCGGTTGTATTACACGGTCTTCACGGTCTTCCAGCGCACCCCCACACCTTCGGCGATCCACCTTTGCCTCCTTCGTCGCTGCCGCAGAGGGAAGACATACCGACGTCGACCTCTCTCGCCGACACCTTTTTATGCTTTCGGCGCCCGCCCTAGATATCTCATTTGACGATGACGAGTGGAACCCGCAACCCGGTCTCTACAGGGCCGCATCCGTAGGCAATAGCTGGGGCGTCACCTCCATAGGACGCGGGTTCGACTGGTCAAACGATCCCACTGAGCCTCGGATACACAAAGAAAACCTGGACTCGGACTTTGACGATCCGCCACCCCGCCGACCGTACATGGGTCGTGGTTTCTTTGACTGGGATGAAAACAGCGCAGATCCAAAGGCCACACACAAGGATTCAAAGCTCGATGCTCCTCCACTAGCCTTTGAGTTGCAGCCGGAGCTCCCACCGCGCAGAACCACCCTCGATGTCGTCGACATTATGCGCCCAGTGACAAATACGGCCGCCGTGTTTCCGTCTTCCTCGATCACCGGCGAGCCCTACAGCTATTCCCCGTCCCAGTCGCGACCATCCTCCCCGAGCTATGGTCTAACTCCGACCATTCCCGCTCGCACTCCGACGCCCATGTCCCGTTCCCCGACCTTGCCTCAGCGCCCCCGCAGGAGATCGTCACAGCAGCGCGTCTCACTCATCGCTGGCCGCGTTTCTATTGCAACCGTCGAGCCGTCTTCGCCGGTGATGCCGCCGAGCCTCCTCCGCGCAGGCAGCTCCAGCAGCCTCCTCAGCCTCGCCACCAGCACTCGTGCACCGTCCCCGGTCCCTTCAGAGGAAAATCAGACCTTCATTGGAGGACGCGACATCTCAGAGTTCGACATCGAGGGCGAGATCGGCAGGGGCGCATACGGTTTGGTCAAGCGCGCCAGAGAAATCCGCGCAGACCGTTCCCTCGGGGTGAGATGCACGCTTCCTTTTGCTGCCAGCGTATGCTGACAGCGTCGGAGCAGCCGCCCTTGATTATTAAACAGATCATCAAATCCCGCATCCTCGCTGACTGCTGGAAAAAACATCCCAAACTCGGCACCATCCCAATAGAGATTTATGTCATGTCCTCCATCTCACACACCAGCTATGTATTACCGCTGCGTCGGCCGTGGGATCCCTTGCGCGGAGAGTCGGATGGCGGCTTAGAGCACTCCGACTGGATAGAAGGCAGCGTGGTCAATGGCCATCCTAACATCTGCCCGTTGCTCGATTTTTTTGAAGACAACCACTACTACTATCTTGTGCTGCCGTCGACGCTGCCAGAGCAGCTTCCCAACCAGCCCGAACCGCCCTCCGACTTGTTTGATCTCGTCGAGAATTTCCCGCAGGGTCTCCCCCCGGCGTCCATCCGAAGCTACCTTGGCCAGCTCGCAGACGCACTGGCCTTTCTGCATGAACGCGGAATCGGTAAGATACCTCGGCTAAATACTTGCCCAACTCCAGAATTTAATTTAACCACAGTTCATCGGGATGTCAAGGATGAGAACGTTATCCTGGGGCCCCACGGAAAATGCATCTTGATCGACTTCGGCAGCTCGGGGCTCGTCAAAAAGGGCGGATGGGATACGTTCAGTGGGACGTAAGTTTTTCTTACTATATCTGTCGCAATTATCACTCAGTCGGGGCATACAGCTTGGACTACGCTGGGCCAGAAATCCTCCGCGGTGAGCGCTACGAGGGCAAACCGCAGGACGTATGGGCGTTCGGTGTGGTAGCCTATGTTCTGCTGGTGGGCGAATGCCCGTTCATGACCCCTGCAGAGGCACAGGACGGGCTGGAGTCACCGTTTGCCAACGCGTCGATTTCGCTCGATGAGCGGTGTAACGATGAGGAGAAGGAGCGGGAAGGAGAAGAGCCTGATGGGGGCGGCGCGCTCGAGGACGCGGCTGCGCTGGTTAGAGCATGCTTAACCGTGGATGTGGGGGTTCGACCGACGTTTGAAAAAATACTGCAGTCGCGGTTTCTAGCAGGGGCGGCTGGCTGGGTATAAATGTATTAAAAATTAAGCACATTGTACTGTACTGCTCTGCACGTTTCAAATGTATTTGAATTCGTTACCACGCGCGCCAAGCTGGCCCCTTGTCGATTTGACTCGAGGATCGATTGGGAAGGAACCGCGTGTCACGCATAACACATCATAAAATTTTCGCAACCGTCACGATCCATCTCATCTCTCTTCTTCCCTCCATCTCCCCCTCCCTTTCTTACTCTCTAAAGTGAGCATCTTCCTCTCCATACTCGCCCCTATCGCTCCCCAGCTTCTCCTCCCATCTCTGCCGCGAACTGTGCGCTCTGTCGTTGGCACGCGAGCTTTTCGTCGTCTTCCACTGATCTTTCGCGATAATACCAGCGACTAACATCCTCTCGTCCAGAAGCATTCACTATGGGAAAAGAGAAGACTCACGTTAACGTCGTCGGTCAGTAGTCTAATCGATTGCCATTGCTCCTGCTTCACCTCGTTAACTCAACCATCTCCCAGTCATCGGCCACGTCGATTCCGGCAAATCCACCACCACTGGTCACTTGATCTACAAGTGCGGTGGTATCGACAAGCGTACCATCGAGAAGTTCGAGAAGGAGGCCGCTGAGCTCGGCAAGGGTTCCTTCAAGTATGGTGAGTAGCGCACATCTCATCGATATTCCATCGATTGTAGCCGATTTCTGATCACAATCAACAGCATGGGTGCTTGACAAGCTCAAGGCCGAGCGTGAGCGTGGTATCACCATCGATATCGCCCTGTGGAAGTTCGAGACCCCCAAGTTCGTTGTCACTGTGAGTCATTAATTTCTCCCTTGAAGCAAGTTCGAGCAAAGTCTGATTTCTTTGTAGGTCATCGACGCCCCCGGTCACCGTGACTTTATCAAGAACATGATCACTGGTACCTCCCAGGCTGACTGCGCCATCCTCATCATTGCCGGTGGTACCGGTGAGTTCGAGGCCGGTATCTCTAAGGATGGTCAGACTCGCGAGCACGCCCTCCTTGCCTTCACCCTCGGTGTGCGTCAGCTCATCGTTGCCGTCAACAAGATGGACACGACCAAGGTTTGTCTTTAACGTATATTTATCTTGATTGGTCTGATAATTCATTTTTTTCCTCAGTGGAGCGAGGACCGTTTCAACGAAATCATCAAGGAGACGTCCACCTTCATCAAGAAGGTCGGCTACAATCCCAAAAGCATTGCCTTCGTGCCCATCTCGGGCTGGCACGGCGACAACATGTTGGAGGAGTCCACCAAGTAAGATTTTTTTGATTGATAATGTTTATTTTTGCTCATAACGCGCACAGCATGCCCTGGTTCAAGGGCTGGACCAAGGAGACCAAGGCCGGTGTTGTCAAGGGCAAGACCCTCCTTGAGGCTATCGACGCCATCGAGCCCCCGGTTCGGCCTTCCGACAAGCCCCTCCGTCTCCCTCTCCAGGATGTGTACAAGATCGGTGGTATTGGCACGGTGCCCGTCGGACGTGTCGAGACCGGTATCATCAAGGCCGGCATGGTCGTCACCTTCGCTCCCTCCAACGTCACCACTGAAGTCAAGTCCGTCGAGATGCACCACGAGCAGCTTGAGCAGGGCAACCCTGGTGACAACGTCGGGTTCAACGTCAAGTAGGCTTCTTTTTCTCGTATAAATAGCGACCAATCAACTAATCGTCAATCAACAGGAACGTGTCGGTTAAGGATATTCGCCGTGGAAACGTCGCCTCGGACTCGAAGAACGACCCCGCTAAGGAGGCCGCTTCTTTCAACGCCCAGGTCATTGTCCTCAACCACCCCGGTCAAATCGGCGCTGGCTACGCACCCGTCCTTGATTGCCACACTGCCCACATCGCCTGCAAGTTCGCCGAGCTCCTCGAGAAGATCGATCGCCGGACAAACAAGTCGATTGAAGCCAACCCCAAGTTCATCAAGAGCGGTGACTCTTGCATTGTCAAGCTCGTCCCGAGTAAGCCCATGGTATGTTACATCTCTATTCCCTAGGCTTTTGCATCATCGCTCATCCTGTATCCAGTGTGTTGAGTCCTACAACGAGTACCCCCCGCTCGGTCGGTTCGCCGTCCGTGACATGCGGCAGACCGTCGCTGTCGGCATCATCAAGTCCGTCGACAAGACCGAGAAGGTGGCTGGCAAGGGTATGTTCTCGCTTTCTTTCGGTCATTTCTTTCCATTTTCTTATGCGTCGTCTTTCAGTCACGAAGTCCGCGGAGAAGGCCGCCAAGAAGAAATAAAGGGGATTAGATGTAGAAGAATACTGTATAATTTTCTCCTCTCCAATCCTCCGACTGTTGTCTTTCTCTGCTTACTCCGTCGTTGGCTGTTGTACTCCGCCGATGTGTTACCACTTTCTTTCATCCGTACACTGTATTCACGATAACGATTCAGGCGGCGAGGTCATTCGTCCGCCGCCTATGTGTTCAAATTCACGTCTTGGTTAGTGAACGTTCGAACGACAATGAAGCAAGTACGATGAATCGAGACACGAAATGCGACCCAAAAGCTTGAACGGACTGGGTCGCGGAGAAGGTTAAGGCCAATACAAGGCCAATATCATATTTGTGCGTTTAAAACGCCTGATGGTGTTGATACAACAAAAACCTAACATACATGCTCGGGCTCCTGATTCAAATCCAAGCGAGGGCCCAAATCGCGGCCGACAGTTCTTTCAAACACCTCCAGCATAAACGCGAAGAGGGACCTAGTCAAGGCGGCGTCCCATCGGCCCTTGGATGATTCGTCCCGAATAAACGCGTGTTGCGCTTGGACTTCAAGAAACTGCGATGGGGCGTCAGTACGTTCAACGCGGAGATATATGTGCACATTTATTACCGAGACTGGGACATTGGCGTCCTCGAGTGTGCTGCGGATCACGTCCCGGCCTGCGCGCGGTACGTGCGTGTCCTTGTCAGAACTGATGAGAGACTGGGAGACCAAAATGAAGGAGCCATGTACCTGCTTTCCGAAAATCATCTGGAATGAAGAGGTTTAATTAGGACTTCACCAGCAAGTCGACCAACGGCGCTCTTACAACGAGTTCGCCCTTTCCGGTCAAGTCGCCCTTGCGAACTCGGGCGAGAGAGTCGTCGCCGCCCTTACCGAGCGTCGCACTGTGAACATCCGTCGCAAAGAAACAGACGGTTGCCAGAACACGCGGGTCAAAAGCGGCCTAGAAAGGGTGTGTTGCCAGCATTTTTGGTTGTATGGCGACTTACTCGGAAGGCCTGATTTGTCATAGTCAACGAGGTGTGTTAGTTTTGTGCAAGAATTTCACGCACGAGATGGCCACCGAGACACATTCCCGTCGCTTCCAGAGACTGAGTTAAATGAAGGCATGAGAGGGGAAATATATATGTTTTACCTGCGATGCGGCCATTGCAATTTTTGAGAGACACGAGGAGGTCGACGGAGAGTGTCGCATCCTGAAATATTCAGACTCGGGGGATCCTGTGCCCATTATCCTTACTTTGTCGTACGCCGCAACGGTCTTTTCGATCTGGAACCGGTCAGTTACTTGCATTAGTCAAAGGTAGGGCATGAGGGACCTTGTACTTGTTGCCTCGGTCGGTACCTTCAGCGAATGTTGGAGCGATATGGTTTTGTTGCGCCAGCCATAGTAAACCTACCTTCTGCATCGTACGGGATCGCTTCGGGACCTAGAGGTACGAGTAAGAACGTTATATAGCGTCTGAGGGACTATTCGGGACCCTCGAATTCGTGGTACGTTGAGGGGCACGCTGCAGAATACAGGTGAGTCGGTTTGCCTCAGCGGCGTTCCTCACGAACCCACGACATATCCTTGACTTGCGATCGATCCAGCGAACCTTGTATTATATATTAAGTTTGGGTGAGATACGCGACGCCTGTCCGGCCCTACCTTTCCACAGGTCCAGTCACCTGGTATATTTCACTGAAAAGGATTGCGCAGATGGAAGAAAGCGCAATATAATCCAGATTCATCTACCTGAATACTACCACACCTGCAGTGGATTTAACAGAAGGAATCGCGAGGTCAGGACGCGTTCATGGCTTGCCTGGAAACTTGGCTTGAGGGTAATTGGGAACCACCGGCGAGATTACGAATATGCGAATTGGACGACCATTGTCCAAGGGTGAAGGGATATCGTGGATTTCCTTGTTGATGAGCATCGTTGCGGTTCAGAACGAGGTTGCGAATGGGAAGTTGGCGTAAGAGACTATCGTTGCGGTCAAGATTGACAAGAGGAAGTTCGATCGGGCAGAATGATCGGACCGGGCCGGCGCCTTATTACATTTCTCCCGCTCACCTCCACTCGAACGTTAACAATAATCCGCATTGCAATTGCAATTGTTCACTTCTGAAAAATTAGGCATACATTAGGAAGTCTTTGGAGGTTTGAATAGGCAGCCTTGTCCTATGCAGCACGCTTGTCCTCCGCCAACATCTCGTCGATCTCCTTCCAAAATTCATTGAGCTCCGTGTCATCATCCTGGATGCCCTTTGCGCTATATGCAACTCCGTATCCGATACAAACAGGACACGGCATAGGCCATCTGAAAACCAGAGATAGCTGAGGAAATTACAGGAAAGATCGGGCAGACTACGTACCCGCAACCGCAGAACAGGTCGGGGAATCTGAATAGCGGATGAGTTTGATTCTCGATACATCCTAGGCGGAGAGAAGTACCTCGAGCTGAATCCTCCACATCCTGGACAAACGCTCCTTGAGTTACGGCACTCTGGGCATCGAAAACGGGTTCTCAACAGGCCCGCGGAAGCCTTGAGGAGCTTCCCGCGCAGCAAATCATAGCTGATAGACTTGACTAGGCGTGTGGAGTCCGATGGCAGGATGTTTTTCTTGGATTCGCGTCCAAAGCTCAATTCGTTCATGTGGATGTGGATTTCCCATTCCTTGTCGGTGGGTGTATTTTCATCGTCGTTCCGCATGAATTTTGGATAGTAAATGTCCATCAGGATATGCTGAACATTATCCCCAGAATCGACGACGGAGATTCGGGGGTTTCTGACAATAAATGGTTCGTGTCCGAGGCCCTTCTTAGCACCTTCAACGAGGAAAATGATTTTCTTCTTCTCGGCAACCTGGAGTTGTGCGAGTGGCACATCGAGACAGAGGAGGCTGTTAAAGAGGTGGCACACAAGGCGGAGGCGGATTTTTTCGGGGAGGGAGAGATGGCAGAACACGGAGAGGTGAAGTTCTGGGGACAGACTGAGAAGCGACATAGTGGGATGAGAAGTGAATGAAAGGGGCGAAGCGCGCTTTATAGGGGCTAAGTGTGACATGTCGTCAGGTGATGTTGATCAGAGTGTGACCGCGCGTGTATTTATAATTTGGGAACGTGCGTCGACAAGAATCGGAAATGTTCTGCCAAAATCTTACTTCACGCCATGGCGTCCGCTCTCATTCGGCCTATCGACGACTCGGATGACAAGCTTGTACGATTTATGGTAGCAAAAGCCAACATGGAATCACTAGCAGCGGCGAACAGACGTGCACTTTACAGCCCGCTGTATATTGCAGTCTGGCTCGCCCTCTCTGCTGCTTTCATCGAATTTATGGATTGGTATCCCAAACCTCACTACGGATTTCTAGGGTATCTACAACCATTACCGGGGTTCGTGTCTTCCCATTA
The DNA here is from genome assembly GCA_029282495.1 of Mycena albidolilacea. NCBI lineage: Eukaryota > Fungi > Basidiomycota > Agaricomycetes > Agaricales > Mycenaceae > Mycena > Mycena albidolilacea. Next base: position 2,855,002 of record JARIHO010000005.1, on the reverse strand, counting down.
TTCACGAACGCGCGTTTATTGACTTGACTAGCTTTGCTACCATCTTTGTGCCCCTCATGTTCGCAGTTGACTGGTTAGTTCGCGCGATACTATTTGCCACTGTGATTCATTTTTGAATAGGATAAATCGACCCTATTTCGAAGACCTCACACAAGCTGCCCTTCGTGCGCCAGATATGAGAGCCAGCATCAAGGCTCATTATTCTCGCTCCCCCGCCTCCGGATTCTGGATAGTGGAATACGGCGACAAATTTGTGGGACTCATCGCAATCGACGCCTCGACTGAGGATGACTCTACCAAACGTCCTGAAGCGAAAACAACCGCAACTATCCGACATTTCTACGTTCAAGGTTGGTCTTCGCAGCATAACCCGCGATGACTTGCCTCATGCGATCTCTATGTTAAAGAGCCATATCCTGCTGCCGGTATACAGGATGATTTACTGTCGCATGCGGTTAATCACTGCTTCAACAAATCTACGACGGTCCAACAAATCAAAGCTCCTGATTCGCCCCTAGTTCCGTACGCGCGGAAATCTTTGAAGGAAGCAGGGTTTATTTTGGAGAAAACTACAGAAACGGTCGGGCTGTTCCGATGGAAGTTGGGGATGCGTTCATTGCAAAGAGAGAAAAGGAAGGCCTAAATAGGATATCTTCGGCTAGTTCGTTATAATGTATTGATCGAATCCAATGTCTTTCATTCGCGAACCACGTCCGCGTCAACAACCTTTTCTGCTCCTGCAATCTTCGATTGCACAGTCTGGCATAGGGATTATTCATCAACTGCTAGAAGACGCGTCCGTCCACGCCCTGCTATTCTGTTTCCTGCATTCTTCTTTGCTTTCACTACAAGGACCTCGGGTGCAGACACACGACTTGCTAGACAATGTTGCTGGATATAACGACGATTACAAAGACCCTAGGGATCATATTCGATCAGCGGTTAAAAATGGTGACTCGCTCAGTGCTCGTGTTGTGGACGCGTCTCAAACCGGAACCCAGTTCCAGCTGGGCCGCTCGATTTTGTTATAGACTCTGTCGACACTCTAGCCTCCGATATAGGATCTATTTCTGACACCTACAAGTTTCTTTCCGAGCTGTTATCCCTCATCCGTGCTCGTTCAAGTAGGAATGCAGCTCCACAGCCGTCCCATATACTCATATCTCGCTAGGTCCTTCTCGTCTCGTCGTCCATGTCCTCTCACCTTCGCCTCTCCTGCCGCTGCTGTGCCAGCCAGGATTCTCTCCCTCCTTGACGCACGTCGTCGCACATCCACCCGCGCTCCTCCTCCACCTCTCCACCGAATATCTTACGCTGCCTCCTCCGCTTTCTCCAGAAACCAAATTCTGGGGCATATTTCTCCCAGTCAGCGAACGTGTGCACGACAGCGAACGATTAATATTCGGCGCAGAGGGAGAGGGAACCGGAGACCATGACGAGCTGGTGGTCGAGGTTATTGTGCGGGGTGACGGTGAAGGTTCGCGGAGACGGGGAGTGGATCGCACACTGCAAGGGTGGTCCCTTTATCGGGGGCCCTGCCCGCTCTCTGAGATGATCGCGCTGAAATCACTATACACACGCAATGTCGTCGCCGAACCACCTGCAAGTTTCCCTCATTTGTTGTGGACATGTATACTGATCAACTGCACAGACCATTCTCGATCCAACACAGAATGTTTCTTTCAACCTCAGTCTAACGGCATCTCAGCAAACTTCCCGAGCTCAAGTGCCTCTTCCGTATGTTCACGATGGTAGATTTTTTCGCTTGATTTAGACCTTCGTCGCTCATAAGCACTAGGGAGAGAAAAGCAATCCCCAGTTCCTGCTGCGATTTTCTACGATCCTGATTCTGCAGATGATATCGACGACGATGATCCTGATGAGGATTTGGATATCTAAGTAAGATACACTCTGAGAGTACTGCTAATGCTCTACAAACTATAATGCGATGCGATGCGTTCGTGCTCCAAAACAGAATGAAAGAATGAAGAGGTTCAAATCATGACCTATGCGTTCCGTCCCCATGAGCTTTCATCGCGGTGACCAGCAAAGTTGGATAGGGCGGAAAGGGAAAAACGACGATTCTTTTTCTTGATCGCATCCGCCGTGAGGAGACTGTCGCGGTGAAGCACCATCGATGCCGACGCAGGTATCGATTCGGAACGCACCGTGCCAGAAACGGCAGTGGGTGTTAGAGAGCGCGAGGACGACAATCTCGGCACTTCTAAGCGCTGACTGGTTGTCGTCTCGGAACCGGCTCCGAAACTGGAAAGAGGGGGAGGTCGCGGATAAAAAGCTAGGGCAGACACAGGTCTTGCTCTGTGGCCAACGTTCACCGGAAGAACAGGGGAGGAAGCCCGAGTAAAGCTGGGCAGGACAGAGAGCGAAAGTCGGCGTTTGGATTTGATTTCTGCCAAAGTTTTTGGACGCGAATGTATCGTGAGGTCGGGCGAAGGCAATTTACGAGCGACGCCATCATTGGAGGCCGCAACATGCCCAGTGGAGCGGGGAGGATGGATACGAATCGTGAGGGTAGTTCTAGTAGTATTGTTGTTCGTTCGAGTACGCGCTAGAGAGGAGTAAGTCTGGGAAGAAAGGATGGGACGCGTCTTGCTTTTTCGAACCTGACGGACAGTTTTGAGCCAAATTGGAGATGAAATGGAGTGGAAAGACGTACGACCAAGCCTGGTGGCGGCGGAAGGGGTAGCGGAAGATGATTGTCCGAGTCGGTGCTATGGCTGGGGAGGAGACTGTCGTAGACTTGTGCTGCAGACGTGTGGCTTTGGATGTCAATGACGTCCGATAATCCATCTGGGAGCAACGATCCGGGACTCCCAACTCTTCGGACATCCACATCGACGTTAACTCCTGCCTTAGCGGGTACCGCCTTTGGCTTGCCACGGAGCAGTTTCTTAAACCTGTCGCTGATCTTCTTCATTTTTCCGATTACGCCGCCCGTTTTAGCTTCCTGGCGACTCGTCAGAGAGTGCGCGTTCTGCGAATAAGTAAAAGATTCTGGCAACTCTTCGTCCTCCAAAGCCAGTGTATTCTCCCGTCCATCGGAGGCAGTCACTGCTGATCCCACCTCATTCTCTGTAGAAAGGAATCCTGCTGGTATCATCGGAGCCATAGATGGGCTATCGGACGCCCACGCAGAAGACATAATGGCCGCGGCGTATTCTGCAGCACTTGTATTGCCGACATCTTCTGACTCGGAGAGGCCGCCGAGAGCAGGGGACGACATTGGGGATGGAAAGGGGGAGGAAGAGATATACGGAGACGGGAAAGACACCACATGCCCATCCACTGTGTTATCAGCGATGGGGGATAATAGAGACAGATCTGGTACATTCGATAACACGGGGGATGCTGGGGAGAGGGATAGGCTCCAAGGACTGGCATCACCGTCAATGGGGGAAAGACGAGGGCTTCTCGGGATGATGAGGTCCAAGTCGAGGCTCATACTATTTTCGGGGCTTGCCGGGAGAGACAGACTGGTCAACATGGGAACTGCAGCGTTGATTTCGATTGACGGGGTACGGTTGACGATGCTAGAGGTGCGTACAGCGAAATTTGCACGCGGGGAAGGACTTGGCGAAGGAGAAGGGTCCAGCATATGTCGATCGTCATATTCACTTCCGTATGAGGTTTCCCAAGATGGCGAGCTGCTACAATCGTAGGAAGACGAGCGGTTGTGTGGTGAAGATTGCGAATTTGCGAAGTGAGGAAAGGAAGATGTGGGCGAGGCAAAGATGATGGGGGATACAGGTGGGTTTGAACGGCGAGGGACACCCAATGATGATGAGGGAGATATTTCAGAGGCAGGTACATGGGAATTACGAGAGCGCGGAGAGGGCGATTCGGAGGAGAAAACGGTTTCTCTCTGGCTTTGGCTTCGGGTACGGACACGGATTTGGTCAGAAATGGAACGAGCGAAGTTGGTGGGTCGAGGTATACGCGTCGGATAATTGTCCCCTACTGCAGAATATTTCGTTCTGAAAGGAAGTGGAGGGAGCTTTGCTGTTACGAGTCGTTCTGGCGATGAGCGGGATGTGTATGTCGTGCCGAAGGAAGTATTCTGAAAGACAGTATAAGACAAGTCGAGACAAGATCCAGGGGAGGGAGGCTTACCGTGGCTATGGACGTGGAAGTATCAGTCTACAGAGGTGTGGGTAATGGGTAAACGAAGACTGCAAGAACAGAGCAACTCACGCGGACCCTTATCAGCTCAGAATCGAGTGAGTCGGCAGGAGTAATAGCGCTATCAGCGGATACAGAAGCAGCGAAGGACATCGTAGAGGGTATTTCGGATTTGTCCATTTGGCTCACAAGGCGCTGCTGAAAGTTGAGGACGTGTTCTAAACGGAGGGAATCGACGGCCGGACGCGAGGCTGGCCAGGCGCCAGGCAATGCTGGGTCTGGGGACGGTGCTGAGCTCATGGTGATGGAGCGCGACAAGGATGGCAGATTTGTGGCAGATCATGAACACGGCCCCGTGAAGTTCCCGTGACTAGTAAAGTTCTTCAAGACTTTGAATGAAACTTGATGTTTCAAGCAACTTTCAAGCTCCTCTCAGTCAGCTTTCTCGGGCTCGGGCTTGTGCTGGTTTGCCAATCTTCAATACACAAAGATGGCAGATACATAGCTCATGATCAGGTCTCTGGCCCTGAACCTCAACCGCGACAATTGCAACATCCGTTTACAATTTACAATGTAGAGTCGAAACAGGTCGAAACAGCTAGCGCTAGCCGAGTTTCGCTGCCCCAGGTTTCTGACAGTTTCTGATATTCCGTTGGAAAACGATAATCACAGCGCTACAAAACCGTGTTGTGGGTCCAACGGATCGGCGAGCCTCCTTTCCCCAACATGTCGTACACCCTTGTCGCGGTGACCCTGCTATCGGCTACGGTATACTACCGGTTCTCCTATGGTCTCCGTGTATTTCGCGCCCTTTCCTCACTTACAGAACACTAATGGATGCCAAAGCATAAATCATATTCCTGGATTAAGGCCTTTGTTTGCGCCAATGAGCCTATTCGGCGCTGCCTTCGGAACCCGATGGTGGAATCCTGGAATGAATTGGCCTTGGGAATGGCGCAAAGCCGGTTCATCTCTACCCTTTCGACGAAGTCCACCTACTAAACTGTAGTCTCGTCAGTGTTTTTTAATCACACCCATGATGTGATATCTATCATCCCTGTGTTATCCGGCGGCTCTTCAGTTTACACATGCTCTACACATGTTGTGAAACAGATCTTTGCTACGGAAGGCAAGACCCAGTTGTTTAAACTCGAAGAATTGTGGCCAGACTGCTTGAAGATAAATGGCTTACAGACTGTAAGCCATTTATCTTCAGTTATTGTGCCTTTCTCATCTCATTACCACAGTCTATGGGGAGAGAACCTTGTGGCAGCAAGTGGGGATGCGTGGACAAGGCATATGTGTGTGTGGCCCTAGCATTGACTGCCAAAACGTGCACTCCTTTCCCTGGGCCCGTTGATATCCGGAGATTAACATGTAAACGCTAGGTACACTCTGGTTGTCGCGGAAACCATTGCGACATATCGAGAGATGATTAACATAGGAAACTAGAGTGATAAAGACGAGACCGTGGTCGCCGATTTCAACCGCTTGTCGCGAAAGGTCGGTGTGTATTCTTGGATGAACGGGATTTTCTGAAGATATTATAACTCGCATTAATCTTGATCGCTCGCTGCGGGTCTAGGATACCCATGCCATGGAATCCTCCAATCGATGGCAATGGCCTGACCTTTGCAAGATCGCTGACCACTGTCACCAAAACTGTCATCCCGCGAATAATTATTCCTTTGTGGTTTTGACAAACTTCCAATAAATAACGCTCAAAGCACGACATAATTATCAATCAGGATATCCCCCTGACCTTGCGACAGCATCCGGATGATTGGACAAGCCTGGTCCGGGCTTGGTTCCTTCATGCACACCTTGATCGAAAACTAAAAGGCGGATTTACAAGATGCAGGTAACGCAAATGACAAACAACGAGGAGATATACTGTCACGTTTAGTCGCCGCCATGGAATCGGACGGTAAACTGAACCTCGATGAGCAAGAAGTTCTAGGGAATATATTCACCCTTATGTTTGCCGGCCATGGTTTGTCCTAATTTTCGGTAGCATCTCACCTCTGACCAGAGACTTCAGAGACCACCGCCTCCGCTGTTACTGCTACCCTCGGATATCTAGCGATCTACGAGGAAGAGCAAGAAAAGGCGTACGAAGAGATTAGCAAAGCACTTCCTCGGTCTGCTGATCTTGTACGATATCTTTGTTTCGTTCTGTAAGAGATTTTGACAATATTGTTTCAGACGCTGGATGACCTCCAAAACCTTTACCACCTTCTGGCTTGTTTCCATGAAGCCTCGCGAATTTATCGTGCATTCTCCAACCTCAATGCACCCATCGCTTTCAGTCATTTCCTCCTCCCAGCTTCCGGTTTTGGAATCATTAGAGAGCTCACCGAAAACATCGCGATTACGGTTACACGACTGGCGAAGCAACGAATAGCCCTCCAGAAGGGAACACTGGTCGTCATTGACATTATTGCTATTCGTGCGCTGGGACCAAAAAAAGGCATGCTTGATTGATGATTTATTTCGCACACCACAACCCAAACGTCTCTTCCAAACCCGATGTATTCCGTCCAGCTACATGGTACGGGATGCCGGAGCACGATATCTCCATGTTTGGTGGGTTTCCCCGTTGAATTAACGTTGCATGAGCGTTGATTGGCATGCAGGTGCGGGCCCTCGCGCATGTGTTTGCAAGAAGTTTAGTCAGATTGAAGCTCTCTGTTTCTTGTTTTTATTTCTGCGGGATTGGAAAATCACTGTCCCTCTTCGTGACGGAGAAACTCGTGGGCAGTACGAACAGCGCGTAATGGGCAAGGTAGGCATGGTTGGGTTGGGCCTTGGCGTCGAACCTTTATCTTTGGAATTATCCAGACGTCACAATTAGAGGCGTGGTTTGGTGTATTTGAACTTGGTTTCGCCGACGAATTTATGGGTGCCACGAATGTTCAATTTGTCTCAAATCTAGATTGAGTATTCTAGTCCAGTTCTATCGCACATCGAAGCTATCTAGAGGAATGAGCGCCTTTCGACAGAATGTTCCGAAGAGATCGCAGAAATAATCGTAATTTTAAAGAGTGCCCTTGACAGCGCCGTCAACGCTCTCTGCAAAGTAAGAGATGTTAGACGCGTTGAGACCCGCCATCGAAATACGTCCGTCGGCAGTCATGTAAACGTGGGCTTTTTCGGCGAGAGCGACGGTCTGAGCCTTCTTCAGACCGGTGAAGCTGAGATGATACATGGTCAGCCCACGTCGTTTGGCGTGGAGAAGAAAAGTACCTGAACATGCCAATCTGGCTCTTGATGTGGCCCCATTCGCCCGGAGTTTTGAGGTCGTTGGTCAATATATTGTAAAGGTTCTCTCTCATAGTGATGATCCTGTCGGCCATTCCCTTCACCTCACGCTCCCACTGGGCGTAAAGCTCTTCATTGCTCAAGATGGTGTTGGCAATGCGAGCACCGTGGGCGGGAGGGTTCGAGTACATCGGACGGATAATGATCTTCAGTTGGCTGTCAACGCGCGCCTTCTCATCGGGATCGGCGGTGACCAAGGAGAAGGCTCCGACACGCTCGCCATAAAGACCCATGTTCTTGGCGAAAGACTGGCAGAGTGCGACCTGGTGGCCCTGCGAAACGAAGTGACGAACGGCGAAGGCGTCGCGGGAAGTCGAGCCAGAAGCAAAGCCCTGGTACGCCATGTCGAAGAAGGGGAAAAGTTTACGCTCCTTGCAGATGTCCGAAATCTCCGCCCATTGTTCGGGGGTGGGGTCAACTCCGGTGGGGTTGTGGGCACACGCATGGAGAAGTACGACGGAGTGTTCCGGAGCTTTGGTCTAGACCCAGTTTCGTCGTTAGCAGGTTGCCCCGAAGATCCAACTGAAGTAAAACTGACCAGCAGGTCCGTCTTGAGTGCCTCAAAGTTCAAGCCAAGGGTGGTAGGGTCGAAATAGCTATAGTTGCGGACTTCGAAGCCTGAGTCGCGGAAAATAGGAACGTGGTTTCCCCACGAAGGCGAGGGGAGATAGACGACCTTAGAGTGGGGATAGTGCCGGGCCAAAAAGGCGGCGCCGATTCTGAGTGCACCGGTGCCGGAGATGGACTGGGTTGCGGAAATCTTTTCGAGAGTCAGATTATGCTGTGAATGAGAGACCATTGGCAGCGTACAGAGCCAGCCTTCAACGGGGCACTGTCGGCGCCATATGCGAGCTTGACGGCGTTCTTGGTGAACTCAGCAAGACCGGTGATGGGGAGATACTCCTTGTCGGGTTGGGAGGCTTCGAGGATGGACTCAGCCTGTTGACGTGTCAGGGCACTGGGGAATTCGTTCAAGACATTTGCGCGCCTTTTTGACACAGCCAAGGACGTAGGGCTTCCCTTGGTCGTCCCTGTACGCGCCGACACCGAGATTAATTTTGCGAGGATCCTTGTCCGCCTTGAATGCCTCGGAAACACCTAGAATTGGGTCGGGGGGCCCGGCCGGGACAGCGGACCAGGTCGAAAGGGAGCGTAGGACGCCGGCGCCAACGCCAGCGGTGCGGCGGGTGAAAGTGGCGGCGAGCATGGAGGGAGGTAGAAGAAAAGGTTAAGCGGACTGTTCCGATTCCTGCAAATGTTATGAAGTGATCTGAAGTGATCCGGTCCAAGTTAGATCCGATTCGCGTCAATCCAATCTCGATTGGGTTGCAATTGACTCGCGATTTCTTGACTCGACGCTGTAATTCTTTCTTCCTTCCATCATGGCCGACCCCCAACAGTAAGAATCGATATCGATATCGAGACAAATCGATCTCACTCTCTCGCCTCAGAGTCGAAGAGCCGGTCGTAGACGACGCCAATGCCGGTCCATCTAAAAACGAACTCAAAAAGCGCCAAAAGGCACTTGAAAAAGAACAGAAAGCCGCAGAAAGGGCTGCCAAACAACAGGAACTCGCTGCTCAGAAAGCCGCCGCTGAAGTCGTCCGTCCTAGTCGCCATCGTTGGAAACAATGGCCAACTGACTTGATCGATGTAGGATTACGCGACTGAATTCTACGGTCCTCTGCCCCTCCACCAGTCGCAGACGCGTCCTCAGCTTCCCCGTGCCCAAATATCTTCCTTTTCAGCACGCGATGGAGAAACAGTTTTGTTCCGTGCTCGTGTGCAGACCTCGCGAGCGCAGGGAAACAAGATGGTTTTCCTTAATCTTCGTCAACGTTCGGACTCGGTACAGGCTCTAGTACTCGTCGCTCCGGAAAAAGTTTCCAAACAAATGGTGAAATGGACTGCGGGCTTGGCCGACGAGAGCATCGTCCTTGTCCAAGGCGTCGTCCGTAAGAGTCCCGAGCCGATCAAGAGTGCAAGTGTTCAAGATGTCGAGATACATGTTTCCCAGGTGAGTTGGTCTGCATGTTGAATTGAATTCAACCAAATTGTCATCGTAGGTGCATCTCATCTCCGGAATTGAAGGACGGCTTCCGTTCACATTGGAGGATGCTTCTCGCGCCGACACCGAGGAAGTGATTTACGACGCCGATGGCAAGCCGCAACAATTCAACCGGGTTTTACTCGACACGCGACTCAATAGCCGAGTGATCGACCTTCGAGCACGTCCAAGCTTCTATATCCACCACACTCGCTGATATTCGATCTAGACGCCGACAAATCAAGCGGTTTTCAAACTTCAATCTGCAATCGGCGACCTCTTCCGTCAATTCCTCTCCAGCAATGGCTTCTTGGAAATTCACAGCCCGAAACTCCAAGGTGCTGCAACCGAGTCAGGAGCCTCCGTGTTCAAAGTCAGCTATTTTAAAGGTAGGAACCTCCGCTTGTTATAGTTAGATAGAATCTTAATGACACCGTGCGCAGGAAATGCTTTCCTGGCGCAATCTCCGCAGCTCGCGAAACAAATGGCCATCGCAGCGGATTTTGAGCGGGTGTATGAAATCGGCCCCGTATTCCGTGCTGAAGATTCCAACACCCATCGCCATCTCACCGAGTTCATGGGACTCGATCTAGAGATGACCATCGAAGAACATTATCACGAAGTCATGGAGCTGCTCGATAACCTCTTTTTGAGCATCTTCCGTGGCCTCCGGGAAAAATACAGTAATGAAATTGCGATCGTGGGGAAGCAATTCCCGGCCGATGAGTTCAAATGGAGGGAAGGTCCTGAAGGCACCCTCAAATTGACGTTCCGGCAAGCTATCGATATTCTTGTCGAGGACGGGGTGCCCAGAGAAACTTTGGATGACATCAAGTGCGACCTTTGGTTCTTTTTCGAAATCGTTGAGACTGAATGATGAATTTAGCACGGAGAACGAAAAGAGACTTGGCCGTCTCGTCAAAGCGAAATATGACACCGATTATTTCATTATTGACAAGTTCCCCATGGAACTTCGTCCCTTCTACACGATGCCGGACTCGGAAGACCCGGCAAGTGGATATAAAGTTGACTCGCGTATTGAAACCTCATCATTTCTTTCCTAGACGCTGTCCAATTCGTATGATTTCTTCATGCGTGGCGAGGAGATTCTTTCGGGGGCCCAGCGTATCCACGACCCCGCTCTGCTTGCGGACAAGATGCGCAGTAAAGGCGTCGAACCCGACTCCATGAAAGCCTATATTGATGCCTTCCGTATGGGCTGTGCGCCCCACGGCGGAGGAGGAATCGGTTTAGAGCGGGTGCTGATGCTGTTCTTGAAGCTGAACAACATCCGTCGGGCATCCATGTTCCCAAGAGATCCGAAGAGATTGGATCCCTGAGTTTGTACGACGTCCTGTAGACAAAGTGGCGAATTTCTTTAGATCCGTTTACTCCCCACCGTTTCAAACCCCGCTCCGAATAGCGGTAAATCGACACCATTTATGCTGTCGATTTATCTAAATCCGGCCCCAATTCGTTTCAAAAACAAGGTATATATATCTATTAGAAGAGGGAGCGAGCAGCCTGCAGACTGCCCGCCTCGACCCATGCTCATCCCGAGTTTTCGACTGCATGGTCGCGATGTGAATGGCGGCGTCGCACCTTTTGGAGATGGGACCTCCACCGCAGACTCGCAGCACCCCGAGAAAAACAGAGGACCGGTCGATGCCACCCCTGGAGTGCACAGGTTCATTGGCGTAATATCAGTGGCCGTAGTAATCCTTCTGGTATTCTCGCTGTGGCTAGCGAGGCGGAAGATACGGATACTCTTCGGCGGAAAGTCGAGCTCAGCGATTCAAGAGGGAGACAAGAACTTGGATCCTGTGAGCGCAGCTCCTGAACACATTCCAACGAGGAATATAAACAATCCGCCGCGAATGAAACGAGTGACCAAAGGTCCGCGATAAATCGTATCCGTTTAGAACTTAGTACTTAGATTCAACCGTGATTTATCAGAACATTTGAAGGCCGCGAATCCCGATTTACAGCCATCTAGGCAGTCGGACGCCAGAGATGCAGCTGTTACTCGACAAGTTTCCGAGAGTTATCACTAATAGTGGCCCGCGCTCCTGTACAAAAATCCATTCGTTATTGAAAGCAGTCTTGACCGTATGTGGCAAGAAAGATACCAAAACCGTAAGTGTTTGGGGGTGTCTTTGGGTGAATGCATTCAGAAATTGGCTGTGCGTCGGGCCTGATCATAGAGGACCACTAGAAATTATACAAGACTGTGCAGCAACTAAGACTACGCATGAATCCGACTTCGTGTCGTCCGCGCCTACCAGTTCATGAGATCGCACAAAACCATTGCCGCCTTCATCGTTTCCTCGTCGTGCTGCCCTCCTTTCAATACAGCGCGCTTCTCATGAATGGTGCCGGTCCGGGATGAATCGCAGGACCTCGGGGGCGTTACTGCCTCCTCAACCTCCACATCCGTATCGTCTCCAACGTCGTGAAGTAACTCGGGTATATTCTCCTCATGCTTGGCAGTAAGACGGCTGCGCGCACACGCCCATTCGAGGGTGCGCGTACGTTTTCCCTGACCGAACTCGACGTAGTCGCGCGCGAAAGGGCTGGAAGGAGGGGCGATGGGGGAAGACGCCATGTTTGCCCAAAGGGGGGCGTGTGAGTTGTGGCGGCGCGATGGCGTGCGGGGCGGTGGGATGTATAATTCGGAGCGCGATGCGACGCGGTCGAGGGAGGGGCGTCTAGACGCGCAAGTAGAGGACGTCGACGCGGATCTGGTGCTCGCAGAGGACGACTTTGGGTGTCGATGGGTATTAGTGCTGTCCTTTGTAGTAGTGGTGTTGCGTGTGCGGCTTCGGAGCGGTTGAAGCTGTTTCTGAGTAGGACGGTGACGCGAGGTCGCCTTGCGTTTACTCTGGAACCAGCTCGTAACTGCGTTTACTTCCCTGCAAGAAAAAATCTCAGCAACTGGTCTCAAGTGAAGGTGAGATGGACGCCGTACATATCTGTGTCTATAGCTACAAGTCGACGTTCCTCGATAGTTGGGTGGGTGTTGTTGTGGAATAGCTGTTCGAGGACCGCGATTTGAGTGTTGGTGAATTGAGGACGGGGTCTAGATGTGGAGACCGCAGCGTGATCTAAGGTCACTGAAGGGCTGGCATAGGAATGGATAGTACGAGGCATTGGGGTAAACGCGTTTACTGGGGCAGGAATGGTTTGGATGTGGTGAACGCGACGCGACTCACGTGCCTCGTGTTCATGAATTGATCAACGCGTCGTTAGCGCGCGTTGGCCGCGGTCAACTCCATCAAGCCGCGCCCAAGCCGCGATGTTCGTTGGTTCTCCGTTTAAATTTCAACAGTGGCCATTTACCAAAGGACGCTTGCAGTCAACAACCACGGACACAGAAAATATAATTCTGACTACCAAACGATGCGCGCGCCAATGTACAATAACGAGGCAGCAAGAAGTAAACCATCTACCTGTAGAACAAACGCTGCGTTGCTCTTTACAGACGAAGACGCTGAAGCAGAATCAGCTTCCGGGGAGATACTCGACACTGAGCTAGTCTTGCTGAGACTCGCGCTCGACGTAATCGTGGACAGGTCAGTCTGGGTTGACGAGTGAGTACCACTCGACGATGCAGCAACCGAAGTGCTCGTCCTGGGTATCACGGTCTGTGTCTGATACCAGCTTTGCCACTCCGGGGGATTTGTAAGAGCTGCGTTGCGGCAAGGTTAGTCTCGCAAAACAAACGAACGAAAGGAAGATACATACGGTTAAAAGTCACCGTGTGGGAGTCGATAACCGTGGTCGTTGGTGCTCCGGGCGACAGCGAGGGCACACAGCTCGTCGCCGTGACGAGGTCGGTGTACCCGTCGACACACCAGTACATACACCAGCCGACCCTCTCGGGGATGCCCTGATTCTGGACCTGGCATCGATCCCAGCAGCTCGGAGCGAGCGCCGACTGCGCGGGAGTCGCGTCTTTACGCACGCAGTCGAGGTTGCAGTACGGAATGCAGGTGGTATTGATTTGGCCGGGCAGGAAGGTCCCCGTCGGTGTTGTGATTTGGCAGTTGCAGCCCACCAGGCAGGGTATGTCGAAGGACTGGAAGGGCGGCTTCCCGTCGATGCTGTCCTCGCATATCAGAGGATTGGGTACTGATTGCGCTGCGGTCAAGAGGAATAACAATGATAGCGCTGCTGCGCTTGCAAGGGGTCGCATACCAGTGGCGCGGAAGACCTCAGGCACTCGAGTCAACGCGAAGCTGTACTCAAATAGGTTCGAAAACCCGCGAGGTAGAATTTCCGTGGAAAACCAGATATAGGGAAAGATCCTGATCCAATCAGTCTTCGTGTCGGGACCGTACGCGTCCAAATTGCCGACAAAGGCCTCGAGAGTATGCGTCCAAATTATGAAATGAGAAATATTACAACATATCTTGTGGGATAGATCGACAATTCACTGCACCAACGACGGACTGCAAAGCTGCACGTTCGTCCCCGTCCAATATTTAATGCCTCCGGGACCTCCGCTGCCTGTCCGAGTTACCATGCCCAATCGCGCTAGTGGGCATCGCGTTCCCTTCGAGAGCCGCAGCGATGACCTCGGCAGGTAGATCGATGTGCACCCCGTCCTGATACGTGAACGCATCCAGCGGCGAGTACGCCGGCGGGTCTCGCCTGACAAGCGTCTCGGCAGGTAGTCGGTCGTCAAGTTCACGGCTCGAGTGACTCCCGCCGCTCGACGACCGCCGGTGGGAAGAAAGCGCCTGCAAACGGATGTCAAGCACATTAGGCGTGGGCGGGTTGGGTGTCATTGGAGACTCAGGGGGAGGCGGGTGTACCTGGATGGTCAATTCCGAGCCTGAGTCGGACAACGATGATGCGGCCATGTGAGTGAGGGAGGGACGGTGACGCCGAGGCGTGCTAAACGGGTTTCGCGCACCTGCGGGAGCGTCCGGTGAGAGGGAGCGTGAGGAGGCCGCGGGAGAGGAGGGGGAGGAGCGCTCGTCTTCGTTGACTTCCTCGACGTCGCTTGGTAGATTAGTGTTTGGGGGAGCGTGGAATGGCAAATCCGTGGGGGAAATGTATCTCCGCGATGTCGATGGCCCAGGAGCATTGATATCCGGCGCATCCTCGATGATGGGGGTTATTGGCGGCGGAGGAGTCATCGGGGCGTCGTGGAACGACGAAGTTCGCAGAGGAGAAGAGACCTGCCCACCAGGACCCTTTGGTCGACGCGATCGATGAGATGAACGCCGGGGCAGCGGAGAGGGAGAGGATGGGCTGGGCGTGCCATCGGCTCTTGCCCGGACACGACCACCGACATCGAGCAGGATGCTGCCTCGTTCACTGCCATACGCCGGTGGCGGTGCCAGGGTTCCGACGCTCGGTGCAAGACCCCACTTCTTGACGTTGGCCTCGATGAACACGAACCCCGCTTGCCCAAGGTTGACGTGTACGCTGCAGGGACCGTCGGCACCTATTGTCGGGAAAAGATTCCATCGGCTCAGACCGACAAACGCGTCCTCGAGTTTCCGTCCATTTCGAGTGAAGAATACGGTCCCACTGCGCGGGCGATAGCCCAGCCCAAGGACGTCACCCTCTTTGAGCGGAGGCCCGAATTGGGACGCGGTGAACGGATAGTTGTGAGACTTGTCGCCGTTGGAGTGATAAGCCACAGAGTAGCGGTTGAGACCCGGAAGCCGGAATGCAGGGTAGGGCTTCGTAGCCAACCCTACCGCCACGGTGGTGGACTCGGGGAGGTCAAACATCTTGACCTCCCAATAGTAGACCTCGTTCAGCTTGGGAAGGGGAAGGTTGGACTGGACACAGGACGATGAGGCAGGATCGGGAAGGAATGTGATCTCTGTGCGGGCGTGGACGATGAGGGAGTTGACTGTTTCATAGTCAGGCTCGAACGACCAGGCGGACACGCCCTTCTCCTGGATGGATAGGAACTGGGAAAGAGTGATGTCTGTTGGGAGAGAGTTGGGTAGATATTGAATCTGGAAGTCTGGAGAAGACGGGATGAGCGATAGAGACACAAGCTGCATAGGCTACGAACCTCGTGCGCGCAGATAAGCCTGGCGAGCACTGTCACTGACGCTCTCAAGCCAACGAGACTCCAGACCATCGAAGCCGCCGTCGCCGTCGAGGAAGTCCTCTCTGCTCATGTCGACGGGGCCGTCGCTGTCGCGGAGCATGATACCGCGCCTCCGGCGAAGGAGCAGAGCGCATACGAGGACGAGGAATAGAATAAATAAAAGGGTGGTCAAGATTATGAGCAAGGGCAACAAGACGAAGAGAGTGTCAGGGGGCATGTTTCCGCCGTCTCCGCCGTCTGGTATGGTTCTGCCGTCGCGGAACTGAGTCATGATAGACTGGCCGCCTTGGTCGGGCTGGCCATCGTCGTGCAAGTAGGACATGAGAGAGATTGGGACGTGTGACGTGTGACTGAATCAATCTAAGCAAGCGACCTCACTGCCCGACTGCTGCATATCATCTGGTACAGGACTGTAATCTCATTCACGAGTTCCCAAGGCACCACAGACCTTATCATGCAAACAACAACTCCACGTCGTAGGACATCTCGTCGCAGAGCGGGATCCCATCTACCTCCTCACCACGACAACCATGAAGCCGCTCTCTATGCAATCCGCGCAATGCTCCGCGGCAGAACAGGATACGATGCCTTCCCCGTCTCCTTTCGCCTCATCGTACTGGACACAAAACTCAGTGTAACTCGTGCACTGCAATGTCTCCTGGCAAACAGTCCGTTCTATCAGTCTCATTGCATCCGCCCTGTTAATTCGGTCCAAAGATGTCGTTTCCGCGCCCCTCTGGAACAGCGAGAAATCAGCGTTCGCCGGCATGCTCACAGTCCTCGACATCATCCATCTCATCCAGTACTACTACAAGACGGCCGTCGATTACGACAATGCCAAGACAGACGTCGACAAGTTCCGCCTCGAATCTCTGAGAGGTATTGCCATCCAACTAATTAACTAATACATATCTCATGGCGCCCAAGAGATCGAGAAGAATCTGGGCGTAGCTGAGCCACCTCTTCTCAGCGAACACCCCAACAGCTCTATGCTCGACGCCGCCAAGGTTCTGATGCAAACACACGCCCGGCGGCTGCCATTATTGGACAAGGACACTGAAACAGGTCACGAAGTCATCGTTTCAGTCCTCACCCAGTACCGCCTGCTCAAGTTCATCGCCCTCAATGTCTGGCGCTCAATTTTTTTTTTTTCACTTCAATACTTACGCAGAATACAGTGTCCCTCTGAAATTCAGCAGCTTCATCTGCCCCTGCGCAAATTGAAGATCGGCACGTATGTCAGTTCCTCTGGCATAAGCCCGTTTCACCCCATCGCAACTGCAACTCTCAATACGCCCGTTTTCGATGTCGTACACATGTTTTCTGAACGCTCAATATCCGCAGTTCCCATCATCGATGAGGACGGGATCGTGGTCGACATGTACGAGACTGTGGACGTAATGGTACGCCGCTGGCTCTATGTTCCCAAGATTATCGCTCATTTGAACGCCACCAGACACTTGTACGCTTGGGGGTTTACCAGAACCTGGATCTCACCGTCGCGGAGGCCCTCAAGACCCGATCACCCGACTTTCTTGGTGTCGTCATCTGCACGGCGTCCGACTCCCTGCGGACGCTGATGGAGCTCATCAAGAAACGGCGGGTCCATCGGCTCGTGGTTGTGGAAGGCGAGGTTCGGCTTGATTTCGCATTTCCCTTCCCTCGCTAACGCAAAAATCAAGGAGGAAGAGAAGGCGGGCGGCAAGAAAGGGCGCCTTCTGGGGATAATAACACTTTCAGATGTACTGCGATATCTTGTAGGTGACCAGGACATCGGTGAGGGCAACGAGGAACCGCAACGGCAATCTTCAGCCTAGTTTCGGAGCTGGCGCTGTGTATTTTTATGGAGGGATGTTGTACTAATAGTTTAAGTCGCTGTTGTAGTGCTTTTAAATTGTTATCGCGCATAGATTTACAGTCGATCCAGTTGCGAGCCTGAATTACAAGCCTGCGAGCCTGGGGCCATCAAATATTAGATCAGTTGGCTCTAATCTGATATCAATTGGCTATCTAATCTACGCAGCCACATCTCTCTGCTCTTCCGCTCCTTCGACATCAAAGCATCCAATTGCCCTGCTCATCCCCGACGTCGTCTATTTCGACGCGTTTCCTGGGCCCCTGGTTCCGGTGTAAGTATTCTACAGAGGGATGTTTTTTCCATAATAGTTAGTCGTTGTAGTTGTACTCTGTGCTTTTCAACGAGAGCAACAAGGAACCGCTACGGCAATCTTCAGCTTCTGGCTCTGCATTCTTACGGAGGGATGTTGCACCAATGCCTGCTATTATAGTGCTTTTCAAACGCGCATATCTACGATTAACCGACCATCACATCCATTATGTCCCCTTTCTTCCGCTCCCACCAAGTATCCTACACGAAACAAATCAATGCGCCATTGGAGACCGTGCTCGCGTTTCTCCACGACCCGCCTGCGCTCATGGGGCTCAGCCCCGTCATCGTAAACGTCGTGGTCGACCCCAAAGACCCGACAAAGTACACGATTCAAGACACCTTTGTTATGCCGTTCGGATACCGGACCACCATCACATACACGGCGAAAATAACGTTGCATGATGACGGGATGAGGGCGGAAAGCGCCGCTGGGGCAGGGACGCGCACTGTGGTCCGAACTACCGTGCGCGCGATTTCAGAGGGAGTAACGGAAGTGGTCGAAGTTACAACGATGCATGTGCGAAATCCGAACCATTGAAATTGGGGTCAATTCTGATGGCTTCATCACTGCAGTGCTTTTTTCTGTTTCTACCTTTTGTACGCGGAGTTATCGACAAAGCGCACAACGAGACACTCGACCGACTGGCCGTCAAGCTGGAGAACCCGCCGCCGGCTTGAGTTGTCCAGCTCTTCGTGCTTCCTGTTTATCTTCTGCCTTGTATAGCCAAGAAAATCATGAATTTACTGCTCCTCGCTGCCGTCTTTGCTCTGATTCTCGTTCTCTGGATGGCCACACGGTCCTCAGACCCGTATGGTGAGTTCCACCTCGGCTTGAACAAGCTTCCGGGCGACGACATGCCTCGGACCGAATGGTTAAACATGGGGTACTGGAAAGTACACATAATTCCCCAGTTTCGAGACGCTGTCGTGAACATCAGGATAGGATACCAATGTCTTTCCGCAAGCTTGCGAAGGTGTGGCGATTCTTAGCCCAGTCTGCACCCTGATTCACTGGGCGCAGCTCTGGCGCTGAAGCTGGTCCAAGCAGCACGGTGTAAACCCGGGGGATGCGTGTTAGGTTGGTGCTATCACCCTGCTCATTTATTTCTTCATTGAATTTTTCCTGTACTTTAGACGTCGGTCACGGCACGGGCGAATCGCTCATATTCCTACTCACGCACCCCTCCGTGGCGCGCCCCTCGCACCTCACAGGCATCACGAGCCTCGCGTCGCACCACCAGCGTTCGCAAGCCCGCGTCGCACGCCTCAACCAAACCGTGCCCGTCGACCTGCACGCCGGAGACGCCGTATATCGCCCGGGCGCCCACAAACACCCGTTCGACCCGTCGTCGTCAGATAAATTTGACACAATCCTCGCGCTGGACTGCGCATACCACTTCCGCTCGCGCGCCGAGTTCCTGCGGCAGGCGTACGGGCGACTGCGCCCCGGCGGTGCTGTTACGCTTGCGGACATCTGCTTCGTAGACGGAGCACTCCAAACGAGGTGGACGCGGCTTGTGATGGCGCTAGTCGGGCTCATGCCGCGCGAAAATAGGGTCAGTGCACCAACGATGACGAACGATCCGTATTAATGTCTCCGCAGATCTCCATGGACGAGTATATTGCGCAGATGCGCCAAATTGGGTTTACTGAGGTGGAGTTGGAGGATATCACGCAGGATGTCTTCCCTGGGTTCATATCCTTCTTGGCAACGCGGGGGACAGGGTGGTGGATTTTCAGCAGAGTATTTAAAATTGTGTGTGGATCTGGGGCGCGATTTGTCTTAGTACGGGGAAACCGCAAGAGTGCGGAGATCTAATCTAATCTACTGGCGTTTCAAGACGACCGGCTGAGGTCATCCTTCTTTGCTTTCCACCAACTACCACAAGCGGCATTCCTGGCCTCCACTTTGCCTATTACTTAGGCCGGCTCGCCTCATCCTAGCTTTACTTCTGCCTCGTACCTCTAGGAATGCTTCAATCAGTGCTAATACCCCGTTACGAGGAACGAGCATCGCCGTCGCCGCACACAGTCTATGAGATTCGAGTAAAGGCAAATGTCCGCGACTGGTCCATCTGGCACCGTTATTCCGAGTTCGACGACCTACACAGCGCCCTCAAGGACGCTTGTGGCGAGCCACCCGCCCCGCTCCCTTCGAAACACTCCCTCTCCATCTTCCGCTCCCACTCTGACCCCAAACTCCTCGAGGAGCGCCGCACGGGCCTTGAGACGTATCTGCGCGCCATCGTCAGCGCCAAGGACGACAAGTGGCGCGAGACCTTCGCCTTCAAGGAGTTCCTCGGCATCCCGATCGGGAAGCAGGGTGGCGAATTTGGGGGAAGCGAGCGGCAGTTTACGCTTGCGTCGTGGCTCGACGAGCATATTGACCTCCAGACACGTATCCGCGATGTCCGCGCGGACCTCAACAAGCGCGATGCGCTTTCGGACATCGGGGACCCCAACGGTGCGCACACGAGTAATGTCGCGGCAAAGAAGAAGCTCGCGGGCATCATTACGCGCGTCGGGAGGCTTGCCACGGGGTTGCAGGAACTCGCCATGGGCGGCATGAGCGAGGGCGAGCTGCAACGGCGGACGGACATGATTGCCCGGCTGAGAGACGATTGCGAGAAGTAATTTCCTCTCTCTCGCTTGTAATGATTTGTCTGAGCACTTGCGTAGGCTGGGGAAGATGGTCACTGTTGCACGCTTGACGAGCCGCGTAGACGGTGGTTCCGCTTCTGCGCGGAATCCCGCACCCGACTCGGACCGCGAGGCGCTGATGGGAGGCACGTCAAGGTCCCCCCCGCGCGGAGGCAGGTCGTTCGGTCGGGTCTTTGGCGCCGCCGCCAAACCGCAAGAGACCGAAGAGACGCGGCCACTGGATGACCACGGGCTGTTTATGCTGCAAGAGCAAAAGATGCAGCAGCAAGATGTCGATGTGTCGCAGTTGACGGCCGTCCTGCAGCGCCAACGGCATCTTGGCGAGGCAATATCGAACGAGCTCCAGATACAGATTGAGCTGCTGGA
This sequence comes from Mycena albidolilacea, assembly GCA_029282495.1. NCBI lineage: Eukaryota > Fungi > Basidiomycota > Agaricomycetes > Agaricales > Mycenaceae > Mycena > Mycena albidolilacea. Next base: position 2,834,218 of record JARIHO010000005.1, on the reverse strand, counting down.
TGACCTTGCGAACCAGGTAGATGCGACGTCGGGCAAGATAGCGTCGACGAATCGGGAGATGGGCAGGCTACGATGAGGGGATTGCATTGGGACAGTGCTAGGTAATACACGATGGTGTCTATATAGTGTTTGGATTAATATCTATTGTACGAGGTGTAGAGTACAAAGAGTATAAGGTGCTAATTTTGTTCGCCCAATAAAAACCCTCCTACCCCCTGCGATGCATAAGTACGCGGATAAAAGGAGAGAACAGAGACGCGAACCTCGTAACATGCAATCATTATCCCGCAGGCAGGCGCGATCTTCGCTACGCGGGGAAATAACCCTGCAAACAGCGATGATGCACCTTCTGTCCGCACTATGCGGAGGAGGAGTGGTATGCTTGAGCTTTTTGCAGACGGCTTGGACATGATTAAAGCTTGTCGTCGCGTCTTGAGGACATCGAAGGGGTTCGTTACAAGGGCGGCTGACATGCCACTGAACGCGCCAGAAAAGAACGCGACTCCAGCACCGGTCAGACCGTGCCGTCGAAACGTGCTCTTGCTGGTCTCGTACCCGGCCCAGTAGAGCCCAGAGAACGGCACGTCTCGCCAGAGAGTCGCACCGAGGCCGCGCCAGAGAAAGCGCACACCCTGGTCGTGCACCTGACCTCGGACGCACCGCAGGACGGAACGTAGAGTATTCGGGCTGAGGGGATTTGCCGGGGTGGACTGGAGGTTTGTGCGCACTAGCTCCAGCGGAGACATGATGGTTGTGATCGTGGAGCGGGCCAGGATGCCCGCAGAGAGGGGGACGACAGCAGCCGGCAGCAGCGGCGGCAACACGACATTTAGTAAATGGTCGTAGGTCAGCATGTATGAGGTCGACGAAGGGACACCGATGACTCTGCACAAGTTGAGTAGTGTTATTTTCCAGTAAGAGAAGACCTACAAGGTAGTTCCAGCGCCCTTCCAGAGCCCGCGGATGCCCTCTGCGCGCCAGACATGGCGAACAGCGTCCGAAAAACCCTTGACGGGTTCCGCCCGGAACAAGCCACGGTCCCAGACGCACACGAGCTGCTCTGCTGCCAGGGGCCGAGCCATAGATGACATGTTGCGGACGCACTGGACGCTTGGGGGTTGGCAGCATACATTGGGCGAAGGCCGGGACCGTACTGGCTGGGTCTGTAACCGCGTCTTGACGACGTCGAAGGGAGTCACTAGACAATCTGTTAACACAGTAACGCAATAGAATAGGTACTTACTCGTCAAGGCGGTCATCGTCGAGCCTGTACCGGCGGCGACGATTTTTGCATTGAGCTCCTTCATGGTTAACGGCAAAGACCCATATTGTCACGCGTCTCACTCCAATCTTCCGGCCGCGGTCGGCCGGGTTTCCCGAACCTTCCTTTCCCCATACGAAAAAAATAGCTGCTCCCCTCTTGGACGCGTAGTCGCGTAAAATACACATTGAAGACGTGTCCTGGCTTTTTGGGGGCTTTTCGGGCTCGTAGGACATACTTGAATTTGAAGAGATCCATCCAAGCCTCAAATCATGTGATCACATACAAACTCTTCACAAACCACTATGAGTCCGCTTTCTGGACCTGCCCTTACCGCGTCGAGAGCTGCGCTCTCCGCTGCCCTGGCTGATCAGGCTGCAGACGCGGAGTCCCTGGAGCCCGGTGAGATTCAGGAGGTCGACATGCAGTCCCAGGCCGAAGCAATCAAGACTGTGTTTAACGATCCCACAAACTTTAATGTCAAGGTACACAAGCCCTGGTAGTCCTCTCTTGTCGTCCTGAACCCGCCCCAGCACCCCCTCTACTCACCCTGGACCCTCTGGTTCGACTCGCCTCAGACCAAGGGCCGAAACATGCCCCAGACCCCCATTTCCGCCTTCCCTCAGACCCCAGGGCCAGTGCCGCAAACACCTGGTGTGGCTGCCGCGCAAGGCTGGATGGAGGATATTAAGCGTGTCATCAGCTTCGACAGTGTGGAGGAGTTCTGGGGGTGCGTGCGCCGATCTTGGTTCCATATCGATCCATCTGACTCAAATCTTTCCAGCCTCTACAATAACATTGTTCCGCCATCTCAACTGCCGCAAAAGGCCAACTATTACCTCTTCAAAGTGAGTTTTGGTGAATGTGCGCCGAGGATGTTCCTGAACCGCCCGCGCAGGAGGGCATTATCCCGGCTTGGGAGGACGAGGCGAACAAGAACGGCGGTAAATGGAGTATTCAACTGCCGAAAGACAAGAATCGGGCCCACGTCGACAAGATGTGGCTATATACGGTATGTCGACTGCGCGTAGCTGTGAAGACCGCCAGTGTGCTGAAGGTGCTGTGCTGCAGATGCTTGCTGCGATCGGCGAAACATTTGACCCGTCGCTGACACAGGCGGATCCCTCGGGATCGCCGCCCAACTCCCTCATCACGGGCGTCATTGTGTCCACACGGCCACAGTTCTACCGGTTGTCGATATGGACGCGGCTCGCGCCGTCATCGGCCGAGGAAGACAAGCTGCGAGAGCGGATTGAGGGGGTGGGGAAGCATTTCAAGATGAGTGTGCTTGGGTTTTCGGAGGGGCAGAAGCTCGCGGGGCCACTAGCGACGGAGGTCGAGTTCCTATCGCACAAGGACAGCGAGAAGAAAGGCGGGAAGGCGCGGAAAATTATAGTCTAACCAGTAATAGTATTTGGCTGCTGCACAGCCCAAATGCATCATCCTTGTACACTCTGCTCTATAAAACCACCGCCATAAACATAGCCTATTCTTATTCTTCCTCTCTACTCTCATGCCCGCCGTTCCAGGATTTCTATCGTCCATTGCAGACAAGGTCCTGCCCTCGCACGAAGGCTTTGACTCGTTGCACCACCAATTACGTTCCTTCGGCCAGCAATATTCCTCGACGACGACCCCTGTGCAGCGCATCATAACTGTGGAGAAGGGTGTGGCAATCGATTTCGATAGCTTGTCGCGCAATGCAAAGGCCCAGAGCAAAGAGCTCTACACTTGGGGGCAAGGAGAACTTGAGGACCTGAAAGACGTCACCGACAGGCTCGCGTACCTCAATTTCGTACAGGTAGGCGATTAACATTCAGAGTTGCTCGGCTCTCAACGTCGTCCAGGGCTCCCTAGCCAGCTCGCTCGCCGTCAAGCTCGACGCTGCCCGTGGGCCTCTCAAGAACCTTCGTGATGCCGAGGCGGCACTCCTCCCGAAGCGCAACGTCCGCGCTGGGATACAGCTCCAGATTACCCGCATAGAACAGGACCAACCCCGGGGCATGGAGAAGAGATTGGCGGATCTCAAGGAGCAGCTCAAGAACCATAACCTCGAGGATCAGCCCCAGGAGACCGAAATCAACCTCTTGAAGCGCCAGGCTGTCCGTGAGAGCGAGCAGCACAAGTGGGAGGCCATCCGCGAGGTTTGTTTCGTAGTCAATCGACGATTCTCTACTAAAATGCCTCCAAGTTTGGCGAGAAACTCGTTCTTCTCTCGCAAGCGGCGACGCCTAGTACGTCTCCCCCCTCCCTGGCCGCCCGGCTGCCGCTGATCTGCCCTTATGAATAGTCATTGCCGCGCTTCCCACCTTTCCGCCTACCCCACACACGCCCTACACCGGAGGTCAGGCCACTGGTGCCGCCCGTGCGTCGCTCCAGCGCGCGCTTGACAATTACAAGACAGGCCACATCAATCTCCCGCCCCAAACGTCGGGCTCTGATCTTAGCCGATCTGACACACGTAGTTTCGGCGAGACGCACGCAAAGGAGCTCTCGAGCATGAACACCCCCACCAGCGAGCTCCAGCCCAAGCTCCGCGCGTCGCCCCCGCCTGGCGACGCCAAGTCGCACTCGACCCATGCCAAAGCGACCTCCCCGGGCAGTACACAGTCTCCTCCCATCGATCCATCGGCACTGAATTTCTCGCCTGCGCCGATTCCCCACCTCGCAAGCTCGGAGTCCGTGCCGCAGCCGTCCCACGACAGCTCGTCCCCGTCCATCGCCGCGCCGACGCCCACGCACCCAGCCGAGCTGCCCACCGTCGCGGAGACCGGCGTTCCCGTCTCTGCGGGCGCGGATGGACCGGGCCCCGCGAGCGGCTCGCTGCGCAATATTAGGGCTGCGTCGGACGCGGCGGGCCCGCGCAGCGGCGGGCAGGCGGGTAACCAGCCGTCGGTGCCTGCATACGGCATCGCCGCGGGGTCGCAGAAGTTTGAGAGCGCGACTGAGGAGAAGAGGCGGCTCCAGGCGTACTCGGAGGCTGCGCAGACCCAGCAGGAGGCGCCGCCGACCAAGTACGAGACCGCCGAAGAGGAGAAGAAGCGGCTGGAGCGTGAGGAACGGGAGAGGCTGCTGTTTGGTGGGAGTGGACCAAGCGGGAGTGGGAGCGGGGCGCCGAAAGGAGGACCGGGAGGAGAGGACGATTTGCCCCCGTCGTACCAGGATGAATACTAAATATGAAGTGTATGGTTGAACTTTTACCGAGTCGAATGGCGCGAATAGCGCGGATTGTATTGCTTTTGTATACATACCCATGTCATGTAAGTATGGTAGGTATTATATGTACACACGGTTACAGACTGGTTTAGTTCGCAGAAACTATACGCAAAAATAATGGTTGTAGATCAAATCTAGATCGGACGCAGCACGGTTGGCAATTGCAGGCTATGGTTCGCAAAGTCAAGTCGGATACACGAAGAATGAGGACATGTCGAGGTCGCTGGTGTCGGCAATGAACTCGTCGGGGTCGCTCGAGGTCCCCGCGCTGTCGCTGTAGGGAGAGGCGACGGGATGGTGGCCATCGTAAACCTCAGTACCCAAGGCCTGGGGGCACACGCCAGACAACACCTGGCGTAACTGGAGGTTGTTCAACTGCGGGGGTATAAGCAATTAAACTATGGCGACAAAGATTTCGCACCTTGTCTTGTTCTTGAGCAGTCAGTACGTGGATCACGTCGGTAGATTTGCCGAGATGAAGGAGAATTGTCTGTGAAGAAAAATATTCGGCACCAAGTAAAGGTACAGCAAGCTGTTGAAAACTTACCCGCATTGAGCGACGAGTAAGTTCACGATAACTAGAAACCCTTTCCAGTGGCACGGGCTGGACGTTGATCTGAGCAAACAGTTCGTGCAGATCTGCAGAATCATCAGGCTATTGTAACTTTGAAACGACGAGGCGTGGCATACAATGAACATAGTGCTCGAGACATTCGACGTAAAGCCTGTTCTTCTCGTGCCTCGAAAGGACCTCTCTGTGCGAGCGACACGTCAATAAACGACGCAAGATAAGCGAGAGAAAGTCGAACGTACAGCTCTGAGGGGGTGGCTGTCGGCGTGGCATTGGACCTAGACTTGCGCGCAGCAGGCTTTTGACGCTGTACCTGTACTGGGCGCTGCGACGGAAAGAAGTGCGCGGCATCCAGAGGGTTTATCACGTCGGATACCACTGCGGTATTAGCGGACTGTGGTCGGGGAACATAAAACTCTTCACAATTCTCAGCGTTGGTGAAAAGTTGTGGAAAGTACTCGGGACAGTTCAGAATCGGGTCCAAATCATAGTCAGATGGGAGTGGCTGGTCGGGATTGGGCAAAAGGGCAAGGTTATGGGACAGGGCTTCGCAATACGACAAGGCTTGGCTATCGGGGCATGGGTTGGGCAAGTATGGATCGAACGATGGCTCGAACGCGGGAAGAGGGAAAAGAGTATGATGAGATGGCGCGGGAACAGATAACGGTGGCTGAAGAGGCTGCACGGATGAACAGTACGGATACTCGGTGTCAGGGACATTGTTGAAGTCCTGCGCGTACTTCGGCTGGCAAAAATCCCAGTTTGACGACTGGTAATGCGCCCAGTCTAGCGGCAGAGGTTCATCGAGATATGTGCCGGCATTGCTGGAATAATATGCATGGAAGAAATTTTGGTCTGTGGGATTATACGGTGGTAGTGTAAACGACTCTTCAAGGTAGAAGGTCGGAGGATATGACGAAGAAAGAGGATGCATGTACTGGCCACAGCGGATTTGGGATGGGTAAATTGGTTATCGGCGTGTAGCGGGACTTACGGAGATGACGGAGTCCTCTGGTACCTGCGAGAGGGGACGACGGTCTTCACGCGACATGGGCCTGAAAGGAAGGGGGTGATTAACAACGCATAAGTTTCTGGTGGTGGTAAGAACGAAAGAAAGGCCCAGGCAAAGTCACGGGCGCAGCCGATTAAAAGCGGCTGCGGACGGCTAAGACCCCGCGGATAAATCGCAAGGCATTTGACGGCGGCGGCTGGGCTAGCGCGATTAATTGCGTCTATCTAATTGGATTCTAGGTCGATTATCGATGGATAGATCGAAGCCGCGAATAAGGTTTCTGAATCACCGCTTTGGGACGAGCACAATTCGGGCTTGAATTCTTGAACGATTTTTTCGAGCTCTGCAAGAACAGGTCCAGCATCCGCCAAATATCCAGTGTCCATGCCACAGCAGTGGTCTGTTTCTGTGTTCTATTCGAATTCCAGCGGGCATCAGTATGTGTCAATAATTTTGGCTTCTTCGCTTCCCAGGACAGATCTGGAGTTGATTCCGCCGCCCTAAGTCAAGTCGTCCAGGTCAATCCCAATCGTATTCAAGCCATGGAAAATCCCCCCAATGCGTCCGACTCCGCGTCGACGTCCAGCGAACCCCGCACTCCGTCATCCGGGTCGTCTGGGTCCGACCGAGGGAGTCCAAGCACCGAAAGGTATCATCCCTATGGCGGAGAAAAACGCAAGAAAGCAAAGACGACCGCTAAACCCACCAAAACAAATCGGAAAATATGGCCTTGCGCACACGAAAAAGCGTTGTTCAATATCTGGGAGCTGTACGAGTTGATTGCGACATCCAATCCGTTCACGGTCTGACCCCCATTTAGTACAGAATTGGGTGTGACGCAGCGCCGTCCCATCTATGTCGCTAGTCTTGAAGCCCACATCGACAGATTACATGCCCAGCTTGCCGGGTGAGTCGCGCGCAGCTTGTCGGGAAGAAAACACTGATGCGCCCAGGCTGGGGCCGGAGTTCTTTCCGGTCGATATGGAAGAGTTGGAACGTCTGAAAGGACTGAACGCGAAAACATGCAAGGTAAGCGGCCCCTCATCGATTGGGTGTTGATATTGATTGTGTGAAGACCATGATCGCGAGCCTCCACAACAACCTTATGCAGGATCACGAGCGACTGCTTGAATTGCAGAGAACTGTGAGTGATCTGAATGTATTGCAGATACAATACAGGCTGACTGTTACGACATCGCAGAACGAAACGCTTGAAGCGGCTTTGCACACCGAACGTCGATAGAGGATGGGCAACAAAACATATCGAGCCGTCGATTTCTTGAAAACCGCCAGTATCCATTTACGTTGGAATAAATTGTAACCTCACCACGCCTCCATCGAGCCAACCAGGATAGACGTGTACTGCATGTTGCAAAGGGTAAACAGGTTAAATGGTTCATTAGTGCAGTGAACAATACGATGTAATATCTAACCACTTGCAAAATGTATCAAACGCCTCCCATAAGACCCGATGGCCATTTGACCACAATCTTCTGAAAGTCGGGCGGAGAAATGGAATGATGAGGGTAATATACGAGACCAGAAAAGCAGGACATCACATATCGTGTTTCCGCTGCGGGCCTCCGGGATGCGCCTGGGTTATTTGGGCGAACGGTGCCTGACATGCGAAGAGGGTCCCGTCATTACAATTCAACAATGATACAGAGATAAAAACGGCCGGATGGTGTGGACTGGACAACGCGTCAGTGGACATCAAGATTAGGAAGTGGACACATACAAATTCTATAGATTATCTTCGTCGCGTGAAGCGAACTTGTGTTTAGCTTGAGTCGCAACTTCTGTCATTCCTTTGCCGCTCCCTGTTACGCCAACTGCACAAAAAGGACGACATGAGTGAAGGAAGTTTGCTGAGACGATGATTGGAACGATTCGTACCTCTGCCCAGCGGATTATCTGGAGTTTTGAAGATACTCGTACCAGCAACCCCTGCGATGTGCACACCCTTCTTTTCAGACTTCTTGGCAAACTTTTGCCATGTCGCCTGCTTCGCTGTTTGCTCCTTGGCTTTCGCCGCCTTCGCCTCGACCTTCTTCTCATTCTTCTTCTTCTTCTTCTCCCTCTCCTCCTCCTCCGCCTTGGTCAGCTTGCGCTTGTTCGACACAGGAGTCACAAAGGCATGGTTCGCGGGCATGCTCTTGATCTCCGACGACTTTACGAGCTCCGTCGAGTTGTAGCCCTTGAAAACAACGCTGTAGACTCTGTTGTCTGCGGAGCCGCCCACCGACGTGATGCGTGCCGGGTACCACTGCCCATCGCTCGAGTACTTTGCCAGACACTCGTCACCGGCGGACCACGAGTGCGTCGGTGCGGAGGCATCCTTCTTCCGCGACGACGACGAGGACTCTGCTTTGGATGAGGCGGCCTCGGCTTGGGCGGCGATAGCGGATTTGGTGAGCTCGACAAGCTCTTTCAGCTCTGAACGAAGGGAGACGAGTTCTGCATTGTCAGGATCTGACGAAATGGCGAGGTCAACTTGTGAAAGCTGCACTTGGTATGTTTCGAGGTCTGCGTCCATTTCGAGCTACAGCGCGCTGGGTGGGGAAGTAGGTATATTCCGCGGTCCCTTTGAGAAACAACCGGAGGTGCTGGTCAGGGTAGGAGGCAAGAATGTCAGCCGAGTAAGACAGCCGACGGTAATCAAGCCTCAACAAAGACGGCCCGAACTCCGAACATGGAGAGACAGATTAACTGAAGCAAAGTAAAATAATATGATACACAGTGACCAGCTAGACTACTCCCATACCCCACTTTTATCCAGCTTCACCCGAGTATCCTGCTTCGCCTTGCTCCCTTGCGCTCGGCCAGCACGCCGGGTATTCCGCTTGGAATGGAATTTCCTGAGCTGTTGCGCGCGCGTTTTGGTCACCTCGGCGGACACTCTTTCTTTGACATTTTCCAATGCGAGAGAGGCGACCGATTTTTCCAGAGATATCGGTGAGCCTGCTCTAGAGCGTGGAGGTGACCTGGAGAGAGTGGACAGTTTAGATGCTTCTGAAAGCTCGGCCTCGTCCTCGCTGTCCGCTGTGCCCCTCAGAATTTCGGGTGTCTCTTCATCCTCTTGTCGTGTCTCGTCGTTTGCTTCATCCTCCTCCTCATCGGAGTCGTCGCCACTTTCCTCCTCGCTCTCTTCTTCGCTGTCTTCGCCGTCACTCTTGACGGCTTCCATGTACTGCAAAGCCCATAAATACTTCCTCTAAATCAACGAGCGAATCCCCTCACCTCCTCAAGCATCTTCATGTCTTTCTGTTTAAACCCGCTGGCCGCAACCATGACGTCCAAACGGAAGTCGCCAGTTGCAACACCATCCTCAGAGATGGTGCTCTTGAACCGTGGGTACAGAGCGCTTTCGTACCGGAATCGGCGCTTAAAGAATGTTCGTATACATTCCACATCCCGATTGAAATACCTGTCAAGTAATTCTGATTCAGCGTCGCCGCCGATGGAACGATGGAACTCTTGCTACATACCATTCGGCGTTTGCATGCGACGTGCTGACCATTTGAGGGAAGTCAATCACAATTGGTTCTCCGCTTTCGCGACGAATGAGGATATTAAATTCGTTGAAGTCTCCGTGGATCAATCCCGAATGTGCGAACCGCACGATGAGATCCATCAACGTGGAGTATAGCTTTCCGGGAGACGGTACTTCTGATATCTGTCGGCTATTGGAAATTTAGCCAGCGGCGATGGAATGGAGTCATTGAGGCTTACAGAGGATACGCGTCAATAAATTCCATCAAAATACAGTGTCTTGCTTGGTCAATCGGCCGAGGGACGGGGAAGTTGTGTTCATGAAGCACCTGGAATTATTCAGCGCTCAACTCGTCACCATGTCCGAAAATGGCTCACTTTCATGAACGCCCATTCCTTTTGCGCCGCCAAACGAGACATGTACATCCAAGATGCGGATTTTCGTTTACCAAGGTAGTCTCGCTTCTCTTTGATAGCTCGGAAAGATATGCGACCAAGCCTGACTCGAGCTTCTGTCAAGATCGGTGGTTCCTCGCTCGGGACGAGATTACGAACCTATGCAGTTTTAAAACCATCTCTTGGCCCTCTGTGTCGGCCACAATATAGATGTCTCGAATAGGCGTCAAGCCGATTTAGCTGGGGTAGGAAATAAAAGCATACCGGACTCTTTGCCGACACCAATCTGATTCCCAACGGAATGCATCGTATCTCTCTTCGACATGGCTCGCATAGCGAGAAAGTCATACCCGCCATACGTTAACCGGTACCCGTCGTCTTTCAAGTTCGTTTTAGTGTCCCATCGGAAACACAGACGCAAGATGCAATTATTCACATTTCGCGTTTTGAACTTTGGAGACCAGATTTCGTTTCGCCAGAGAGCCGATGAGCTTATTCACCCCACCATTTCTTAGCCCGGAGATCTGGGCAATTAGGACCGTTGGAACGACTTCGTGATTTTTTGAGCCCATTTCGACCTGTCGATTGGGTTTTAAGATGGAAACCAGAACTGCTTGCAGAGCTTCGTACTGCAGTTAAGACCCTGAATTCATCGGATGTAATGTACCGCAAGTCTGTTGCGTCCAACTTCATCGTTGATTACTTGCTGGAGCGAGTCCGTGTCGATTTCGTGATGCAGGAGGAAAGCAGGAGACTTGCAGGCAAGCCGCAACCCGATTTGGAAAACTTCTGCCATCACTCGATCAAAATCTCCATTCACACATACCATGTCGAACGAAGAAGACCTTTCTACCGGTTCAAAAGAGGTCGAGAGAGCCAACAAGGTTTTATTCTTTCTGGCAACCCCTTCAACCAGCTCTCATGGTTTCAAGGCTTCTCCTTCCAAAATCTCAAAAAGTCTTGCTCTGCACTCAACGTACTCTCTGCTTCTGAATGTTTGTATCCTGGTCCTTACTTGCTTCAAGTCACACCTTCAAAGTGCTGTTCGCTGAAAGTTTGAACGAATCTACTCGCGCCTCAATATGGTCCATGTTTGAAGCAAACATGCGGACCATGTAAGCAAAACCTATCTGCAAGCCCGCATTCATCAGCTGGCGCCGCCTATCAGGTACAGCGGCTCGTCTTTTGGATGGGATCCACCCAAAAAGCGGGAAGAGCTCTTCAACCGGCTTTCGCGTTTTCTCCTGGTTTATCCCACCGACGAAAAAGACTCCCTCGTTGCTTTTACTGCGTTTCGCTTCGAGTATGAGGAAGAAGAAAATATCCTATACTGGTCGCTTCGCTCTTTCCGTTCAAACTGTCCTCGATTTCTCAGACATTTCCTCCAGCTACGACCTCCAGGTCTCTGAGAGCTCTCAACGACACGGCCTCGGCCGCACCTTAATGAATCACCTCTCAAAAATCGGGACAGATTTTGGGATGGACAAAATTATGCTCACTGTATTCAAAGGTTTTTGAACTCCTTCGGTCACTCTTGTTTCTGCTAACGCGGCGTGCCAGGGAACGCGCGGGCATTGAAGTTTTACAACAAGTTTGGGTATGGACACTTTCCGCGTCCTTTGACTTATTTTCACAATCTCTGTCAAGCTTTGAAACGGATGTCGTTTCACCGGATGACGAAGATGAAGAGGACTACAAGCTCTTGTGCAAGTATTTGTAAACCTCTCAACCGATTGTGAAGTAGGTAAGGTAGCTGCGTTCTAACAAACGATGAACATACTGAAGGTTCATGTGTATAAGATGTCGATGAGCCCAGTTGGTGAAAAAGTGCCACAGTCGACTTAGATTGGAGTAGACAACGTTGGTTTTATGTTGCGTGCCATGTATCTACATTGTTGTTTTCCGTAATTTACCACCCGGAGCTCCGGGTCGAACGATCACAGCCAATCTTGCACAAATAACTTAGATGCTGCCCTCACGCGCCTTGCCCGCTGGGCGGCGACTGACCTGCTTGCGAACTGTCCGGTTTGCATCCCACGATGCACCCCACTTCAACGAGCCCACCGGCTTGCTTTTCGGCGAAAAGGTGCGCTGGCCCGAATACAACCCCCTCCGCGCCTGACATGGTCGCCGTTGTAGCCTCCTCCGCCTGGTTTCCGCAGAATAAAGCAGCCATGGGAGAATGTCTGGTACTACGGAATGTATGGCACCATGCTCATCGGCGGGGTGTTGCTGTATTTCAAGCCTGATACAAGGTGCGTGCTATGTCCCATTTATTCAAAACCCTACTAATCCGTATAAACCAGTATCCAAACATGGGCATTGAAGGAGGCGAAGACCAGGATGGAAGCGCGCGGCGAAAAGTACAAGTACGAGCCGTCAACCCATTGAATGCAATGCAGTCAAATCACACCGTGCAATTCACCGCCAACGCTGGCAAGCTGAAACCTCTTGGGCCGAGACGATTCATCTGCTCTGCGAATTATACATGTTGAATTGCAAGCCATTGGAGAAAGCGTCTATACATGTTGAATGTAATTTACTTGTTGCGGCGTCTACTAGAATCCTCATTCCCAGGTCGCCTTGTACCCTTCCTCCGTCAGAAGCGTTTCCATCTGTGAATATGGTGTGAGACAGAACGCGAAGGCAACATCGCAAAATATACTTCGTCCGGTGTCGAGAGTTTAATCTTGCACAACCAACCTGGCAATCGCAATTATAATCTGAGAACACACTGAAAATATAGACCCACCCTTCTCTTCCGCAGATTTGTTGAGCAGTCCAGGCTGATCATTCAATGTTTCGTTGACCTCCTCAATCGTGCCCGAGACCGGAGCGTACTGTCCAAAATCTTGAACACAGCACTGAGGTTTACTTGACCACTTACAATATCCGACGCGGCCTTCACACTCTCCACGGCCCCGATTTGTTCTTTGCAATATTCGCGTTCAAGCACCCGTCCGCAACGAATGAACGATAAAACTCACCACCCTTCACGACCTCTGCGCCAACCACAGGCAGCTCGACGAAGACTACGTCGCCGAGGGACGACTGGGCGTGGTCGGTGATGCAGACGACGCCGAGCCCCGTCGCATCGTCGAATTCCACCGCCTCGTGCTCCTCGGTATATCGTTTCGCTGGTGAAAGCAAAAAAAAATTGGCGCAAGTTAGGTTGGTGGACGGCACACGCACTGACGAGTGTCCGCGAGAGCTGGGGCGCGCGGAACACGCGTGGTTGCGCCAACTGAGGGCGGAGGAGCACCCCAGAGCGCGAGCTACATGCCTGCCGCAGGATAGCGTGCATTTTGTGTATGCAAAGAGGTGGAATACGCGACTTCCTAATCGAGACACGGAACGGAGGGCCGGGTGGATCGTAATTCGCGAAAATTTCCATCAGGCTCCAAGTACTAGTCTAGTTATTGTTTTGCGGTCACTACTTTCTGGCACGTCTATGAGCTGAGATGATTATTCAAACCCACGCAACACGCCTTTATATGAGGAGTTGGGGCGGGGAAATGCGATTATTCTACATATACTTGTGCTAAGCGATTCGATTCCGATTACCTTTAAGCAGCGGTAACCAGGATTTTAGTAACGATACCCGTGCCAACTGAGACGAAGGTTAGCTCGAATGCACTTGGATTCAGACAAAGAAACATACTGGTCTTCCCTCCTTCCCGAAGAGTAAACCTAGGGCAAACGTTAGACAAAGGAAATAATTCGACGAGGAATTATGCGAACCGGGTGCCGGGTTCCATTGCGATGTCGTGTACGAGTTCGCAAATGAGGTCTACATTGTCTCCGGGCATGACCTACGCCAGTCAAAAGCTGAGGCTGCGGGATAGAGAGCGGTTCATACCATCTTCTCCTCCGGATCCGGGGTACCTTCCGGGAACGACAACGCCACGGTGGTGTCCGCCGTTCGCGCAAAGAGCTGAGGCTTGTAGTTGGACATGAATGGCGTGTATCGTCCACCTAAACCGTCGTTGAGCCTGTTACTTAAGTACAGCGAAACTGGGACATACCCTCGTCCTTGGTCAAAATCTAGGGGAAGATGTTACAGAATGGAACCTAGATCAAGTATTTTCACGTACATAGACCTGGGCCTGGAACTTTTTGACGGACTGCATCGTTCCTGGAGCAATGATGACTTGACCGCGCGATATTTGTTCACGCTTGAGACCACGGAGGAGAACCCCCAGATTGTCTCCAGCTTGGGCCTGCCCGAAGTTTAGGTCAGATGTGGCACTCGCAACAAAAATGCGCAATTTACGCGGTCCAGCTCCTTGTGGAACATTTCTGTAATTTATTTTTAGTGTCGTTGTCGAGTAGAATTTACTAGGTGCGTCACATACCGATACCGGTGAGCGTGGTTTTGATTCGTTGGCCGTGACCAATAATTTCGACTTCAGTTCCTTTGGTAGCTATGCCGCGTTCAACTCGTCCTGTCGCGACTGTACCACGTCCAGAGATAGAAAACACGTCTAACAGCCAACATGAGATCAAATGAATGCCGCGTAGGTACGAAATTTTGTACCTTCAACGGGCAGACAAAACGGTTTCTCGAGGTCACCTGGAAAGGAAAATTAGAGGCGAATGGATACGGAGATCCCAGGAGACTTGCGCTCAGGTAGATCAAGCCAAGTGTCGCAAGCGTCAACGAGGTCGTTGATTTTGGAAGCACCGATAGCATCTTCCCGGCCTTCGAGAGCAGCGAGAGCGGAGCCCATGATGATGGGGGTGTTTTCACCGTCAAAGTTGTACGTTGTCAAAAGGTCACGGATTTCCATGTCGACGAGCTCAAGCATTTCCGGGTCAGAAATCTGGTCGACTTTGTTGATGAAAACGACGAGTTTCTTGACGCCGACCTGACGAGCGAGCAGCAAATGTTCACGGGTCTGGGGCATTTGACCGTCGGTGGCCGAGACGACGATGATAGCACCGTCCATCTGGGCGGCACCGGTAATCATGTTTTTGATGTCTGCCAGCGAAGGTCAGCGGAGGAAGAGGCGGAGAACGAAACACTAACAGTCGGCGTGGCCGGGGCAGTCGATGTGGCCGTAATGACGCGCGTCGGTCTCGTACTCTACGTGCGACGAGTTGATGGTGATTCCACGCGCCTTCTCCTCCGGAGCCTTGTCAATCTGGGAGTAGTCAGTGAACTTTGCCCCACCACGGTCCGCAAGGACTTTGGTGATGGCGGCGGTGAGTGTGGTCTTCCCGTGGTCGACATGGCCTGTATACAATACATGAAGTGTGTGGCGAGCAAATTTTGGTCCATGCACGCACCAATAGTGCCAATGTTCATGTGGGGCTTGTCGCGTGAGTAGAGGTCGGCATATCCTCTCCTGGAGACTGTGGTGGCCGGATGAACTCGTGTGCCATGAAAAAAAAAGACGCGACTAACCATGGGCCAGCCAGGTGTTGCGGCAAGCAGGAAAAAGCGAAGCTAGAAGAACGTTAGGGCAGAAGAGAAGAGACTAAGATACAAACCTCGCGAGAGCAAGCCCGCTGCTGCTCTGCAGGAAGCAAGCGGCAGAGGAATCATGGAGGTGAGCTGAAGAAAATGATCCAAGCTCGGAGATCCCCGAACGCTAAACATGGCTTCACCGGAACGTGAAGAGCTCGTACGAAATGCGGTCGTATTTCTCAGAGATCCTAGCGCAAGTCATTTGTTTTCTACTTGGGCTCACCCTTACTTGCTTCTAGTCCCAGTCCTCTCCTCTGGCCCAGCGTATCCAATTTCTAGAGGCAAAGGGCCTTAACGCCGCTGAAATAGACCTCGCCGTCCGCCAGGCCGCTCAGGGCTCTTCCTACGCTCCGGCGTATGCCCAGACACCATACCCGCTGCTGCCGCCCCCGCCCCACAGGTGGGACTGGCGAGACTACTTTGTATGCACTCTCCCGACGCACAAACACATGTTAACCGGCACCAGATTACTGCAGTCGTGTCGGGCACCGTTACATACGGCGCGGTCGCTCTTTTCAAAGTGCATTACTTCCTCACCAACATATCTCCGTTTACCGCTTCCCTAGAAATATCTGCTGCCACATCTTGAACCACCGACATCCACCGCTTATGAAGCCGACCGAGACGCGTTGACGGCCCAGTTCGACGCGGCTGAGGCACTGCTCAAGGAAATCCAAGCCGAGTCTGCCGCGGTCCGTGTCGCAGTACAAGACCAGAAGGAGAAGATTGACCAGACAACAAAAAACGTCGACGCCATGGTGCAGGAGGTACGTGAGGGAGAGACAAAGACACGCGACGAAATGCGCGAAATTCGAGAAGAGGTCAACTCCATTCGCGAAATGCTGCCAAAGGTAACTCCCCTGCTATTGGTTTGCGTGTTTCTACAACTGCTTTGGTAGATGATCGAGCGGAACAAGGACAGCCAAACGCAGTCGCTGGCGGAACTACAGCATGAGCTCAAGTCTCTGAAAGCGCTGCTTCTCAGCCGTGGCCCAACCATTGCGAGCAATAGCCTCCCGACCACCCCGCTACCTGTTCTTGGTCGGCCCTCGATTCCGGCATGGCAGTTGGCAGGCGCGTCCTCCAGCGCGACGCCAGACAGCGCTCTGGCGAGCAACGGGAAGGACAAGGAGGTTGAGACGGCAGCTGGTGGATCATAAACGAGCGTGTATTATTACTAGGTGTATACAAATATTTCTGGATTTTAGCTTAGCGGCGTTACATATACTCACACGGCCACTTGCGGACGCTTTGATGTTTTCCTCATTCGTGCAGAACTTGGCTGCACCTCATCCGCGGCAGTCCTCAGAGTCTGCACCAGATGCACGTCCTGCGTCGCCTGCGAGGAACCGTTCCTCCGATGGCCATTCATCCACAGGCCAATTGGCAGAGTCCGCATTGTCCAGCCTGCGTAAATCTCTGGCAAGCCAGCGTCCTGCCAGTCCAAGCCAGAGCCAGAAGAGTCCTCCTCCTCCACGGGCACACAAGATGACTCTTGAAGACCGGCTCAAGGCCGCGACGTTCACCATTGGCGAGACTTCTGGCGAAACCACGCCTGCAGCGTCATCCAGAGTTTCTCCAGTCCCGCCTCCTGTGGACAAGCCCTCAGAGGCGCCGGAAACCGCGCCGAAGCTCGAGTTGACCATGCAACATCCTTTGTCGCCTTCATCCACGCCGCTTCCGGAGTCGCGTGTCACGTCTCCAATCGAGTTGCATAAACCCGCCCCCATCCTTGTGGCACCTCCGTCGGAACCCGTTCCACTGCCTTCAGAACCTGACATTCCACCGTCGGAACCACCCTCAGAACCTGTTCCGCTGGAGCCTGTTCCGACGCCTTCAGAAACAGTTCCATCGCCTCCAGAACCTGTTCCGCCGTCACAACCGCCGTCAGAACCTGTTGCAACCCTTTCCCCAAAACCACAAACACTACAGGTTGACCAAGTCTCGGCGCTAGAGGCTGAGGTTGCTTTACCACACGCCACTCCCGACGCCACTCCCGACGCTCAGGGCGAAGAAGCACCGCGTATCAATGACGTGGACGCACTGCAAGAGCGTCTGAAACTCGTTGAACAACGGTTTTCTGGTGGCTAAATCATCTTTGGGTCTCATTTGGCTTTGTCTGACGCGCTTTAGATGTGTCCACGTCGTTCAAGCGACTCCAGGCCGAAAAGGCGGCGGCAGATGCCGTGCTCAAGGAACTATCCCCCCTTGAAACCATCAGTGACTCGCAGGCTCTTCGGGACTTTGTCCAGAATGCGGTCTTGAAATCCGAGGTTGGCTCACTTTACAAACGGATGGTCCAATATTGAATATGTATGGTGCATAGATTTCTTTGGAAGAGATCACGCGTCTGAATGGGAAGCTTGCGAGTGAGTGATTCCCCGTGCTCTTGGGCCTGTACTAACTTTTCATAGCTCAAGAAGATCGTATAGAGGAGCTTCGTGATACTCATCGACTTGAATCAACCTCGCAGTCAGCTCAAATCGAGAAGCTGAGGAAGCAGTTAGCAGAATCTGAAGCACTGCTGGCGGCTTCTCAGAGCCAGGGCGATGAAACCTCCACCAAACAAAAGGCCGAAATTGAACGTCTAACCAAGGAGGTGGAAACTTCCAAACGGATGGCCAAGGAGGAGGAGGAGAAACGCGTTAAAGCGATCAGCCTTTTGAAGACCGTGAGGCAGAAACTAGTGAAGGCAGAGAAGGAGCGGGATGATATCCAGCGAGAGGTCGCATCCTCGAAGGACAAGGATAAAGCTGAGAAGGAGAGAGATCAGCTCGAAAAGTCGAAACTCCAATCGGAGCTTGAGACTGTCAATACTGAGCGGGAAAAGGCCATCGTCGGCCTGAGAACGCAGTTTGACCGGGAAATCGCATCCCTTAGAGATAAACACGAGAAGGAGACCGCAGTCATGCGGGGGCAGTTTGAACTTATGGCACTTACTGTCAAGGTTTGTCTCTATTCTTGGCTATATTCTCTTTCTGACGGGAAAGTCAGAGTTCGCATTCCAAAGAGGTAACAACATTGACTTCTCGGGTATCCTCCTTGGAAGCGACTCTTACAAGTCTCACAAACGACAAGAACGCGTTCTTTGACCAACTGCAATTACGACAAGCGGAACTGGAGTCTGCACAATTTCATTTGGACTCGTTACAGAGCCAAAATACAGAACTGCAGTATCAGCTCAGGGAATCGGAAGAGCGTTTTGCTCTCCTGAACGACGATATCACTGAAGTCCGTCGGGAGCAGGATAGTCGAGCTCGGGAACCCACCACCTCCGCCGAGGACGTCGCACGCTTGCTCTCGGCAGCCGAGGCAAAATACGAGTCGAAACTTGCGGATCTCAGAAAGAATCTCAACGTCGTCGAGAAGGAGCGAAATGAGAGCGAAGCGCAGTGGAGCCGCAAGCTTCGCGAAAAAGTACGCGAAAATGATGAGCTCAAGCAGGTTCTTGGCTCGGCCACGAAGAACCGAGAGTTGGACGAGGGTGTGGTGGAAAAACTCAAGGACCAGATCAAGCTTTTGCAAGAAGAGGTCCGCCTTCATCAAGTTGAGGCGGCGGAGCTACGGTCTCAGGCAGTTTCGCTCGAAGACGTTGAGGTAATTGCGACATAGTTTCGGTGCTGATTCCGCATGTTGATGCCTTCCGTCAGTCCTCGACCAAGGCGCAGGAGACAGAAACCAGTGCGAAAATTCACGCATTGGAGCAACTGATCGAAGAGACCAAATCCCGAGAGGCGCAGCTGAAGACAAGCAACAAGGTGTGTATCGCGTTTGTTTAGTTCTCCTCTTGCTTATCTTAACGTTCAGACACTTCGAGAAGAATTGCGAAAGGTTCAATCGTCTGCGGCGCTGCTGGAACGTCAACGTAAGGATTATAATTCGTTTCCGGCGTGCAAAACCTCATAATTCTCATTCCCAGGGAATCCTGGGGTCGGGTATTGGACTTCGAGGGAATCGGCACCACCAGAGACTCGGACCTCGATATCGTCGTCTTCCGATTCGCGCAACGCATCGCCAGCCCCGCCGGCACCACCGAAACATGAGGAAGAGGTTAACCTGGAGTATCTGCGGAATGTTATTCTGCAATTCCTGGAACACAAAGAGATGAGAGTGAGTCTTTTATTTGATATCTTTTGCGTGCGTTGAACGGTCCGGTCAGCCCAACTTGGTCAAGGTGTTGTCGATCATTTTGCATTTCACGCCGCAGGAGACGCGGAGACTGGTTGCAAAAGTCTGACCCCATTTTCTTCCTCTTGCCTTGTAGCTACATACTTGCATAAATTATTACCTGGACTAATAGATGCCATTTTGAAATCCTCAAACTCAGTGAACCCGCTGCTGGTAAAACAATGTAAACGAGCTGGAAAGTGCAGACAAATCGACCCGATCATGATGGACGTAATCGTGTACTGTCATGCTTGGCATCGTTTGAACCGTTCACTCAACTTGAAAGATCGTCTGCTCGACGTGTGGCTAGATTCTGGTTAGATCTGGTACCTTGACACCGGTGCTCAGATGCTGAATACTGTAACCCCAGCCTCACCGAATCATAAAGATGTCGCTGGATGATTTGACAAGAAACAGTTTCCAAAGCGGAATCAGTCCACCAAAGGTCAGTGTGTCGCTGCTTTCAGATAACTCAGAACATGAGACCACACGTAGTGGATCTCTCTTTGTAAAATGTTTCTCGCCAAGCAGAACACATTTGATAGTCCGCAAGCCATACAACGCGCGCTCAGCAGTCAGTTCATGCCTATTTGCTCTGAAACAACTCCTACTAAACCACTGCGCCTCTCTTTAGATTCCGTCTTGATTCTCTACCGATCCTTTCCTGGAGACCCGGACCTCCAAGAGTATTTGAAGATCGCAATTCAGTCGGGCATATTATCCATTGCAGTCTTTGTATCCACGTTCCTCCAAGCCGCCCGATCTACGGAACTGCATGCCCCTGCAACCCTCGATATGCTCTGCAGAGTAGCTCTGGATGCTCATTATTCTTCCGGGCTGCCTTCAGTTCTTTCTTTTACAGACACTCCCATGACCGTCTCGAATACATTACAAGACGCCCTGGCGCTGCTTCGCGTCGCTCATGAACTGCCAATTTCGCACTTTCACCAGCTGGCAACATCTGCTTCGGAGTTGGTTATATTGCTATTTTCTGCGGCAGACATGTCGCAAGTCCCCCCATCGCAGGCCATGGTTCTTTTTGGCGACGCGAGCTCCATGATAACGCACAGTTCACTTTCCCAGAATGTCAGACAAGTGTTGGAGTCTTTTGCCCTCTCGTTGGGCCTTCTCGTTGGAGATGATGCAAAAGTGGCCTCAGAGGTGCACATGCAGAGCTTTCAATTTGCACTTGGGAAGAGTGAAACCGTTGGATCGAGCTCAAATACTGACACCGTCAGTTTTAGCCTTACTCTGAGTTACTTGGTGATTCTCTATCCTGGAGGAATAGGCGTCGTCACTCACCAGTCTCTCTCTCCAGGTTACTCATAGGGCCAACGAATTCGGTGCAGGGAGTGGCTCAGATCCCGGGGCGTTGCTTGTAAGCCTGTTCCGGTGGACCTCTTGGGCTCCTCCCGTATTCTACACTCAACTACTACTGTCTGCGTTCATGTGCCTATCTGAAAGTGCATCTGTATCGCCGTTGATCTGGAGGGCCTTTATCATTGGGAGGGTTTGACTTTTCACGATATCCGCAAGCCCTTATTTATTCTTTCCGTCCAGCTTCCTTATATTCTCATCTCTTTTGAAAAGATGATCAATACTGAAAACACAAGCCCCGAAAATTGGGCAAGTTAATTCGCAACTGTCTTCTTGCTTGGTTATTAACCATCTTCAGAGGGGCGCACTGCAGGTAGCTGTGACCTCCATCTTACGCCGGACCGAACTTCTCGAACGATGCGACCGCCTGGTGAATCAGTGGGCAAACTCTCATTCAACGCACCCTGAAGACATGACATTGTCCCGCCTATTACCTCGCGACTTCCTTCGACACCTTCTATTTTCTGGCCTCTTGGATCAGACGTTTATTTTGGCTATGGATCCCACTTTCTCAAACGACACCACTGTATATCTTCAATCTGAGGCGCAGGACGTTGGAGTTGAGCTCGATGTCTGTTCCCGCGCTCATCATTTATGGCACTACTGACCCCCGACAGGCGTATCTCAATTCCAAATTGACCCCAGACACGGACTTCGATGATGTTCGTCTATGGATAGAACGGATATGGAACGATAGTAGCAGTCACAAAACTTTCACTGAAATCGCACTTCAGGTGTGTTCGACAGCCTGCTTGCTTGGCCCGTGCTCATGGTTTAAAGCATTTCAAAACGTCCGCCAATTCGCTAGACCCAGAAAACCTCGAAACCCTCAGTTTCTGGAGCCGGATCTTTTGCCTTTGTGATGCTGCCCTCGACATGCTTTCTCTTCACTCCAAGATATCGGACTTGATTTTCCACGCGCTTCTCTTTCTCCAACAGTCTGATTGCGAGACAGTAGGTAAACGGTCAAAAATCGATCAACCAATCTAGCTGGATTTAATGTTACTTGAAGGCGACCCACAGAGCGCGGTTAGCCATATTGGAGACGTGGTCCTATTTGTCCAATCTACTCTCACCCGGTTTCATGTATGTCCGCTTTGTTCATTTAGACATGCCGACTCACTGGACGCCAGCTCGAAACCGATGTGTTTACTTCCGGAGGTCGCTCCGTATCGTCGGGCTTCCTCAGATCGACCGCAATTGTTCATCGGCTAGAGGATCTCTCTGGAGAGAATGCGATAGCCTTCAGCGCGTGGTACAAGGCCCTTTTCGATCGCAGCAGCGAAGGAATTGAAGACACAATTCTTCGGTCATCTCGATCTCGTTCATCTTTTGGCTATTATTGAGTTTTGGACAGCTCGACGCAACCCAAAATCCTACTACGCATAGCAGCTTCCCTCTTCTCGCATGCAATCAAGGATGCCAACATTGATGAAGAAGTTTTGAGCAATGGGATTTCGTATTTCACCGGATCATTGCTACGGTGGACCCTAGTCGGCGTAGTTCAGGCTCTAATTCAAGAGATCCAGCTAAAAGGGTACTCCTTTCACATTCAAATCAGCTTCAACTCTTAACACATTTCAATTCAATTAGGTTCTCCTCGGCGCCCAAACACTTCAGCGTCTTGCAGACCCTCTTGCTTTCGTCCGAGTGCCCCCGCGCTGTTCAGTGTTTGTGTGGCCAAGGCCTCCAAGCATTACTGCTTGATAAAAGAATACAGAATGTCACTAATTTCGATGTGGTTTCTATGCATCGAGTGTTGGCCTATGCTTCGGGGACTCCTAACGGTGATATTCTTCGCTATTCGTCATAGACGGCACCTACTCATCCCTATACAGCGCAGTCTCCACCGGCCTCACTTGCCTCACAACTTCCTGGCCAGTCTCAACCGAGACAAGCTATCCGAGACGCCATCACAAAAGCTCGGGGGTCCAAGGCGCCCATTTTAGATGTCGACCGCTCCATCAAAACTTGCGGGCCTGAGAAATTCCTTCGGATGTTGTGGTTAGAACTACTCGCAACTGCTAATCTCGGGGAGCCGGATATCTGCACCCGTATCGCAACCTTCGCACTCACTATTCCTCGGCCACTTGGCTCGCCACCACTTCTAGCAATGTTTTTACACGTCTTACTTCCGGGTCTTCTCAGCACAATCGACAATCGACAAGTGGGGGATCAAACCGTGGCAGTCGATCTCCTCGGCCAGATCGTGTCTTCCATCTTAACTATATCTCTTTATCTGGACTTGGCCTTCACCGAAGTCAGCAGGCCAGTTCTAGGCCAGTCCAGCATTGTTATTGCTCGCCGGGTAGCGGTCGATCTGCGTCTACGGGCCAAAAACCATAGTCATGCCAGTAAAATGATATTACAGCGCCTCAGTGCATCGCAATCATTCGTAGCAAACTTTCCTGTATTCAAGGCTGACTCGTAACATAAACGTCGGTTTCTTCAAAACAAGCAGGAAAGTGTAAATACAGGCAAAATGCACTATAATACAGAGCGCTCAGGGTGCGCTGTCGCAGTTGTCATGTGTGTATCTCCGTCTGCACAATCAACTGGCGAGCGGCCGGTGATCGAGGTATAATGCTACATCCAAAAGGCATCGGGTGGCTGCGGAGTGGATGAATAAACGAGCCATTGGGACAAAGGTGAGTGCCCCACCTGAGCAGGTGTGGTGTAAACTCTGCACATGGCTCCTTGACTTTTCCAGTCTCATCTATTTCTTTTGATATGTCGTAAACGGTTAGCATGGTTGCAACGACTATCCATAGGGTGTCGAAAGCTAGGAATCTGCCAGGACATAATCTGGGTGATCGTTAGAACTATTTGGCGGGAGTCATAAGATCATAAAACTAACCTCCTGCCAAACCCGAACGCCGCATCAGGAATCTGATTTAGACCATTTACCCGGTTTTCTGGAGAGAATCGTTCCGGATTGAAGGTAAGAGGGTCCGGATACATTTCAGGATCATGAAGGATCGCCCATACGTTGGGAAGAACTATGCAGATAATAGGACCGCTGTACAGGCTGGTGAGGAAAGGTACAAACCTGTGGTGCCCTGTACACAAGCTGTTGAGTACCGGGCCGAGGAGGACAGTAGAGGCGGACGTACCTTGGGGAGTCGGTATCCCTTGTACTCGTTGTCCTCTGAACATACAACACTCAGTTATCATTCACGAACGGCGGTAGAATCAAACCTGTTATGTAGTGGGCGAGGCCGAGCTGTTTAGTTCGATAAGTCGGTCAGTAAGGGTCGAGGACGGGGTGAAATGACCCACGGGAGTCACAGGATTCCAGCGCAATAACTATCACAAAAGATTAAGGTGTGTCAGACAAAAACAAATGGCGAGACTACTTCGTTGCAAATATAGTCCTAGATAAAGTTTAGCATTTTTTTGTGATTTAGGGGATATAGCTCACGATGAAAGGCATCTGCGGTCGGTCTGTGAAGAGAGGAAGACGGTGTTCGGGACCGATAACTTTGTCGATTTCCATCTGTCCCCGTTTTTGCACTTCGGGATAGAGGGACATGACGAGGAAGAATGAGGATATTGCAGACACAACGGTGTCGGACCCCGCTGCGTACCTGTCGAGACAAGTTCTGAGCTCGAGCAGAAACCGCGATCGAACAGTAATCTCACATTGTTGCCGCAACATTCTTTATTATGCTTTCATGTGACAGTGACAGTTCGCGCGACTGAGAGAGACGCTCTAACTCTTGTGAAACCATGCACTGCGAGGCTACGCCTTGCGCCTAAACAGAACAAATCTCACAACCGCCGAAAGGTGGAAGGGATACACGAACCATTTCTTCCTTGACGGAGATGAAAGGAGTGTCGAGCATCGCACGAACAGGTGTTCGCCATTTGCGCGCCTTTCTTTGGAATGCGAAGCACGACGGGGCATATTTCAAGAACGGCAGATAGTCCTGATCGAAACAACATTCAGCTTTTGCGAATATACAGGGGAGAGAAATATCCAACGCACAACCAGGAAACTCCCAAAAATTCCCGCTTGTGCAAGTGACGCTAAAGCCTTGTCGGCTAACATGACATAGTCATCTCCTACAATATTCTCTATGAAGAGGATGCGTACGTAGATAAAAAGTCAAACTGACCTGCCCCCACTTGAGACCCATAGGTCATTTTCAGAATAATCCTTGCCGCAGTTTTCCGAACGTGATACCGAAACTCCTGGGGGCTTTCAAGAAGACGGCGGCACATGGCATGGGTCTCCTGTATTTGTAGTGGATGCCACACGACAGAGGATCCATTTGGAGGCAAATGCCGGTTGAACATAATTCGATGCGCTTGCCACCAGCTGCCGTATGGGAATGCTAGAGTACATAGGCCAATCAGACATCCACGCACAAATACGGAAGCATGGTTCAAACCAGAAAACAACCAATCCCAACCAATGCTAGATGGATTCAGGTTACATGCTGCAGTAAAGGATGAGAAAGATAACAAACAGTTCCACAATCATTGTTCTCAAGGGTCTACTTGAGAAAATTCCGGAGCGCTTCTCGAGCAAATCAGACGCAGTAATAGCGCTATTGAGCACTAGAATGGGGTGAATTCAATGTAACGAAGATGAGACGCAGACAACCGACCAAGAATTGGATTGCCTAGAACACGAATGTAGATCAAATCGCCTGAGACGGAAAGTGAACATTCTGGTGCGTGCGGCAAAGTCCGGGAACCTATAAATACCATAGACATCCTTCCATTGCGCGTACGTGAGCCACGGACGAATTTGGGGAAGCTCGACCTTGCCCATCCAATTCGCCTGCGGTCCTGGGGGAAGTGGTAAACCCACAAGCTTCGATCTGAAGGACGCAAGATGGGACCAAAAATACGCGAGCGCACAACAGAAAAGCGAGAGCAAGGTCAGCGACTCAAGGGACGAGAATTCTCGCATCATGGAAGTACTGTGAAAGGAGGACGAGAAATGGCAGACCAAATTGGAGACATAAAGCCTGGCCCATTGCTATATGGATTTAGATACGCCGTCAAAAATATCAGGTTTTTTGCTTCCGTACACTTTGATTTGCCCGCGTGTCGGCTAGCTCGGCAATCCATAGGTGCCCCTCGCTGACTCAGCTCCAACACGTCTTGTCTTCTCCCTCTACGTCCACCATGTCGACGAGCCCCCTTGTGGCGTCGCTGTCTCTTAAAGACATAGTTAATCCTCAGTTCCATCAGAACAATTTTCCTGCAGGTGGGAGACACCAGGAGATCCCCGAAACATTGCTTATACATCGCAGAAATTTACATCAAGACTGATCTCAGCATCAAACTTGACAAAGGTCCGGCTCGCCTTGTCGGATCTTTTTCTCGTTCTGAACCGTTTTTCGCCCCAGATGATCAGATTTGTAGACTTGCTCTCACGCAGGCGGGATGCCCTCTCGGCCCGTTACACTGTCCATTACGCCATACATTACCGTCTGTGCAGAATTTCCAGCCTCCGAAGCAGCAGCCCACACATCCCCGTGAACGAACAGTCTGCAAACATTGGTTACGGGGCCTTTGCAAGAAGGGCGACGCATGTGAATTTCTGCACGAATACAACCTGAGGCGTATGCCGGAATGTTGGTGGTTTGCAAAATACGGGTATTGTTCTGCAGGAGACGAGTGCTTATATGCTCACCCAAAAGAGCGGCGAGTGGAATGCCCCGATTATAACCGCGGATTTTGTAAACTTGGTGGGCACTCGACCGCTCCCCGTATCTCTTTCTGACCCATTTTAGGACCTTTATGTCCGCGGAAACATGTGCGGCGTGTCGCTTGCCAATTGTACTTAACAGGTTTCTGTCCTTTAGGCCCGGAATGCCCACGCGGCCAGTAGGTCGTCAACAAATTAAGATTCTGCGGCATTGACCGTCAATAGCCCTAAACCTGGATTGCCTCCTCCAGAGGCGTACGAAGCACCGTCAATACCGTCCATCGAAGGCCCTCCACCTCCTGGCTACGGCGGCAGATATGGTGAATTTGACCGGAGCTTCCAGGGCGGGAATGGCAGTTTCGGAGGACCGAATGGGCCTATCCGAAGGAACTTGGACGAAGTTTTATGCTTCAAGGTAAGCCATGTGTGCGCAGGGTCCGACTGTTTCGCACCATCTCACCGTGCTGCAGTGTGGAGAAAAGGGGCACTACGCGAATCACTGCCGAAATCGCAATGTAAGTCGTGTATGATGTTCAATTTTTCGTTTTATAACACGTTGACTTCGCAGGTTCCTGGAAATCGGGGGGGAATGGAGAGAAAACGATTTGACGAATGAATCCTCCAGTAAACTATGTTCGAATGAAACTGGTTGTATTCAACCGATTTCCGGCCCTGCATTTCCTCGTTCGGCATGTTTCTGTTGCTATGTTTCAAGCTCGCTGAGCAAAGAGAAGCCGATCAGGAATGATCTCGGCACGGAAGAAAAATAAGACATGCACAGCCACAAAATAGAATGAAATGCATGCTGTGTGGCAGATCCGCTGGGATATTTTCTCACCGGGACAAAAGGCTGCTCAAGAAGGAGGGAGGACGACGCAGATAAGTAAGTACAACAGTGCAAATGATCACAAAGATGCCATCAACAGCGCTAAAACGGCCGGCTCGTGCCTCGCTGTCCTGAGCTCTCTTCGTCTTATTAACGCTTACCGACCTGCCGACCAATCGAGAAATATAATGGGTTGGCAGAAAGAATTCACATTAGAGGTGCCGCTGTTGCCCAATCAACGGCCGTCGCATTGACGTTCATCCTTGCAGCGCCGAGCCAAGGGATGCCATCTCATAACCGACGAGATCCTCGGGCATCTACAACCTGGCCTGAGGAATGTCCAGGTTGGAATGCTTTTCCTCTTTATGTACTGTGCTACTATATCTCCCTTGCGCGCACTGACTTGATTGCTCGCCAGCAAGCACACCAGTGCAAGCTTGAGTGTAAATGAAAATTACGACCCAGGTAGAGGCTTTTCTTAAGAAATTTTCGGCGTTATCTTCAACCCACTCGCCAGATGTCCGCAAAGGTTCTTGAAATTATTCCGCCTCTCTCAAGTAGTAAGAGAGGCTCTAGATATGGATATGGCTCTTGACCACATCGTTCCCGAGAAGCTTGAGTGGCTTCACACCGATGAGGGACCCGAGTAAGCTGGTTTCACCACAGTTGAACATATCTTAATCCCTTGCAGCGACTCGTGAGCACATGTCATTGCGGGATCTTCGGTGCTTAAATGAATGATTCGCAGCGTTTCGCACACCAAGGTAGGATTTCTGGTTGAGATTTTTATCCGAAGTTCTAACTCGTCTTGAGGCCTCACTTGTCGGATCGTCTATTTCTATCCCGATAACCAACTCTCGCCTCAACCTAGGAACATGGCAAGGTCAGACGCGCGCTTGACGAATAATTAAGACCTGGCTCATGCCTGTTAGGTATATACCTCACTGAATTTCGGCGTATGGTCCACAGTAGGACAGTGGTTGCGACGATTATGTCGTAATACCAATACATTCACTAGTCGGAGAAACAAATTGCAGCAACCACAGGGGTCGGCCTAGCTACTCGCCACCGTATTCTAGAATGAGAAATGTTGTATGTTAGCTGACGGAACTGACATCAATGAATATGCGTAAATCGCCGGCCGGTCCACGTGCCCCATTAGTACCGGTACCCACAAGTTAACAAGCACGCTCTCTGGGTTTTAGCTGGAGAGACCTCTTGCCGGCTTTTGCGCTGCCGTTTTGCACTCGAGGTCTGAGCTCAATCCCTCGCCACCGCCACCAGAACCTATCGACCGTGCTCGCTTCCGCGTTTCCGGCTTACCACTGGTTGGCAAGTATACAAGTACAGGCACCTCGCTCCCATTTGCGCGTTTCTCTGACCGAGAGCCGTGCACTAGCAGAAATGCCGAAGACACCCAGCCAAAGCCAAAGCCAGAGCGTGAGCCGCCCAGCCCTGCGTAGGAATCAGGTGCGGCCCTTATTGCCCAGTCGTTTATCTGGCGCCTAAATGCAAATGCTATTAGGCCTGTCGCTCTTGTCGGAAGAAAAAACTCGTACGTCGGCTTAGTTCAGTCCTACTGTCCACTCACCTAGGCCATTCTCAAGAAATGCGATGCACAACGTCCCCACTGCGGAACCTGCGTAAAGTGAGTTTGAGGCCAAATGCCGGCCAACTCGGGCTACAGTTGCGACCCTAATATGTCCCTCTTAGACAACACCAGGCATTAATAAGTGTCCCTGCTCCTGTGGGCTATGCGTGAGTATTGCGTTTTGCAATTCTGGCCAATATTGACTCTCGGTCGATATAGACACCCGACAACACCCCAATGTATCTATGATCCCGTTGATGGCTTAAGACTCGCCCCCGACACCGATCCTGTTGAGAAGATTAGACAGCTGGAGAATCAAATAGGTAAGATCCTCATCGTATCCCCCCACCGAAACTGAAGCATTGCTGGCAATAGCTCAACTGAACAACCAATTGCGCGAACGAGGGGGTACTTCGCGCTCCTCGTCTCCAAATCGCCCTTCCTCTGTCGGCAATGGCTCGGATAACGGCGGAATATCTTTGCCTCATGCTTCACTAGCAATGATGAACTTGATATCCTCCGACGCACCCGACACTCGTTTCCGAAGTGAAAGTGGGAGCCCCGACATGAGAACTATCGCCTCACAGAGCAGCCCGGACCCTCTAATGGATCTGTTATTCTTGGGCTGGAATCCTGATCTTCCGGACCCGACCACGCTCAATCACTAGTTGGTGTCCTCGATTTTACCTTCACCCAGGTTCGCTGAACTCTGTATTATAGCATAGACATCTTCTTCAAGTGTGACCCGTGTGGGTCCAGAGTATTACATCGTCCATCCTTCCTGGCCTCCATGCATCTACCCCCCAGAGACCCTGGGTTTCCTCATTCCGCCATTTTACACGCTATAGTTGAGCCTCTCCTCTGTCTGCGGACCATCGCGGCTAACGCGCGGCTAGTGCACGGCTGCCTCACGTTGGTCTCCTCACAACGTTGTAACTTTACCAGATGGCACCCGACGAGACCAGTTCGCCGAATTCCATGCCAGTAAAACACGCCATTATATGGACAAAACGATGGCTAGCGGAGAAGATATATTCCCTGTTCTGCAAGCGTGCATTCTTCTCTGTTGGTATTTCTATCAAGAGGGCCGGTGGGTGGAGGTTTGGATATTTGCTGGGTTCTTGACTCGTGTTGCCGTCCCCCTCCGATTAAATTATCCCGGAACGTTTACGACACACGGGAATAACTCTCCTGGCGCGTATCTGGCTCCCCCTCGAGATTTCCGCGACCTCGAATCAAGACGCCGTACCTGGTGGATGACAATTGTTTTTGATCGTATTGGTCTGTATTTAGTTTCGTTCTCCCTGTCGCCCCCAACACTCAGAATTTATTACATAGCTTCCGTTGGTGGCTGGATACACGCTGGTACTTCGTCCTTCCCACCAATTAAAAGATCGCCCTGACGAACATCAATAGTGGATGAGCGTGACTTGGGAACAGAATTGCCTCTACGGAACAGTGATTTCGAATCAGAGGTAAGTTGCAAGGGATGCTACTTGAAGAGATTCCTCTAAAATGTCGTCCCATCTAGAATGCTGTACCCAGTAATCCACAGGACCTCGCTACACCAAATGTTTTCATCCGACACCCGCCGCAGTATACCGATTCTTTTCTTCTTCTCATAAAGGCGGTTATGTTATTTGGACGGGTCACTGATTATAATGTCCGCGGCAATCTACGTGCCCCGACGGCGCCCAGCAAGAACCAGAACCCGTTTTTCCTTGAAGGATTCAAAGATTTGGACCAACTTGTGTGCACCGATTTCCTCGAGAGCCTGCCTCAAATTTACAAGAACAATAATGGTGTGACGGATGCAGCTGAGGGCTGCGCCCTTGATACTGACCTCTATATGGTACACATCATCCCTCACGCGTACGTCTTTTCTAGTGTCACGATCTGCCACCAATGACACGACTTTCAGCGCGACAATAACACTTCACAACCCTTACCTCGACTTTACCGACCCCCAATGCGCGTCTACCTCGCGCTGTGTCAACTCCGCCCGGAGTATCCTGGGAGCGTATTACATGCTCTCGGCCACCTCGCTGGATATCACACGATTGCATCCCTTCGTGGTGGTATGTCAATCGTGGGCAGGGATCACACACAAAGATGCTTACCAGAAAATTTCAGATCTGCTGGTATCTCGCGGCGGTGGTCCAGGTTCAATTGTGCAAGTACTTTATTGAGATTGGAGACAGTGAGAGGGAATCTACTGTATGGGGCGAAATCAATGTGCTGCGGTTAGTTTCTCTCTCGGTTATGTGTTGTCTTGGGTGACGCGATTGACATGTACATCAGGTTTGCGATGTTGGCATATGGTCACCGCTCCCCCATCGGAAGTACGTATACTTCATTGATAAAAATTGTCATTTCTCGTTGACCCCATCTCAGCGCGACAGGAAAGCCTCCTGCAAGGAGTAATGCGCGAGATTATACGGACAACAGCGCAGAAACAACCTCTCGAGGTTGGGGTGCCGTTGTATCCATTTTCTCACTCGACGTTGTGGCGGAAAGACGAGGCGTCGCACTCGCACAATTCGCCGGAGGAGGGCACGGGCATGGCACCGCTGCCTGTCAGTCCTGGGTTCGAGGCAGCAGGGTTGTCCCCGCCCGCGACCGCACGAAGCCACGGAAGTAGGAGGTCGATGTCGGCGGCGGGATGGACGATGGATACGTCGATGTCGCCAGGGGATGGCGAGGTTCTGCACGGTTACTAATAGGATACGATTTTGTTGTGAATACTTTTCGGTAGGTATGTAAGGGGTGGTAGAATATTGCATTTTGAATGTCACGCGTGACTTGAGCAGCGCTCCCTTGTCAGTCTCAGGATCGGTCTTCTCGTCGTCCATGAACGGCATCCCTCCTCGCGACTGGGATTCCCCTCCGCCCCCGCCGCCAAAGGGCTTCAATGGCCCACATCTCGACCTCCATCCCTCGTCCTCCCTGGGCTCCAATAGTAAGCCTCCAACATGTGTTTGTTTGCGATCTATAACCTTTTCACCAGTATCGGAACTCCCAATGACCCCAATGTCGCCCGGCGGCCCAGATTTACACACGGAGGCGAAGCAGAAGCGGGCAAATCCACTGACGGACCTCATCGACACTGAAAAGTCCTATGTCGACCAATTGACAGGCATTATTCGAGTACGCATAAAGCTTCCTGCACAGTGGCGGCTTTTGATGTTACGTGCAGAAAGTTGCCGCGGCATGGTCTCGTTCGAATCTTCCGCCGCCGGAGCTGGATACAATCTTTCGCAGCATAGAGGGTGTCTACAAGGCTAACCGTTCTTTGCTCGCGGTGCGCAACTACCGTCTCGGACTTCGATTTCGTCTCATATCTGTCTTCCCCAGAAATTGAAGGAGATTGGCACCAATCCTTCAAACCCCAAAGCATTAGGGGACCTACTCATGCGCTGGGTGCGTGTCTCAGAGCTTTGCCTTTGAGCCCTCGCTGAGTAATCTGCAGATCGATGATCTTGAGGGGCCATACACCACTTACTGCTCCAGATTCTGCGGTGGTTTCGACGACTGGGAGCCTGTGCAATCAAACGCACGCCTGCCTTCTGTGATGTCCGGTTTCTCAACGACAAACCCCCCTCCTACCTGGGCCATCGCATTTGAAAGCGAAACCCCGACGTGGACATTAGACAGCCTATTCCTCCTTCCCAAAGCGAGACTCAAATACTATCGCAAATTGTATTCTCGGCTGCTGAAGAGCACCACGCCAGGGCGGAGCGATCACCGATTGCTCGTCGGGGCATTGGACAAGCTCGATAAATTGCTGGATACGTTGGAGACTCGGGAACAAATCAAAGTCGGCGCTCCGCAGGGGCTACCAGAGCTCACCGTCCTGCAGCCAAACGAGGAACCCGCAGTAGCTGAACTACAATCGGAGAGGAGCTTTTCGATATCGCCAAGATCAACGCTCAGTAGCGTCGTTCTGCGGCCGGGAGACTCGGAGGCACCGGGTAGCGAAACCAGCTCAGTCCGGGGAAGCAGTTTATCCTCCGGGTGAGCTGTATGACCCCCCCACAACTATCATGGGCTAACAGCTGCTAGGGAACGGCTATCCCGCGAAACGGCGTCTACCTCTATCAGCCGGGTTTCGTCAACCACGATGACCATGCCCATTTCTGATCTAGAACGACGTCTCTCGACCCAGCGCACTCTCGACATATTCACCATGCGACCCAAGGTGACTAAATCATCATTTCAATCGTTTATTTTACTTATCAAGCTCGAGGTCGTTCGTTTACAAATGTCACCTCCAACCCTTCAGTTTAGTCGAGAATTCCGATTTTCTATGGATGCTGTTGTCCGGTTCACACCCCGAGCTACCGGTGTAGAAGTCGTTAACCGGCAGGGGCATCTGTTTCTTCTTACCGACCTATTTCTGGTTTGTGAGCGAATGTCTCCAGAAGAGCGGAGTCAAAATGGCTCGGACGGCGCAGATATGTGGTTGTGCTATCCACCGCTGGCTGGAAAAGTCTTGCGTGTATCTGAAGTTGAAGGCCAAGGTTTGCATTGTATCCGAAAACCCGTTTTCGTTACTGAGTACATTTGCAGATAATGCCATAGAAATCGCGGTCATGAGAAAGGAGAGTCTCATCATACAGGCAGAGTCTGTCCACGTCCGCAATTTCATGCTGGCCGAGTTCAAGGAGTGCATCGCCTTCGCTGGTTCATGTCAGTCGGGTTTTCCCTTACTCTCTGCTGCCTGCTCACATATTTTTTGTAGTGCCCCCTCAATCGAATCAACCTGTCCCTCCTATGCCTGCCCTTCCCAACATGCTCTCGCAAGCGTCCGAACGACCCTCGTCCCTCCAACGGAATAATTTACCTCCCGTGTCTCCGGAGCGGAGCAATTCGACTTCCAATGCTGGGTTCCCCGGACCTCCTCCACCGGATAATCAGTTCCACTCTCCTTCGTCGTCCTCATCTCAGCCGTTCTTCGCGACCCCTGGGCAAGGCGCCCCCCCGACACGAAGCGCTAGTTATGGTTCGACTCTTTCGCGGGCTGGCTCGAATACATCTGAATTTCAGCCACAAAACGGGACCTATCCCCAACCGCCGCCGCCGCCGCCGCCGCCCTTCTCTAACAACTCGCAATATATTCAGCGAGCGCCCTCTGCTCCAGGGTTCGCCCCTGGTCCTCAGGGTCCCATGGCCGGCCCTCCGCCTCCTCGACCGCCTTCCGAACCCCCATATCCACTACCTAATACACTTAAAAAGTCCGTATCTGCGCGTTCTCTCCAATCTCAATACTCTCAACAAGAGCTGCCCCTCCCCCCGCCACCATTGCCTTCTTTCCCTCCTGGAGGTCCAGGTTACCCGGCTAACAGCGGACCTGGTAATTTACATGCACCTCAGCCCCGAACGTGGGTGCCCTCGGGTCAGCTAGGCGTCACCGGCTTCCGAGCGGTCCCCTCTTTCCACGAACCCAGCCCGCCCAACTCGCCTGTAGAAGAGACCCCTGCAGTTTCAGGGCCCGTAACCTCCACCATTTCCGCGGAAATGAAGTGCAAGGTCTTCCTGAAACAGCAGCATGCACAATGGAAGGCTCTTGGGTCAGCGAAACTCAAGCTGTACCGACAAAATCCTACTAATGTTAAGCAACTCGTCGTCGAGGCTGGTTCGAAGAACTCGGTTCTCATTTCGACCATCGTGCTGACCGATGGGGTGGAACGAGTGGGCAAGACGGGGGTTGCCATCGAGCTCAGCGACAAGGGTACACGGACAGGGATTATATACATGATACAACTCCGGACCGAGAAATCTGCTGGCGGTCTGTTTGACAGTCTCTTGGAGGGATCTGATAGAGCGGCCGCACACTAATACTTAGCTCCTGCCTTGGCGTATAATTGGGACCGTTCCTTGTTTCGTTGTTTTCCTGCATACCCTCCACATCTATTCATCTTCTATTCACATACACATAGCGTAGGGTTCTGCAATGCTTTCTGTACTCCTCTCGAGCCAAGTTTTGGCGCACGTTTAGATCTCTATTTGTCTGTACTCTCCGTGGTCCGTGCCTCTGATTCGGCGATAGGACTAATCGGTGGCAGGATTATCTCCGCACATAATGAAAGGTGGTCTGAACCGCAGATTCCTTTCTGGGGTAAGCCCGGAACAAGATCCTTGACGAGAGGTAGAGACAAGAGTCCGTCTACAACAGCGGGTCGGTCTGTTAAGATAAATATGTAGTCTGTGGTTCCGTTAGTTGACGTCGGTAACTAATCGCTGGACTGACCTAAGACAGTCTTCGAGAGAGAGGTCAGTAAATGACGCTGGGGTAGGAAGGCTGAACATACCTTCCAGTAATGCGTATAACTGGGGGAGTGTTAATGCGGTCCCGGAATAGATCAGGTGTAGCTTACCTGGTATATTCAGGCTCGTAGTATCCTTTTTTCGTGCGTGGTAGTGACATTCTATCACCGAAGGTTGGAAAGCCAGTGGATGATGCTTCTTTATATTGCCGCAAGCCTTCGTCATACGCGCTCCGAACCACATTAGCAGCGGAAAATAGAGAAGCAAGTTCCGAGTCTGAAAGAAGACCATCGGCAGGCACGGCGCGTCGCGCGCTTGTTATTACTCTGTCGGGATCCACTGCTCCGCCTTCATCCTCCGCGGGAGCACCTTTGACTGTCGGTGGGACGGTGGGGTCGATAGAAAGGTGACTAGAAAACAAGAAAATAATTCAAGCTCGTGCCGCTGAGTTCAAACGGAGACGTGCACTACACGTGAAGTTTCCAGACGGTCGCGTTGTTCGGCATTCAATTGGTCTCCAACGAGAAGCGAGTATCCAGGGTCGTCTGGGCTGAAGTTGAAGTCTACGAGCCAAGTTACTAAGGGCGCTGGTATAATACAAATCTATTCACCTCCTGCAATCATGCATGGCCAGTTTTCCAGTTGAAGATCGGAACGAAATTTGACCATTTCACGAACAAGAATTCCTGCTTGTCTAGGCAATTTCAGAAGGGACGGAATGGATTCAAGGACGCTCACCTTGTTCTCTCATATGTATACCTAATTTTATATAAGGATCAGAAACATACTCATCGACAGATGATGACCAACTTGGGGTGCCAGAAGAGGTGCGTGGTCCCAATCACGACACCCTCGCCGTCGTTGGATAAATCCTTCAACGCCACAATGGATCCAATATTTCTGGTACGAAAACTTGAGCCACGGCGAGTGTTTTCGTCTCCTTCAGATCGGACATGTAGTTCATCGTAATGGATGAGCCGTTCGTCTATTTTTTCGTAGGTCCTTTTGAATGCAACAAGACAGCCGTGCTTTTTACCTGTCACAAAAGAGGAAGGAGTTAGTACCGTTAATAACAGCGAGTCAAAGGAATCACCAGGGCCGGCAACGAAGTGATGATTGTACTGCGCCGCTTCCAAAGCAGGTAAAATCTTGTCAAGACTATCCACCTCCTAGAGAGAGTCTGTGTTGAAGCAAACACTCGATATAAACAAGAAGAGTGTTCACTTGAAGACACATTATGTCTGCCCCGTGGCGCAGAATCTCGGCATGCAGCATAGGCTGTCGCTGGGCACCTTTGAGGACATTTCCGCTGGTAGGGAATAACTCGCGCCCTTGGTTTAGGGTTAGGTTAGGTTATCTCATATGTTCCTGCGAGGTGTATTATGATTACAAACGCGACTCACGAACTAGGCATTGGGCCAAGAGGTTCCAAGTCATAAGCTTTACGCGAATTCCGTTCGCGGGCGTGGTGTTGTTCAAGTTGAGCCAAGGACGAGCCAACAGACGTTCTTCAGTCTTATCCGAAGGCAGCACCTGCGCTTGCGCCTGAAGTTTCTGTTTCTTCGCTTTCCTTTCCTCCGACAATGCGATTTGTTCTGGTGTTAGTTGAAATCGTTTAGACATGCGTCCAGCTCGATTTAAACAGGCCACTGGACTCCACAGAGTACGACTTGGGGCGATAAAGAGGCCCAGATTTTTCGTTCGTAAGACTACAGATTTGCAGATCAAGTCAAGTTGCAGTCGAAGAGTTCAAATGCGGCAACTTATTGATCGCCGCCTGATTAGATCGATCATCAAACCGGCGGGCTCGTCCATACGTCACGCGTCTCATTTTCCGCTCTGGATGTTCCGGTCGTGTACACTCGCTAGATCCTCTCTTAGACGCGCAGCTGTCTCCTACAACCCTCGACAATCTACTTTCCTCACAACCAACCGTTTTACTCGCAAAATGGCCTCGTTAGCGACATCAGAGAAATTCGGCAACTTTGACCTCGTGAAGAGCTTCAAGCTAGGCTTCACAGATGTCCATGTCTCAAAGTGGAGAAGTAGAGTCACCGGATTAAGTGTGGTCCACCTCGACTACGAAGGTACTTAGCTTGCTTCTCATTATTATATGTATGCCTTCCTCACCGTTTCCCAGCTCCGATTGTGAATGGTTATTTCGCTGTGGCCACAGAAAGTCTGGTGTCCAAGATTTCCGCCGGACGCTTTATTGATCAACTACTGCAGTTTTCGATGATAGTGGATGCCCTCATACCCTAGAACAGTGCGTTCCTATCAACGCGAATTCGATTGCAACGCTCATCTATCGTCGCAGTTTGGTATTCATGGGATCAGAGAAATATCCATACAAAGGCATTATCGATCATCTTGCTAACCGAGGCTTCTCGAATGGGACGAACGCTTGGACCGACAACGATCACACTGCCTACACTGTTTCGACCGCCGGAGAACAAGGGTTCCTTCAGCTGTTGCCAATCTATGTCGACCACATTCTTTACCCGACCATGACGAAAGCTGGGTCGGTGTTCTCGAATTAATGATGGCCACGAACTTAACATCGCATGCATAGTTTTGTGACTGAGGTTTGTGTCCACCGCATCGACTTTTGAAGCATCGCTGGAAATAAATCTAGGTCCATCACATTGACCCCAAAGGACAAGACTCTGGGGTGGTGTACAGTGAAATGCAAGGAAGGGAGAACACTTCCGGCGATTTAATGGCCCTACGGTCGGTGATCCTTTACTATGAGAGTGTCGTTTCAAATATCGTATCGAAGACTACAACGGCTGTTGGACCCTCCTGGCAGCGCATACCGCAGTGAAACTGGAGGCTTAATGGAGGCTTTACGGGTTCTTACCGTGGAACAAAGTGAGGGTCTTTACCCTCTGACGCCTCTTGTTACTGACAAGAGATCAATCAGTTCGCCAATATCACAGCACATATTACGTCCCTCACAACTTATCGCTCATTGTCACCGGTAAACTCTCCAGCGGCACTTCAACCCTTCTCTCTGTTGTGCAGGAACAAGTAGAGCCCAGCCTTATCGCACACGGCCAAAACTTGGGACCTCGTCCTCCGGGCTGGAAACGTCCTTTCGTAGAAACGGCCAGCGCCATCCGGCCGCCAATCCAGGAGACTATCAAGGACACCGTCGAATTCCCCGAAAAGGATGAGAGTAAGTCCGCTCACTTTTGAACATGACAGCGCTGACTTGGAGTAGGTGTCGGCGAATTAATCATCAGTTCCCTTGGGCCGGCTCCAAACCAATTCCTTGAAAGAAAGGTTCGTTTCGGCTCTCCTCGCATACAACAGATCTGATTTACGTTCAGGCATTGGATATCATCGGCACTTACTTGACATCTTCTTCTGTGGCACCTTTGAACAAAGAGTACATTGAAATAGACACTCCGTTGTGGTTTGTAATTTTCTTCATCCGCGAAAAATTTCTAAACGTCCGCACAGCACTTACATTTATTTCGGAGAGGACACACGAGCCACTGCGATTTATTTACCCATATACGTCGGATCGGTGCCCACCGAGCTTTTAGACGAATTTGATAGCAAACTCAAGGAAAGCTTCCGACGCATCGTCGCAGAAGGGATCGATATGCAGCGAATGGCCATGGTGATTAACCGAGATGAGCGCCAGGTCCGTGAATATTTTCTCATGTGGGCTTGATGACTTATGGGGCCCTCCAGTTGCGAAGCAAACTTGAGTCTTCCAAGGGCGATACCTTCAGTAGCACCGTCATCACAGATTTCTTGTACGGCGCAGAGGATGGATCAGAGCTCGAGGGATCTATGGACGAGATTAACCAATTCGCTGAAGTCCGAAAATGGACAAGCAAACAGTGGACGGATCTTCTCCAGAAGTATGTCCTTTCCTTGGGGGCAGAGGCTTACATTGATGCTTCCTTCCAGATATTACATCGACTCTCATTCTGTCGTTGTCCGCGGAAAGCCGTCCGCCAGTCTTGCGAAGAAACTCTCGGCTGACGAAAAAGCCCGCATTGCGGCTCAAGTGGAGCGACTAGGACCAGAAGGATTGAAAAAGGCCGAGAAGGAGCTCGAAGAAGCCAAGGCTGAACACGATACACCCATTCCCACCGAGATTCTACTCGACTTTGCCGTTCCGAGTGTTAAGAGTATCGCCTTCATCCCTGTCCAAAGTCTCCAGGAACAGGGTACAGGCCGAGCCGCCCCGACAAAAGCAACCAAGTCGGAGGCTCTAGCAGAACATATTCAGTCCGACGGCTCAGCACTACCCTTCTTTGTACAGTACGACCACGTCGAAGTCAGTATTTTATTTCCTATTTATTCCAGCTCCTATCCTGATGGTCGGGCATGCAGTCCGACTTTGTTACTGTCCAGGCATTCTTCTCCCTGGAGACACTTCCGCATAGACTTCGCCCGTGAGTCGAGTTGGGAAAAGACTCCGACGTTCCACTGATATATTTTGCAGTCTTATTTCAACGTACATGTCCGCCTTCTTCGCGCTGCCAGTCGTACGACAGTCGGGAGAACGGTTGACACATGAAGATGTTGTCAATAAGCTCGATAATGAAACCGTCTCGTACGAAGTAGGTTTAGGCGTGGCAAATTCGTTTGCAGAGACGTTCCGCATCAATCTCAAAGTAGAAACGGCCCACTACGAGACAGCGATTGCCTGGTTGAAAGACCTGATGTACGGAGCTGAATTCGACAAGGAGAGGTCCGTATTCTCCGACAGCGTTTTGTAACCATTTAATTCATCATTATTGTAGACTGCAGGTCACCATCGCCAAAATCCAGCAGTCGTTGCCGGAGATGAAGAGAGATGGAAACACAGTTTTGGGGTCGTTGTGGGCAGATTTGCTGTACAACGAAACCTCCACTTCTCGGGCCGGTGGTATACTTCCTCAAAATGAGTTCATCCCCAAAATTGCCAAGCAACTGGCCGAGAACCCAGAGCAGGTGATAGCTGATCTGCAGGAAATCCGGCGTTACGGTGTGTTTGATTCATTTTGTGGGCGAGAACCAAGCCTTAACTGGGTTTGCAGCAACGGATCCGTCTGGCGTTCGGTTCTCTGTCACGGGGAATGTCCTCAAACTGGCTAAACCACGATCCACTTGGGGCAAGTTCTTCCAATCGTCGCTGCCGGTATACCTTATTTTCACTGTTATTATGAATTTTCCTGAGAACGCATTGATAGGAAACCGCTCTCTCGCCGGTTCCTCTATCCTCTGAGACTCTGAGCGAACTTGGGAAGGAACCTGTGACCAAGGGTGTCGTTATGGGTCTCCCAACGATCGAGAGCTCGTATGTCACCCATTCCACCAAAGCTATCAAGGGTTTCAATCACCCCGAATATCCTGCCTTCCGTGTCGCTCTCGAGGTCCTAAACGCCACGGAAAGTTATCTCTGGGTATGCTAAAATGAACCAATATCTTCCGTTTAATTGCTAACTGTGGCCGCAGCGGTACATCCGAGGGTCGGGATTGGCGTATGGCGCCTATGTTTCGTTGGATGTCGAGTCCGGGCTCCTCAGCTTCTCGCTCTACCGTGTATGTCCCTTCCACAATACCGTTGCCCCACTCTGATCACAGATATCAGAGCTCGAACAGCATAGATGCTTACAAAGAAGCGTCGAATGTCTTGAAAGGGCTTGTTGACGGATCCGTCGGTTATTTCGCTCCATATCCCGTTTTTATTGCTCACAGGTCGCCTAGATATCACTGGAAACGACGACTTTGGATGCTGCAAAGAGCACAGTCGTTTATGGTGTCGCCAAAAATGTGTCAACCGCTGGCCGCGCTGTAAGCCTCTCATGACGGCTGACTTTCATGCGACTGAATCTTTGCGCTAGGCCATGGTCTCCTTCGTGAATCAGGCTTTGCGAGGCGTGCCGCAGACACACCAGGTAGATCTGCTTGAAAAATACCAAGTGGTGACCAAGGAGGATGTCTTGGAGGTCTTCCGGAAATATTTCCTTCCTCTGTTTGACGCGTCGAAGTCCGTCGCGGTCGTAGTGACCGCGCCGACCAAAGTCGACGGGATTGTCGAAGGACTGACGGCTGACGGCTTCGTCGTTGAGAAACGGACGTTGGAGATTGACCCGAGCGAGCTAGAGGGTGGACACGGTCATGAACACGACTGCGACAGTTGCGAGAGTGGGAGCGATTCCGGCAGCGACTCAGAGTCGGACAGTGAGGACAGTCGATAGGGCTCTCATTCGTGTCAAGTATCTTACTTTTGGTTAATTAATCCCCCATCTTCTGGTAACACCTCTATGAGCTTCTCGTTTTCTTGCCCTGGTCTGAGCGCAACGTTTTCGAGAAAATCGTTGTCTACCAAGAATCGGATGGCCTGAGACAGATTCGAGACCGTTATGCGAATCTCAGGAAGGAGGAGCTAAAATTTGCGAGTTGAGGAAATATAATAAAAAAGCGGGTCAAACTTACGTTGCGCAGAAGAGTCGGGCGAGAGGCGAAGGGGTTGCGGACGGCCTGCTTTGGCTGGGGCGGCCGAGGCCTTTTGACGACGTCCGCTGTGGGAAGCTGTGGAGGTGGGGGAGCGACTGGCTCGATTTTGGTCGACTCAACTTCTTCCGGCGCGCCGTCGTCGTCGCTTTGGTCGCTGCTAGAGCTAGACTCGGACGTCGGGGGAGGGGGTCGCTGCGGTAGCTGCGATGCCATCCCTCTGCCACGGCCTCCCCAACCGGAATCGACCCCGCGTCCCCGCACAGACTCGCCACCGCGTCCCCGCCCGCGCCCGCCGCGCGCCGTCCCTCGACCGCGTCCACGGTCAGGAGTCGCGTTCCCCTCGTCCGTGCGCCGCCTCTTCCTCCCCGCAAGTCCCGAGTCCTCGAGCGAGAGCTGCCCGCGCGCGACCGCCTCCTCCATCTTGCGCTTCTTCTCCTCCACGCGCGGCGCGCTTGGCCACCGCCTCCTGCGCTCCGCGACCCACGCCTCAATCTGCTCCGGCGAGTCGAGCACAACGGTTGTCCCTTGTATCGGGACCAGCTTCCTGTGGCGCGCGGTTACAGTCAGCACGAGAATAACGCGGTATGAGTGCCGCTCACGCACCCCTTGAGACTCGGGTCCGCGTCCCAGTCGGGCCTCTTCTGGCGCTTTTCCCAGCCCGGGGGGAAGATGAGATGGCGGTCCATCATGTGTGTCTCTACCGTCTGCGGTGAGCCCCGGAATGTGCAGTCTTTGTACGTGCAGCGGCTGCCGCCCGGCTGGTACCACGGCGCCGAGAACGCGCTCGGTCCTGGCGCATTCCCAGCGGGATTATACGTCGACGAGAGTGTGTACCCCTGCGGCGTGGCTGCGGCGGGCGGCAGCGCCTGCTGCATGTACGCCTGGGCATAGTGCGACGAGTAGTACGAATGCTGCTGAGGCCATGGTGGTTGATTCTGCATTTTTTTTTGGTGCCATTTTGTTTGCCCCAAGGCGATCATGGTACAGTAAATACACAATTACTTCGTACCCTAACTATATTGTTTTTCTTTAGCAAAACGAAAGCTGTATATGACGACGATTATCAGCATCCATTAGCTACTACATACTAAGGGAGTCAGCGTGAGTGCGGGAGGGGGAAACGCGGTAGCGAGGGAGATCAGCGAGAGAATACACGGGATGGAGGTTCGGGGACGAGAGCCAAGAAGGGGAGGATAGGGCGGGATGTACGGATAAGTGTGCATCGCGGTCCGGAGGGGAGGGTGGCAGTGAGCGCCGGGGGATCTCCGTAAAGAACGGCTACGGTAGGATTTGGAGAAACCCGCGGCACTCATTCCTGCAAGTCCTGTTGGTGAGTCTCCTTGTTAACGCGTCTCTCCTTCTCGCTCTCAAGCTGGTTGTACAACCTGAATAGAGTCAATAAGCGTTCGGACATCAAAAGTGAAAAAAAAAAACACGCACAAAAACAGGGCCTTTTCATTGGCCTCGGGGGTCCCGATTATGGTGAACATTCTCTCGCCAGTGTCGTCGTGGGGAGCTTTGGCAATAGAGATTTTTGAACCGGACAGACGGCGGATTTCCGTAATCTTGG
The DNA here is from genome assembly GCA_029282495.1 of Mycena albidolilacea. Taxonomy (NCBI): domain Eukaryota; kingdom Fungi; phylum Basidiomycota; class Agaricomycetes; order Agaricales; family Mycenaceae; genus Mycena; species Mycena albidolilacea. Next base: position 2,790,872 of record JARIHO010000005.1, on the reverse strand, counting down.
TTCCGCTCCGACCGATGATACAGCCGACCATATCCGAGGGAATGGAGATGTTCTGCGTGCGCAGATTGGCGGCGGGCTGTGCGAGCACGGGAGATTGGGGCTGCGGTGGGGAGCTGGGCGGGGACGCGCGTCCGTTTGTGCGACGGGGCGTGCCGTATGCCGGGGGGAGGCCGTTCACGGAGCGCCTGTTTGCAGATCTGTCATCGCCCGTGCCGGGATGGAAGAGGACGGTGCCTAGGCCACGTTCCCAGTCTTCCAGGAGACATTTGCCGATTTCCTCGATGGCATGGCCAATCGCGTCTGGGGCACCCTGAACCTCGACGATACGCTCGGTTGATTGGGGGAGCATATCTTTGGAGGCGACCATCCGGGTACCGGAACCATCCTGGATGGCCTTAATTTTGAGACCGTTGCGGCCAATGATGGTGCCCATGAGATTGTGGGAGATGAGGAGGCGGATGGAGGTGTGGACGGAGGACGGGGAAGAGATTATGGGGGAGGTCGGATTCGTGGCCACGAGTTGGGAAATAATGAGCGCGTAGGCCTGTTTGAAAAATGACGGTTAGACGGAGAAAAATATGGAGCGGTAGGGAGCGGACTTTGGCAACACCCTCAACGGGACCGGTGACGGTGAGGACGCGCTCATGAACGCCTTGGATAACTTTGCTGACACCAGCCTTGACACCGGTTTGTTCGCGCAAATCGGCAACATTTTTGCCGGCCTTGCCAATAATTACACCTGCGTCTTTTGTGCTGACCAGTGCACGGAGGGTGAGGGTGTCGTGGGCCACGGGAGAAGGGGAACGCGATTGGGGTGGGGAAGCTGCGGAACAAGAGTGAGTGGAACGGCGCCGAGGAAGAGGAGGCACAGAAGACAGACCGGAATCGCGTGGGGCGGGGGAGTCGGACATGGAGGAGGGAGGAAAAGAGGTAGGGTGACTTCAAAAATCTGAAAAATAAATAAGGCACAACTTGCCGCGGCGGGTCAATAGGCTCCGAAAATTCTAGCCGAGTCAGTTATCTTATTTCCAGTCAATTTCCAGCCAACTATCTTACAGCAAACCAGCGACCTATCTCAGACTATCTCACAAGGCTGCTAGCACTCAAGCATCACACAAAAAATGGCAAACAACGGCATATGGGTCTCATGGGCAGTCGAAAGTACATGGTCATATGGCAATATACGCGTCGTCTAGTAGCCCAGCTGCGTCAGCTTTTCAAACGAAGCCCCATTGTCGGAGACTGCCTTTTGGCGCAACTTGACGGCAGCGATCTATGCCAAAACATTAGTGTGCGTTGTAAGCAACGAAAAAAAAAACGGAATTACCTTGCGCTCATGGAAGGCCTGAGCCTTGATCTTTCGCTTCTCCTCGAGGCGGTCCACCACATCCTTGTAGCCCCAGCCAACCTCGTGGGACAGGCGCTAATTGTTAATACACCGTCAGCAAAATGTCGCGTCGGGCAAAGCCATTCCACTCGGCTCACCTTGACGGTGCAGTATTTGCGACCAGGCTTCAACCGCAGGACCCGGAGGGCTTCCGGCACAACCATGCGCTTCTTGCGGTCGTAGGGTGGGGGGACACCCTCAAACAGTTTGAGGCGCTCGAGCGCAGCAGCGCCCCGTGCGCTCTTGTGCGGGGTCATGCCACGGATAGCACGGTAGAGAATCTTGGACGGCGCGCGGTGGTGGAAAGGGCCAGACTTTTTGGGGTTCACAATATGGCGTTTGTGGAGGAAGTTGTGGTATCGGAGCTGGGCGAAATAAGATGAGTATGAGCAAAAAACTAGACGCGTCTCGCGGGCGGGCGTACTTTGTTGCGGAAGAAGCTGCCCGAGATGTTGATTTCCTCGCAACGAACGACAACGATTTTCTGGCCGGAGAGAACCTGCTTTGAAATTATGGAGGCCAGCCGACCAAGGAGGTGACCCTTGCCATCGATGATGATGGGTGTCGACGAGAAGGTGGCCATGGTAGTCTATGAGCGTTGAGAATAAAATAGACCGTCAAGGAGTGGTGTTACCTTGAGGAGTGGCGAGTGGTGGTGAAGTAGCAGCGGCAAAGCGGCACGATTTGAGCCAACTAGCCAGTACCCATAAACACGAGTCAACTCCGGCATCTTAGCGGCTACTCAGTTCATCTCCGGCCCGGCTTCCATTGATCTCCGCTCATTACATCGGTACGCCGAACTTGTGCCGCAACACCCCCGTATACTGCTTATCTCCCTGTTTCCCGCTCAGATCCACCACGAACAGATGCCCAGAGTCCGGATACTCCGCCTGCCGCTCCGCCTCCCCACTCGCCTTGCAGTGTGCCGACGTCACATACAGCTGATCATTCTTCGGGCCTCCGAACGTGCACGCAGTGATGTTTAGCACTGTCGGGAAATCAACTATCAGGTCAACGCTCCCCGAGGGCGAGAACCGGACGACTTGGGATCCGCCCCAGCTGTACACGAGATCAGCAATCAGCGGCCCGGGTGGACAACACTGACCGAGCACTCCACACGTATCCTTCGATATCGATACACAGACCATCGCAATATGAGTCTTTGTCGAACCCAAGGGCCATCGCGTCAACGAACAGCCGCCGGTTCGACAGCGTCCCGTCGTCATAGTCGTACGCATAGATGATGTTCGCCCTGGAGTCTGTGAAATAACTACCTCGTGCAGTCAGTAACGTCAGACTCAACAGCGCGTGGCTCACAAAATCTGCTCATCCTGGGTCCATCCCAGTCCATTCGAATCCTAGACTCTTTCGCAAGATAATCAACAGCTAGCGGGACGCGCCTCACCGTGAATGGCCCGGGATCAGCCAACGAACAGCTTCCGTCAGCTGGGTCGTACTTCCACAATTGGCCCGGTACGCCGCGTTCCTGGTCATACACCGTTCCCGCAAAGAACCGCCCTTTGCTATCGCAAGCGCCGTCGTTGAATCGCGTGAGATTCTGATATTCCGTAGGCAGCGGCTGACAGACGTATTTCTTCGTCGAGTCTCCTTCAAACAGCGCGAATCCCTGCGCAGCGGCGCCAGCCAGCTATAGGAATGGTCAACGCGACTGAGCTAAAAGAAAACTGACACTAGCGCGTTACTCCTGGCCCATCCCGTCGCAGCGCGATACACCCTATTTTCTCGTCGAACTGCTCCACTTGAAGGTCAAGGGTCTCCGTGTGGAGGTGATAAATCTTTTGGGTATTAGGGTGGCCAAGTACCTACAGAAAGAAGCGCACTTTATATTCGTCAATGTCCACAAAGTGCAATATGCCTGTCTCGGGGTCATACACAGGCCCTGCTCCCGCGTCAATATCCAAAACAAGTCATCAGTGCCATTTTAACCTTCTCCCAGGGTGCAACCGGTCGTGAGCAACGGGCGGTCGACCACAATTCGCGTGACCATTATAGTATGCAGGAGAGCAAGAGGAAAGCGGGAGAAGACACGATAAAGAAATTCGGGCCATATGACCCAATTGAAATGGCTCATTTGCGGACATTGAAATGTATCATCAGGCTTGAAATGTACCATCACGCTTTTGGCAGGTCGCGAAGTAAGAGTGGTATTAGTGTACTAAGACCATTTAAATTTTAATGGGCTGCGGAAGAACGTCAGCGAGAGCCAGTAGAAAGAGCAGTAAAACATACCGGCAGGCGTGTTTTTAATGTACTCGACAGCTAGGGGGGTTTAAGCAACGACAAATGCGGAACACAACGGAACACGACGTACCCTGCGCCACAGTTTGGATTTCGTCGGCCTCTGCGTCTGGAATCTCAATGGTGAACTCCTGATAACGTGTTAATTGTCGAAATACTGTGAAAACTAACGCGCCGTACTTCTTCTATTGCCATTTGAACCTCCACAACATCCAGACTATCGAGCCCCAAATCACTCACGAAGGAGGCGGTTGGTGTCAGCTGAAGGAGCCTGGCTAAGTGCCAGCCAACGCGAAGTGAGAGTCTACGCACCTTCTCATGATCCACTTTTTCGAATCCCTTCAACAGGTCGATGATACGGGCCTGGATTGTCTCTTTCGACAGCCCACCACCGGCGGAGTATGCGCGGAATGTGAGAAGGGCCTGGCGGTGAGGGAGAGCCAAAGGTGCCCGGCGGCAGGGAGCGGTCAGGGCCTGGCGGGGCAGGGCTCGTGCTAAGCGCAAAAAGGACATGGTAGAAAGAAAGTTGAGAAGCTTATGTAAACAGCTCGCGTCCTTCTTCCGGCCATGAAGCATGGCGTTGCTTTCCGAAAACTTTCGCGTACTACGTCTCACCGAATGCTCATGCTTCGGTAGGTTGTCCTGCGCACTATATAATACCATTTTCCAATCAACTGCCTCCAGAAATCTGGTCACTTCTCTCTTCGAGCACGAGCAGATAAAAACTACTCTCCCCAAGGCCCGGGAAACCGCCAGAATGGCTGAAAAAGTAGCTCTGTTCGCGGCATATGAAGCTCGTCGTTCTCAACCATAAGCTAGATAATTACACTGGGCAAAAGAGGCGACCAAGCCGCTCACACGCGCGCCGCCGCGCTCCTGCTCAAGCCCGACCTCCTCCCAAAACTGTTCACCACATTCGCAAAACGTTACGCACAACGTCCCGGCGGATACACCCGTATTCACAAGTTCGGAAACCGGCAAGGCGACAACGCGCCGCACGCCGTTTTAGAATTGGTCGACAACCCGCGCGACATACGGTGGGAGATCACGTCCCGTGCGGTCGGTTGGGATCTACTGCGCGACAAGCTGAAGAGCAAGCGACCCGTCGCTATCATCAACGCGGGCGCCGAAGACGCCCTCGACGTGATCTCTACAGAACGGCGTCTGACTTTCAATGATTCTGGCCTTTTACGACCAAAGACTCGATGGAACCTTCAGAAGGTTCTCCGGTTCCGAGACGGGAGCGCGCCTCTGTTGATGAGCCAGAAAGTGGGCGACTATATGGTGCGCGAGTTTTATCTCTTTCCCAAACTCCGCGAGAACTCCGTCGCTCTAGGATCATTTACTGGCTACGCCAGTTGTATTCAGGGATATCGAGAAGGAGGCACGGGATGCTGTGACTGCAAAGCGCAGGGTAATCGAGGCGGAGAAGAAGAAGCCCGAGGGCGAGCAAGATCGGTCCATCGTTGGCTTTGGCGGTGGTAACTCCGGGAAGTATCCAGTGCGCGAAATGCGTCCTGTACCCGGTCATGCAGTCCCTGGCGAAACCCGTGGTGCACTTCATCTGGCTCGTGGAGCTCTTAGTGACCGCAATCCACGCCCCGCCCCCAAAGTACTTACTCCTCCATCGCTATTTTCGCGGCGACGCCAGGGAAAGACAAGGACAACTGCATAGATTTTTTTAATGAGATTGCTAGTGGAGCAATCTTAACATTTAGAATATCGTCGCAGCCGCCTCCAGGTCGTCTGCATTCAGCCAATCTGCCCCGTTGTCCATCAACGTCTGCCAAACGTTGTTTCTGGCATGGATAGGCCATCCTGGGGTATCCCAAAATCGAGCTCGCAGTCCCAACGCATGTGCATCTCCCACATATTTCTGAATCGCAGCAAGCTGAGTTTGATTGATGTTCCCTATCCCGCTCCAACCGACTGCAACCTCATAATCGGTACTGGCTATGGGAGAGATCGTTATGTCGAAAGTAGAATTGAGCTCTGCAAGTTGGCATGAGGATCCGAACTGTACGTAGGGTAAACCTACCAATCAAGGGAGCATTGAAAAATACATCCCGAGGCGAGAGCGCCTGGATTCCGGCCAAAGGTGTGTTGCCTGTGATTTATCAGTTCCTCATATTATACGCTTTGACCGATATCACCAGTTCCAACAACGACAATGGGACCGAGCGTGCAGGTTCCGTTCGAGACACATGTGGTGAGGTATCCGCGTTCTCTCAGAGGCTGCAAAGCCTTCAGGACAAAAGGCAGGGTGCTTCGCGTCCGTTAAAATCATGCTCCACAGAAGTTTCAATGAGAAATAGTGTCGTACATTTGCCCGTCGGTTTTCATGTCCACCAACACCTGCAGCGGAGTGCCAGACGAGGTATCGAATACGCCACTGCGATTTTTGCAGACTACCATTTTGCGCAGACGCTAGCACTTACTTTATACTCGTCTGATTGACGGTAAACTGGGATTTCGGATTTTGGCCTTCGATAATCGACAGAAGAGGCTGGATATAGAGCGAATCAAGTGTTCGGTCTGGCGTCAGCGCAGCCATTTCATGCCCGACCTGAAGAAGGATCAGGTTATCGCGAATACGAGCAGGCCGGGAGATTCTCACATATAAAATGTCGTCCACGAGCCAAACGTCAGCTTCTACACTTGCGACGCCAAAGCTTAAAGCCGTCAGGAGCGGTACGTCCCGCCAGTCTATCGTGCCCGTCCAATCAGCTGGTGAAACCGAAAAGCAGGCACCGAAGCGCACAATCGTTATGTGAGTGGATTGGCTTCGGCACGATATCTTGGGTAAACTGCAGATGGTTGAGCTCATCCGTGCGGCAACAGAAATCCCAAAGAAACTAGCATCGGTTGGGTAACGCAGAAGGCTAGAATTGGTTGCCTCTAGCATAGAGATTTCATCCAACACACCCGGGCGCTGAGAGGTCAGCGTAACCAGACCCCCAATCGTAAGAAGAGCGAGAACCAGAAACATGGTCAAGACCGTTCGAGCGACGGAGAACGCAAGATATATTTATCTTGCACTTTCACATCCAACCCACGTTTGTCAGAGGGGGCGAGGACAGAACATCCGCGCGGGAAACCGCAGTCGCTTAGCCAGTTAACGCACAGATGTATATCGGAGATTCAAAGTCTTCGAAACACCATTGTTTTATTGTCTCGTAGGATGCTAAAGCACTGATATTGATGAGATTTATTTACCGGCCTCGAAGTAACATACCAATTCGGATTGTGTGAGCCAAGGAAACGGCTGCAAATCTCATCTTGCGGGACCGCGGAATCTTTCTCGAGATGGTGTGGTATGGCATAAGTTATAACATTGTCCGTGCATCATTCACGAGTCCAAAGGTAGATTAGCGTACAATATAATATCTAGGGTTACCCGTCAAAAGGACGCCCTTTCGTCAATCGAGGTGTCTTGCGACCAAATGAGCCTTCGGCTTCAGGGTTCAACACGTCAGTAATAGAGTTCAGAGGACGGAAGGACGTCAACAGACCCATTTGAACTGCCACGAGTGCCGCCCAAAAGGCCCGTCTGGGAATAAACTCCAACTACTCACCTGGATGGGCCTGGCTCAGCGCGGGCTTTTCCAGGTTTCCGTCGACCGCCGTGCGGTCACTATAGTAGGATTGGCCCATTTTGGGCGTGGGTGCTTCGTCTTGGTACGCAACGGTTTCAGTAAGAGATATATCTGGGGCGGGAAAATTTACCTTGAGTGTAGGCGTTGACGGGCAAAGAAGGCTGCCTTTGGGGTGGTGGGTAAGATCCCTGCCGGTTCATGGAATAGCCGTCGTTTGCTTGCTGGATAGGCTCTGAAAGGACATCCGACATGCTTGTCGTGCTCTCTTTGCGCAGGTGTGCATAATCCCCTCCACCAACGTTGCGCTGCTGATAACCAGAGTCATACGGGTCATTGCGATTGTTCAGAGCGTTTCTCTCGTTCAGGGCGGTCGCATTGTTGAGAGAATCATATTGGGCGTGGTCCCGCTCTTGTGCAGAGCTGTATCCGCTGATGACGACTAAATTTGCGGCTTGTTAGATGGCAGAAAATACAAAGCAAAAAATCCTTACACGCCAAGTAGATCTGATTTGCGGGGTTAGGCCATCCGAAGACAAGACAAAGAGATGCGTACGTGTAATATGGCCATAATGACCCAGAGACCGCCCATCACGCCGACATCCACCCAGGGAAATATTTCACAAAGGGTCTCGCCCTCAGATTTCTGCACGGAGTCGGCGTTGGAGAAGAAACTGGTAAGGCAGTTCGATTTGGCGGTGGAATGCTTGGAGAGGGACAAGATAATCCAGGCAAGAGCAACTGAAAATGCAGCCGTGGTGACCAAAGAGTGCAAAGTAACATATCTACGGAAGAGAATGGATTTTTCCTACAACCCGAGATGAATTGGGGTGGCGAATCGAAGCGGACACGACGCACCTGCGCAACACCGATGAAGCCGAGAACTTGAATGGCGGCACCGAGGAAACATATGATGCCTAACACTGTAGGAGCAAACGAGGGAGTGACAGCGCCGACAACTGAGAATATATGTCAGTTTAGTCAACGGAGCCTGAATCTCCGCTCACTCGATGGTGTGGCCAACGAGATGATGCCCACGGCGATTCCGGCGACAAATTGCTCAGTCAGAGTAAAGTAAATGCCAGCATTGACAACAGGGATAGCACCTGAATGGATGTGAGTAGCAGGCAGGAGAATATAAAGGCAAGACTGACAACAGCAATATTCGCGGGCCTTGGGCATTTGAGAGAGGAAGTAGAAGGGAGGAGTCGAGGCGATGCGCAGTCAGTACGTCACAGTGACAGTGATTCCCAACCTCTGATCCTTACACCAATGTCTCGTCTGACCACTCTTCTCTTATTTTGCGCTCTTTTGCTGGGCGCATACGCTGCTACCAGCGGATGGGAGTACGTTGACTGCGGTACGACGAAAACAGCGTCCGATACATCCACCGTAATTTACTTTGGTTAACAGGCGACCCATCATATCCGGTCCAGCTAGACTCCATTGAGATCTCTCCAGACCCACCTCTTCCAGGCCATGACCTGACTGTTACCGTTAAGGCCCTGGTCACAGACGTCATTGAGGAAGGGGCGACCGCAGACGTGACCGTTAAACTTGGCCGAATTAAGCTCCTTCAGAAGAAATTCGACGTCTGCCAGGTAAGTGCGCTGCGAAGCCCTGTGAGGCTAGTTTACAAGACCATACGCTAGGAGGCCCGCAACGCGAATGCGACCGTTTCTTGCCCTGTCGAACCAGGGCCTTACGAGATTGTACAGACTGTCGCACTTCCGAAAGAGATACCCAAAGGCTAGTACTCCTTTTCCACATTAAGCTAATCTGACCCAAGCTCCAGCCAAATTCATGGTTCTTGTCCGTGGATTGACTGTGGACGAGAAGGATTTGGTGTGCCTCGGTATGCTCTCTTTCCGTCCGACCTAGCGCCCGGTCTAAACCTGTAACAGATATCAAGATAGATTTCATGAAATCCATCTCGGCTCTCTTTACCTCTCCGTTCTAACTGCCTTATTGTACAGCCCACTGTTTCGTTTCTCCATTGTACTTTTCCGGTTGCCTAATAACCCCTAACTTGACAACCCTGACGCCAGATCCTCTCCATTCCATTGTTCGTTCCTCCGGTTCGACGTTCGTCATGATCGAAAAGCACGGATATCTCATGCAGTCTTGTGCATTGTCTTGTGCATTATCGAGTCAGGACCCACAACTCCCACTGCAATGCCATGATGATCGTATTGTCGATCTTGGACCTACTCATTTACTTGCGATCGGTGATCGCTTTCTCGTTGTGCGCACCCTTTTGGGAACCCACACGAGTCATTCACGTTCATTCGCATGGATCGGCCGGTCGGTTAAAACTGTGTGATTCGACAACACAAGTCAGAGATCTATTCGGGATCAAACCTGAGATTAGGACTAGAGATACCTCCACCGATCCTCACACGCATCCTACCTGCATAACTACCCTAAGCATGTAGATCGTGACCTGAGTCGCGGACATAATGGCGTGGGTATTGGACACTTCTCTCCGTTCTCGGCGTTCCACACTAGACAATTAGAACAATAGGCAAACCCCCTGATCCGTTCTATGCATTCTCACATCTCAACGTGCCCTTCGGATGTTAAAGAGGCAGCACAACGCTGCATTGGGACCACTCCCCCCCCCCATGCCTGTCAATACCGCCGCCTACGAAATTTTATTTGAATTCACCAATGACACGCAGGACGTAGTGCATTTGACTGGACCTTCCGGACGGAGTGTTCTGGTCGAACGCGGACAAGATGTAGTGCTGGTTGAGTTCTCCTCGGAAAAACACGTCAAGCAGGCTGACCTTCACCGATTAAGGTGTTAACTGCCGGCTCAACATATCAGTATACTTTGAAGCAGCCGTCGCAGCTCAGGAAGGCTCAGTTATCGTACGTTCCGCGTTCAACTCAAATTACTCAACGCGTAATAACATGACGCTGGAAAGAGTACGGGCATGGGACGATATTCAGTGCCGAGCAACCAGCGTGTTCGCAGGTACATGCGGGGGGACTGGGGGGACTGCATGGCCAGGTTCAGGAATAACAGTCACAGGTCGAAGTTGAATCGACTATAGCATGGCAAGTCTTGAATGCATCGACCGTACTGCGAATTAATCCGAATAACAGAGTTCTTGTTTTTTTTTTATCTGTCCGCAAATCACACGGGGTGCACATTTAGTCGCAAAATCGCCAACGTAATATCATAGGGACCGGGCAGCCTGTAATTTAGCAGCATTTCTGAAAAGCATTATCAGTCAGCGTGGTCGAGGCGCAAATTGAGAATATGTACGTGAATATATCCCAGATGGCGGTTTGATTTTTGTAGATCGCGTAGCCTGTAAGCGCCGGTAAGTGATACGATCAAGTCGCAGTGGTGAACACTCGCCGTCGTTTGGCGAAGCTCCGTCAATCAAGGCATCCGCATATTTAATGAGACGATTTCCACCATCTTCTTTCAATTTGAGCGCCCCAAACTGCCAAGGCATTATGCTATGGCCGACGTTGAAAATAGGAGAAGAGTGCTGTGACATCCTTTAACTCACCCGCTACAATTGCGATTCAGACAGATATTTGGACGATTGAGAATCACGACGACCTACCCGTGGTTGGTATCCAGAGCACGCCCGACCCAAGACGGGTAGATGGTAGTTTTATTGGCTTTCGGAAGTCATTATCTTCGGCCTAGCACGCATGTAAAAGCTGACGCACCCTCGCCCGTCACTCCAAATTCCTCGAGGACCAGTGGCTTGCCTGCCTTTTTCGCGGCTGTTGAGAATTGTAATTGGTTACCCTGACTTCCGACATCGAAGACAACAAACCGTTCGCATGGGCGTCGATCCAAAAGAGACCCCAGGATTCCACAGTGAAATTAGAGCCAGGAAAATCCTGCGGGGTACGAGTTGAGGTTTATTTCGTCCATTTTGCTGGCTGACTTACGAGCTGCGGATACCTAAGGGTAGCAATATGTCAGTACTTGTGGAACACGACTGAAACTGCGGCTACCAGGTTTGGGGATACATGTGCTGCGTTGTCCGATTCAGTAACGGTCGTTCACATGGGTCACCCACTCACGTAGGTAGCAAAATCGACATTGGGAAGCGTCAAGTCGAGATCGAAATCTTCGCCAGCTTGCCTGTGAACGAGGGACGAGTTAGAAACCAAAGACACTCGTCCAGGCCAATCGTGCTTACCCGTTAAAATTGTAATCGGATGAAAAGGCGGGATTTTTCCAGAAGAAATGACCTTCTCCTCCAGTGGTGATCAGATGGTGAGGGTCACTAAAGGAAATGTTAGAGAAGATGTGACACAATTGTAATTTACATACAGGCTTCGTATAAAGTCGGACTGCTCCCTGTACCATTTCGGTAAGGTCCCTAGAGGAGCGGAACAGTCTGAACTAGAGGGCAAGTCCCCAAGACAGCGTGCTTCATTCTGGATGGAACCATGTGAACATGCCTTGATAGTTTTACACAGAGAAAAGGCGCAAACCATCATCTCCCAAGCAAAGATGGCAGGCGAATTTTTGTATCGGTTAACGATAGTCTTGACGTAGCGTTCTGGCGCGGAAAGAATATGGGCCATAGGTATTTCTCATCATAAAAAATGCTCACGATACGACGCTATCATTTTTGGGTCGGTGTAAAACACGTCATGTGCGCTAGCTCCCGGTGCGATATGGTCAACGTAAAGTTCGAGTCCCTTTTTAGTCGTTCAGTGAAGCACGAATGGGATATGCTGCGACTCTCACCCCATATCCAACCCTAATATAACATAGGCGCTTTAACATGACATACAAGCAATTCAGAACTTACCAATTGTTTGTGAAAGCAAGAATAACTTTGATATCGTATTTGAGAGCTATCTTCAAGACATTGTCGAGACGCTGAAGCCCTTGCGGTCCATCGTTGAGAGTCCAATCGCCATCATTCCAAACCTAGGCGGAAAAAGAATGATATCATGGTCCAAGGAGGTGAATAAATACCTGATAGTACGTCAGGTTTGACTGGCGAGCACCGGCAAGTTCTGAGGCATTCTACAGGAGCGATATTTGGATTTGACACCTGTGTGAAGCCTGATACAACATACAATCGCATTGAAACCCCATGTGCGAAGTACTTTGACTCCGGCGTCGTGCATCTGCTGAAATGTGGCCTCGACGTCTTGTGCTGAAGTCAGAAGGGGCAACCACTGCAAATTTTTTCAGCTCTGGGTGTTGAGTTGACCAAGCAACTCACGTATGAATTCGCCCCGACAAACGCGAAAGGGGATCCATCGAGTTCGAAGTCAGCACCACGGGTAGTAACAAAGCCCTTTGGAACAGCTCTTTTCACATTCACGCTCTCAGCACTAGCGAGAAGAGAAAGCAGACAAATAGCGCCAGATATTAAGAGCTTCATTGGAGTTCACAAAAGTCGCCCGCTTGGGGGCTTGGCTTATATCAAAAAATGTACGTTTTCTCGGAAGAATTTCGGAAGGATTGCAGGTGAATTGAGAGGACTTAAAAGAGAAATGTCAGATGATAGAAACATGGCCCGTACGATTTCTCGACGGCCCGTCGAAGAAGAAGGAAAGCAAGCAACAACCATGGGAGAACCGGATCGACGATCAGATCGATCAGATCAGGCTTTCTTTTTTCGGTAGTCCCCTCCAATGCCGAAAAGCGCGAAAAAGCGCAAGGACAAGGCCGCCGACTTTTCAAAGGCTAAACTTAAGCTTGGGAAAGGAAAACAGTTGGCCTCCAATGCAATAGACACCTCTTTCAAGGCTCGGTGTGCGTTAGACCCCCTGGCTTGCGCTTCAACTGAATGTGCATTCAGCCATTGCCCTACCGTCGCAAAGTATCACCGTGGACAAGAACGCTGACGCACCTACCACGAAAAGGCGCCTTACATTCGATGATTTGATCACCCATATCAAGCACTACAGTGCTGGAACTCGCAAAGGTTATGGCGTCGTCGAAGGATTCGCGATGCAAAACGAACTCACGCGGATTTTGCAGATGCAATAGCGGGACTTCGTGAACTGTTAGATGCCCATCCGACAATTCTTGAATCCTCTTTAACGACGCTCATAAACGCGACTGTACGACTGGTGGGAGACGAAGTAATTCGAATGCAGCTGCGAACTCTCTCGGTCATGCTAATGTCTTTCAGGATGTGGGGGTGCGCAAGTCGCTTCTTGAATTCTTTGTCTGGCTATTCCCCCGAATATCCACTGTACGTATTATGCATTTTCCTTTTGTCCTCGACTGACGGATTTCCAAGGAGGATTTAGTGCCGCATGCCACTTCCTTGCTTCTATTCACCACGTCTGCACAAACACATATTTTCCCTGAAATCCGGGTCGACGCTATACGCTTTCTAAACCTTTATCTGGAATATATTCCGGCCGCAGTGGTGGTGGGGTGGAATCAAAGTGGCAGCGAGAACGGAAGCCGGGTTCTTGAGGGATACCTGGGCATCCTCAGTGCTGGTACTAAATTCGGAGAAGCAGACGGTCAGCTTTCCTTCGATACATTTCATATTCAATACTCATTTCAAGCAGGTCCGATGAAAGCAACTTCGACGGCGAGCGTGGTCCTGACCGCATCCGTAAGTTTGCGTGGTCTCAGCAAGCCCAGCTGCTCATTTTTCTTTCAAGTCCAAGCTTGTTGTTTTCCAGTCGCTGTCTACGTTTCTCCGCCACGCAGTCTTGTCTCCTCGCACCTCCGTAGATCGGTTCCCCTCCACATCTATCGACACCTGGTATCTTGCTTCCTGGTTTAGAACCCCCGAGGCCTACGCTGTCTTCGATCGACTTCTGCAACCTCGCCAAATGGAGAAGAGTCCTGCCCACAGGACCTGGGAAGCAGAGGTTGACCTCCAGTTTGATGGTGACGCTCCATGCCATTATCCTCTTCTCGGCCCCCTTGAGAGTACATGGACTCTTGAACAACTATCGGAGATCGTAGACGGTGTGGACAACTCTGCGAGTGGAGGAAGCGACTCTGTGTTCGTCAGAGTGAGTGGGGTAGCACATCAAACTTTCAATCTAACTGAAAAACACTAGCATCTTGCCCGAACTTTACACTCGACTCTCATATCCACGTTCTTAGATTGCGCTCCGTCTGTATTTTCTCCCAATGGAAATGTAGACGAGACGCAGGCTAAGTTGATCGTTGCTGGCGCCGAAATTACAAGACATTTGTACGGTGCAATCCTTCAATCCGAAAAGGTATACCTGATCCTGTTTTCGTTCGTTCTTGATTTGACGGGAAATCAGGATTCAGACCAACGTTCCACCGCCTGCGCAAACCTCAAGTCCATTTTGGGCTACATGGCGCCGTATTTTCCTTTCAAGCTTAACGGTTCCCGGGAAATTAAAGTAACGACTCTTTGAGCCGGTGCTTTTGCTCATCTGACAAGTTTTGACCAGGCTGAACAAATATTTCAAGCGCTGAACCTGATCTTTTGCGAGCTCACCTCGCTCCTCGTGTTGACATCGGAGAGTGCACCTCATCGACGGGGTAAACAACCGACACGGGGCGAGTCCAAAGATAGCCTGCAGGTGCAGACGGAACTAGTTAGCCAGCATGTCGTACAACTCTTAAAAGGGGAATCGCTGTCGACTTCACAACTAGGACGACCTTTAACCCCCGCCGCATATACTGCACTACTCCCGACGATTTGGGCATTGATCAATGCTAAATCAAACTCCTCGGGCGACGTCTTACGGACTACCATCGAACATGCGCGCACAGTGTCATCCAAGTCAGCCTTAAAACAGATCACCCTCGAATTTGTTGCTCGTGTGGTTCTGGTAAGGGCACTCTCTCATTTTCGTTTTCTTCCGAATTAACCCGGACAGCTCGACACGGAACCTCAATTTAATGGAAACCTTAACATTGACTCGAATGCTGCTCAGTCTATTACCGACTGGATAGACCATCTCCCCAGATGCCTGTGGGAGCTCGGGACCACGAACCTAGCCGCGACTGAGGTGCGTAGTCACGCCTTGCAACCGCTTCGAAGAAGTAATATCTGGCGAAGATAATATTGCGTTTCTTAATCGTATTATGCCAACGCCGATCTCGGCTACCAAACCCCCAGGTGCGCTTGCTCGACTCTGTTCTAGGTATACTCATCGACGCGGTCAGACCGTATGGTTGCTACGACCGCAGATAGTTCCATATTTCTGCATAACTCATGCCACGCGTGGTCAAATACTGGGACCATACTCTAAAGTTCCGGCCGCATCTGGGACTCGGCGGTTGGCTCTAGATCTTGTTACGCTGATAGGCAACGACCCCTCGTTGTCCTCTGCGGTGGATGCCGCGGTGCTAGGAACGGAAGATGAGTTGTACTGGCGAAATATACAGTGCAGCTGATATGTGTATATAATACAATATAATCTCATTATATGTATGGATGTTTGGCAATAGCTTTCGACAAAAATCATGGCTGCAACGTCGATGGCGGCGGCCCTCGCGGCGTCTCTGCCCGCCCCCACAGCCGCCCCCGCCCCCGCCGCACCCACATATGAGGCAATTCCTCCCTCCATGGCCAAGGTTATCGACATCGAGGCAGAAATCCCCTTGCAAGTAGTACAACTCGATGGCCTGGTCAGTTCAATCGACCTCAGATTTTTCCAGCCATCTCACACCACGCACTTTAGGTGGTGACAAAAATCCTCAAGCACTCCAAAGAGGCATCCTCGGCCACTGTGCACGGTCTCCTTCTCGGTCTTGACCTTGATGGAACGCTCGAGGTTTCGAATTCATTTGCATTGCCCCATCATGTCAGCGACGAGGATGAAAAATCTGCCAAATCCAGTGGTACGCGAACTTGTGCGTTTAGGTGTGCTTGGGACATAACTCGCATGGCATAGCACGATACCAGGCGTCAATGCTGCGGTCCCTGCGCGAAGTACAAGCGGATGACAGCGTCGTTGGGTTCTACCAAGCAACAAGCTTGGGAGCGTTCTTCAACCAGAATCTGGTAGAGATTCAAGCTATACATCAAGATAAGCTGCGGCATGGTGGTGTTGTCATTGTCCACGGTACGGCACCTGCGGCCTTTTCGCGCAATACCACCCTTATCCGAAATGCTAGATTTATCTTTAACTGCTCGAGGAAACGCATCCTTCCGAGCATTCCGCCTTACACCGTCATTCTTAGACGCTTACAAAAAATCCAACTTCAGTACATCCAGGTATATCCAATTTTACGCGCTTTGGCCAGGCAATATGCTGATAATTCACCAGTCTAGTAAACCACCGCCTCACATTCTCCTCCATCCTTGAGGAAATTCCCCTTCAAGTGCGAACCAACCCTCTGCTAGGGTCTTTCTTGGGATCTCTCGCCAAATCGACACCCTCCCTCCTTCCGGACGCAAACCCCGAAACAGCGAGAACACACCCCATCCCTCCTTCGTTCTCCGCCCTCGATCTCGGAACCACCGGCCTCACCAAAAATCTCGAGCAGGTTATCGAGGCTGTGGACAATTACCGGACGGAGGAAGGAAACCTCGCGTACCTGTCGCGGCAAATAGCCCGCGAGCGGTCCCGGGCTGACATGTATGTCGCGAAGCGCAAGGAGGAAAACGCAGCGCGGGTTGCACAGGACCTGGCTCCGTTGCCGGAGGAGGATGTCGCACGGCTGTTCAAAATCCCTGCTGAACCCAGTCGACTGGAGAGTATGCTGTTACTGGGACAGATCGATGCGTATGGGAAGAGCCTCGAGAGTACTGCGAGCAGCGGGTTGATCAAAATGTACGGTGTGCGTTCCATATGATTCATATAATCTGAGTAGTCGGCGAGCGCCGTTCATTCATGTACATGTGGGGTACCAGAATATGGATTTGTGGCAAGATAAAAAGTACCAGAACGACGCCTGCACCCATTGACAACACTGGTTTTTGCTGTGCAATGAAGCTGGTGTTCAACGTCTAGATTACGAATGATATATGGGGGTTGTTATTACACTACTAGCACATTTGTGAAAAACGTTGATCATGAAACCGCCATGAAGGACCCCGCAACTCCTTGAAGACCCAAACTTTCATGCAGATTGGCTGCGCTTGCCTGCTGGATGAACTTGTCTATGTCGAATTCGGACCGAGGATAGATGAGTTCCGCCGCTTCCTCTATCGATTCTCCGCACTTCTTGTTCACAAGTCCCCTCAACATCTTCGCATACCGGAACGCGAGAGGGACGCGTTGACCGACTCTCGCTATTGCGGACCTGAAAAGTCGTGAGACGATGCCCGCGACCGAGGCGGGACCGACTCACTCGAAGAAGTCCAGTTCAGCATGTAAAGTAGAAATTTGGTCTGGCGTATTTGCATCAATAGCAGCCTGGAGAAACCGCACTAGTACCCGGCCGGAAATGAACCAGCAATACTAGGAAGAGCCGTGAGTTCATCTTCAGCGCTGATCAATACAACCCACAGTGCAAAAAGGATCCAAAAGCGTAACATCGAAACTTGTGCTACAGACAGCATATGCCAGATCCAATACGGAGCGAGCTGCGGTGAGAATTTTGAGAGCAGAAATGCAGCCGGATTTGCGAACATTGGCATGGGGATCATGCAATAAAATTGTAGCCCTATGAATCTACTTCAATTTGGATGTTTGGGTAGAGGAAGCACTTACACGTAAGGCATCGTACATGCTAGATATCTGAAAAAACGTCCATCAACAATCAGGGGGAGAAGTAAAGCAAACTCACAGGTGCTGGTCTACCACTTGACCCATAATAGGTTGCCGCAAACGAGAGGGGAAGGAGGAGCGAAATCTTTCTGCGACTTGGTCCACTTCCATGAACGCGGGAGACCCTCTGAAAAGGTATCAGCCCAAGACTTCGGTCGGCCGAAAACGATCACCTTGGGTCAACGGGTTCGGCAGGGTTCGTTTGCTCGTTGTGGGGCGACATCATCGTAACATCTCCGAAAAAGTGTTTCGCCCGAAACCGGAGATTAAAGGTCTTTACTCTCGCTGAAATAGAACCGTCAGTGTAGGTAAAAGAGATATACAAACACGTACATATCAACATCACCGCCTTGATATACAGGACAAACGAATCTGTCTGGTTGTCGGGATGTAGAAGGAGAAGGTCTCGAGTATGCGCCCATTGTCTATCCGGCGGAGTGACGAGCACGCCTTGCTCAAAGTGGTCGCCGCGGACAGGAAGCAGTTGAGAAATGTCCTGATCGTCCAGATTCATGGCCCATCCATTTGCGCTTCCATGCAAGCGTTCAGTGGCATAAGCCAACCAGAAGACATTTCTCCTCATTTCGTCCTCCACGACGGTGTGGGCGGGCATAATAATTGAAGCCGGGCGTAACTGTCCCATAGGAGATAATGGAATGAGAGGATGTGCGGCAAACAGAAACTTTACTTACAGAATGTGTGATGGAGTGGACTAGCAAATATTTTCAGCGTACAGCCGGGTAGAGAATAAAAACACAGACAAGGAGGGCACACATTCAGGCCAAGAGGGACAGCCATTCGTAAAGAGTGGGAACAACCCATGAAAACCTAGAGCGAAAATTCAGTCAGGTTCGGATGCTAGCTACTGGCAGCTTACTTCGAGCCATTGGCAATGAGACCAATGGAACCATGAAAGGATAGTCCGAGCTGTGAATTCGTGTCAACCAGCCCGATTAAACAATCACATCCACCAACTGACCTTGGACTAGCTCAAGGAGCCGATCGCCTATAGATTCGAGGTGGTCAGCAGTCTCGCGAGCATATTTGGCCTGCGATTCGGCGAAAGAATCTGGTCGCCCGGTTTTGAGTCGATGCCTGGCAGAGAAGATCTCATCCAAGGCGACCTCAGAAAAGTCCGGGTCGGGTGGGGATGTTACGGCGGCAGTGTAAAGGGAGCCGAGTGCACAAATCGCGTGAAGGACGGGCGCGGCGGGGAATTTAGGATGGCTGGGGGATAGCAGGAGACTTGCCATAAAGTTGGGGTAGTGTACTATGCGGTTCGCATGCGGGTGGAAAACAAAGAACACCTCGACCAGGTGTCGTAGCAGATCGGGATTGGGGAGTCCGGGAGGGTAATTGCCCCAGACCATCTCAAGCCCCGAGGGAGACGAGCTTCCGGAGCTCGCAGGTGAAGTAGAGGTGATGACTGCCGTCGAGATGAAGTCGTCGAACGAGGTGTTCTGACTGAGAGCACTGCCTAGTAAATCCATGTCGCCGTTGCCCAAGAATTGAGAGCCCGGGCGGGTCAAAAGAGAAGTTGATCTTGACGACTGGCTTTCTTTCTCGAGGAGGAGAGCCTCCAGTTCCTCTGCACGGAGTTAGGAATGGCCAGAGGACAAAAGATATTATTAGTCTTCGTACGGATTCGGTTTTCTAGCTTCTCGTAACGAGTTTTCGAGGGTTCGTTAACGGGAACGGGGTCAATTACTGCACTGCGGTCAGATATGTAACAAAGTAAGAGACGGCCGGTACCATCGTCGAATGTACATTCCGGCGCAGAAGGTAGTTGCAATTGTGTTCCAGGCGCCGCATGAGCAACTGCGTGGGCATGGGAGCGAATACACGTCGAGCATGCCGGTCGTTTGGCGTCACTTCACGAAAGAATGAGTTTCTGACATTTGAAATCGGAGGACGCGCACCATTTCTGCAGAACAGGGTCAGAGTCTGGTTAACAACGGGCTTATCTCTCTTACCAACTTCCGGCGGCGGCACTCGGATGAAAGGTAAGCTTTGCACCAAGAAAACAAGGCAGAAACAATACCTGGTGACATGCCTGGGAGATACAGATGAGAACGAGAGTTTAAACAACAGTCCAAGCGCGCACTTGGTTTCTCTTCAACGGATGCGGCCCATCCGGACGGCCAGAGTGATTGGGCGGACTTGAACTTGAGGATGTTACTTTGGGCATTGAAGAAACCTCAATTCAGCACGAACTGCCGGGGTGTCAGGGTATTGGTCAAGGACGGCGATTAAAGGTCTTCCATTCGATCGCAATGTTATCTCAGCTGTCAATGCGCGCGATACCGTGACCTGCTTGATAATCAAGCACTAACCAAGCCCGAAGAACCAGCCCGAGGAACCAGCCCGAGGATGACCGCAAATGCCAAAGCAAAATCCACAATTCACATAGCATTGGAACAAACATATGATACGAAACAAATAATAATAAAATACGATCCGGCGCGCATACGAATACGAAAATAACTGGTAATAAGTTATGGACTGAACTTGCCAGTTTGCTGGAACGAGGCGGTGATGTTAGATACCCCGACGTTCGGAAGACTGGCCGCCGCAGCCCATGTCTGGTTGAAAGTGGAATCCGTAAAGGAGATATCGTGCACGACGAGCGACGAATTGGCAAACTCCGTCCAAACGAGGTTGCTCGTCGCGGGAATGGCCCACTGCCGCAAGGTGTTGCCCTCGGACGAGCCAAACACGAGCCCGCCGGCCGAGTCGGCGAAGCCACTCGACACAAAGTCGAGGTCGGCCTTGGTCAGGGTGCCAAAGACGGCAACTTCTAGAGCGGGTATAGGAGTAGAGGCTAAGAGGGAGGAAGAGGCGGGGGGAGAAGTCGAGTTGGACAGGACAAAGTCCGCCACGGTCCTGGCGACATCAGATGGCATAGAGCTTAGGTATTGCAGGACGACGTGGTTGAAATGGCCTATAGTTCCGTAGTCGTGGGGATTCAGGGATACGCTTCCGGTGGAATTGGCTATGCCGGGAAAGGCACTGACAACCTCTCCGCTGTAGACGACGGCACGAGGCCGAACATCAGGCTTCAACGCAACCGCTTGCCTCGCGACAGACTTCCTCGAGTCTGCGAATGGTAGTCGCAGCCTCAGAATGTCCAGAACGCCATACACAGGTCGGGTCGGGAAACAGGTGGAGTCGAATTGAGTTGCGGACGATGCAGTGGGGGAGAGTCCAAAGACACCTTCCAGCGCATTGATTTGCTGTAGTTGTGAAGCTGCGAGGCCAGGATAACACGCGATCGGCAGAGGGAAGTTGGCGGAACTTGTCATCTGCGTTCGCACAGATCCAGTCTCAACGTCGAAGGGGATCACAATCGGAGCGCCTACAAAATCAGGTCAGTATAAAAGCAAATAGGATGTACAGATATACGGACTGCGGAGAGAAGCCATAAACAGGGGGAGTTTGTCGATTGTCAGCTGCAGATTCGTGACCCAATAAGCCTGCAACAATCCCAGATACTGCGTAGATGCGGCTACCGAATGGATAAGCATAAAGCCTAGAGATAGGAGAAAATACGTACCAGCAGCATAACTATACATCCGATCCAGAGGCGCTGTGCTCGCCACTTGCGCAGCTTGCGCTTGTGTCGGTGCACCGTCAGTCGCAAAGGAGACCGACGGGACAGTTATGTTCTGCCCAGCAAAATCGTACTGGTACCCAGACGCTACTGTAGTAAACAGCGAGGCGTTGGAAACATGCGCAGGTCCGTCGACGGTCATCAGTGTCCACGGTGCATTGACAACAAAGTTCTGCAAGTCGGTGTTATTGAGGGACTGAAGGTCGAAGAGCAGCGCCGCCTGTGCCCATGTCGTGCGATTCGGGAAATTTGTCAGAGCAACAGACGCGCCGACGTCGACAAGAACAGCCTGAGCCGCGCAGTTCTTTGCGGTGATGGTGCCCATCTGCGTCCAAATCCAGATGTAGACCTCATTTAGAGTGAAGTTCGTTCCGAACAGGGTGTTCATCTGAGGTGCTAGAGTGACTAGTCGAAGAAGAGTAAGGACCAAGAGAGTTAAAAATGACAGAGAATCGCACCCAAGTTCTGCGCTAAGCCATCACAGCGGCTGGCGACAGGTGAGGTGCAAACGCAAGTAGCATCTGACGAGCATTAAATGCGGATTCTCGGCCGTCAAACAGCCAACTCACCCAAATTACAGGCCGCGCCCACAAGATTTCCACCACACGTTGTCCCTTTCCCTTTCGTGTTCCGACTATGCATCGTAACGCCAACCGCAACGCCCACGGCGGCCAACGCGACAGCGACAAAGACACACATAATGACCCATATCCTCCGCTTTTTCATGAGCGTTGAAGTCCGACTTTTCTTCTCGTTCGGCTGGGGACCGGACGACCAATCAGGATTGGGGTTGTTATTCCACTTCGGTATCGCAGGGGTCATACTGTTCTCGTCGAACGAGGACACGAGACCAGGGTTCCTCGACATGAAGCTGTTATGCGGGTGCTGCCCGGTGTCCAACGCCGACCTCAGCGCGTCCGACCTCATCAGCAGCTGGTCCAGAGGCGTCGCCTCTTCCTTCCGCTTGAACTCTGCTTCCGCCGCGACGGGGATGTGCGCGATCTTGGGCACGGGAGGCAGCGGCTTCTTCCTCCAGGTGAACATCCGCCGAATAGACCTACTCGACGCAGAGACGAAGGACGGCACATGGCTCTTGGTCGAATAAGTGGATTGCCGCATTTCCGGGGATGCCTCGGGCAGAAACCGCCGCTGTGTCCCGCCCGACGAGGGCACAGCGGGGCTGAAGGGCACAGAACTCTGTGGATTATAGTCTAAATCGATCTTGCCGTAGGACGGCGCCTCCGAGATCCCTTTCATGTTGCGCAGCGTTGCAGAAGCGACGCCTACGACGGGCATCCCGCGCGAGACGCTTGCAGTGCGCACCACCGGGTCCTGAACAGAATACAGCGTGGAGTCGTCGTCGGATACCGGCGCGGCTTCGGGGATGGGCTGGAACGAGCTGGGAGGGGGGCGCGCGCCGACAGGTCCCTGCGCAGGCGCTTGTCGCGTGGACAAGTGTGTTCGCGGAGGCGGGTAAGTCATTTCTGAGAAATCACTCCGGAGGGAGGCGCGGTGGCTGGGAGCCTGTTCGGGATTTTCTCCGCGCAGGAGGGAGGTAATGAATGAGGTTGAAAGGAGTGAATGTTCTGTCGCGTCGACGTCGATTGAGCTGGCTCCTTCGTGCCAGTCATAGGGCGAGATATTGCTGAGGGAGTCCACATCCCTTGATGATGAGGGGGTGCCTCCGGCCTGAGAGAGAGGCGAGACCGGTGACCGATCGCCTAGCCGGCGCGGCACCAATGGTGATGTGGAGGAAGGAAATGCAGGGCTCGGGGGAGAGCGCGGGAAGTATGATGAGGCTGGGGAAGCGGGTACGGAGGTGGGGGGAGCAGGGAACCTGGACGAGGTAAGAGGATTTTGGAAGAAGTAGCAGTAACGGTTACCTATGAGAAAACCCTGAGAAACTCATCGCCGAAACGCCGAGACTGAGCCCGGAGGCATTGGTGTCAAGGGATGGCTTGCGTTCATGAGCCATGGGGATTGAATATGGACCTTAGCAAGGGCGCATAGTCGAGGTAAAAGAGCGTGAAGGTCAGCGTCAGCTTCTGCTCCTCTCACCCGTTCGCACGGATGATCAGGGCTGGCATCTTTGACTTGATTGTATCATGACACTTCCGCACGACCTGGCCTAGATTCATAGAGGAGTATGTACACTGCGGCTATAAAGATCCCATAAACTCAGGGCGCACACAGAGTTTCTCCCGCATTATTCGAACAAGCATAAAGTCGTAATCAAAGAACATAAAAAAATTTGGCGTCGTATATTCGGTAGTCGGCCTCCTCACGGTCCCAACCCTATCCACTCCCATCATCGATCCTCTAGGCAATGATGCACTTGCTCCCAGATTTCTTGCCACTGGGGCGCGAGGGCGGGTTTACTAGCACATCTTGTCAGCATCAAATACCGATCACGATGAAACAACCTACAAACTGCCCGGATCGCCTCATCGAATACAGTCTGCGATGCTCGGTGATCAGCATGCCAGCATGGCGCGGGGGTGATAACGCAGCATACCTTCAGCCCCTTCTGTGTCAGAGCTGAACACTCTAGGTATTTAACAGCTCCGATGTCCCTCTGCATCTGGACACCCTGTTGGTACTGAATGGGGGCCATGCGCCTAGCGACCGCCATTCATTCAGCATGCATCACCCGCCGCTTTTCAGATCACTCACCGGTCCCGCAGCTTCTCGATGGTGGCCTGGTCTTCACGTAAATCAAGCTTCGTGCCGACCAGCACCACGGACGTCGACGGCGCATGATGCGAAATCTCCGGATACCACTTGAAGTGAGGCACATCAGCTTAGCTACTGTAGCACCACTGCGAGACATACCTTAGTCCTGACGTTCTCGTAACTCGGGGGGCTGACGAGCGAAAAACAAATCAAAAAGACGTCCGTCTGGGGGTAGGACAATGGGCGGAGCCGGTCGTAGTCCTCCTGTCCAGCAGTATCCCACAACCCGAGAGAGATGGTCTTTCCATCGACCATGACATTTGCAGAGTAATTGTCGAACACTGGGTGGGGAGCGAGTCGGTGGACAGCCCGCATGGAAACGAAATAACCGCACCAGTAGGGATGTATTCACCCTAGGGCGCAAATGAGCGAACAATTCGTGGCGAGAACAGAGGGGGCATACCGGGAACGCATTGGTGGTGTACGAGATAAGGAGACACGTCTGGGAGAGGCATGAGGCGGGTGTTCCCAATGATATGTTAGATAGCAACGAGGCTGACCTTCCCGACGGCACCATCGCCGACGACGACACCTGCGAGGGGATTAGCAAAAGAATAAAAGGGAGAGCCAGGAAAACGAACATTTAATAGCCTGCATTATTGGAGGGAGTTTGGTCTAAGTCGAGAGAGAGAACAAGATCCTTCAAACTAAACAACGAGTGACAATTTGATGGGGTAAGCTGTTACTACTGCCAAGGGCGCTGATACTTATAGTCATTATGCAATTGCACCGAAACGTATCCTACACACTTCAATAAAATAGACATAGGAGTCACAAAGCAAAATGTAAAAGAACATGGACAGAGATAAAAACACATCGAGCGAGAACCCAGTTCACGTCGCAGTCCGCCGTCTCTTCAGCGGTGGGTCCTCAACTCCCGTACTCGCCTGGCTGGACATCAACACCTCCAGAACCTCGTCCTCCTCATCGCCATCGTCAAGATGTATCAGTTCATCAATGTCCATGTCCGTTGAGCTGTCCGCCGGCAGCACAAATGGCTCCAGCAGGCCAACACCCAATCCGGCCACCGTCGACTCGGCACCGCTCCCCACAGCAGGACTCCCCCCCTCAGGACTCGACAACGGCGGGGTCCCATCGTCGTTGTCTTGGTAAAGCGGTGCCACAAATGGAATCGGATCGCTCAGCGTCCATCCATCAGGCACATCAGACATTGTTCTCGCACGTCTGTCCGCGGACGACGGCGGGGTGCTGGCCGCCAGCGGCACGCCCGGAGAGAACGTCAACGCGCGCGGAAAGGGCGGTAGTTTCGGCAGGCTCTCGGGGGTCCCGAAGCTTGGGGTCGAGGTACAGGGGCTCGAGAATGGCGTTGTGGCTGCTCGGGGGCGACGCTTTGGAACGATAGGGGAGCCGCTGATAGGGCTGTCCCGGAGTAACATAGACAGAGGGAGGTTGCGTGAGCGATGCAACGGGTGGCCCGGGCTTGCAAAGCGCCAGGCCGAGATTGGGCGGGGGGGTGAATGGCGGAAAGAGGGGGTGAGAGAAGGGTCGTATGGCGACGCGGGAGGTATTACACGCGTCGGGCTGGCGGGAGCGGGGAGATCAAGTGGTGGAGCAGATCCACCCTTCAAGGGTGTGAGGGGCGCCGCAGGCACAGTGGCATCGTCATCGAGATTCAAGATGGTTTCATGGCTGCCATCTTTCTTGGTGCCGGCTTTGCCAGAAGCGCGTTTGTTTTCCTCTAAACGCGTCTCGGTCAAAACGTGAAAGGCAAAGGTAAATCAGACGCGTACTATTAGATGTTCGGCCACGAGGGCGTTCGACGACGTCAGTGCGGCGATTGGACATTGCTATTTTGTGCTTCTCGAAGACATGGCGGCGCCACATGCTCTTGGCATTGACGCCGGCGTACGTCCTGCGACAAAAAGTGCATCGGAGGCGAGGCTGCTCGCCTTCGGGCCATCCCTCGGACCCCTTGTCTTTCAGGTCCTTTTTCTTGGCGGGACACCAGCCACGAGGGGGCTCAAGGACCGCCGGGTATGGGGCGGCGCCGGGGTTGGTATTATTCTCGTGAATGTAATCGTCTGGGTCGAGGAACCAGTTCTGGTTCTCGGCGAGAGCGGTGTACGTGAGACCCTCGGGATACTTGTCCTGGTCGGGGAACGTGGTGAAGGGGTAGCGAACGAAGACCGCGTCGGGGTCTGATGGGAGCGGATCCAGGTTTTGGGTGGAGTGCGCGTGATTTACGACGGGGCGTATGGGCGGGCGCTCTGGGTGGGGGTCGCGTGCGGGAGCGGAGTGGTTAGGGGTGTATGGGAGGGGTTTGAATGTATCCTCTGCAGGCTTGAAGAAATTGAGATCCGGGGCCGAGAAGAGGCGTCGCTTAAGGGGGCGAGAAGGCGAAGGAGATGCTAAGGACGATGTGGAGGCCAACGCAGAAAAAGAGGAGGCCGATGCCAGGGGTCGCGTGTTGGTCATCGCCATGTGAAGGAGTCTGGGCAGAGAGATGAGCAGCAGAACAGGCGAGCAGCAAGACTGGTAATTACAGCGACGAGGAAAAGGACAGGATGACGATGGTAAACAAACGCGACCCTGAGTACACTCACAAACAACACGTCAATAACACACAGCATTCCGGATCACGATGACGCAAAATGAAGCCGGTTCAACTTCAACTACACAGCGTGTATTTAGAGAGCCATCGACACATATCTATTCGCCGTCAGCCATAGAAAAATAAAACTGCCATGGCACTCACCCTGCAATCATGACCACCCCGCCCAGCGGAGTGACCGGGCCCAGGAATCTGAATCGCTCACGGTCGAGCACCAGCGCCCAGACGCTCCCGGAGAAGAGAGCGGCGCCCGCTGCAACAGCAGGGCCCGCGAAACGATGGGTCGAGAACCGGGGGTGGAGGGACAGAAGCAACAGTGCAAGACCGTTGAAAATCTGTGCACGAATGAGTTGAATAACCAGATTGAACCAGCACGTACAGCATAGTGCGAAGCGGTCTGGAACGACGCTATGCTGTCTGCGGACACTCCTCGAGCTTTGAGTCCGTGGGCTGCCAGACCGTTAACCAAGGTTGCAAGTTAAACTTTGCTCACCTCCAAAGGCCCCGGCCATGATTCCGACAGCTGCGTAGGAGCTTCCGAGCCTCCACAATAGACTGGGTGTTACAGAGACCATGGTTGAGTTGCAAGTAATTGGATTCCGAACCGTTGCATTCCCAATATGGACAGAATGTGATGGCGTCGCAGCCACACACGATCGAAATCTGATCGGATTTAATTTTTGGACTTTCACCATCTAGCCATGGGGAAAGCACAGAAAAAGACTGGAAAGGGTCGTCTCGACAAGTACTACAAACTTGCAAAGTGCGTCTCCTTTACCCTCTACTTTCTATTATTGACCTGTATTTCAGAGAGCAAGGCTATCGTGCCCGTTCTGCATTCAAGCTCATCCAATTGAACAAAAAGTACTCGTTTCTCGAGTCTGCACGATGCTGTATCGATCTCTGTGCTGCTCCGGGTGGTTGGCTCCAAGTAGCCAGCAAATACATGCCTCAGAATAGTGTTATTGTCGGCAAGTGACTGTTAATATTATTCCCTCACCTCATACTGACATTGCACCGCAGGTGTCGATCTCGTACCAATCAAACCCATCCCCCGCGTCGTCACATTCGCCTCCGACATCACCACCACCCAGTGCCGCAACCTCATCCGCGGTGAACTCAAAGACTGGCGCGCAGACGTCGTCCTGCACGATGGTGCCCCCAACGTCGGTACCGCCTGGATCCAGGACGCGTACAGCCAGTCCGAACTCGTGCTCATGAGTCTCAAACTCGCCGTCGACTTCCTCATCAAGGGCGGGACCTTCGTGACCAAGGTCTTCCGCAGTGCGGACTACAACAATCTCATCTGGGTGTTCAACCAGCTCTTCGGCAAGGTCGAGGCGACCAAGCCGCCGTCGTCCAGGTATTTTCGGCCCGCCTCTTCCCGGGATGTTGTTAATTTTCGGAACGTAGAAATGTATCTGCGGAGATTTTCGTCGTCTGCCGCGACTTCCTCGCGCCGAAGCACATCGACCCCAAATTCCTCGACCCTAAACACGTATTCAAAGACCTGGCGGCAGCCACCGCGTCCGGTACCGACAAAGGGTCCTCCGCACACAACATCCAGGCGAACGTGTTCCAGCCCGAGAAAAAGCGGCGCAAACGCGACGGATACGACGACGGGGACTACACCCTCTTCAAGTCGGTTCCCATCGCCGACTTCGTTCGCAGCCCCGAACCCATCTCGGTCCTCGGTACCGTGAATCAAATGACGTTCAAGACAGACGAGGAGAAGGAGTACGTGGATATTCTGAACATATGCATATACAACGCGTATTTAACGCGACTAGGTGGTACGCGCTGGATATCACGACGGGCGACATCAAAGCCAACTGCGACGATCTCAAAGTCCTCGGCAAGGGTGATTTCAAGGCGCTACTCAAGTGGCGGATTGCGCTCCGGGAGGAGGTAGGTCGTCCTGCCTCTGTTGTTTCATTTCTCTAATGCAATTCACACAGCTGGGGCTCGACAACAAGACAAAGGAAACGGAGGACGTGACCGAGACCGTCGAGATTGTCGAGGAGGATGTCGACGAGGACCAACAGATCCAGGAAGAGGTGCGTTTTCTTGCAGCGTACGGTTACGGCCTCTTGGCTGACGACACAACCCCCAGCTCGAGCGCCTGAACGCCGAAGCGGCCGCGCGCACGAAGCGCGAGCGGCGGCGCGCCAACGAGGTCAAGACGCGCACCATCCAGCGCATGCAGCTGCAGATGACCGCGCCGCTGGACATCGGGCTCGAGCACCACGACGCGTCGCTCGGGGGGCAGGACGACTTCTTCGACCTCGGCGGCGCGGAGGCGGGGCTGCGCCGGCGCGGGGGCGTCGCGGCGCTCGGGGACGAGGACGACGGCGCGTCGGACGCGGGCGACGCGCCCGGGGGCGACGAGAGCGAGGAGGTGCTGGACTCGGACGAGGAGCGCGAGCGGAAGGTGGACGGGCTGGAGGCGGAGATGGACGGGCTGTACGACGCGTACCGCGAGCGGATGCGCGAGCGGGACGCCAAGTTCAAGGTGAAGGAGTCGCGCCAGAAGAACGCGGAGCGCGAGGAGTGGCAGGGGATCAAGGAGCCCATTGACGTTGATTCGGACAGCGACGAGGAGGAGGGCGGGTGGGACCGGATGGAGGTTGCGAAGGGGCAGGACGGGGATAGCTCTTCGGACGACGACAGCGATAGCGAGGACGACGACGACGAGACACCGGCGAAGCGCAAGCGGACACGGACGGAACCGGGTCCTGTAAAACCTGCCAAGCGGGTAAAGCTGGTCACAGACCTGCGGGAGCCGAAAACGCAGTCGGCCAGTCAGGCGGCCAATGTCTGGTTCAGCCAGGATGTCTTTGCGGGCATCGGCGAGGAGCTCGACATTGGGGACGACGAGTCCGACGCCGAAATGTCAGTTGACGAGGACGCCAGCGACTCGGAAGCTCAGTGGGAGGATACGGTGGGCGCATATCCCTCTCCTGCGATTGGTAAAGTCTAAACTATTCTGATAGCCCGACGACCCCGACGACGATGATTTCGAAATCGTCAAAGCAGACGAAGAAGACGTCGACATGTGGGACGTCGACGACGAAAACGAAGACCACAAGAAGGCCGAGAAAATTAAGCGTGAGTTCCTACCATGCGGTATGCCCCGGCCCTGAGCGAACTCCCAGAGCACGGCCTGATCACAGCGGAGGCCGTAACACTAGCCCAATTGCTCGTGAACCGCCAAAAGACGAAAACGCACATGATCAACGACGGCTTCAATCGCTATTCGCTGAATTCGAAAGAGGGGCTCCCGGATTGGTTCCTCGACGAAGAGTCCAAATTCTACAAGCCTAATATCCCAATAACCAAGGAAGCTGTTGCGGCATTGCGGGCGAAGCAGCGCGCGTTGGACGCTCGGCCCATCAAGAAGGTCGCGGAAGCGAAAGCGCGTAAAAAGTTCAAGGCTGCGCAGAGATTGGAAAAGGCCATGAAGAAGGCGGAGGGCGTGAACGCGACGACAGACATGTCTGAGCGGGAGAAGGCGCAGCAGATCGAGAAGGTAATGCGCAAGGGTTTGTCGGCCGGGAAGAAGGCGAAGAAGGACATCAAGGTCGTCGTGGCTAAAGGCGCGCATAAAGGTCTCAAGGGTCGGCCCAAAGGTGTCAAGGGCAGGTATACCATGGTTGATTCCCGGATGAAGAAAGAGGTCTGTCCTTCGATGCTTCCATCCTCTTTCACCGATAAGCTCACGCGATTCCACAGGTCCGAGCAAAAAAGAGAGTAGAGAAGGCCAACAAGAAGCGGAAGCGAACATAGCCTTTGCATTGACCAGATTCGTCGACCTCTTCCCATGTTCTGCACGGATCTCCTTTCTATTATTACCTGCCATTCATATACCGATTATAAGTCATCTACAGTACGCTAAAGCTCTCGCGGAGCATGCCTCGTAGTTAGTGTTGGAATGGTCGACATCGAGTCACATTGTTGCAGGAAAAACTTCCAGCTCGCGTCCGATACAACATCGGCGCATATTACCTGAAACGCGCCTTATTAGTGGCCAGAGCCGAAATGGAGAAGATTCCCCATACCTCGCAAGACGTAGACTTTTGATCACCCTCCAAATCGAGAGCACTCTCGGTCACTACCCGGACGGCTTCGGGGTCCCCCGGTTGTGCAGGTTGTACGTTCCGCCGCACAGTCGAGCTTGAATGCAGCACATAAGTAACATCGTTGTGTACCACGGTCAGCGGTGTTTCAGGCTGCGAAGCGTCTCGTTCTTGGTACAATAAGCTGCTCTCAATTTTAGAAAACCCTAACGAAAAGGTTGAATAAAGCACACACAATGCCCGAAGATTGGAGACATATTCTGCCAGTGATGTAGGCCATTGATCCGCCCCCAGAACGTTCGAATCAAAGATGGAAAACCGAACGTCTGCAGGTCTGTGAACAGAGTCAGATAGCTCCCGGCAGAGGTACGGTTGACTCGCCGATCAGGCATCATTATGTCCAAATCGACTTTCTGCCCAACCCAGCATGTGGGAAGGAAAGACTCTCGGAACGCCGGCTCGTCAGGACTTTCCGACTCCTTAATGGAGCGCGGAAGGACCATCTCGACCTGGATAATTTTGCGAGCTGCAGCCGGGTCGTTTTCGCTATTTAGGGCGTGGTAAATCAATCGATGGAGCATCTTGGGTTGAACGGGCAAGGATTCGAGGAGAGCGGCGGGCAAGCTGGGAATAGTATAAGTGGACGTCGCTTCGTAGCAAAACATCCGAGGCTCACGTTGGACTAAAGATAGTGGGTTCCGATTGCTTTTCCATCCAGCCCAGAAAGTAAGGAAGTCTCCACTGACCCTGCAGCGGGAGGGGTGGCGCAATATTGATTTTTCCTGGCTGTGAGGTTACGAGGACATGACCTATTCTGATGATACTTTAGCACGCGCGTCTGCACTCGAGCATCAAGTCCTACGATGCAGATACTACACGGGAACTGAAGGGAGATTCCGAGTAGCCAGCCAGTAGTAACGTTCGTAGCCCCGTTTCTTGCCTGACTGACATTTAGCAGAAAGAACCGACTCACTGGGGGGCAAAACATACCGTTGCAGAGTAATCAACCGTCCTCTTCCCATCAAAAGACCCCCAGTTTTCTTCAAGTCCTCTGACGCACCCGTGCTGAGAAAATTTTCCACTCGCCTCACTCTAAAAACGCCGCTCGCATTCACGGTCCACGGCAAAGACCGAGGGGACAAAAATGGATACAGAGCATAGTCGTCAGTGAAAGAGGTAGACGCAGCAGCAGGGTCTGGATTAGGAGCTGCCGGTGGGAGATGGAAAAATAGTTGTTTTCCTCTCGAGTCGTTCTCCTTGAATGAAATTATGTACGTAGAATATAGCTAATTAAAAAACATAAACATACCTCACAGACGGCTCGTATTGCCAATCGCTTGGCGACCAGAGCCGCCCTCGGGTGGTTCTTATGAAAAGCCACACGAACCTACAGATAAAAAAGTCAGCTTCGCAAACCAGTCAAGTAGAAAAATATATGCCTTGTTCCTGCCAAAGTTCTGCGTAAGGGCACCAGACAATCGCGATATTCGCTGTAGAAGATCACTCCTGATTGTTTTGTTTAAAGGCAACTCGAAGACATCTTCCACGATGTTCTGCGTGAATATAAGCATCCCAAAATTGCGTGATATCATACTACGAACTGCGTTGATATCAGCGATATGTGCCCGTATTGTTTTTATTGATCCTGCTGGGCCTTCAACTTGCAAAGCCAGAGGGTTGCTCAAGTATGTCATGCGAACATGGTGTTTGTTTGACAGCAAACGAGAGTCCATGCCATCTGAAGCGTTTTTGAGCAAAGCATAGAAAAGCGGGTCCTGTAATACCTTTGCCGAGGATTAAGAATGCCCCAGTTGGAGTAAGAGGAATCGCTGCGAGGATAAATGGGTCGAAGGGCTTTTGTTATTCAAAGGGGCGGACTAACTCTCGACAGCCGGCTCGACCTCTTTCTGCTTTTCTCGGATGGTGTTCAACGAAGGCCAATTCCATCCCTCCAGGATAGCATGCACATAATCTTGTTTTACGGGACGTGAAGGCCATGACATGCCGTACAATTTCGCAAATTGGTGGAGTTGCTTCGTAGTAAAAGAGTCCGAGATCTTTTTGGAGAGGGTGTTGTATTCCGCCTCGTAAATGACAGAGCCCGGCGCCGTGTGGGACGGTGGGCGGCAGCGCTCAATATCGGCAAGGACCAGTTTTCCATTGGTCTCAGCAAGCTTTTCGAGATGTTCCTTTAATTTGTTTTTGGCTGGAACCTTTAGCTCTGGGGGTGTTTTCGGTTTCCTCGAAGATCGTTTGTTGGCCTTTGGAGTTTCCGCCGCATCCGGGGCAGCAGGTGTGTTGACGCGAGAAGTAGCAGTTGAGGCGTATCGGAAATGGACCAATGGAAAGCGTTTAAGACATTGGTTCACGCAAAGCGACATTCCTGGCACGTCGAGACTTGGACGCGAAAGGAAATTTGCTGGCCATGTGACCCGGAAGGCAAAGGCCACGGAATTCAACAGCTTTCAAGCAAAATTCTCAAATGGCGACCACAGTGGACGATATCGACTACTCGGACATCGAGGCAAAGTGAGTGTGACAGCCCATATATATACCCCTGGTCTCAATTCTCCCCCAGATACCAAGTCCACTATGACGATAGCTTCGACAACATGCTCGTGGTCGACGGCATTCCTGTCATCGACAAGTCCAAGCAAGAGAAACTCGTCGCAAAAATCTGCAAAGAGTTTTCTAGGAAAGGCGTCCCAATTAAGCCCGAAGATATTTTCTTGCCTTGGGATGACGCCAAAGGCAAAAGTCAAGGGTAAAATTACACCCGTGTCATTTACTGCCCCAGTGCCCATTTTTTCGTTCTAGGTTTGGCTTTGTAGAATTCAGGAATGTCGACGACGCTAACCTGGCCCTGGCTGCCATGCACAACCATCCATTCGACGCGAAACATCAATTCAAGGTCAACAAGTTTACCGACATCGAGCGGTACGAAAAAATGGACGAGACATATGTTGAACCCGAAGCTGAAGAATACACTCCCCGGGTAATTCGTTCTTCACCTCTTCAGTATCCAATCGTGAACCTTGCCTGTTTTTCACAGGAGCATCTCCGCGCATGGCTCGCAGACGCCCAAGGAAGAGACCAATACGTCACGTACCGTGGGGAGGACGTCGAAATATGGTGGCACGGGAAACCCTCACAGTCGGAATTAGCCACGAAACCCGTGCGTTTTTGTATATCCGTACCGGCGCCAAGCCTGACGTTGCATAGGACTGGAAAGACTTTTTATACGTCGCGTGGTCGCCTCTTGGGACGTACATTGCCACTCTCCATCGACAGGGTGTCCGACTGTGGGGAGGTTCGTCGTGGAAACCCCAACAGCGCTTCGCGCACCCCTTGGTCAAACTCATCGACTTCTCCCCATGCGAGCAGTATCTGGTCACTTGGTCGAATGAACCTATTGTCGTTCCGGAAGGCGCGCCACAGGGACCCCAATATCTCTCACCGGACGACGAAGGGAACAACATTGCAGTCTGGGACATCAAGTCTGGCGACCTCCTCCGAACATTCTCAACGGCCACCGAAGATTCGCCTACGGCCAAAAAGCAGTTGCAGTGGCCTGCTCTCAAGTGGAGTCCAGATGATAAATATGTCGCGCGCGTCACTCCTGGGCAGATGATCAGCGTGCACGAACTCCCCAGCATGTATTTGCATGGGAAAAAGAGCCTCAAAATCGAAGGTGTCGTCGATTTTGAGTGGTGCCCGCAAGGAGACAGGGATAGGGAAGATGCCGAAAAAGATGCTGTGAGCGCGTCTAACGGAGCCGCTGCGAAGACTGCCAAAAAAGCCAGGGAGAACATGCTGGTGTACTGGACACCCGAAGTGGTTAATCAGCCAGCCCGAGTCACCTTACTTGGTTTCCCTAGTCGCGCGATCCTGCGGCAGAAGAACCTGTTCAACGTGACCGAGGTACGTCCGCCGACGCCATTTCACACGGCCACGATGCTCAATCAATCCGTAGTGTAAACTGTATTGGCAGAATCAAGGCGACTTTCTTTGTGTCAAGGTCGACCGTCATACCAAGACTAAAAAGTCCATCTTTTGCAACCTGGAAATTTTCCGCGTCCGAGAGAAGGATTATCCGGTCGAGGTTGTCGAACTAAAAGGTGATATATTCTTGTTCCTGACCTATACTCAGTTTTCTGATCTCGTTTAGACACTGTTACCGATTTCTCTTGGGAGCCCAAGGGGGAACGGTTCGCAATTGTGTCGAGCAATGATCCTAACCTCGGTAACCCCGGACCTGGAATTACTATCAAAACAGACGTCAGCTTCTATCAGCTCGAGCATGGCAAAAACGATTTTAAGCTGCTCCGTAAGTACCGCGGAGATCTCCTTTCGGTCCCGGAAAGTCTCATTGTCGCTAGGTACTCTCCCATCTCGGACAAGCAACGCGATTCGCTGGTCTCCCCGCGGCCGCCACGTGGTTCTTGCAACTGTTGGTTCCTCCAGCAAATCCGAGCTCGAGTTCTGGGATCTCGATTTCAATGTTGAGGATGCAGGCCGGCGGGAGGGTCAAATTTCCAAAGAGGAGTGGGGAAGCGGAATACAACTCCTTGGCACCGCCGATCACTACGCGCTCACAGACGTGGAGTGGGACCCGAGCGGGCGCTATTTGGCCACGCACGCTAGTTCGTGGACGCATACGGTACGAATTGGGCGGACCCTGAACTATGATATTTGTTTCTCACTACCCCCGCACAGCTCGAAAATGGCTACGCTATTTGGGACTTCCGTGGGCAAGAAATCACGAAACAGATCCAGGACCGCTTCAAGCAGTTCATCTGGCGGCCGCGCCCTCGGACGCTACTCACCAAGGACCAGCAGCGCCAAGTGCGCAAGAACCTGAAGGAATACAGCCGGACATTCGACGAGGACGACGCAGCCGAGGAAAGCAATGTCAGTGCGGAGCTGGTCGCCTTGAGAAAACGGCTGGTGGACGAATGGAACGCGTGGCGGACGCGGAGCAAGGCAGAATTCTTTGGGGAAGGTGGACAGCGTAATGGGAACCGAACGGATGCGAAAGCCGAGAAGGAGGAAATAGAGGTATGGATTGACGAGGTTATTGATCAGGTTGAGGAAGAGGTTCTTGAGTAGTCTATGTCGAATATGGCAAGTTGCTGTGAATCTGAACAGTTTCCGCATGGCCATCTCCTCACGCCTGCCACTTCTTGAGCTTTTTTTCGCAAGTACTTGTGAGAGAAAGTTGGCACAAAGGTAAGAATCAACGGTTAAATGTTTGCCAAGGTGAGAACTCGGGCAACTGGCCGTCCGGACGCGCGGATAATCGTTCCCCGAGATAATGCGTTTCGGATCTGCACTTAAGTCATGCTGATCTGATTAGATTTGATCAATGATTCTCACCAGATAAAACGACCTTCCCTCTCGCTCTGCCGTCCCCACCCCCGCTCTTGCTCTCATTCACCGCCCTACCCACCCAGATTTTATCTTAAATAACGCTTAGCGTGCGAGGAAGTCTTCCCACGCTCTACAATGGCTTCCGCACCCCCCACCAACTCAACGCTTTGGGCTGTGGCTTCAAAGGAGTGGGTAGTCCCGGCCCGCCCAAAGCCAGGGCGGAAACCCAAGAAGGACCTTGTTCCCGTTGTGCAGGAGGAAGAGGTTAGTGCATTCTTCCGTTCCGAGTGCAAGCCCATATATGTCTTCCAGCACGTCGACTGCAAGGGCAGACGCGTACAGAACCGTGCTGCCCAGCGTGCTTTCCGAGAGCGCAAGCAGTCCCAGCTCGCAGATCTCCAGGCTCGCGTCCAATCATACGAGCAGGGTGAGATCGAGCGCAATGTCGCGCTCCAGAACATCGCGAAACGCCTCAAGGAGGAGAACGAAACCCTGCGCCGCGAGAACGCTGTCCTTACGGAAAAGCTTGCCAAGGCGGAGCAGGAGCGGGACATGCTGCGCGACAACAACGACCGTAAGCGCTGGAGAGACGACTCTCCCGCGTCTAGCATCGCATCTACCCAACGCAAAAAATACAAGGTAGATCACGACATGGACACCCAGGTGCCCCGTTTCGCCCACCCCTACATCTCGTCGCCGCAATCTATGGTCTCGTCCCCCGACTCAAATACTTCCTCCGATACTCGGTTCCCCTCCGTTCCGTTTGATCCCCAGCCAGACGCATTTGCTGCTTTCGCCAACCTTAAAGCCGAAACCGGCGCGTTCCAGCCCTTCGACTGCGGCTTCTGCAGCGAGGACACTCCCTGTGTTTGCCGGGATGTCTTCCAACAGACTCCCGTTCAGGAACACAAGCTCAACGTGAACCCCATTCGTTCCATCGTGCTCGGGACTCCTCCGCCGCCAGAAACCTCCATCCTCGACAACCTCCCTCCGTATCAGCCGCCTGTCCCCCTACGTCTGCGTCCGAGAACGACGCAGATAAATACCATATTCCAGGTCTCTCCTCCATCGCAGCCTTCTGCCACACCGGCGAACTGCTCCGGTGACCCATCCAACTGCCCCGCCTGCGCAGACGATTCATTTGGCAAGGCCTTCTGTGAGAAAATATCAGCCCTGCAGCCCTGCGACAATTGCCCGTGCGCCTCGGACAGCAGCCCGAGCGCGGGACCGTCGTCGCAGAACATAACATTGCAGCATCCCCATTCTCCACTTGTCATCCCCACACCTTCTCATCCTCCATCTTCCTTCATACAATCAGAGGGAGAAACGATCCCTACCAACGACGCTTGGCAGCGGTTGAAATCTCACCCCAACGTCTCATTTGCGGATCTAGATATGCTTGCCGACGTCGTGGCTCGCCGGACCAGATGCACAGGCCCCAGAGTCGTACTCTCGCCGCCGCCGCCGTCCGAGCCCGTTGCTGCGGGGACCAACTCGGAGCAGCCTGTTTTGCTCACCGACCCTCATGCCCACTTCCACGAGAAGGAGCGCGCGCGGACTTCCCCGCCGCTGATGCAGGAGACCTGTGGGCAGCGGAGGGTACAGCAGGTTCAGGCCGACGCTGTTCGTGAGGCCTTGCGTCTCCTCGACAGCAAATTTTTGGCACCATGAAATGTTTTACCTATTTGTATTATTTTGGACTCTAGTAATAAACAAGTTACAAGTCATTTCCGTCTTTTAAGTCTGCTCTACGCATACGAGAACCTGTCCTGCGCTTGAAAACCCTCCAGTCTTTAAGCAGACTCGCAATCGCGCGGTATAGAACTTTTCGGAACTCCTTTGACGTCTTTCTTCCGCCCTGCTGTTGGCCGCGATGCAGCGACCGGAAATACACCGCCGCGGACTTCAGAGAGGTCTTGTCGATGTCGGGCGGGAGGGGGGTCATGTGTTGCCACAGCGAAGTCAGCACCTGATGGCACATAGGATACGCGCCTGTAAAGAAAAAGGCACTCGCGACTGCATCGATGACGGGGACATCCGGCTTGATACCTGCAGAAACCATCCGACGGAAGATCCGCAGCGCCATATCGGGATCTTTGCGACGCGCGTAGCCGACGATGAGAATAGTGAACATCACGACATCAGGCTCGAATCTCGCCTTGGATGCAGCTTTCATTACATCCACGGCCGACTCGAAATCTCCGGCCTTGACGAATCCTTCCATCAGCGCACTATAGTGATACTGATTCGGATGCAGGCCGCGGGCCAGCATAGCTTGGAAAACCTCGGTCGCAGAGTTCATGTCCCCTTTGACAACTGCGTCATGTCGGATGCGAAGAGCGATGGTCGCCCTGTCACTTTTGATTCCTCTGTCCACGAGAGACTGTTCTATCGCACGAAAGGTGCCGCGCTGGCGTGCACGCCTGGGGAGCCGCATCCCCGCCAAGGGGTCGAATTGGGGTTGCACGGTGGTGATAGCCTCGTCGGAATAAAGCTTGCCTCTCGCAGTCCGAGCGCGAGAGAATCTGGCAGCGACGGCATCCCATCCGACGCCATCGACAAGGAATTTCTGATACCGCAGAGTGGAGGCGAGTACAATGTGCGCTTCTTGCAGTGTAAACCGCGGGGAATGTCTCCGTATCATCCGCATAAGTATTCGAGGTTGGGCCCGCTCCACTCGATGCGTATGAGAAGTGATGATTTCACTCGTCTTCGAGTCAGGTTTGACACCGTTGCGACGCATCAAGCGCAGTACAGTGTGGGCACCGGCAAGGCCATTGGTGCTCAATACTCCACGCAAAAAATAGTTGAACAGTGTGCGAGTAGGCGGACCCAAGGGCGCCACATCGAATGGAAGTGCATGTCCGTCAGGCGACGGAACATTTTGAAACAAGGCGGGAGAGGTAGTTGCTGGGTTGCACATAGATGCAATCATGTGTACTGCCGGACCACCGTGGCCAGCGAGGAAGTACGCCCGTATCATCGATGTGGCCGTCCGCATAGTCGGCTCTATCCCAGCCAAAAGCATATGATCGAGGACCGACAAGAAGTGTGGTAATTCCCGGAGGTCCGCGAAATAGTCGATGAACATCGCAAATGTGACAGCGTCAGGCTCGACGATGGTAGGATACTCGCGGGGCCTGCCGGGATTTTGCACGGTCTCGTCGTGTCGAGTGCGCGAGGCCGCCAACATCAAAGCAAGGGGTCCGACCTTTCTCTGATCGAAGGCAGAAAGCAGGTGGAAAACCTCATCTAAATCGAATATGCGGAGGCGAAGCTGCATCAGGCTGTTCATCATGTGGGTCGCCGCGCGAGTGTGAATGTGAGGAAGGGATCGTATCCCGGTCTCTTTCACTTGCTCGTCGGGGCCGATCGTCTGATATAAGGTTGCGATGAGAGCGTGGGTGGAGTGGTCGGGAGGGCACCCCGCAGCCTTCATGACTCGAAGGCACTCTCTTGCACCAGCCAAATCGTGGTTGCGAATATAGCCGGAGAGAACGAGGTGATGCGTCCGCCGGGTCGGTTGGAGATTGTTGAGTTTGAAGAGGTCGTAGATGGCATTGAGCCCGGTATAGTGTTGGGTTTCCAACAGGGCGCGTGCACGCCAGTTCAGCAACACAGTTGTCGATTTGCGAACATTGTGCCACGCAGACTGGATGACGCGAAGGACGAGCTGCCAGTGCTCTAGAGCACCCAAACGATCCACAACGAGCTCGTAGGCAGTCATCCCTACTTCGCGCCCGAGTTTGCGAGATATGTTTATAGCGAGAAGGGCATTTTCCGGTCTCTTGGACGAAGCTAGTTCGTCGAAGAGATCTAATGCGTTGTCGAGAAAATATTCTCGGAGTTCGGGGGAAGTCTCGAGTATTTTTACGCGATAGGAGTTTTGGGGAAACCTGGAAAACAGCTGGAGAACGGTTTCCCTGGGAGGAAGCTGAGGCAACTTGTGACCCGGCGGTCGTCGAGCAGACGCAATGGCCAGCTTTGAAGCGCGTTTTCTGGACGCCGCCAGGGTGCGAATACATGTCGAAGAGTGCCGCAAAGGTATGAAACGACATGGTCGAGGGGCGAGTCGTCGAGCGGATAGCGGGTGATCAAGCTTAGCAGCCAATAAGACCCTCCCCAGCATGAAAAACAGACAACCAGCGTTGTCCCAACGTCCTAGGCATTATTCCTTGAGTTACGGGATAATTGGGGGAGAAAGAGAAAGCTACCTCCAATGCTTCTCGATCCTCATCCACAGCGAGACGCTCTCTGAGTACTTTTTCGTTGCACGTGTCATGATCAGGCATCAATGCATCACTGCCATCAGTTATGTAAATGCCATTACTTTTTTGAACCAAGTTCAACCAGCACCCACAACTCCGTCGGCGACGTGCCCAAATTAACCAACCCAAGCTCCACTTGTTTCAATCCGCTATCTATTCAATTTTTATAATGAAATCTACCGGGCTCCGTCATTCTCTACTGCCGTCATCAAGCCTCAAATACTTTTAACTTCGTGTCGCACTCACTTTCCCTCACTTCAACCAAGGGTCTGGGCGTTTTGATAGGTCTTACACTCCATCGACCCCAGATATATCCACGATTCTGCTTTAATATTCCCTCCTCTGCCGAGCTTGTAAAATCGTGCCCAAGACTACGGTGCTTCCGAACCTCCGGCTCTCGTTTCCGACATTCTAGTGCACGCGGACGCCGACACCGTCGCATTCCACACGTGGTGCGCCGGCGTACCAGAGCGAGGCAGTGATCCGCGGTAGCGAGCGGGCGATGTTTTGACTATCAGTGCGCCAACTCGCGCCAAGGGTGCTCCAGGCAATTAAAGAAATTTCCTAAGAGGCATCCAGTAACGTCAGTATACTCATCCTCATTATTAACTCACCGAGGCGGCTTTTCTAGAGATGTATACGGCACTCTTTGTCGTTTCACACTAATTCACCGGCCGACGATTTTGAACTCAATTGCGGACGCAACGCCTAGCACTGCTTTATGGCGAAAGCATTGCATCCATCACCGTGTATGCCTTAGGATTAGGATCAACTGTGGGTCGCACAATGAAAAAAGACGAAGAAAACACAGCCTCGCGGAAGAAAAAAAAAGCCCACCTCGGAGGATTCCCCGGCTCCCCAGTGTCGCAAAAAATTCATTGAAGCTGTCTAGGGGCTGAATGTCTCTTTTTGTTCATTCCTTCTTTCCTTCCGATGCCATATTCTTAAAGGGTGTTGAAAGGTGCGTACAGTTCTTCATTCATCTCATCACGTGGCATTTTCTGTCTTCCACAAAAAGTTATCCAAAGTCCGTCTTGACCGCAATCAATCATTGCGCCTTGTCTAAAATTGGTATCAAAAATCCCGGTGTCTTTGACTAGACCCTGCATCTCTCTTTTTCTCCTGGACCGTCGGCGTGACATTGGCTGCGAATGGGCGCCGCCGCCGGTCGGTCTGTTACATTTGTCAGAGCACCGTATGTACCTGACCACCCGGAGGCGTTTCATATCTGGGATTTTGGCAGACGAGGCTATTCGAAACCCTCCATCTATCCGCTTCTAGGACCTCGACTCCATATACTCTGCCCACCAGGCAATAGACAAGGTATAAAGGTTCAGCTGCTACTTACTTCCCGGCACCTAAACACATCTAATCCCCCGGCATGCTCAGAACGCACCTCACTGTCCTTGAGACCAGCGCCTCTCGTTACCCACTGTCACCTGTATTCAAGCTTCCTCGATCGGATTCTCAAAGCAGCCATGGCCAGGACTGGTACTCCATTACCTACCGTCAATTCTACATGGATGTCGAGTTGTTTGCCCGGCATTGGTCACGCACCTTGGCCGAAAGCAAAGTAGCTTTGGGGTCCGTAGTAGGACTCTGGTTGGTTGCATTCCCCGCGAACAATTCTCACAATGCTTAAACTTCGAACAGGATCGGTGGCTATACCTATAACGATGTTTTGAACATCTATGGCATGTCGAGAGCCGGTATTACATTTTCTTGTTGAAATACTACGCCAAGTTGACTTGGTATAGGTTTCGTTCCCCAGCTCTTTTCTCTGCGGTTACCGTCTGCCGAGGTGATATTCGAGCTTCTCCACAAAGCGAACGCGAAGGCTCTTGTCTATGAATCGGACTTCGCGCCTGTCCTCCGAGAATGCCCGGTTCCTGCGTATCTGGCCCGTAGCATCGAAGATATCGATATCGACGTCACAGGATATCCATTGCCTGAGTTACGCCCCGCACAACCTGAGGACATCGCCTTCTTCTTCCACACCTCAGGATCCAGTGGCGGAAGCC
Source organism: Mycena albidolilacea (assembly GCA_029282495.1). NCBI lineage: Eukaryota > Fungi > Basidiomycota > Agaricomycetes > Agaricales > Mycenaceae > Mycena > Mycena albidolilacea. The sequence goes on along the minus strand of JARIHO010000005.1, from coordinate 2,748,312 downwards.
CTAAGGTCTTTTTTGTTTAGTTCCATGCTGGCGTTCAAAATGCTCATGTGCATTCCAGCTGGTCCCATGCTCACATCGTTGGCTAGACGCCACTGTAATGAAATCCAACCACACTTGCCTGCCTCAGAATCCGGAGCGGCAAGACGTTACAGTTTGGATGTAAGTGGCGCTTTCCCAGCATGATTGTAGAGCGGATTTTGAACCCCACTTTCCAGGGGTAGCATGTGTCACATCGGCCAGACGTTCAGTGCGCTAGGTTTTTACTCACCCTTCGGCTTTCTGAAGCTAACTTTGATTATCTTTTTTCTCAAAGTGTTAATTGGCAGGTATGGTATTATCTAATTGGTTGCCGTGCTCCCGTTACTGACCAACTCTTTGCTTTGCAGCCTTCAACACGGTTCATGTGTCATCCAGCCTACCCAGATCTCGTTTTCTTCCGAGGAACTGGTGGCGATGGTCATCCGCTGCGGGCTTAACCGCCTAAATCAATTTGCGGCGTTTCTCTGCAACCATTTGCGTGCCTCGCGCCTAGATCCCAAGCTCCTTTCTCTCCTCACGAGTTTCGATGAGGTGCTCTACAGTGGCATGCCCCTTGCTCGGGAGGAAGAAGAGTGGGCCCTCTGTAACGGCATCAAGCTGAGGGTAAGATCGCCCTGTTATACTCTAGCCTATTATTCTAAACCCTATCGCTCCTCATCCAGAATTTATTTGGGAGCACTGAAGCTGGGGCGACGCTACTTTCCGTGGGGGGCACCGAGGGCAACGCAACCCTCCTGCAGCCGATCCCCGGGACGGCGTACAGCTTTATGCCCATTGGAGGGGAAGCAGACGCGGCAGCAGCGGCGACGCACCAGTCAACCGCGCGAATGCTCGAGTTTGTCATTCTCGCTGAGTCGGGCGACTGCCCCCACTCGTCGCTGCGTGCTGCCGACGGGCACTTCCACACTGGCGATTTGTTCCAAGAGGTGGCGCCGGGACAATATGTTTCGCGCGGTCGGGACGACGACTGGATCAAGTCCGAGAACAGCCTGCGCTGCGATACCAAGTACGTTTTCGCTGGACTGAATTGCACTTTGAGCGTAATCTAATCTATAACTGTTTCTTCCAAAAGGTCGATTGAGGACCACACGCGGATGATGTGCGGGAGTCTTATTGGCGAATGCATCGTCGTGGGCTCGGGTCGACCGTCGCCAGTGCTTTTTGTGGAGCCGAACACGGACATGGACGTGGAGAAGCTCAAGAAAGAGATCATTCGGAAGACGCGGCAATTCCATTCGCGCCGCTACCTCCACGAACGCATCAGTGCGACAAACCGCATCGTGATCGTCCCGCCCAAAACTCTGCCCCGGACTTTGACTAAGGGCAACATCCGCCGCAAAGCCGTCGAGGAAGCGTACAAAAGCCTGCTCGATGAGATCTACGCCTCTTGAAGAGCGATAGCACCACTAAAATATCTGTATACTTAATGTCGACTCACTACACTGTACTTATTTGGCCCCCCCCATTATTCGTCCAGGCACCAAAAGACGCTACGTAAATTCGTATAATTTCGTCCAATCAAAATGTATCGTAGTACGACCATATTATATTTCTTCCCAGATCGTCAGATGATGATTTTTCTCTCGTGGTGTGGAACCGACACGTTGCGACGATGGGAAAAATGCAGAGCTGAGAGATTGGCTGGTGAAAACCACGGAATGCGAGGTACTCGTGGCGCAATTATTGAGTTTTTGAACAGCTCCAAGGGGAGGAGCTGGCTAACAAAGTTGAATGCCATATGGAGTGTCACTTGTGGGCATTTACATTGCATCATTGGTCCGTATGTCGACTGTGAAGCTACCAACCTGGGCGCTCCCAGGGCGCCGGAGATATCCAGTGACCCTACCCGCTTCCGCGTCGCTGATGCCAGGGAAAGTTGACGGATTGCCATGGAATGGCGGGATAGCTGCCAGATACAGGGTGATATGATGTGTCAAGGGAAGAGAGAAGGGATTGGTTGGGACGGACCCAGGGAACGAAGGAAAAGAGGGCAGATGCTGTTTGTAGAATACTGGCGGCGCGGTGGGCGGGCCGCTGGAATTATCCGCCAGCGTCAAAGCCCAATTGGTCAAGATGGTGACAGGGTTATGGGAGAGGCGGAATTTTTGCAAGGCAGTGAGCACATGCTGAAGTGGAGTTGCAGTCCTAGCGGGGGGGCGCAGCTGTTCCGCCGTAAACCGATCTGGCCAGTAAAAGGCGCTCAGGGAGTCTACTGCGACCAAGGCAATGTCGGCGTCTGGCATATGTGTTTTCTGATATGCGGGAAGATTGTAGATGGATGTCGCAAGCTGTGCTGTCGAGGAGGGACAGAAGATGTGTAGTTTGCGGAGAGCGGTTTCAGCCAGAAGCTGTGCATCGTCGGACGAGGTCTGAAACCGCGAAAAAGCGGGCACGAGGCGGGATAGCAGCACGCGGCGAAAATTACGAATGTCAAAGCTCTGTGTGTCAAAGACTACAGCCGCCTTTTCCCAGCCTCCGAGAGAGCGAGGAACTATGCACATGGCCAAAAAAAGGTACAACAGCTGAGTTTTGCCTGAACCTGACGGACCTAGCCCGCCGTCAGACTAGATAAAATTTCATGACAGCCTAGAGATGAACCCTGTATTTCGAGAACATCGCCACAGTTGAGGGAACCAAAATTAGGTATTGGGATGGGTGGCGGCGGAGCAGGGGTGCGGGAGGCGGTTAAGAGCTAGGGTCCGATGAGACACAAGGAACCAGGGTATATTTGTGATTTTTGCGCACAGAAAAGAGGGACTCTGAAGGAATCGCGTCGAGCATTGATGCAGTTGCGAGTGACTCAGTGAGGAATATTTGGAGACCAGTAGTGGCACGTGGATATTGATTTCGGCAACAAAAGTGTTGCTGCAGACGTCGACAACATGGCCACGGCTGCGAGAGCTTCACCGCCAGCGAGGAGGACACCCGTGACCTCGACGTCCCCGACCCCACCCACCGCAAGAGGTGCCACCGCTCGTTCCGCAGCCTCGCCACGCGTTTCCTCATCTCTCGCACCTGCCGCAGCTCGGCGCGCATCCCTCAAGGCAGCGCCTACAGAGCCTCGCGACGCACTCACAGCGTCTCTCAAGCAAGAAACGGACCAAAAGGAGCATGTACGGCCACAGCAGCAATTTTAGCATCCCGCCACTGAATCCCGTCATTAGCTACTCGTCCAGGTACAAAACAAGGACGAGACAATCACCACCCTTTCCACAGAGAATGCGAACCTGACCTCGGCCCTGCATGCTGCCGAGACTAGAATCAACGAGCTTTACACGGACCAGTCGCGTTCCGAGCTCGACCTTGCCCAGCGCATAGAGATCTCCGAGAATCTTAGATCCCAGGTCCGCGAACTAGAGAAGGAGAAGAGAGACATTCAGCGACGCTACAATGAACAGGTCTGACCCCATCTCCGAGGCTTTTCCTTATGCTCAACCTTTCTTCCAGACGACCACCTTCGAAGCCGAGCGCCAGGCATTTTACGACAATGAGCAGCATCTCAAGTCGCGCATCATGTCGCTGACACAGGCTCGGAGGCAGCCCGACCGCCATGTCGATGTTTCCTCTCTCACCGCCGACACAGAATCCATCGTCGATGTCGAAGAGGAAGAGAACCCTCCTCAAGAAGCAGAGCCCAAACAGGATATGGACGACCCTGAAACAGAGCCCGCAGAGATGACTTCTCTCCGTCTTGAGCTCTCTACTCTATCTACTTCCCACTCATCCCTCCAAAGTACTCTTGTTCTCCTCCAGACACAGTTAGTTGACCTCAAGCGCGTCAACCACGAGCTGCAGGAGGAAAATGAGAGCTACATGATCCTGCTCAGAGAGAGGACCTTGAGTGGCCAGTTCAATGTCATGCATCAGGTCGGAGGCGGTTCCAGCGACGGCGAGACAGAGGACGAGGACGAAGAAGATGAGCGCGCCAGCGCCGATGTCGGCAGTCTCCGTAGTGCTGGTCGCAGTGTTCTCGACAAGGTCGAGGAAGAGGAAGACGGCCAAGAAGTCGAGACCCTCGAGCAACAGCTCGAACGCAGTCTTAGCTCGCCGCGCGAAACAGATTCCCCTTCTTCGATGCGTCCGCCCCGCTCAGGGCGCAAGCGCACTGGGTCTCAGTCTCATTCCCCCAGCGTTCGTGGAGAATCACTCGCAGACTTACCCATCACTGGTCCTGGGCTCGACCTTGCCGCAGAGCTTGGACGCGCCGAAAACAAGGATATTCTCGACGGTAACGTGGTTGATGACCAGGATCATTCTGTTCTCAACTCCAAGAAACGCTCCAAGAAGGGCTCTTCTGGCCGCAAGGATTTCGATGCTTCTGGCGGTCTGGAGCCCAGCGGCTCACTGAACGATGTCGATGCCCTTCGTTCGGAAGTCAAGTCGCTCAAAGACGCCAATAAGGCGTTGTCGCTCTATGCGTCCAAGATTATCGATCGCATTATCTCCCAGGAAGGCTTCGAGCATGTCCTCGCTGTCGACTATGAGAAGGAGCCTCAAACACCACGAACGCCGTCTACGGCTGTCCCTATGACCAGGACGCTGCCCGCGGTCCTACCTCTCGTGAAGCCTCGACCGCAATCTGCCATCGTCGCTCGCACGGGATCCTCCACCCCGGGAACACCCGCACTCAACACCTCCAACTCCTTCCTTCCTTCCTCGCCCAAGGTCGGCTCCCCGCCGACTGCCAAAGTTCAGCGACGCTCCCTCTCCTTCGACTGGAAGAGCTTCTCCCTCTTCAGCGGGGACAAAAAGCCCGCAGAGAACCCGAACCTACGCCCGCTGACGCTGAAGCCTGGCGCAGGGGTGACGAGCAACGCGCGCAAGCTCGAGACACACGAGGACGAGAACGATAGGCGCGAGCGCGAGCGCATGAACGCGACGATGAAGCTCATGGGCATCCAGCCGCAGCCGTCGCCGGTGTTTCCGCCGTCCATTCCGACCCCGCCCGCGCCGGCGAGCGTCCCCGCGACGCCCTCCCGCCGCTTCTCGTTCTTCGGCCGCGCGCCTGCTGCTACGCCGCCCGAGAGCTCCGACACGTCCTCCGTACACTCGAACGGCAGCGGCGGCCGCATTGGGCTGGGGATTGGACTTGGCGCGCCTGGGCTTACGCAGGAGGTCCTGGAGCACGCCGAGGCCGAGAACTCTCTCGCCGCTCTCGATGCTCACGAGCGGACGCTCAGTGCGGAGATAGCCAAGGGCTCGACCGGCGCGTTTACCGAGATTGCGCCTCGGAGGGCGCGCGCCCGGCGGAGTCAGGGCGGGAGCAGGAGCGGGAGCGCCAATGGGAGTACGGTTTGGAGCGCAGGGGAAGACGACGAAGAGTGACGATTAAATGAATGATAGAGGGCCTACACCAGGTAGGACCCCAACGACCCTACGCACGCAAGTATATGTTCCTCACGATTTTTATCCCTTCATGGGCCCATATAATGTTACGATTGGATTCTAATACCACACTATTATGACGTTACGATAACATTGGAATGCATATCTGTATACCCATCTTGGTACCGATACTAGAATCTCGGATGTTTTGGGAGACAACTAGAAAGAGAAAAAGACAAGGGACTACATACGCGTCACAGGCAATAAAGTGTTCTGGGCATGAATCCGAATCGTCTCAAACGGGTTCGAGGAAAACTCGGGGTTCGCCAGGATAAGGGGATGCCTTAGTTTCTCCATCTCCCTGCAATCAAGTCAAAAAATGAGGGGCGCAACCGCATCTCCACTTACAATGCTCGTTTCCGCTGTGCCTTGGACAGCGGCGCGCTCTTGCCCTCCCCAATCTGCCCCGGCTTGGGCTTTTGTTTCTTCTGTTTCGGCTGCGGTGCATCCTCTGTCATGGAATCATCAGGCGGCAACAACTCCGGGGCCTCCGCGTCGTCATCAACGGCCGCGAGCGCCATCTGTATTGCGTCCAAATCACCGCCCGCAAGCTGCTCCTTTGCCTTGCGTTTTAGCCGCCGTGAGTGCGACTTTGAGTACGGCGAATGGCTCGACTCCAGCCGCTCGAGGAGCGCCTCTCGCTTCAATTGCTGCTTCTCCTTCTTCTTGAGCACTGGTGCAGTATCCTGTGGATCCTGCGAGTCGGCCAGTAATTCCACAGCCTCGAGAAAATAGGTGAATTGGATAGCACGATATCCAAGGGTGGTTAGTGGGCCTACCGATTGCTCTAGGGCGCCTCCGATGTCGACATGCTCAACGGCGTTGTCTTGAACGGCAAACTGGCGTTTGACGAGCTTCACGGACGGCTCGTGGCCTCCGACGCGTTTCCGACGGTCCTTGGGCTGCGCGCGACGTACATAAATGACTGAGACCACGCAGGCAGGCTAACTGACCATAGAGAAGGGACCAGAGAAATCAATTAATTGCAATCAGATGCAAATTCAACAATATACAATAACGCGCTACGGCGGCATGTCCTGCCCGTCAACGATCTCATCTTCCTCTACCGCGTCGTCCAGACGCGTTTTGACCTTCTCGTTGTCCAGCCCAACCACGACAAAGCTCAGCAGCACCAGGAGCGCGCCGAAGATGACTTGTCCCCGCGTGAACTTGCCCAGGATGAAATCCCCCAGGACCGCAAGTGGGATGGTCAAGCTTATGTGACAGACGCGTTCAGCTATCTGCTTGGTTACACCGACAGAAATAAACTCACGATAGCCCGACAGTCACCACAAGCGGCGTTGTTTTCAGCATCGCGAGAACATATATATAGTCGCTGGAGAGTGTTATGGCCATCTGTCGCGTACTTTGATCAGTAGACGCACGACAAGAGAAGGTGGATGTACATTTATAGCCAGCGCAGCGACGGCGTCACCCTTCGGCAGCTCGAGCGTCTCGACGCCGACTAAGTGGAGGAATATGCCGATTGGCCAGCACGAGAGGATGTTGAAGAGCCCGACGAACCCGAAGAAGAGCTGCATATCGATGCGCGACTCTGAGCGTATGCGGACCTTCAGCAGGATAACATAGAACGCGTAGAAGAGGGCAGAAATGAGCGCGAGGGTGTCGCCGAGTATGGGGTGCGGGGCCAGGTCTACTACGTGGGCTAAAGGCCGAGACGCGGGTCCGGGGGGCTGCTGGGGCTGCACGGAATCAGAGAGGGATACGAGTATGACACCGCCGAAACTGGCATCTGGCATGAGACGGCTGAATGCGTTGTACAGCAAAAGACCGACCTCGTTACAACGGCGACGGTTTTCGCGAGCGTTAGCATCTCTACGCGATACAGTCGGCCAATCCCCAATGTAAAAAATCCTAGAATACAATGAATGGGTGCATAATCCGTATGGTCAGACTTACCACTCATGCTAGAGAGAATAGTGGCGCTAGCAACGCTGGTATAGTCGAGGGCGGCATTGACCGCCCAATTAGCAATAAACCTGGGCGAATCATTATATTTCGTTGTGGGTCCTTGCAGACAAACACACCATAGAAAGCAAAAAGTAAAAGCAAGTCTAGCAGTCTCCCGGATGGTGAGAGGCGGAAGCTCTTCTTCCGGGAGATCAGAGTCTAGAGGCTGCGCCGCGTCAGCGCGCGCCCAAAGTACTAAAAACCACGCACCAGAGGTGCAGGAAGTACTTCGCCCGAGTCTAAGGCCAAGGGCCGGTAGTGGGCCCTGGAAGCCATCGGCACGCGAAAACCACGACAAGGCGACCAACATACCTACTGTGTCGGATGACCTCCCTCTCGTCCTGATATCCGCTCCGCCGCCGCCACCATCGTCGCAGCTGGAAAGGGACGAGGTACAAAGCGAACGCGCTCGTGTTCAGGTAGGTTACCCTTCGCGGTTGTATGAGCACAGACAGCAGTGATGTCGGACGTGGACGCACATAAACGGCTTCTCAAACCCGCCTTGGTATATTCCCTGCCAGTTGCGAGTCAGCCGCGAGGAATACGAGACGGAAGGCCGATGACCTGGGTGACAAAGTTGGAGGACGTCCATAGAATGACGACGACCAGGAGCAGTCCAATGCCAACTGCGTATTCGCGTGTGATGGCGGCGCGTAGTCTGGAGCGGGCGGGCGACAGCGACTTGGGGCGGGGCGCCGGGGACGAGAATGAGTCCATCTCAAGCGTATCGGGGCCCTCTGCGGAATTCATTCAATTCATGGCCCAATATGGTTGGTTGTGGTTGTGCGGCAGAAACGTAACGGATTGCGAAAATACATTTACATATACAGGAGCAAATAATTTATGCACGAAAAGTCCTAGATTCCAACGTATGTTTATATGCAGTAAAGTAGGATATAGAGGGAGTGGTCATGACATGGAATTAAACCGCACTGCCGGATGATACTTGACTTTTTCGAAAATGCGGTAAAGACTGATGATGAGATTGGCGCAGTACGCAAGAAGACCAAAAGCAACGAGACATATCAGAGCTGTGAAATGCCAGTCAGATGCCTATCCTCCGCAGCGAGGCGTATCACTCACCTAGTTGATCGTCGCAACGCTTGTCGTCGCTGACAGGGTCATTGTCTGACTGAGGCCGGGGGATGGTGCTGTACCATGATATCGTGGACGCCGACGCGCACGGTATAATCGAGGTAAAAAAGTTGTCGAAACAGAGCGACAGCGCAGCGGACCACGCGCAGATGAAAAAGACTTCGGAAAGAGTGTGTGCGAGCTTGGCGGAGGTCCGCCATAAACCTAGCGGGCGTCCAAAATATTCGAGCTGCCAGGGCCAGTGAGCGACGATCGGAAATTGGAAACACGAGCGTACATAGATCGAGGACATAACGTGTACCAAAGTGGGAGGGGCGAAAATGATGACCAATGTCCTGGACCCTCGATGAGTTGCAGCCAGAGACGGTGAAGGAGTAAAACATACGGCGAACTACCCAGTTCACCCATGGTGCCGGTACGCCTCTCGAGCTGTCGTATTCGAATGGCAATCGCCAACGCTGTCGTGGTGAAGGTTATATTTATACATCGGAATAGCTGCTGGCCTGTAAGAGGTAAATTCGGGGGATGGGGCACAGCATACCAAGGGGACGTAGGTGTTCGATAGAATAAATGCCCGCAGCCGCTTCCGCCGCCGTTGCCAGACGGTGTGGTCTTTGTCCGGGTCGGGAGAGCTGTTGTCCTCCTCGTCAATAAAAGAGGAGGCGTCGCTGTTATGGCGGCCGGGCGGACCCTGCGCTCCAACGCGGGAGGTCCAGGGAGCGTCCCAGCCCGGCGTAGCATTATGCTGGGCAGTAAATGCGCCAACCGGCGGAGTTGGTAGCGTAATAGAAAGATTCCAATTGCGGTTCAACTGGCGGTTCCGTCGGGGAAAGGTGCTGCCGTCGCGAGGGTTGGGCAGCCAGGAGATAGAGCGGTCTTTGAACGAGACGCTCTTGCGGTCCGGTTTCTCGAGGGGCGGAAAACCCTGTGGGTCCGGAGCTGTGTCCGAGTCCCCGCGGGGGCGAGTAAAGGCCCACCAGCGACTGGGCGAGTTTGAGGCGGCATAGGAATTGAACGAGACAAAGGATGGTCGGGATTCTACGGCGTGGAGAGTGTCTGAGAAGGCGTGCTCGTCTGTAGGAGATGGAGGCTCGTCCTTTGCCCAGGCTATGGATCAAACAAAGGGTCAGTGATGCAGATAAAGAAAGAAGGAAAACATACGGGGAGAGGTGATAATTGAGGGAACGGGGGGCGGGGGATGTGGGTGTCGCGTCCTGCTGGGAGACCGGTTGACCGTCGACGTCGACGCCCTCAGGGACATCGTGGTTGGCGGTAGGAATCCGGGGAACTGGTCACGCGTTATTTCTGCTCTTGCCTTCAGACCACTATCATCTTTCCATTCCGCTGGTCCTTGCTCTTACCTCCGGACCATCTTTCCGACTCCGCTGGTATTCTATTTTTTGCTCTTGCCTCCAGACCACCATCATCTTTCCGACGCCATGGAAGAAGCCATGGTGCCCTCGCTTTCCGCAGTCGGAATTGGCTCTCGTTTCGTCTCGCAGGATGATGTGGACACCGCCAAGGTACCCGGCTGGTTTTTTTTGGTATTCATTGTATTCATTCCTCGCCCAGGCTCGTCGCGATGAGCAATGGAAAGCCGCCTATGCCCGGATAGGCATGGAACCTCCGCAGCAGCAAGAGCAGGATTTCTCCGACGGCCGCAGTCTCGCGGAAGTGAGCACAGCAGATCCTTTGCTGCATTTGTATTGACGCGCCCCTCCTGGTGTGACGCGTAGAAACTCGCCGCCAACAAGGTATGTACGCATGCAGACATTCATCCGTTCGTATTAAAGCCATCGTAGATCGCAAAGCAGGAGGAATGGGAGGAAAAGACCAAGCTCGCGAACCAGTTCCGTGCTCTCGAGGAGGACGAGATCATGTTTCTTGATTCGCTCCGTGAACGGCAAGAGGCCGAGGAGCGCGAGCGCAGAGAGAAGGATGGCGAGGAAGTGCAGAGCTTCAAAGAGTACACACTTTCCGTCGTCGCTGCCGTTTTCTAAACTGTTACAGAGCCGTTGCTGCGCGCAACAATGCCGTCAACAACCCTCCCCCGACAGCACCCAAACCTGTGGCGGCGGCAGCTCCCTCTAAACCCCTGGCACCGGCCCGCAAGAAAGGCCCACTAAAGGGCGTGGTGGTGAAGAAGAAGGCCAAACCACCCGCGCCAGTCAAGGAAGATACCAAGCAGAAGGACGACGAGCAGCCAGACAGCAAACGGCGTCGAATATCGGAAGCTTAGCTGTTACACTACTGTACATTATCTATCTATCGCTTGGCCGCCGTGGTGGGTGTAGGCGTCCATCGAACACGATTCAAATCCTTCTGCTTCCCGTCCCACCCGGCTATTCTGTCCATGGCCTCTGCCCTCCTCGAAGCCATCGCCCCCATTGTCGTCCGGTCGAGTAGTCGCCGCGCCGCGGGCGTCAAATTCCCAGCTGCCTCCGAGCGCTTCGGCGTCCAACTCGGTGGTGCCATCGACCCCTTCTTCGATGCGCTCGACGGCGTCCGCGAGATGATGCCCGGCGTACGGCCGCCAAGCCCTAACAGCCCTGCTTTGACGCGCAAGCTCTTCGACGCGTTGTTGGACAGTTTCTGTGCGACGGCCTCACGCGACGTCGGCGCCGGAAGATGGAACGGCGTGCTGGGCGGCGGTAGGTCGTCTGACTGAGATATTATGCGCGGCGTCGCGGTGAGCGTCCCCCATGTCATGAGCTGTTTGACGGCCGCTGGGCCGAGTTCATCAGGCGTGGGTGAAGGCAGGTTCGGTACGAGCGAAAAGTTGTTTATTGTGGGGGACCGCGGACGATCTAAAGTTGCTTGAGTGAACCGCGACCAGCAGAAATAAAGACGATACTCACAAGGTGTGCCCATGATGGCCGCGTTTATGTGGCTCCGGGTGGGACTGGGCGGCGCAGACATTGCGCGGGTGCCGGAGCGCGAGTCATCCTGCTCCGCGAGCCGGGTGCTGCCGTGAACGATGGCGCGCGGGTCGGCGGTGGGTACTGTGGGACGGGGGTGATACGGAGACTCGTCCGCGTCTGGGGAGAACATGAGCGAGTTGCGGGCCTACAGAGAATTGTTTAGCAAAAATGTAGTAGAACGAGGAGACATACTTTGAATTTCCAGCCATCGACGCCGGCAGCTCGAGTGTCCTTTTGCGGTGCCATAACGTCCACCGCGGTCTCAGACGACACTACGGTGAGGGCCTTGTCCTTGTCTTCGTCGTCCTCGCCTTCCTTCTCATCCTCCTCGCCCTCCTTCTCCTTCGCGTCCTCGATCAGCCCCGCCGGCGTCGGCGCCTCAATGCGAAACTTCTCCCGCACACCCACAACGCTCTGCGGCTCGATCATCAGCCGCTCCCGATCCGCTAACAGCCGCTCCTTCTGCGCCTCGACCCTCCTCTGCGCATCCCACGCCCACGCCCACCGCTCCTTGCGCTTGCGGTTCTCCTCGTCCAGGATCTGCGTGAAGCTCGAGTTGTCTTCCGACGTGTAGCGCGCCTGGAAGGTGTCGAGGCTGACGTCCGTGTCGTACCGTGCGCGCTTCGCCGCCGAAGGACCATCCCCGCCGCGTCGCAGGGGGGTTTCAGAGGGCCCGGCGGCGTAGGGTGTACGCCCGGGCGTCTGGAGTGGCCGCTGGAGAGGAGTGGCACCGACTTCCTCCAACCGACGCACGGAGGCGTTGATGAGATGCGGGTCCTCCGTGCGCAAGGCGTCGAGGTACCCGTTCGCTGCCTCGATGTGCACCAAGGATGGGAAGAAGTCGCGGGCAATTATCTTCGACAACCCCTCCATATATTCGTCCTCCTCTAAGACAAGCTGCCGATTGAGTGAGCGCTCTGAGGACGACATTGCAGCACAGAAGCAAGAGTGATAATATTACATAATATATTCGTGAAGAAAGACATAATATATTCGTAGGTACAGCATATACACCATCTATTACATTACCGCGCGGTACTCCCCGACCGCGGTCTTAGTCCCTCTGCCTCCGCGTCGCCTGCGCTCTTGCGCCCCCCGCCGAGGCCCGTGCTACTCGGCCGCCCAATCCGGCTCTGCGACAGCAGAGACGGCAGCGGCTTTGGCGCTCGTAATGTTACGTTCGCATGCGCGCCGCTGGGTAGCGATGGCAGCGTCTTGCCAACATCGCTGTAATTCGAGCTCACGGTGCTTCCGAGGGACGACGGTGTGCCTGAACCAGGCCGGGGGGGCGGGGGCATCGTCGTCGGTCGCTCCCGCGGTCCAGGGGGTGGTGGCATTGCAGACGTGCTTGCGCCGAGCGACGAGCGCTTGGACGAATACGGGTTATTCGGCGCCGACGGCCCCGTCGACCGCTTGAGGCCGGCCCCATGCAGCCCCCCAGACGGAATCGGCAGGAACGTCGGTGTGGAGGGCCGAGAGGAGGAGGAGGAGGCAGACGAGGGGATGGAGATGGTGTTAGAGCCACCGGAAAGTCGTGATTGCGGTCGTCTCAGGCCGCTGCCGCTAGAAGGCATAACTGAATGATTTAAAGGATTGGAAAGTTTATTTGTGGGTGCGGGCGTTGGTGAGGCAGCCGACGTGGAGGCAGCTGGACGGAACGGAATGATGCCTAGGGGACTCGACGCCCTTCGTCGTTCTCCGTGTTTAGGCTTTGGCGGCGACGGCGAGTCCTCCATGATGAGGACCCACCCTGCAGAGTCGCGCTTCTTGGACTTTTCTTTGTCCGGTTCGCTCTCGTTGCTGGTGCGCTTCGGATTTTCGACATTCCGCCGCGTCGATGTCAGGCTCTCCCAGCTTGAGCGCACAGAAGGCTTGGTGGATACCGTAGACCCGTTGGTCATGGTGGACGCAGCAAGAGCATTCGCATTCGGTCGCCCTGTGATGCTGCCCATACGTAGCCGCGGAACACGCGTGTGGATCTTCTGCTCGAGATTCCGTACGCGCGCGCGCATCTCCGACACCATCTGCACACCCTTGTTCTTTGAAGTTGAGGCCGTGCTTGAGGTGGAGCTGGTGCTCAATGCCGTTGGATTACGGGCCGTGGGTGGGCGGTAATTGGGAGAACGAGGGCTATAGAAGGAAGGGATGGTGCTGGAACGGGCGATGCCTGAGCTTCCAGGAGGCGTGGATATGCTGGATTTGTAAGGTGCGGCGCCTGAGCGATCGACCACTGCGAATTTGGTCTTTGCTCGTGGCGTGGTGTCCGCAGATTTCGTATCCACGAATGGAAGGCTATCCGAGCTGGGCGTCAGATCTTCGAGCTGAAGATCCGCAGGCGCTGGGGTATTGAGGAGATCGTCCTCTGATTGAAGGGTGAGTTGGGGGAAAAGAGAGGAGGGGGCAACAGAAGTATTGTCCGATGCGGCGCGGGCCGCTAATTGGTCTTTCAGTACGGAGACCTCTTCGTTGGCATCTAAAGGCAAGACAAGTTAGATCTAGGCCAGGAGCAAAGTATGGTGCGATAGACCTCTTAGTTCGTCTTTGAGCCGTTGGCACTCTTCTTCAAGGTTTGCCTTGTCGAGAAGCTCGTGCTCGAGCAGAATCTTCTCCTCCAAGGCGCGCGAATATTTGGACTCTATGTCCGCGAGACTCGAGGATACGGCGCGCTCGTTTCGCTCGAGGTCGTCGTTGCCCATTTCGAGTTCGCGGAGTTGGACCTTTGTTTGCTGGTGCTCCTGCCGCAGCTTGTCCAGTTCCCGCTGGAGGGTTGTTGTTGTCGTATTGTGAGTCGTCTGGAGCGACATGAACCTGGACTGCGGAATGTTAATTACAATAGCGGACAAGAGGGGCTCCGCACCTTCCAGTCGTCTCGTTCCGACTCTGCGCGGGCGACCTTGACCTTGAGATCTTGCTGTGCCTTCTCCGTCCTCTGAAGCTCAGCTTCGAGCTCTGCCTCGAGCTCCCTGCTCGCGACCTGGAACTCGTCGAGTTCTGCCCTCGTCTCTGTGAGCATTTCGGCGACCTTTAGGCCGGATGAGTGTTGCTACATTGAGTTGCGACAGAGTATTGACCTCATTGTACTTTTCGCGCCAGTCGTTGGACGAGGAGTAGCTTGTCTCTGTGAACAAGGGGCGGAATGGATTAATAAATGGAATACCTGAGCTGGTTGTCGTCGAGAGACATGAGACGATCCCTGCGCAGAGGGTCCTGAGGGGAGAGCACAGCGGTCATCCAATATGGCCTCGGTTACCGACACGGTTTGAATTACTAGGATTTGTTGATTACCAATCAAATACTACTCTACTCTGCAAGAAGTTGGAACTATCGGATTGATGGTGGACAACGGAGTCCACGGAGTCCATCACCGGAGCTCTTTCCGTGCGGCTGATACACCTCCACAAGATAACCGCACCCCATAGTCTTTAGTGAAGTCACTGCACCTAAATTCCTCCAGTACCTTCCCTACTTTGCACTATTGACGGTATCTTGACTTTTATATGTCTTCTATGAGTAAACTATATCTGTTGCCATGCTCCAGCCTGCAGCGTTTAATCAAAGTGCTTCAGCCATTTCGATCCAATAAATTCAACAAGGGTAAATGCCCTCACTGAAATCCATCTATAAAGATACCTGGATATTGAAGTCTTCAGGTGTTTTACTGTGGAGGAATGTCTGCATTGGTAGGCCTACAAGGTTTTGTCTACAGGGAAATCACTACACTACAACATCTGCAATCATAAGTCTTGAAGGAAATCTGTACACCAAGATGGCTGGACGGACACAAGCTTGCCAATTTTCAATCTCAGTGATCTTTCTCTTCAATGGTCATCATGGTCCTTGCACAGTTGATCCTCGAGTGTCTGCTCACCCATGAATCCCTAATGAACAACTTACAATTTGCATAAGTGGTCTGATTTCTGGACTTCACAAACAGAGTCTGGGATGAAATTGTCCTGCCAGACCAATACCGTCCCCTCGAGCTTCCTGCCCATGTTGTCCAACTCCTTGGTGCCATCTTGAACCTCAACCCCAGTCTCATACAACTCATGTGGAATGCTTTTGCGGACATAGCTGAAGTGTTGCATCAGGCCACAGGGTGTTTGAAGCTGAAACCAGCCGGCAGCGTGGAGACAGAGTTGGTGGAGGTACTGGGTGTACACGGGGTAACAGTGATGGAATTGGTAGCAGGTGTAACAGGCTCATTGTGGCGAGGGGCAGGACAAGACATGCTAGTTTTTTGGCAGCAAGTCTTGCAGTAATTAAGGACGCACTGCAAGTTCCGATGACCAGTATGATGTCTACGTTCACTACAGCTCATGTTAGCACAGGGCTGCCTGGATACATGCTGACACGATGGAGTGGAAGATTGAGAGGATGGAGCAGAAAAAGTGTGGCTAGGCATAGACAGGAAATTTTGTTGCATGTTGTCATTGTCTTGCACATTGGCCAGTGCTCGGGGAATGTCATCCTGCCAGCGAAAGAAATTGCAACAGGGATGGTCATTGTACTCCTTAAAGTTACACTACAGTGGATTAAGTCTTGTCAGTGCAGAGAAAATCAGACTTGACGCACCTCCTGGTAAAAATGTCCTTTGTTTCGTGGCGAGTGATGTCCCATGCAGAGTTTAGGCTTTGTGAGAAATGTAAGGCTGCATTCTGGGCATGGCTCGTCTGAGAGATTGGAAGAACTATAGGAGACGAAGGCAGAAGAGGGTGCCATGTAGAAGGACAAAGAGAAACAACCACGACACCAACTGCCTAGTTGCTGACCAATTTGTCGTATAGACGGGCATGTCTTGAGGGATATCACCAAAGCAAAATAAACCAAGGTGGAAACAAGAAGAGGAATCCAAAGTGCAGATCATGGCAGAATGAAACTTCCAAAGATATAGCGCAAGACAGGTTTCACTAGTCTCTTAGTGTTTTCCCCGAAATGGAAGGGCCGAATCAGGATACCTTCAACCAAATCTCTGTGTGGTTATTGCTAAGCCTATAAGGCTGAGCCAAAATAGCTGCAGCTAGATACCTGGAAGACTTTTGATCGAGCAGGATCGTTGCGACAGAATTGCTGCAGTATTATATCCACAACATTTTAGCTACAGTTGTCCATTGTTGTCCATGTCCATCAATTGATCCCAGTACTCTAGTAGCTCTCCTACTCTGGCTTTGCACATTTCCGTTTCTCGAGCTTGCCTGTTTCTGGACACCGCATCTCTTTCCAGCTCACCGGCACCATCGTCTTGCCCGCTTCGCTCACCGCAAACACAACCCCCAGATCATTTCTCGCCGTCGTAACAAAGTAGCTGCGCGCGTCGCCCAGCGAGATCTAGAACGCGTCAGCAGAGCACATACACCCACGCTGCACCTACCACCACCCCCCGCACAACATCACCCCCGCGGAACGACTCTCCAATCTTCACCCGGTCCTTTTCTGTCGCCCTTACGTCCTGCGTCCGAATCACCCCCGTAAACTCTTCGCCCGCAGGTAACGGCACCCCATCCACCACAGATATCGAGAGCGTAGCCTGCAGCGGAGACAGCCGGATAATCGACCCCAGCACAACCGAGTTTATTGCAGGAGGCTGGGGCCGCACGCGAGAGATAGATAGTACCTGCCCTGTGTTCATTTCATAGTCGCAAAAAATTTAACATTGCACGAACTGGTCCCTCCTGGTGGGGGATCCCCGCCAGACTCGCCCTCAATTCCGCGTCTCGTGCATATATTCCGCCCCCGAGCTGAGGGACAGGCGCGTTCCTCGGTACTGGGATAGGCTGGCCAGGTAAAACGAAGGCCATCGGTGTTTGCCGCAAACCACTTTTTGGGGCAATCAACGCCTCCGACTGTCTCCGGTTTTGCTACATACCACCATGGCCTCCCTTGCTCGTGTATTTGCGCGCCGTACGCTGCAATTTTCCTTTTATTTCCCTGCTAACCAGTGTGCAGGCCTCCATGTCTCCGCACGGAGGAGGGCTCTTACGCAGTTTAATATGCCTGCAATGAGTCCGACCATGACTGAAGGCGGTATTGCGTCGTGGAAAAAGAAAGAGGGAGACACTTTCGCGACGGGAGAGGTCCTCCTCGAAATCGTGGGCACCTCAACTCTCTTCACCGCGTCTTTGCGCTCACACAGACCACAGGAAACCGACAAGGCGACGATAGATGTGGAGGCCACAGAAGACGGTATCCTTGCCAAAATTATCGTGCGCCTCCTGGCATTTCCCTTGTAAGCAACCTAACGTCGAACACAGGCTCAAGACGGCGCGAAAAACGTTCAGGTTGGTTCCCCCATAGCGATTGTTGGCGAGGAGGGCGATGATATCTCCGGCGCCGACGCCCTGGCCTCCAAAGCATCTGCGTCCAAGCCACCCCCCGCCGAGAAATCCGAGTCAGCACCCCCGCCGGCCCCCAAGGCTGAGGAGTCGAAGCCCTCCCCACCAAAATCGTCCTCGTCAGAGAAAAAAGATCTTCCCTCGGGCGACCGCATATTTGCGTCTCCCATCGCGAAAAAAATCGCGCTCGAGCGCGGCGTGCCCCTGGGTAAAATTACTGGCTCTGGACCGAACGGCCGCATCATCCGGGAAGACGTCGAGAAATACACACCGTCGTCCGCTTCCGCGGCCACGGGCGCATCCACGGCGTCCCAGCCCGCCGACTACGTCGACACCCCCGTCTCGAACATGCGTCGCACCATCGGCTCCCGCCTGACGCAGTCGAAGCAGGAGCTGCCGCATTACTACGTCACGGTCGACATCAACATGGACAAGGTGCTCAAGCTGCGGGAGGTCTTCAACAAGACGCTGGCCGAGAAGGACAAGGCGGCCAAGTTGAGCGTGAACGACTTTATCGTCAAGGCCGTCTCATGTGCGCTTGCCGATGTCCCCGAGGCCAACTCGGCGTGGCTCGGAGAGGTTATCCGGACGTGCGCCTTTTTTTTCCTTGTGCACTTCGTGTTTTGAAGGTTGGGTTCGATAGGTACAAGAAGGCGGACATCTCCGTCGCTGTCGCTACTCCCACCGGTCTCATTACCCCCATCATCAAGGACGTAGGCTCAAAAGGCCTCGCGACCATCTCGGCAGAGACCAAAGCCCTGGCCAAGAAGGCGCGCGACGGCAAGCTGGCTCCTGCGGAATACCAGGTCACTCCCTCCCTCCTTGCCTTTCCATCCATTTATTTACTCCCTCATCTTCAGGGCGGCACCTTCACGATCTCCAACCTCGGCATGTTCGGCGTCTCGCACTTCACCGCCATCATCAACCAGCCGCAGTCCTGCATCCTCGCCGTCGGTGCCACTGAGGCGACGCTCGTCCCCGCGCCCGAGGAGGAGCGCGGGTTCAAGACGGTGCAGATCATGAAGACGACGCTGAGCTCGGACCACCGGACGGTAGACGGGGCGGTGGCGGCACGGTGGTTGGCCGCTTTCAAGGGGTACCTCGAGAACCCGTTAACGTTTATGTTATGAGTCGCTTTTTTTTCGTGGCTTCGCGTCGCGTCGCGACTTCAAAATACTCGTTGTTTGCACAGTGCTTTATATAGATTTAATTGATTGCCTACTGCCTTAGACTCTACTCTCTCTTTGGACGAGCGACCACCTGCGCGGCGCGCCACCCCGCGCCCGAAAATAGAAAAAGAACGCGGCTGAACGCCAACAGTCACATCGTGATGGTGTGACTAATGACTTTTTTTTCTTTAACCCGCGCGCCATTGTACTTATCTGCCCGCCCCAATGTCGACTGATTTACCTTATGCTGCCGATTATGCCCTTCGGCGCGACTGGATGCGCGAATGGGCGTTGAACCTCGACCGGTTGACTGTCTTGCAACACCAGCTCACGACGACACAGGCGGAGCTGGAAGTGAGTATCCTTCAAGAAGGATTGGCTTCAGCAAATTGCTGAAACACCCCCCAGCGAACGCGTTGCGAAAACAGTGCCCTGAAGTCGTGAGTACCGCAATTGTCTGATGAGCAGAGACGATGAACGTACATTGCTGGTAGGGCAGTGAACATCCTGCGCGCTGATAGCGAAATGTACAAAGAGACTATAGTCACACAGCATGCAGAGCTGCAGAAAAGGCAAAATAGCGTCGATCTGGAAACGCATCGGCGGCTGCTTGAGAGCTATTTTAACGCACAGACCGAACTGGACAGGACCAAGGTTCAATTGGAACGTCAGGTACTTGCGTGGCTTTCTGCGAGGCATTTGCGGCGACTTGATTCGATTTTCTATAGACTGCGGCTTTCACTGAATTGAAGAAACAGAGAGATGATGTTCGGGATGGTCTATTTTCCCCAAGAATTTGCTTTGTTGAAAATTCCTTTACAGGAACAAAGCGCGCACCCCGATCGTCTCTGGGCTGAATTTTTGTCAATCTTAGCGTAGGTGAATTATTTATGCTTGCAGCCTGCAAGGCTAATACGAGCCTCTCAATTTCTCTGTCCGATTAGGCCCAAGAAAATGCAATTGGTTGAGCAGGCTGCTGCTGCCGCTGCCGTTGCCCTCGAGCGACCGCAAACTGGCTCGATTTCGGCGCCAGGTGGTAATGCAGTTCAGCAGTCAGAGACTGATTGCTTCAACAAGTCGACTGCCCGCATCCACTATTCTACGAACGTCGACTGGCTTGAGCTCGGGAACAGGCAGTAATGTGGTTAAACCGCGGTCGGAGACTGTTGCCTCGACCAGCCGACTGCCCGTCGCCGCTGCTCCGCACACCTCCAGCACCAGCGGCAATACGACTCGACCACAGCCGGAGACCGTTGCCATTGTCAAACCAGAACTTAAAGACGAAGACGAAGACGATGTTATCGTAGTCTCAGAGTCCATAACTTGGAAACACGTCACCCCTCTTCCTGAGGGTCGCCGCAAAGAACTCGCAACGTTCCCCGAATTCGTCCCGGATGCCGACGAGTCTGTGGTGTTCACCCGCGGGTTCTTGTCCGCCACTGCTCTGGGGGGCAATCCTCAAGCACTGATCGTGAAGTATGCAAGGTTATTATCCTCGCTCGGCAGCGACTCACTCCCCCTCTCTTTCCCAGGATCGCCCCGCAAAAGCAGAAACCGTTGGCAAAGCTCTGCGACGTGAAAAAGTTTCTCTGCCCCAATCTCAGCCAAAATCCTTGGTGTCCGCGTTCGCCCGGGAAACACGGCTACATGTTCGTGGGGCTAGGCACCGAAAGAGAAACCTTCCGAGAGCCAGAGCAGCTCAACCTGTTTCTTTCTGTTCCGCCTGGCAGCGGTAAGGCCCTCGAGGTGAGATACATGGGCGTCTACGAGGTCTCTCGGTGTCCAGAGGTCACCGTCGACGAGTGGAGGACATTGTCGCCCGACGTAAGTTTATTTCCTTCTGCTGAACCATAGTATTCAAGTTAAATGTCGTCGTCTTCAAGGTACGGCGCAATTACGCAGCCACGACGGCCAATAGGGAATGTGATTCGAAGAAGGAGAACCAAGTAAAACCCGTCGCCAGGATTCAGGCCGAGTACGACTCAGGCGTGCGAGCCGCTCCCTGCGTCCGTCTGAGATGCATCGGCTTTGACGAGGACCTTTATGTGGGTCTGCTGGCTGCCAATGGCGGTACCTTGAATAATAAAAGGAAATCGGACTCGCACGGCGAGAGTCCAAATCCGAAACGCTGGCGACAAGAGGAAATGTAGCTGAATGTATTGGTACTATAATCATAATCCGAGATGCAACATAAGAGACAAGCGAAATACCCAAGCAGCCTAGAAAAGAAATTCAAGGAGTCAACAAGGAGTTGGAATTGAGTTGCGAGATTTCCTAATCGGGCACAGCTTCTCTTTCCATCTAACGGACTTGCCGAACTTGCTGCTCCTTCAATGCCTGGACGTGTACGCCAAATCCCGCTCAAAAATCCTGGTTCGGGGTCCTGCATTCTGGAGGAACTCTTGTTAATTTGATCAGATCGGCCCTACCTGGCCATTGGCTTGGAAGGATCTGCAAATAAATTCGGTGCAGGTGTAATCAGGCATCGAGAAGACGGCTCTACCGTTGTTCTCTCCAATATTCGACATACCTACATCACTCCTCCGGGCGAAGGATTCCAGCCTCGGGACACTGCCCTCCATCATCGTGAATGGGCTCTCAAAATCATCAACGAATGTCTGGTCAAGGCGAATGTTTCCATGCACGATGTCGATTGCATCTGCTTTACCAAAGGTACCGCGCTGTGCATGAGGCTAATGACTGTCTCCTGACTATTGACTCGAGGCCCGGGCATGGGTGCACCGCTACAATCTGTCGCTTTAGTGGCGCGCACATTATCGCTTCTGTTCGACAAACCGCTTATAGGCGTGAATCATTGCGTCGGTCGTATGTACCTCGGACAGCCAAGAAACATAGCTTCATTCTCCAGCAGATATCGAAATGGGTCGCGAAGTGACTGGCGCACAAAACCCCGTCGTGCTCTATGTTTCGGGCGGTAATACCCAAGTGATTGCATACTCACGGCAATGCTACCGAATATTTGGCGAAACACTGGACATTGCTGTCGGTAACTGCCTCGACCGTTTTGCGCGGGTCATCGACCTGAGCAACGACCCCGCTCCTGGGTATAATATCGAACAGGAAGCGAAAAAGTGCCCGACTCGTCTTCTGCATTTCCTTCGAGTCTGAGCGCTGTATTACAGAGGGAAACGCCTGCTTACGCTACCATACGCCACCAAAGGCATGGATGTCAGCTTTTCCGGAATTCTGACCGCGGTGGAAGCGTATACCTTTGACAAACGCTTCCGGGCGGACGGCCAGCCCAGAAATCCCGATGATCAGGATATCATCACGCCTGCCGACCTGTGTTTCTCGCTGCAAGAAACGATATATGCTATGCTAGTCGAAATCACAGAGCGAGCGATGGCCCACATCGGGAGTAAAGAAATTCTTATCGTCGGGGGTGTTGGTTGTGAGTATTCATTTGTTGCGACGATGTTGAGCTCGATATATCGTTTCACAGGTAATGAACGTTTGCAAGAAATGATGAGTATCATGGCAAAGGAACGCGAGGGAAAAGTTTTCGCCATGGACGAGAGGTCAGTCGCAGAATCCCAATATGTTTGGTCTGTTGACCGTAATTCCAGTTTCTGCATCGACAATGGAATCATGATTGCACAAGCCGGGCTACTCAGCTTTCGTATGGGCTTCGAAACACCGCTGTCAAAGAGCACCACAACTCAACGGTAAAATTTCGGGCTCTGACAATCTGATTTTGAACTCACTGCGGCTGATAGATTTCGGACGGATGAAGTTCATGTTTCTTGGCGAGCTTAATCCGACGAATTCTAATGTAAACACTGTGTACACTCTATATCTATGACACCACGGTAGCGGAAACAATCTTCCAGCCGTCCGTGTCCTCATCTCGCAGTTTCTCACTCATCTTCTCGTATTGAGCCCACCACCAACTGTTCACAACCTCGTACTCCTTTGAGTCTTCGAGTTTCACTTGCCACGGTTTGTCCGCCAAGATGTAGTGCACACAACGAGCGACCTTGTCGTCCCACATCGGGGCGTGAATGGTGCGAAGCGTCTTCAGTGCATTGTAGTACCACGGAAGAGCCGTCCATTTCCCATGAAAGAATGCGGTGAGGAGGTCCTGGTCCGGAAAACTCCACGTCGGAACGCGCTCATCGGTCGCAAGGAAATGATACAGGTTCTTGGCAAGCTCAAGCGACGGTTCGAGCACGACTGTCCCCGAGTTGAGTTGGCCGTAAGGACGTGGTTCGTCGCTCGGGGCGGGCGAGGGGTCTGTTGGGCCCGAAACCGCAGTAAAGGCGCAATTTTCGGGGATCCTGATGTTGCATGAGCACCGGCTCCGATGGGAAAGGGAGAATGATCACCAATCGGCGGGATAATGCGGAAATTTGCGTGGGTTACAAGCGCATACGTGGACAGCTGCAATTCCGCCTGGCGGCAACTTGACGTCCATGAGATCGTCCATATTTTCCTTGACGATCATGTCCGAGTCGAGCAGGACGATGCGCTAAACAGCGCCGAAAATTGGAACTTGACCGGGATGCGAGAGACATGAGAGCGTACATCGAATTCTCCGAGCTCAAATGCCCTGCTGGGAGATTAGCACAGTTTGACGCAACTCCAGAGAGATCGCTTGCCGAAGCTTAGTCCATGTATCGCGAAATCGCTCATCGGCAGCAGCGAGACTGTGAGCACCTTCCTCGGGTTGCAGGGATTGTATTTCTCTAATCGCGATTCCGCGATTCTTGAAGACGTCTCGACCCTGTTGCGGGAATTCGGAAGTGACCATCACGACGAGAGGGTACTTGGACTGGGTCTCCTTGAGCCCGTAGTCCAGAACGAGGGTTCCAGCAATGTAGGAGACCTTGGTTATCAAGGTAACATAGGCAGCATTCATGGCTGGGTAGAGGCAGTCAGAGTTTGAGAACAAGATTGACGAAGTTTAAAGGTCATGCTGGATCCCGGTCCCTTCGGGAGACGGCGCCCCGCTCTTCACCCACAGGTATGTAGGACATGACAAACGGTGGCCGGAGCTGGGTTGCCCGAACCATGTGCGGTAGGTAATTGGAAGAGGAAGAAGACGTGAATAGGCGCCGAGATAAATTCACACCAGTATTGCTCGCAAGTAATGCATACGGTCTCATGGATATGCTCATCTACCATGTACTACAATTCAGTAGAGCGTACAAAGAACCACCATATGAAGCGAAGGGAATGCAGTGAATCAATTCATGAGCATGGGCTGATACATGGGTACGAGAAAGCAGCAGATGCAGATCAACGCAGCCGACTGAGTTTTTTCATGAGACAGGTCGAAGATTGAGTGCTACACGATAAGTACGCACCGTGCCTCACGCTCGCTCTCCAGCAGAGCAAGGATGTCCTTTTCACGGACAGGGCCCTTCACGTTCCGGATGATTGTGCGGGTGGTGTCGTCCATGAATTCGACACGGACTTGGGTGACGCCTCCTCGGGATCCAGTCCTCCCTAGGACCTGCGAAAAGAAGAGTTTCCCTTCAACACCAGTGCGTTTCATTCAACAACTGCGAGAAAAATGACCTTGATGACGGTGGCAAGTTTTACGGGTGCTTTGGAGGAATCCTGAGGAAGATAAGTCGAGCTGCATGGTATATGGAGTTCTGGAGGCGTACCATTTTGAGGAGGGAGAAGTCGAGGACGGTGACTTTTTTTGTGTGGACGAGGGCAAAAGTTTCGAGCGAGCGTGGGAAGTCGGAGTTTCAAAGCAGAATCGTAACTGGCAAGCCGTCTCAGCGGCTGCTCCGTTTCCTTTTTCTTTCAACCTGTTTTGCGATCTCTTTTGTGTGTGCTGGCGTGAATTGGTGGAGTCGTCTGTCTATGTACTCTCGATGCGGAATTTTTAGTTGCCACCTTCAGGATGGCGCAACTCGAGAAGATCGTTCAAAAAGGTCGTTCAAATTATTTGGAACTGACCACCTCCGATTGCGCGATCCCATGGACTTCAATCTAATACATAAGCCTCCTACCCACGGCTGGCTACGGCTAGTCTTCTGATGCACTTGTCGGCCGCCGAGGATGAGAGCTTTAGTTCGAAATTCTCTAGATCGTAAGAATAGATTTTCGCAGAAACAACGGTGCCAGAGTCGTCGGGTCTTGCGGTTATAACGGAGAAATCTACCAACGAAGTGCTCAATGCCTTAACGAATGTCCTAGTTTTAGGAACGCTATGATCATGTCTTGAGCCGCAAAAGACCAATGACCAGTATTCAAATTGTTGGGATGAGTGCGCGACGCGCCATATCTTGAATTGTGATTGGGGATACGTAGCTCTGACCACATCTATAGTTATAATGTATGGGTTGAAATCAAGTTTCCGCCGCTAGATTCGTTGAATCGTGACTGGCAAGCAATTTCGCTCTCTTCTCTGCGCCCTTACCACGCAGTACGTTCTCAATGTAGAACTCCCCAGCCTGAAAGGAGTTCAGTGCAAGTTCTTGTGAGGAGCAGAGAAAAAAACCTTATAACTGCTGCGGACGAGGGGTCCGCTGGCGACGTATAGGAATCCCATGTCCTCCGCGACCTTCTTCCAATTATCGAACTCCGCCGGCTCGACGTACCGGTCTACCTTCATGTGTCGCTTGGTCGGTCGCATGTACTGACCAAACGTGACGACATCGACGTCGCTTTGGCGAAGTTCTGCAAACCGAATTCATACGAGAGGAATGGGCAAACGAATGCGACAGACCTTTCAGCGCATGCAGAACCTGCTCCTCCGTCTCGCCGACACCAAGCATCATGCTGGTTTTGGTGATCCGGACACCCTCCTTCTTCGCGTGCTCCAGGACTTTGAGACTTGTTCGGAAGTTCGCGCGGCGGTCACGAACGTAGGGCGTGAGCGCCTCCACTGTTTCGATATTGTGCGCATACACATCGAGCCCGGACTTGGCCATGACGGAGACGTCTTTGAGAGAGCCCCAGAAGTCTCCAGTGAGAGCCTCTACCAGTATGTGCGGTGCCCTGCACACAAAATAAGTGAATCGTCCAAAAAGAAATGGGATCCAGTCTCACTTTTGCTTAATCTTGCGAACAGTCTCAGCGAAGTGATGAGAACCTCCGTCAGGAAGGTCTGTGCACCAAATTAAAATTTCAGAACGCGGGACTAGAGGAAGGGACAAACCATCACGATTGACGTTGGTGAGGACAATATATCCTAAGCCCCAGCGACTGACAGCCTCTGCCGTATTCTCTGGTTCGTGGGGGTCCAACGGGGGAGGGGCTCTGTCTGTCTTTACGGCGCAGAACCTGCAACCACGGGTACACGTATCACCCATCACCTAGGAGCTCGTCTGAATAAACTCCTGAATAGCAGCAAAAAGGCAGTCACCATAATTGTTGCAGTTGCGGTGTTGCGGCCATCAGCGTGGTCTGACTTACCGCCCCAGCAGTCGCCAATGTTGGGACACCGCGCCTCCTCGCATACGGTGTGGAGACCGAGGCCGCGCAGGTCTTTCTTGATTTTATTGAACGAGCTTCCAGACGGGATGGAGGTCTTGAGATACGCGGGAAGCCGCGGTCTATTTGAATTCAAGCACCGAAAAACGGTGGATGACGACAGCTCACCCTCGCGGGTTTCCTAGAATTATTCGGTCGGGCGGAGCATCTCCAGAAATAAAGTCGTCCAGCGAAGGGCCCTCTTCCAAAGTATCTCTGAAACTGGGCTTTGCACCGACGGTGGTTGGTGCGGCAGTTGCCAGAGAACGGGAATACAGCGTTACTCGCTTTGCTGCACGAAACGCAGAGCAGGTCGCTCGAGACATAGTAGTGTCACTTAGCAAGAGGAGACTCGGCTCGGAACGGCCGATCGAAATATTCCGCATCAATATTCCGCATCAACACGTCCAATCAGTCGCTTCTCTTTTCAAACCATGAACGCGCTGTCGCGTCGGGAGGAAGGTAAAATTGCTTTCTGGATTCAACGTCTTGCTCATTGGATAGAAAATCTCCTCAAAATCACCAAGGAACGCGCTGTGAAAGAGTGTCATGAGGTGGTGAAAGGTAGTAATGCGAATAGTCGTCCATTTTTCTCAGCTGAACAAGACGCAGCTTTCGCCGACTGCGTTCAAGGACGAACAATATCCGTTGCATGGGCGTGCAGGCCACAGCTTCACAAGATGGAGGAATGCATAGTTTTATAGTACGTGTCGTGCTCTCCGAGAACCTATTTCCGACTCTTATGCTCCTTAGCACGGGACCCGAGCCTTACGAACGAGTCCGTACAGAGTATCTGCGTTTGCGGGCCGAGCAACGAGTAGCAAAACTTCGAGACTCAGACTCTTGAAGTAGACTGGTAAGATGCTCCGTGCTGAATCAAATAAAATTTAACAGTATTTGGCCGATGATACAAGTTGTACAACCCCGACTTCAGTTCTTCCCGCCAACTGCATGCCAGTGTTTTTCGAGAGCCATCAGAGAAGAAATGACGCTGCGGGAGTTGAGTAAATGGGACGGAGAGAAAAGGAAGAAACGAACCCAAATGCGCCCACGACACCGTCATTCAAATTGCTGAGACCCAGGCTGGTCGCAGGATTCCACAGGTCGAGGAAATCAATTATGAATTGGTGGCGAACGGCAGCCCGAGTCCTGAAACATAGATGAGATCGGTGCAACGTCCTCTTGCACAGTTAGACTCACGCAGCAATGACACGAAGTTTCGCTTCGCGCTCGGCCCCCGAGCTGAGGTCCTTTTCTTTGTGTTTCTCGGCGTGCAAGAGTCTCGTCTCGCGCGTCAACCTCGCAGTCTACACATGGTTTATCCAGCGCTGTACCATAAATGTTCCAAGGCGTCGTACCTTGATTGCGGCGTGGGCTATGCTCAGGAGGATTCCAGCAAGCCACGATCTGTTAGCCAGCCTGGCGATTTTGGCTGCAGTATCCGGGTGGAAGTTTGCAAACTTTATGGTTTGACCCTGCACATAATGAGTTACCTGCTGAGGAGCCAGAGCGCATTGGAGATTACCCATGACAACGCGTCGAAGGTCAGATACCAAAAGTATGCAATCTGTCGCGCAATGGTTGTTATTTGCTCAAGAGCAGGTGCGGGGGCCAGTGCCGCGCGCAAGGCGGCTTGGAGATGCTCCAAAGGTTTCCCGAGTCGCAAAACTGTGCATCAACTGAGTTCTAGCGGCGTTAGTCGGGACACGGAAACACCCTACGCTTTCTGGCTGTTCCGAGATGAGATTTGAGGGCTGTCCAACGAGCAGCATCGGTTTTATTGCCACGGGAGATTAGGAGCCAAGCATAGAACCGAGCAAAGTTTTGGACAGCGCGGTATGCCTGTGGTTTATTTAGCAAAGCACAATACGGTTCTCGATGGGCTTCACCTTGTCTCTGCCGAGCGTGGTGGCGCCAACCTTGATGCTCTGGGAGACGGCGGGGTGAAGGACGAGTTGAGACGTGACGCTGGCCATGGTGGAAGAAAGTCAATGAAAGTGAAAGTTGGGCGGAGAAGGCAGCGGAATATAAGCGGTCAGGTAACTAGTGATTCGCACGTGTTAACGCCGATCGCGGTGGATTTTACCGGTCCGATTCTGCCGTGCTTCATTGAGCTTGTCTGAAATAACTTGGCGGAAAAAAAAGGCGGTTCTAGTAACATTGCGAATAATATTCATAGTAAGTACCTAGACCACATCTTCAGCCTCAACTCTTCCCTCCAACTGCATTCCACTGCTTTTTCAGGCCCATAAGAGCAGATATCATACTACAAGAGCTGAATGACGGGCCACGGACAAAGACGAACACGAAGAGACGAACCTAAATACGCCGATAACGCCATCGTTGATATGGGTCAAGCCCAGCGTGGTCATTGGATTCCACACTTCCAGCAGGTCGATAATTAATTGGTAGCGCACATCTGCACGGGTTCTGGAGGCAAATGAGACTGGAGAGAAGTATTATCGTGGAGGAAGATACTGACACAGCAAGGACGCGAAGCTTCGCGCGTCGGTCCGCCTCTAGATCAGAATCCTTTTTGTCCTGTTTTTCGGTTTTCAAAAACCGTGTCTCACGAGATAATCGCGCAGTCTATTGGTAGGCTATTGAGGAGGATGGCGAAAGTCTTCCGCCGTTTTTATCACCTTAATTACTGCGTGAACGATGCTGAAGATGATGGCAGCCAGCCACGACCTGATGGTCAACTTTGCGAGTTTCATGTAGGTCTGCTGGCGCACAGTAACAAGGTTCATGGCTCTAGCCTGGAATATAAAGACTGAGTGATCGGTCAGAGGCCACCGTAGGCCCATTTTACCCATAAAAAGTTGTCCAAGGACAGAAACAGAGCGTAAGCAACCTGTCGAGCGATCGATGTTACTTGTTCCAAGGGAGGAGTGGATGTAAGAGCAGCGCGAAAGGCGTTTTGAACATGCTCGATAGGCTTGCCAAGTCGAAAGACTGTGCGTAACTCAGTTCCATTAGAGTTGCCCCGATTGGCGTACTCGGAAGACCTACGTTTTCTGGACAATGCAAGATGTGTCTTGAGGGCAGTCCAACGCGCCGCATCGGTTTTGTTGCCTCGAGAAATGAGAAGCCACTCATAGAACCGGGCGAAATTTTGAAGAGCGCCAAAGAATTTATCCCTGCCCAGAGTTGTCGCCCCAACTTTGAGAGTTTGTGACAGAAAAGGGTGGAGAACGGTTTGAGAAACAATGTTGGCCATGGCAGTAAAGAAGGCGAGTCCGGGAGCTCATCGTTGGATCTGATATTTGAGTACGGCGATGCTAAGATGAGCAACCTTCCTTCCACGGATCTCGGAACTCGGATCGGGTTGGAACCAAACACACCACCATAACGCGCTCGCGACGCGTCGACCTTGCTTTCTTCTATGCCGGAGCTTTCAATATTGTCCGGAGAACTACTGACGGCCGTCCTCACTTTGAAGATGGCAGAATGATTACATTTCTATCCAAAACCAAGTCCCTCGGCGATCCTCGAGGAGCCCTTCCTGCCTCTCCGTCGTTCGTGCTGACCTTGGGGTCTAGTCAAAGCCCGAGTGTCCCAGCCACTTCCCCATTTCTTGCTCTACTCAAAAGAACTCATACATAACTTATCGATCCAAACCAAAGTCAACTTTGGCACAAACATCGACTCCGATTTACACACATAGCCACAAGATTGTATCGATCCCGTTCGTGCACCGTAAGCATAAATGCATGCATACTTTACGCCGTGCGCGATGTCTGGTCGTCGGTGCTGGAAAAGCCTCTAGACCGAAGGTGTACTGACCTCAACTTTTCTGTTTTGCTTTCCTGCCGGGCCCATCTCCATCGCCGGTCCAGGCTGCCGTGGTTTATCTCAGTCCATTGCACGCTGAAGGTTGCCGTTCTTACCCTTTGGGGCTCAACCGTACGGATGCTTTATTGAGAACCTGCTCATTTCCTCGTCGTTCGACCCTAAGTACTCTGATTAATTTCATAAAAATTGCGTCCTATGCACAACACCTGAGTTAAGCGTTTTCAAGTTTTTCCTTCAACGCCTTCGAACAAAGATACGTTTTCAAAAAGGAAGCAAAGAAACTGCTTTATTGCGCGCTGGTCAAGTCCGCTTCCGGAGTTGTGCCCAATAAACCAAGGCGGGGATGAGTAAATCCATCGGGATGTCTCGGAGAAACCCGGCGGGGGCTTGATTGGCTTCAAACTTGGCCTACGGCATTGACACGCGAATTACTTTTCTTTCTTGGTTTGAATCTTCCGGCTATGGTGGCCGCCCGCCTGACCAGCAAGGTATTTCCGCTGCCTAGGCCTTCAATCTTGCGATATCCACACGTGATTTTCAGCTCTTAAAGCACTCCACCGGAAGTAGAGTGCATCATCGTCTCTTCCACTCTACCGTCATGGTACACTCTCGGCTCGTGTCGTATGTTTCCCTCAACTTATGTTCCCATAGTCAAACCAACAATTTCGAGTCGAAAAAGACACCTTTGGCGAGCTTCAGGTTCCTGCAGATCGTTACTGGGGCGCCCAGACACAGCGGTACGAATGACCACACTCAAGCTCGAAACATATTCAATTTCTATCCCCAGATCTCTCCAAAACTTTGACATCGGCGGCCCCACGGAACGCCTCCCGCCTCCGCTCATTAAAGCCTTTGGTGTACTCAAAAAGGCCGCCTCTATCGTCAATGTCGGCTACGGCATGGACCCCAAAATCGGCGCGGCCATCCAGGAGGCTGCCGACGACGTTCGTGATGCATTCCCCTCACAACCTACAACGGTTGACTGGCCCCACAGGTCATCTCCGGCAAACTCATTGATCACTTCCCGCTCGTAGTATTCCAGACTGGCAGTGGGACGCAGAGCAACATGAATGTCAACGAGGTGCTGCTCTCGTTGGCATAAAGCGACGCGTATGAATTCCTGACCATTTCCCAACCCAAGGTTATTTCGAACCGCGCCATCGAGATTCTCGGCGGCGAGCTCGGGTCCAAAAAGCCCGTTCACCCCAACGACCATGTTAACATGAGCCAGAGCAGCAACGACACGTGCGTACGATCTGCTGGCCTTTTCAATGGTTTCCATCTTGACGGTCGCGTCGTTGCGCAGGTTCCCCACCGCGATGCATGTTGCGGCAGTCACCGAGATCAGCAATTCTCTTATCCCTGCTCTCACAGAATTACGAGACGCGCTGGATGATAAAGCCAAGGCTTTCGATCATATCATTAAAATTGGCCGTACGCATCTCCAGGTATATTCTTTTTCGCGGGAACACGGTCCCCAGAATTTGAGCCTTTGGCGTGACTAGGACGCGACGCCCCTCACTCTCGGTCAAGAGTTCAGCGGCTATGTACAGCAAATAACCAATGGAATTGAGCGCGTTAAGGAAACCCTTCCTCGCTTGAGCTGTCTTGCCCAGGGCGGAACCGCTGTTGGAACCGTGAGTACTGTCTCCAGGAAATGCGCATTTCTGACCTTGGTGGAATTAGGGTCTGAATACAAAGAAAGGATTCGACGTCAAAGTCGCCACAGAAGTGTCGAAAATTACCGGTTTGCAATTCGTGACTGCCCCCAACAAGGTAATTGGAATCCGAAATTCCTTCATGTATTCAGCTGACCAGAACCCAGTTTGAAGCTCTTGCCACCCATGATGCCCTCGTAGAAGCGCACGGAGCTCTCAACGTGATCGCTTGCTCGCTCATGAAAATAGCCAATGACATTCG
Organism: Mycena albidolilacea; assembly: GCA_029282495.1. Classification (NCBI taxonomy): domain Eukaryota; kingdom Fungi; phylum Basidiomycota; class Agaricomycetes; order Agaricales; family Mycenaceae; genus Mycena; species Mycena albidolilacea. The sequence goes on along the minus strand of JARIHO010000005.1, from coordinate 2,716,236 downwards.
ATATCTTGGTTCCGGCCCCCGGTGCGGATTTGGGGAACTCAGCTTGCCCGAGAATGAGCCAGGGAGCAGCATTATGCCTGGAAAGGTAAACCCTACTCAATGTGAGGCTATCACGATGGTCGCGGCACAAGTCATTGGCAACCAAACTACCGTCAGCGTCGCCGGTGCCAGCGGACAATTTGAGGTATGTTTTAGTTCGAGAAGTTGCGCCCGGGATTTAATTTTTGGGGCAGTTGAATGTTTTCAAACCAGTCATCATCAAGAATGTCCTCCAAAGCATCCGGTTGCTGGCTGATGGTATGTGATGGGCATCTCCGTTGTAGTGGTTCCGTGACCCCCATTCTCCAAGGTTCACGCTCCTTGACAAAGAACTGCATTGTCGGCATCCAGGCAAACGAGAAACGGATCAACACGCTGTTGAATGATTCTCTGATGCTTGCGACTATTCTCAACAGCCATCTGGGCTATGACAGTGTGTATTTTTCGCTCTATTTCGCACGGGCTGTGCTGAATCGGTGACAGACGTCGCCAAGTGCGCAAAGAAGGCGCACAAGGAGGGGTTGACGCTGAAGGAGGCGACGGTGAACCTTGGGTTCCTGTCCGCGGAGGAATTCGATGCAAAAGTTCGCCCGGAACTAATGCTGTATCCGGACGAAATTTAGATTTGGCATGTCATTTACGTAACGAGGTAATCGGTCTGGGTTCGTTTTAGCGGGTTCCGAGACGACCTGTAAACAGGATTTCTGGCACGAAAGTTGTGCGACAGCTGAAAAAACATCGGCGAAAGTGAGATATCTGGGGCAGACAAGGCAAGAAACGCTGCCGTTCGGCCTTGACCAATATGGTGAAACGAATCAACACCCCATTCCCAATCTGGGTAATTCAGCGATGAAGGACGAGAAAAGCCTGCTTGTGGCCTGGGAATCCCCCGAGTAGGAGCTCGAAACGGGATTTCGCTGAGAGAGAGTCCGGTAATAGTGTGCCGCGGCCAGAGTGATTACAACGGGATATATTGGAAGAGTCTTCGAACGGCCGAAATTCTAAACGAGGTACTGATCAAATATTTGTGTCATCAAGCCGCTGGGCTAACAGAGACGCAAAAAGGTCTTGCCTTGACGTTCTTCCTTTCCCACCAAATTCTCCTTCGTTCCCGCTCCCGCTGTCGACCTCGTCGTCACCGCCGTCCTCGACGTCGGACACGGTGCCACAGGACATAGATCCCACGAGGCCGCCCACAGAGCATCCGACGTGTCATGTCTCTCAGTCGCATTCTTAACGACGAGCCCTCGTCGGCCCCGTCGTCTTATGTGCCCAATCGCGGCATTCATGTCGATTCACCGGCTACTTCCAGCAGGTTGTCTCCGGCTAGATCTCACCCACAGCACCACCACTCGACAGAGCCCCCGCATCCACCCCAGGCGTACCCCCAGAAGGGTTTCCAGCCTCCAGCGGCTTATCCGTTTCCGCCCGATTGGTCTTCGAATGAACCCCGCGCGACTGACAGTGATAAACGTCGCAAAGACGATGACATGGAATACAGTGCGCCTACACAGCGACGGGTGAGTGGCTTGTCCGCCATGCTTCTCTGTGCTCACGTCGACGTTCAAGTTTCCGTCATACAAATCGGCGTCGAGCGAGCCAACTGGCTCCGCTGAACCGAAACGGGTATCCCATTACAGGAGCCTAAATGATGAATCGCAGTTGGCGTCCTCTGACCTCGAAGACTGCGAAGACGTGTGGGTTGAAGAGTTGGGCGACTATGTACTCGAAACTCAGAAACGGCAAAACGAGGTGGAGAAATGGTTTGAAGCGAGTGTTCTGGTGAGTGTAATACCACCACTGGTACCCTCCTCGCAAAATTAACTTCGTACACTAGGAACGGAACTCGACCGTCGCGCAGTCCATGTCGCACCACTATGCCGCCAAGATGGCCAGCATACGCGGACATCTGTCTGAGGATGACCCTCGTGCCATCTCACCGCCTAGCGACTATGACTATAGTCCGATGAATAATGGCGGCTATGAACATCCGGAGCCGCCTCGTCGTTTCGGTGACGGTTTGCATGAATTCGAGGGCTATACATCGTCTATCAGGGATCTTCCGCCCATTCCACATCCGTCGTACCCCCCTCAGAATAAAGGTAAAGGTCGGGAGGTGGCAAAGCGCGTTGCGTCTGGAGTTCTCTCCGATGCTACTAGCGACGGCGAAGCTCCCAAGAGAGGTCGGCCTGCCAAAAAGCGAAGAGTGGACGGCGACGAGCCTCCAGTTATGCTTGCGGATGACGACGTCAATATGCCCGGAGCCGAATGGATTGCACCTCCGTCGTACATGCCTCCTCAAAAGCAGCTGCCTGGAGCGGCGTTACACCCGCTTCCCCAAAACGGTCTCGGTCTCTCTGTCACGCCAAAACCCCCGCGAAAGAAGCCTGGCCCCAAGAAGAAAGGTTTCGGATCCGAAATCGAGCTCGAGTTGGCATCACAAGCCCCCTCAGTATCGAGCGACATCACACCTGCATTGTCCCGGCCGCAATCTCCTTCTCTTGCGGCTACCTTCTACTTCGAGCTGGACGAACAACCCCCCCCTCTTAAAAAGGCTAAAAAGGTGGACGACGGTGTCATGGTCAAGCGTCTCAAGACTCTGGAAGAGTCGCAACGGAAAGTGTGGACAAATATCGCGAGGAGAGAAGTCGCAAAGGCGAGTGCATCGGGTCTGTCCTGAAGCGCTGTCTGCTAATCCTGACACTTCAGGTGTACAAGTACCACGTTCTCGGATTCAATGCCCGGGTAAATCAAGCTGAACGTCTGGCCAAAATTGTATCCGTGCAAGCACGTAAACCGTTTGCGAAAACAAATAAAACGGCCAAGGATACGCAGACCAAGGGTAAACGCTTGATGCGCGAGATGCAGGTATTCTGGAAGAAAAATGAGCGGGAGGAGAGAGATGTGCGCAAGCGTGAACATAAAGAAGCTATGGATCGCCTCAAGCTCGAGGAGGAGAAGCGAGAGGCGGCCAGACAAGCGCGCAAACTCGAGTTCCTCATCAGCCAGACAGAACTCTACAGCCATTTCGTCGGAAGCAAACTCAAGAGTGAGCTAGCCGTTTTTGTGACTTTGAAAAAGTGCTCACAGATTGTTTTAAGCCGCCGAGGTAGAGGGAGATGAGGACGGTGGAGCCGTCCCAGCTGGTGCAAATCTTGAGGACGTCGATCCAGGCGCTTTACGGGACATCAATTTCGATGAAGGTGTGTCCCCATCCATGCCCGGGCCATTACATTACTGAGACGGCATACAGACGATCAAACGAACTTGCATTTGCATGCCCGGCACAATGCACAGGAGGCGATCTCCCTTGCGAAGCAGCGCGCACAACAATTCGATGCTCAATCAGCTCTAGAGCGCAAGACAAATGAGGCACTTAAGCTTGCTAAGGCTCAAGCGCACATTCACGACGACGCTAATGACGAGCCAATGGAGGCCGCCGCTCCTCTCGTTGACTGTATGTTTTTCTATCTCTCGCCTTGATCCTTATTAATTGACATACGTTTAGTGGATTCGGATGAGCTCAACTTCCAAAATCCCACGTCGTTGAGCGGGCCCTTGACAATCGGGCAGCCCAAGATGCTGATGGCTCAACTCAAAGAGTATCAGCTGAAGGGATTAAATTGGCTCGCCACGCTTTACGAGCAGGGAATCAATGGCATCCTCGCGGACGAGATGGGTCTTGGAAAGGCGAGTGCTCTGTTGATATCATGTGTTGTTACTGACGGTCCATCCTAGACGGTCCAATCTATTTCGCTATTGTCCTATCTTGCGGAGACGCACGACATTTGGGGTCCCTTCCTTGTCGTGGCGCCCGCCTCGACCCTACATAACTGGCAACAAGAAATCACCCGCTTCGTTCCTGGTCTGAAAGCGTTGCCCTATTGGGGCAACGTGAAGGATCGTACGACGCTGCGCAAGTTCTGGAGCAAGAAGGACCTCACCTACAACAAGGATGCTCCGTTTCACATTCTGATCACCAGTTACCAGTTGGTCACGCAAGATCAGCAATATTTCCAGCGCGTGAACTGGCAATACATGATTCTTGACGAAGCCCAGAACATCAAAAACTCTTCCAGCGTTCGATGGAAGACGCTGCTCGGGTTCCATTGCCGGAATCGACTGCTCCTTACAGGTACCCCGATCCAGAATTCTATGCAAGGTTCGTACGGTTCTGCCTCATGTATTCAAGGCTCTGATGGCGAGCAGAATTATGGGCCCTTTTGCATTTTATTATGCCGAGCCTGTTTGACTCGCATGACGAGTTCAACGAGTGGTTTTCCAAGGACATCGAGAATGCTGCAGAAAACAAGGGTAGCAAGCTCAACGAGCATCAACTGCGCCGGTTGCACATGATTCTCAAGCCATTCATGCTGAGAAGAGTGAAGAGGCATGTGCAGAACGAGCTCAGCGAGAAGATCGAAAAGGACATATACGTGGACTTGAGCGCACGGCAACGAGCGCTTTACAAAGCTTTGCTCGCCAACGTTTCGGTTGCGGACTTGTTGGAGAAGGCTGCTAATATTGGCGATGCCGATTCTGCTCGTTCTTTGATGAATTTGGTCATGCAGTTCCGAAAGGTTCGCCCTCTTTCCTACGTCAATGGAACCGTGCTGACCAGTGATATAGGTCTGCAATCACCCAGAACTTTTTGAGCGGGCGGATGTGGTGGCCCCGTTTTCCTTCTCCCAGTTCGGTCGGTCAGGGCCGCTCATGCGGGAGGGGGACTTCGTGTCTCTGCCTTATTCTACACGCAACCCGATCGAGTTCACTATTCCGGAATTGCTATACCATGATGGAGGCATCTTGAGCGTGCCGTCCGAAAACTCCTCCTCGGTCTCCCAAAGCAGCTGCTTAACCACGCTTCTGAATATTTGGACCACCGACTGGATGCATCGATCCCTTTACGAGGAAGGCAAGACTTTTCCGTGGAGGTTTTTCCGAACCGTGAACTAATATTGCGTTTAGCTTCTTCTTCGTTCTCCTTCCTGCGGTTTTTAGATTCATCGGAGAAAGAGGCTCATGCTCTTCATTTGTCGCCCTTGATCAGCCGGAGACTCTCTGCAGCCCGCGATGAAGCTTCTGCTACCGATGCAGCTCCTTATTATTTGTAAGATACACACTTGTTTTCTACGTGTGTATTAACCGCATTCAAGGGACCCTGAGTTCGCAGCGTATCATGCGAAGAGCTCACTCCAAATACCACCCTCATTCGCCCGCCTACAATGCCTGAATGGTGCAGATGGTTTACCAGATCTCCGATGCATATCGAAGTCTGTCTGGGCTGAATCTTGTCTGTCGCGGCCAGACCTACGGTGGTTTGTGCCTCCCGCTGTCGCTCCCGTCATTTCAATGCACTGCACCGATCGGACGTTCCTCGAGTCTCAAACTCAACTGCTCGATGGACCCTTGGAAACACTGGCGATGTATGGACTGTCGCCAGAGTTACGAGAGTCGGAGGAAGCCTGCGATAAATATCGGACGCTCATGTCTGGTCTTTCGCCTGTCGGCCTCATCGGAAACTCGCCCTCTGACCAGCTGCCGTTGTCGACTATGCAGGTCCCTGAGGCAAAGCGACTGATATATGACTCTGCGAAGCTCGCGCGGCTCGACACTTTACTGCAAGAGCTGAAGACGGGCGATCATCGTGTCCTCATCTACTTCCAAATGACCCGCATGATGGATCTCATGGAGGAGTACTTGATATATCGCCAATACAAGTATCTTCGTCTCGATGGCTCGTCCAAGCTAGAGGATCGCCGCGACATGGTGATCGATTGGCAGACAAGGTCAGTACTCGACTTTTCTCAATACACGATCGAGGCCCAACGATGTGTTCACAGGCCAGACATTTTTGTCTTCCTGCTCAGTACCCGCGCAGGTGGTCTGGGTATCAATCTGACTGCGGCCGACACTGTGGTCTTTTACGACCATGACTGGAATCCTTCCAACGATGCTCAGGCTATGGATCGTGCACATAGATTGGGACAGACTCGGCAGGTGACTGTGTACCGGCTTATTACAAGAGGCACAATCGACGAGCGCATAGTTCAAATGGCGCGAGTCAAGAAAGATGTGCGTTTCAGTTTGTCTCGTCACAGTAACAGTTGCTGAGTGTTTCGAAGGTTCAAGACATTGTTGTTGGCACCAAGAACTTCACTGAAGTTGCCAAACCCAGCGAGATCATGCAGCTGCTCTTGAACGAAGAGCAGTTGGCGACTTTGGACACCACTGCTACCTCTGGGGCCTCTGCTCAAGACGTAAAAACGTCAGGCGATGTGGTAGCCCGCGATTTGTGGAACGAGGAAGGCGACGACTTTTTCGGACATTCCGGTCCGAATGCCGGCCTTGCCGCCGATATTCCAGAGGACGAAAATGGTGGTGGTTCAGCTCCAACTACCTCCACACGCGGTAAGAAGCGCAAGCCAGGAACAGGGGCTCCTCGGGGACGCAAGCCTGGCAAAAAGAAAGCCGTAATGGCCGAAGATTCGTAATGGTTGAGCTTCCTTCTTGTTTGTATCGTACCCTACAATATTCCCCGCAGTTGTAGAAATGCATTATTGAGATATGTAATACTAGTTCTGTACCTCTATAGTTGTCGTCGAAATGTTCGCAAATCACGGTGCCACTGACTGACTCTTCGCGTGACTAAGATCAACTCTCTTATGCGCAACTCTCATGTTACAGACACCTATACACTCCAGACCGAATTTCACACGAACAACATATAGAGCCAGTGCTTGGAGTACTCGGAGGGAACAGTTTAGAGCCGCGACGACTGCGGACGCCATATTTTACGACAACTCTTAATCAAAGCCATTGCACAGGACACCATCCATTCAAGGAGACACAACTCAATAAATCCACGGAACAGGACCTTTGAGGGTGCCCAGACTTTTCGGGTTTCAGACGTAGGCATTTGCGGCCAGTGGGATGGCGAAGAAGAAGAAGACGCAACTGAAGCCGGTGGCTCGAGGTTTCGCTACCACTTCGGTTCCGAAGAAGGTCGTCCTCGAGGAGAAGGCGGCGGTCGACGACAATACTGGGGAGGAGGAGGTAGTGGAGGAGGAGGTTGGACCGAAGGTCAATGGTGCCGCAGCCCAGGCCGTAAACGACGAATTCGACCCAGAAAAAGTCGAAGAGCAGTCGCTTCAAAATTTAGTCGACTCGAAGCAAGACAAGATGACCCAGGAAATATCGAGGTATTCAAAATTTTCATTCAATGTCTCGCCTGTTTAACGTTTCTTTGTTCGTCGACTAGATCTGTCAAGGTACTTACAACTCCTGATCTGGGCCGTGTACATATCTTAATCAACGCTTTGCAGGCGATTGAGATGGATAGACGCTATTCTAAGACTCTCCCTCGACTCGACTTGGACCCTGCCCTCGTAGACCGGATTCTTAGTTTGGTCGTAGAGGCCGACCTCGCAGAAGGGAGAAAACCATTAGAGGAACCTGAAGACAAGGCCATCGGTAAACTCGGTATCACATACGGCGTGCTTCGTCGAATCGGGTTCACCGAAGAAAGAGTAGACGAGTGCCTCCGGGCTATCAGAGGCGTCGATCTTGATGAAGCGTATGATTGGGTATGGACTTTCCCTCTCAAGTCACATCGATTCTTATTCTATTGCAGCTCTATCTGCATTGCACCGAAGAGGAGCTCGAAGACAAAAGTGCGAGCTGCCGCGTTACCTGCGCATTAGTTAGATGCTGAGGCCATTCTAGATGTTTCTGAACTGACGGAACCTCGTACTCCCAGAACTCCTCGGGGGCCCTCTACCCGGATGCCCCATACTCCCCGGACACCGTCACAGTTCTTGGTCCACCCCCCGCCCTTACCGGCTATCACTCCTGCAGTGCCCACTCCCTCGCGCCTGGATGCCAACGCGCCTAGTTTTGTCCCTTCTGGGAAACAGATACCCTTCCTTCCGAGCGAAAACGATCCTGAATGTGAGCATACGACCATGAAGGCACGCATTGTCAGCCATATCAATCGCTCTTCCGACTCTTCCGACTCTGGCAGCGACTCGCTAGACGCAGATGACGCCAATCTTCAATATGTTGGTCTCAAAATGAAGATTGACAATTTGACGTCAAGTAGAGCACCGGGAGATAAAACAGATTCCTCCGAACTCCAGGATCTCCGTGCTCGGCTTACGAAGGTCAAGAACAACTATTTCTTTGACGAGAGGGACGCCGAAGCCCAATACCGTGTTGAGCGCAAAAAGGCCGATGCAGTTGCTCTCCAGGCGAGGCTTCGCGGTCTTGACGGACCGGACTCGTCCCCCGTTGTTCAACCTAAAGCCATCAAAAAACGACCTCCCAATTTACAGCCCCCAGCGCCCCCTACTCCCGTTGCTGTAACAGATATCTTCGACGAAGACATCGGCGACTCCATAGGCGGGCTGCTTGAAGCTCTGGAAGACATGCCTGCCACAGAGACCACCGATAAAGGGACAACCGTAACAGTCCGCGATATGGCGCTACCAAAACACTGGTCTGGCCGTACTCCGAAGACGTTACTTGCCGACGCGGTGTCGAAGGCCGATAGATATGCCGCCATCAGCTACACTATCTTGTCCGGCGGAGGTCGGGCCAAACGAGCTGCCGTGAATATTCGTTGGGATGGTAAGAAAACAGACGAGTGGACGATGGAAGATGTTGCTTGTCACTCCGAGGGCCAAGCGGAGCAGTACATTGCCACGATCGCGTTGCATGAAATTACCTTTCCGTCTCGCGACGCGTTCACAGTGCAGGCGCCTTCTGGCGGCCAGACATTCTTTAGGTTGCTTCCCGCAGTTTTCAGAGATCTCTGGGACGAACTGGAACTCGCCAGAAAGATCAAAACAGATGCTCTTAATCGTGGAGTGTGGGCAAACTTACGCTCCATAATCGAGCCAAAACTAGACTCGGATCTCAAGGTATTTGCGACTTCTCCGCTTCAGCATTGTCATTCACAACCTCGCAGTCGAATGGCAGAAGCGTAAAACAAGCTTTGGAGGCTGTATCGAGTTCGGCACCGCGAACACTCACTCATGGCAATGATCTAGCCTCCGAGCAGATTGCTGCTGGCTTTCGCGCGCGCCAAGCTAGTTCTGCTTATCAGGAGATGCTTGTACGTGCCCTGAGAGTTCTGTCTTGGTTGTTCCTCAGCAATTGTTCTTTCTTTCTTAAGGGCCATCGCAACCTTTTGCCCATAGCCCAATATCGTGACGAAATAATCCAGACCCTAGAGAACTCGCAGGTTCTCGTTCTCAGTGGCGAAACCGGATGGTACGATTACGCAGCGCACGTCATGCCATTCATTCGTGTCTTGATTTATTTATTCAGCGGCAAGTCAACCCAGGTGCCTGCCTTCATTCTTGAGGATCAACTCTCTCGAGGACAGCCTTGTAAAATCTACTGTACCGAGCCTCGCCGGATTTCAGCCATCTCGTTGGCTCAGCGTGTATCAAAAGAACTCGGGGATGCTCCTAACGCAGTCGGGACGTTGGCTTCTCTCGTCGGATACTCAATACGCTTGGAGTCCAACACGTCGCGAAACACGCGACTAGCTTTCGTCACTAATGGCATTGCTCTCCGTATGTTAGAAGGTGGTAGTGGTCAAGGCGGTCAGGGTACTGCCTTTGACGAGATTACCGTGAGTCCTTGTTACTTGGTTGTCTGTGCCACTCACACGGCTTGCAAAACAGCATATCATCATCGACGAAGTGGGTCTCCTGCATAAAGCGCCTTGCACATTCCGATCTGATCTCTTAGGTTCACGAACGTACGATCGAGTCTGACTTTTTGTTAATTGTTCTCAAGTCGCTCCTTGGTCTGCGGTCTGATCTCAAGTGAGTTGGACACTAGTACAGCCATCAAAGTTTACCGACTCTGTCAATAGGGTCATTTTAATGTCGGCTACCGTCGACGCCGAAAAGATCTCGGAATTCTTCGGTAATTGCCCCACGCTCCATGTTCCAGGCCGCACTTTCCCCGTCGACGTTCAGTACCTTGAGGATGCAATACAATTCTGTAAATGGGAAATTTCCGAGACTTCTCTGTACGCCAGGCGTCGTATGTGTCTCTTTTCTCCCCCTGCCCAGTTCCATTGATTGGTCTGTCAGTACACGATAAATTTTATCGAGGCAAGAATCGCACCGATTGGTCAGAGGACGTCGCGACCGGAGATGACGACGAGGAAGATCCGATACATGAGAATGTCAAGTTGGAGAAGCGGTACTCAGCCAAAACGACTGCCACGATCAACCTTCTGGACGAACGGCTTGTCCCATACGAGCTCATTGTACGCCTGTTGGAGCGAATCTGCTTCGAAGACACGGAATATGGTGTCTATTCTTCGGCTATCCTTATTTTCATGCCAGGAATGGGGGAAATTCGGCGCCTGAATGATATGCTGATGGAGCATCCCTCGTTCGGAGACAATAATTTCCGAATCTACCCCCTGCATTCCACTCTTTCGAGCGAAAATCAAGCGGCCGTATTCGACATTCCCCCTGCACATATTCGCAAAATTGTCATTGGTGAGGGTTTTTTCGACCGGACCTATCCGAGTTTTATATATCTTTTACTATTAGCCACAAATATTGCGGAGACGGGGATCACCATACCCGACATCACATGCGTGATTGACTCGGGCAAGCACCGCGAAATGAGGTATTATTTGTCGAATATTTCTCTGCATTTGTAACTGACCTCCGCTTAGATTCGACGAAAAGCGTCAAATCAGCCGTCTGGTCGAGACCTTCGTCGCGCGAAGCAATGCCGCCCAAAGGCGTGGCCGTGCGGGACGAGTGCAACGCGGTCTTTGTTTCCATCTCTTCACGAAACTCCGGCACGACACTTTGGTCTGTTTATTTCCACGCACGGTTTCGAGCTTGAATTGATGTTTTGACGACTAGTTGGCGGACCATCCCCTTCCTGAGATGATGCGCCTGAGCCTATCTGATCTAGCTCTCCGTATCAAAATCATGAAAGTCAAGTTGGGGACATCTATTGAAGATGTTCTATCTCGGGCTCTAGATCCTCCAGTTTCCATCAACGTCCAACGGGCAATAGCCATGCTAGTAGAGGTACGCTTATTTCATATTCCCTTTCGCTTGTTGCTCATTCCTCAGGTCGGTGCGTTGACCCCGTCGGAGGAGATCACTCCTATGGGTCGTTTATTGAGCAAACTTCCCACTGATGTCCACCTTGGGTTCGTCTCTTGTTTGTTTTTTTACTACTGCGCAGAAGTTTTACATTCATACAGGAAATTCCTTTTGACCGCCGCGCTCTTTCGATGTTTGGACCCGGCTCTGACTATTGCAGCGGCCCTTAATTCCAAATCCCCGTTCATTTCTCCCTTTGGTCACGAACAAGAGGCCGATCGTGCCAAGATCGCTTTCCGCACCGGTTAGTTTGGACTCCATTCCTCATACCGCAAAGTTGACCAGAGCACAGAAAATTCCGACTTCTTGACCATCCATAATGCATTCGCGAGTTGGCGACGAACCAACCCATCCTTTGTCCGGGAATATTGTCGAAAGAATTACCTTAGCCACCAGGTTTGATCGTGTCCGTTCCCATCAACTCAACCTGAATCGTGTCCCAGAACCTGCAACAAATCGAGGAGTTGCGACAACAATTCCTTGGTTATCTGGTCGATTCGTCGTTCATTCAAGTGGATAAAACGTTCATTCGTGAGCTGACGAGGTGAATCCATACCTCATTCATAGTGACTTTGCCGACTGATTAAATGCAGGGCGCGGTACGGGAGGAATCGCACACGATTCGTCACGGTGCCTCAGGAACTGGATGCCAACTCCAACAACGTGTTCCTTTTGAACGCAGCACTCACTGCCGGACTGTATCCCAAAATCCTGTCCATTGACCAGCACAATGGTCAAATGCGCACGATTTCCAACAATCAACAAGCGTCCTTCCATCCGTCATCCGTCAATTTCGGACGGAAACCCATTGACTTTGGCGTCAACCATCTTGCTTACTTCACGCTGATGTATGTATTTGCGAAGTATCTACTCGTGCAATGCTGACGGCGGTTACGCAGGCACTCGAAAAAGTTGTACGCATGGGAAACAGGGCCCGTTGACGACGTGGCTCTTGTGTTGCTGTGCGGAGATGCAGACTTCAAGGTATTATGGTTGCGCACTGACACTAGAATTGGCACTTACTGTGATGTCCAGCTCGTCTCTAACGCGGCATTCATTGACCGCAAAGTCAAGTTCCAGGTCCCCCCAAAGTGCAACATAGCTCTCAAATTCTTGCGCACCCATCTTGCCTCGATTCTGGCTCAACAATTCCGCAATAGAGTAAGCTTATTTTTGATCCACATAGCAGTTCTGACGAGTATGCAGCCTCTGACTGAAACGGCAGTTCATTGGAATGAAATTGCGACGTCTGTGCTTAGCAAAGAGAGACTAGAGTAGAATAACTATTTGTTTCTTGTTTTGACTTGTGTAGTGATCGTTGATCAGGTTGCTAAAAAGTTTGCTCAAAGTCTGTCTCCCAAAAAAGCGATGGCGCCGACTCTCAGCCGCGAGCAAGTGTCCTCTGCTCAGGTGGACGGTGACTATGCGATCAAGTCCGAGTCCACCGTCCCCAAGCTCGAGACTTCCGAATGGCCCCTTCTCCTCAAAAATTACGACAAACTTCTTGTCCGCTCCAGCCATTTTACCCCCCTCACCTACGGCTGCAGCCCTCTCAAGCGGGATATCACCTCCTACATCAAGTGCGCTGCCCGCTTTCTTTTTTGCCCTTTTTTAATCGCATTCGCAGGTCTGGTGTGATTAATTTGGACAAACCCTCAAATCCGTCTTCTCATGAAGTCGTTGCATGGTTAAGGCGGATATTGCGCGTCGAAAAAACCGGGCACAGTGGTACACTCGACCCCAAAGTCACTGGGTGCCTGATTGTGTGCATTGACCGCGCAACGCGGTTGGTAAAGTCGCAGCAGGGAGCAGGCAAGTGACCACATAAAAGTCCCCGAAAACTTTTCCTTGAACTGTTTCCACAGGCAAAGAGTATGTATGCGTACTGCGGCTACATGCTGGCCTCCCGAACCCCGCCGCGTTACCGCGCGCGCTGCAAACGCTTACTGGAGCGCTTTTCCAACGTCCCCCGCTTATTTCCGCCGTGAAGCGTCAATTGCGCATACGGACTATCCACGAGTCGAAATTATTTGAATTTGACGAAAAACGCAATCTGGCAGTCTTCTGGGTATCCTGCGAGGCCGGCACATATATTCGGACGCTTTGCGTTCACTTGGGCCTCGTACTCGGTGTCGGGGGACACATGCAAGAGCTGCGACGCGTCCGGAGTGGTGCCATGTCGGAGAACGACGATATGGTCACTATGCACGACGTTATGGATGCTCAATGGATGTACGATAACACGCGCGATGGTATTTTAATAAGTTTTATTTCACGCACAGACCGCTAACCTGATTCTAAGAATCTTACCTGCGTCGCGTCATTCGGCCTTTGGAATGCCTCATGGTTGGCTACAAGCGCATTGTCGTGAAAGACAGCGCCGTCAACGCCGTTTGCTACGGTGCCAAACTCATGATACCTGGTCTTTTGCGTTATGAAGCCGACATTTCCGTTCACGAGGAAGTCGTGCTAATGACCACCAAAGGTTCGTCCACGCGATGTGTTCAATATGACAATCTAATGTCCCGACAGGCGAAGCCATTGCGCTTGCCATTGCCCAAATGTCCACCGTTGAACTGGCGACGTGCGACCACGGCGTGGTCGCCAAAGTCAAGCGGTGCATCATGGAACGCGACACCTACCCTCGTCGATGGGGTCTTGGCCCCATGGCGCTCCAGAAAAAGAAGATGGTCAAGGATGGCAAGCTCGGGAAACACGGCGAGAAGCTCGAGGGCGTCACTCCCGCGGAGTGGAGTCGCGATTATGTCGACTACAACCGCGACGAGGTAAGTCTATCCATACCCGTCTGCATAATATCGTAGTATTTACATTTTTTTAGCAGCCTGCCGCTGGTCCCTCCACGGTCGCTCCCCCAGCACCTGCCGCTCCTGCTCCCGAGACAGATAGCCCGAAGAAGGAGGAGAAGGACAAAAAGCGCAAGCGTAAATCGGAGGTCCTGGACCCGGACGTCTCGATGATGACTGCTGACGGCGATGAAGACGACGAAGCGGAACGAAAGCGGAAGAAAAAGGAGAAAAAGGCCGCCAAAGAGGCTGCCGCTGCCGGAGAGGCTGCCGCTCCGGCGGAAGAGGATGAGGAGGCAAAACGGGAAAGGAAGCGGCTTAAGAAGGAGAAAAAGGCGAGGGAATCAATCGGCGGAGAGTAATTGTCGTTCCGATTTAAAACTGCCCTCGCGTTCATCTTGAGATTCTGTGCGCTAGCAGATGGTTGCGCTGCTTGCTTAAAATGTTGGCGGCAAGGTTTAACGTTCGGGCTGCGGAAGCCACTCGGTACCAGTGGGTCACTTTCAGGAACCGAGATAGTGATTAAGACATTTGTCGCGACATCCAGCAACCAACAACATTACCCCATGTCAGTAAGGGTGGCGGGTGTTCTCGTTCTTAGGCAGCCATGATACGCGTAAAATTTTTTGTAGAGTCACTAGTACCCATACAAAAGGAGATAACGAGAAAGTCTGCTAGGACCTTCGTATCCAAAAAAAGTGGTATGTAGTTCGTCGTATTGTCATCGAGACAAGGTCCAAGGTTCATGATGAGGCGTCTAGGGTATGACATCTTACGATGCTCACAGCAGGGAAGCGGCGACGGCAATGAGCGCCACGACGGCGCTCGCGCCACCACCGACGCGGAGTGACAACGCGCCGCCGGTGGTGCTGCCGGTTTGGCTGGCTTGAGAGCCTGATGCGGACGCGGAGCCGGTACCATTGAGCTGCTCGGCGACGCCCTGGAACGCGGCGAAGTTGCGCGTCGAGTTGTCAACAGCGTTGACTGCGAAAACCTTCAAAGAGGGTTAGCGTCTGCGATATCTACTAGAACGAGGAGACATACCATTCCAGCGCCGCAGTGCGACGAGGGAGTAGTCTGGC
Source organism: Mycena albidolilacea (assembly GCA_029282495.1). Classification (NCBI taxonomy): domain Eukaryota; kingdom Fungi; phylum Basidiomycota; class Agaricomycetes; order Agaricales; family Mycenaceae; genus Mycena; species Mycena albidolilacea. Next base: position 2,701,158 of record JARIHO010000005.1, on the reverse strand, counting down.
CACAGTACGCCCAGATCGGGGCGGTGTCGTTGACGGTGATGCTCCACGTCGGGAAATCGGTGTCGTTAGCGCCGACAGGGTGGTATCCAGAGTTGAAGCCTTGGGGCGCGGTCGCATTGAGAGCGTTGAGGGGTCTGCAGGGGTCCGCGAAGGAGCTCTGGATGACTGGGCGCATGTCAGCAACTTTCGAGAAGAAAAGGGGGCCATTGTGTCCTACCAGAGCTGAGTGAAAGAGTCAGTATCTGCGAGAAAGGACAAGACCGCCGGAGGCTTACTGGTTCTTCTGTTGGAACTGGAAAACAATCTGGTCGCGAGGGGCAGCGTCGACGTGATCCGGAGTGAAGAAGAGCTTTCCGGTGCCTCCGACGACGACGGTGTGGACGGCGCCCTCAGCTGCAACAGGGGTCGCTGCTGGGGAGTTCACAAAGGACGTGTACACGGTTGTCCAGATCGAGCTTCCGTCGAGCTGTACGCAGATGAGAACAAGAAATGAAAAAGTTTGATAGATGAACATACAGTGATGGCAGCGGTAACCACAGATGCAGACGGGGCGGGAGGGATCGTGACACCTCCGTAAGCAGCAGTGACGGTAGGGGATCCTCCATCTTGTCCTCCACTGGGTGTAGCGGAAGCAGCGGCGGCGGCAGCGCTAAGGCTAGCACCAATGGCGAGGGCCTCCTTCTTGAAGTTACCGAGCGAGTTGGGGGAATCATCACTCGGGCAGTTGATGGAAAATCTAGGGGGGGGGGGGAGAGTTAGAAAAGAGATTTGTCTTTTTATAGGATAAAATTACATCTAGATGCATCAAAGGCGCATTAGCGTTGTGTCATTCTACCAGATCGAGGAGGCTTACCATTCCCTGACCACAGTGGCTCGCGGGGGTGTTCGCAGCTTGGGCACAGTACACCCAGACCGGGGCGGTCTGTTTGATAGATTAGCTTCACTCTCACTCTTGAAGACAGATTGGATGGCATACATCATTGACAGTCACCGACCATGTGGGACGCGTGTCAACAGAGCTGTTGGCGGCGACGAACATGCTAAACAAGCGTTAAAACGTGCCCGATTGAAGAGAGAAAAATTTACAAAGGGGATGCGAAGCCGCCCTCTTTCCGACTGCAAGGAGCGTCGAACGACGACTGATAGACGCTATGCTATACGAGCATTAGACACTTGAGAGAGAGAACGCGAGAGAGGAGAGCATACATTCTTCGGATTAAAATGGAACACCACAGTGTCTCCAACGGCGGCCGACAAAGCGGGAGGGGAAAATTCAAGCGTCCCGTTAGGTCCTGCAATAAAATATTTTGAGTTGCTAAACGAGTATGCTTGCTTTGATGCTCACCGCCGACTTGAACATCGAAGGTCTTGGAGAGGACGAAGGGCAGTAAAGCCAGGCCCAGGGAAAGAGAAGAGAACATCGCTAGCGAGTAGTGGGTGGGGGTGAGGATTTACGTGCTAATGAATGTGGTGCAGCTGAGAACGGGTGCAACGAAGCGAATCAAGCAAAAACTCTGAAAAGAAACCGCCAAGCAGGAGAGGGAAGAGAGGAAAGTTGAATCAGCAGGCACGAGTTGCGCCTTTTATGCTGCCAAGATCAATCCCATTGTCTTGGTTCATTATCATTATGGCAGATCCAGATGCATGCACTATCAATGCATGATGAGGTTGTCAAGCTGAGTTATAGGGTCGCTGACACGCAAAGGTCGTCAAGCTGAGTTATATAGGGCGTTGAGCATCAATTGGTCTTGCACCCACACAAGTAGAACGCCGGAGAAGGAGGATATCTGCGAATGCAAGGGATGCCGCCTGATTACCCAGGCCGCGGGTGACAATGGTCAAGACAATAGTGAGCCAATAGAGCTGCGCGATGAGAACAAGAGACAATAATGATAGGCTTGCTGTCGATCACACTGCATTCAAAATGGAAACGTGTGCCGTAACTCCTTGAGATTTTTGAATCGATTGGAACGCACCATATACATATACAGCGACCTTAGGTTGGTGATACAAGAATGAAAATCTTCAATCGAGACCAGACACAAGTACACTAATATTAACACGAGTCATGATACTCTTCTGTGGATACACACTTCGCTGCAGCGGGTCGATCAACAAACACAACAAAGAGAAAAAGAAAAGAGGGAGAACAAAACGTTCACGTTCAGAACCTCCCTCCACCCCAGTTAAACCCGCTAGCAACTCCCTCGAGGCCAAAATCCCCGAAACGGGTATCGCCGTCAAGCTCCGTACCGTACATGGTCCGTTTCAGCGCCTGGGCATCTCCATCGCCGTCCCGGAGGAACGCTCCAAACCCAGGATCCTCGCGCGCCTCCTGAGACGCTCGACGCGTCAGCGCAGCGGGGTCTACAAACGAGCCGATGGCGTTGCCGTCGCGCGATACGGCAGAACCCGCGGAAGTACTGGTGACGCGCGAGCGTGGCCGCCCGGGCGGCGGCAGCCCAAACGACCCGAAAATGTCAGTGCGCTCGCCGTGGTTGCGCACTGGCCCGCTGTGCGACGGACCGGCCGGCGTGGGCGATTGCGGGGGCTCGGGGTACGGGAAGCTGGGCAGCTCAAAGGCGGAGGCGCCTGCGGGCGTGGAGGAGATAGGGAGGAACGCAAAGGTGAAGGGGTGCTGGTTCTCGGATGCGTTCTGCGTGCTCGTCGTCGTCGTTGTAGCGCCCTGATGCGAGCCCGAGCCGCTCGAGGAGGCATAGAACTCGGGCAAGCTCTCGGTAGGCGGCGGAGGGTCAATATACGGCTCTTCCTCTTCTCCACTGAAGACGGTAAAGCTCGGGACTCGTGGCGCACTCGGCGCGTCCGCCTCTTGCTCAATCTCTGCCGGTTCTTCCTGTAACCGAGGCCGCTTTTTGGTGGGCCGCACCACTCTTCTTGCAAGTTCCTCTTCGCTCAAATCTCCCTCTTGGCCCTCGTCGATAATGCCGGTTAGATTACTTGATGTGGACTCTCGGTTGCGCTTCCCGAGAAGACTAGGTGCAATGGGAGGGTTCGGCAGCTCATGATTCTTGATCGGGCTAATCGTCTTGGAGTTGGACGAGCTAGCGTTGGCGTTTTCGCCAATACTAGATGGGAGGGTTAACGGGGTGTAATGCACGGTGGAAATCCCACCCTTACCTCGGTCGCGGCGCGGGACTCAAGAAACGTGGGGTCGACGGATTCGGCACTGAGCGCCAGCTATTCGTGGCGATCGTATCCTTTATCTCCTTGAGCTGCGCGTCCAGTGCGGTTGTCGTCACAGACTGCGCCGTAAGGATGTCGACTTGGGCGGCGAGAGTAGCAACCTTTTGTTCTAGGCTCTCCACGTCAGCCGCCTGCTTCCTGAGCTGAACGAGCTCAGATTTCAGAAGAGGAAGTTGTTCCAATTCAGATTTAAGTGACTCTATTTGCTGATAGACAGGCTGCAGCTAAAAAAAGGATAAGATATCGGGTCAAAATTGTTGGGGATAGGAGATTTACCGCGTCAGCGATGGCGGAGGCCAATGTCGATCCGTCTAGGGTCGAGATTTCCGGAGTCGGTTGCTCCGATGGAGCGGCAGCAGGAGGAACAACGGCGAGATTGGAGGGCCCAGCTTGTCCTAAATGAACAAAGTCAGGTGCTGGCGGATACAGAATACAGAACCATTAACCCTGCAATGGTTGCTCCTCGTCGACTAGGGAAACACAGTTCAAGACAGCTGCTTGATGGAAGCATGGATACGCACCCTCTTCTGGAATGGTCTCTTCGACAGGCTTGACGGCCTTGCTATTTCTCCCGCGTTTTCCTTTCGCAACACTGACAGACTTTGTGACCGCACGTGGTCCGTTTCCGCCTGCAGCCACGGGGCGACCTACACCGAGGCGGGTCTGAGTGTCTTTGGCCTTTCGTGTGCGCGACGGTATTGGTTCAGGTTCCGGCTTGTTCTCTGTCTCCTCCTCGTCGACCTTCTGGTCATTTTCCTCTTCCTCTTCGTCGTCGGTGTCGTGGATAATGACCGAGCTAATACGGGGTGCTGATCGACTAGGCTGCCGCGTGGAAACGCTGCGGCGAGTTGCAGGTGCTGACGCTCCCCGCGTGTTTGTTTTCCTGCGAGAATATTGAGCGGGAGTTGGGGCGCCGCCGGCTACAACGAACTTGGTATCGAGCAAGAGCTCAATGAGGGCATCAGTCTTGAGATTTGCTTTCACCCCGTAGTCCTAGAATTTAAGAAAGATAAGAGGAAGACGATGAAATATACTGCGAACTACCTTGCAGAGGGCCTGTAGTTCTGGCCGTTTCAGAGCTTCCAACTCTTTGCGCGAAGGAAGGGGCGCCATGGTGTTGTTGACTTCAAGGTTCGAGTCGAAGTTGGACAATTAAGGATCCACGTGATTTCATAACGCGTGCAAGCTCCGATCGCGCGCAAAAGCAGCCCCTATCTTCTGAAGTACCTCTCCTCGCTGCCCAACATCTCAGGCTCAGCCAGCCGCACTCGTTCATCAGAACTTAATGAGTAAACCTTGTCTTGACTCTCTGATAAAATTTTCACTCGACCAGGCTAGTCGTGATCTACAGTGTATCTCAATTTATTTTCCGAGGTCTTCACTGATAGATCTAGAACCTGGATCATCAAACCACGGTATAAGGTACAAGCCAAGGCGGGGGGTCGCAATTGCGCTCTTGCAACTGGACCGTTGCAACGGACATCGGTCCGGATGCCGTACTTCCCCTAGGTGAGAAAATAGCCGCCAGTCGCTTGTCCTTCCCCAGCTTCACCTACTTCACGCGTTAACAATGTGGTCTCTCGACCAAGTCGCCCTCCACAACAAGCCTACTGATTGCTGGGTCATCATCAAAGATCATGTCTATGTGCCTACGTTCCTCCATCTCGTACCCCACATTGTAACCCGTTTCTCAGGATGTTACCGACTTCCTCCAAGGTGAGGACCCGCCGTACCTGTGGGACTCCCAGTAATCGATGCCCAGAACACCCCGGCGGCTCCAAGATAATTCTAAAATACGCCGGTCGTGACGCGACTACCGCGTATGAGCCGATTCATCCCCCCGATGCCCTGGAAAAGAACCTTCCATCCTCCAAGCATCTCGGTCCACTCTCCGCTAGCGCCGCCCAGTCTGTCGCCAATGACCAACATAATCGCAAGAAGACCAAGGATGAACTCAGAGTCGAGCAAGCGCTCCTACAACGCCCGCCGCTTGTCCGCATAATGAACTTGGCAGACATGGAGGTCTGAATCTCGGGCCCTTCAATCAGCGGTCACTGACCCTCATCACAGGAGGTCGCCAGAAAGGTCCTCTCACACAAGGCAGAGGCATATTATTCCTCCGCCGCAGACGACCACATCAGTAAATGCCTCAAATGCCTCTCTGCGTCCTCAAAATAACCTTCTAAACTCTAGCGGTGACCGAGAATGCCCGGGCCTTTTCACGATTCTTCTTTCATCCCCGCGTAATGCGGCCAGTCGGGAAATGTGACCCCTCAACAACAATACTGGGCTTCAAGTCCTCAATACCTGTGTTCGCTTCGGGCGCCGCTCTCGCAAAACTCGGTCATCCGTTAGGTTACTTTTATCTCTTCCTCAATGCCGCACCACAACCTCATTGAATAATGCCAATGTCTGCAGGTGAGGTCAACATATCCAAAGGTGCGACAACCACCGGAATAATTCAGATGGTCTCGTCCAACGCGTCTGCGTCTTACGCCGAGATCATCCAAGCGGCACCGCCGTCGCAGCCTTTGTTTTTCCAACTCTACAAGAACGCAGACGACGCGGTGGCGGAAAAACGCATCCGCGAGGTCGAGCAACTTGGGTACAAGGCAATCTTCCTGACCGTCGACGCCGTCATCCCCGGAAACCGCGAAAAGGACGTCAAAAGCCCTTGGGTAACGGAGGACCTAGAGCGGGGCTCTCCTAAGGTGCATGTGGATGGCGAGGTAGAAGGCGGCGACACTGTTTTTGGAACTGCCGGCGCGTTGATTGCTCATGACGATCGTGATTTGACCTGGGAAAAGGTGGGCGAGCAGATGATATTCGTGTTGCACTTCGCTGACATTATTTCAAGACGATTCCATGGTTGCGCCGTATGACTCGATTGCCCATTGTCATCAAAGGCGTTCAATGTGTTGAGGATGCGGTTCTTGCAGCTGAGGCAGGAGTAGATGGTATCCTGCTTTCAAATCACGGCGGTCGGCAACTGGAGTACTCGTTGCCCCCGATAGAGGTGCTTTACAGGCTGCGGAAACAGCGCCCGGACGTTTTCGACAAACTTGAAGGTAAATCGAGTTCCAAAAGCCCAAACCCAGTCTGAACCAAATGTCTTCAGTATATATTGATGGTAAGGCTCCCTCTGCACAACCAGCAAGCTGATATTTACGCTGAGAAGGCGGCGTACAGCGGGGGACGGGTGAGTCTACACACCAGCGTCCAGACCAAGGCAAACTGACCCCCCATAGATGTACTGAAAGCACTTTGCCTGGGAGCAACAGCAGTGGGTCTGGGACGTCCTTTCCTCTACGCCCAGAGCGTAAGTCGCAGAGGTTAAGCGTGCCCGCTCCCTGATTTATTTTTGCCAGGCTTACGGGGAGGCTGGGGTGGTGAAGATCGTCCAGATATTGGAGCGAGAGATCCTCACCGGCATGAGAGGGCTCGGTGCTGCCAGCGTCAAAGACCTCAAGCCAGAAATGGTAAGTCGCTTTAAACGTTGCCGGAGCTTATTGTTGACCGTCTTGAACAGGTCGAGCGGGTTGACTGGGAGCCCCTCCCGCGGGCGAAGCTATGAGGAATTACCAGTTATTACTGATATGTAGAATTTAACAAAGGATACACTTACCCGCATTGCTATCCTTGTCTGTAGAGTATCGCTCCAGTTCTGAGATCAAGTCCTCGATGTACGGAAAGTCTGCGGTCCCAATGACGCCAGACCCTGGTTTCCATTGCTTGTTTTCCATTACCGCCCATTTCCATTTCTGTGCTATTAGCCAGATACCAGGGCGAATTGAATCAGAAACTGACAAGGTATCGTATGAGCACCTTGTCGCTCGGGTTGACATCTTTCCACTCTTGTGACGCGGGCCCCGAGCAAAATATGCGGTATGAATCGAGCGCGTAGACGCCTGCGCCCGGGAGGTGACTTATCGGTGTCGGCGGGTACTTTTCGCGCTTTCTGGGCGAGACTGGGGGGCCAACTGCGCGAGAAGGTCGCTGGTCGCGCAGAGAGGGCGGGTCCTGCAGGTAGGCACGGGAAAGGTCGATGAGGCGCTTTGCGCGGATGTTTTGTGTCCCCAGGGGCCGGATTAGGGTCACAATCTCGGGTTCGGGCGCTGGATTATGATTTGAGAGGGTGGGAAACGAGGTATGCAAGGTATTACCCTGCGATAAAGCCCAGGCGGTGGGCCATGCCTTCACGATGGACCAGAAGACGGGGATGGCAAGCTTCCCTGCAGTTTTGTTGAGGAGGGTTACGGCGACCAGAAGTTTCCAGGGGTCGTCGGCGACGGATTCTGCAATTTCTTGTGGTCTCTGGGAGCGAGATGAGGCTGAGAAAGTAAGTACCTTGGATAAGACAAGGTTTCAATTGGATCAGCCGCTCATGGAGGCGGTCACCCGAAAGACTCGGCGGTGTCTTGCGATCTGAGGTCTTCTTCGGGCTGAAGTATGGGGACACGATATCTGAGCGTCGTTTGCGCGGGGGCGTCTGAGGCATGGTGGTATGCAAGTCCTGGGTTTCTTAGGACGGGTGTATCGAAATATGCACCAACAATGCGCCCTGCTCTGTGTTTAAAGGGGATGAGTCCATGTGATCGCGTTGTCCTGCCCAAAACGGGTTGAAGTGTGTTGAACTTGACCTCAATGGGCTTTTGTCGACGGTGCGGCAATATCGTTACCGGGGAGCGCTGCAGATGCGGTGGCATGGCCGTCGGTGAGTCCTTGTTTCCCAGTTAGCCCTTGTCCCAACTTATCCTTCGACTTGTAGCCCCCGTTGTCCCCTGGAACCAGACTAATCCAAAGGAAAAGACCCAGGACCGATGGTCCAAGACCTATGTATCGGCGGACAGGTCTCCAAGTCCTACCCGGACGTCCCCTCCGGCGCCCGCGCCACCCCCGAGCTCCGGGTCCTCCCCAACCAAACGCTTTCCTCGACCACTTTCCCAATCCTCCGCTCCCCAGCTCGGGAACCGTGTGTCGGCTCATATCACATCCACAACCACATCGCAACTGAACAGGCCCCCCTCGCCGCTCAAGTACTCATCGTTGGCAGCCCCAGAATCCGGCATTCTGCCGTCTCCTCATGACACCACCCTTTCCAAGGTCTACGGTTCGGTGCTTCAACCGCGGGATTCCCTCCCGGTTCAGTCGTGCGCACACTGTGCGACGCCGTTTGCCCCCACCGAATCCACCATTTACCCGGATCCCTATGGCTCGACTGCGGTTGGGCCGCCCCGTTTCTTCTGCCGCAGCTGTTTCATTGCCAACGGCGGCTCGCGGGGAGCTTGTGCCGCATGTTCGCGCCCTGTTCTAATTCTTAAGACAGAGGGTGGGTTCATCCATGTCGGGGACAGCTACTGGCACAAGAAGTGCTTTGACTGCGCAGGTGTGTTGTTCGTTTTTTGGGGGGTCGATTTCGCTGACATGCGTCTCGGAGGCTGTGACACGAACATCGGCGACTCCCCCATGGTCGATCTGCTCGGTCGACCGTGCTGTCCAGACTGCTTTGACACTTGTCTCGAGAGAGATGCGACTCCGAAGAAGCCCCGGAACAGCATGAGTAGCCCTAGGTTGGACAAGAGTCTCGGCGGCAACACCTCCAACTCCAAGAGCAGAAGCCGGGAGGGCAGCCCTGCTCTTGAGGAGCTCGAACAGCGCCTGGGCATCGTAAAGACTCGTCAGGCGAGCCCAGCGCTCGAAGAATTATCCCAGCGGTTGAGTATGATCGGCAAGGATAGCCCTACCAGGAGCCCAGCGGCCGTATCTGCTTCCAGGTACTCTGCCTCGCGGGAAACTAGCCCGCTCGTCGTTCGCTCGAGGACGAAAAGTGACCCGGATCCATATTCGAGTCCTTCTCGACGCTATGAACGATTCAAGAGCCCAGACCTTGAGGAGCGGTCTCGCACCAACTCCCCTTCAGTGCTGTATGGTTCTGGCAGCCCGAGTCCTGTGCGCCACAGCGCGAGTCCGGGACCAACTGAAGAGGCTATTGAAGAGATGAAGCGGAGGTTCATGAAGAGCTCGTCTGGGTCGCCTGCCACTTCCGTAACTTCAACTCCGCCGCTCTCTAAACCTCGTCTCCGCTCCTCTCGGTCATCTGGACGGCTTTCGAGCCCCACAATACCTCCCACTCCCGACCTCACGTCCGATTTTTCGGATACGACGTCCTCCGCTGGGCCTGACTCTCCGCCGAGGGACAATAGCTCAGGATCTGATGTGGATGTTTTTGGTGCATCCAAGGTGTATGCTCCCGGATATGGTTCACGTTATACTCGAGACTTCCTTGGAAGTCTCGACGACGTGATTGTCGAGGAAACCAAGAGTCAGATGGGAACTCCTACGCATACACCGAAGTCTACCTTAAAGGAGAAATCTACCCCGACAAAAAGTCGGATCCCTTTCAATACTTCCCAATCGAAGTCGCCTCGAGAGCTGTCGATCGTTCCTCCGAAACCCACAGCGACCAACTGCGTCAAATGTCACCGGTCACTGTTTTCAGTGGAAGAGGGCGGACGCTATGTCACTGTTCCAGACGACGTAACTGGGGAGCCGCAAACCTATCACACAGACTGTTTCACTTGTGTCGCGTGTGATTTGCCTTTTAAAGAGGCTGCTGCCGGTCAAGCACTCTTTGTTAAGGGAGTCGGAGGCCCGTCTCATGTGGAGGTTTGTTAATCCCAATAATCACTTGCACCACTGATTTTCCATATTATTACAGTGCGCTCCGCCACAGAAGATAACCGTCAGAACCACTCCGACATCGACTTCGATGACTTCGATCTTCTCCACCAAGGCAGCAACTCCCGGCCTATTTCCTCGTCCTCCTTCCACAGTGCCCGTACCTGCTGCGATATCTGAATCCAGTAAATACGACCGTCCACCACTCACTGCTCCTGCGAGCTCGACCCCTTCATCCTTCCCCCGCTTCGGGGGCTCTAATCAATGCCCCGGATGTCGTGTTTCTGTCTCCCCAATGGAGCGGGGTGTTGTTCCTGGTCCTCACGGTTCGCGATGGCACGCATCTTGCCTCATCTGTGGGGGCAGAAAGCCGCCCAGTGCCAAACCTTGGCTAATCAGGGAAGAGCGTAAGAAAGGCGTCCCTGGCTGTGGTAAGAAGCTGGACAGCGCTGCGAAAGAGGACGGAGAAGGCGGGGTATGGTGCCGGGAATGCTCGGTAAGTCGCGAGTGTGAAAATGCACTGGCTATGCAATTGACTTTGTCCTTCTTATAGCTGCTACTACCATCTGGCATGCGGGGCTCACCGCAGGGCTCGCCAACACGGGCGGCAACTTTGGTTCCGTCGTACACCGGCCAGAGAGTGGCACCGCAGTATACTGGTACAACGACCATTGCGCGGCAGTTCACTGGGTATGGCGCCGACTCTGGCATTTTCAGACAGATGACCGGCGGCGGAGCGAGTCCGACCAGGAGCGTCAGCCCGACCAAGGGAATGATGGGCTACGGCGGCGCCGATCCCGCTGTTTTCAGACAGCTGACCGGTGGTTCTCTAAGTCCCACTAGGAGCATCAGTCCTACGAAGGGACTGACTAGCGCCTTGCGGCCCAGACCAAAGAGCGTGGTTGGAATCAGAAATACTAACATTGTGCGGCAGATGACCGGAGGGATGTAATGAATGTCTTTGCCTTTTGAACGCTGAATCTGTTTTGAATACTTTCTTGCATACCTGTATATATATGTAGAATTGGGTAGCTGCTGGTAGCATTAATGTAATGCGTGGTTCAACAATGTACGGTCACGTTTCCGGTTTCTTTGAAACGACCACCCACCGCACATCTATGGATCCTATCGACATTCCTTCCTTCCGCGATTCCGCGCTCTTTGCGCTATCATCTTTCGCACCTCCTTCACCTATCTTGAGTCCTATCGGCGTATCCTGCTCGAGCGATTTCATCCCAATCCTATTCACCTTCGATGACGAGGAAGCATCATCGTCGCCAGCATCCCTCTGCGACGTAGACCACCTTGATTCTGTCGGAACCTTTGGGCCGCTGCCCAGGCAGTCTTTTCACAGCGCTGCGACGAGTCAGCCTCCGCATTCTTCAGCCTTTCCCACCAGTTCCGATCCTTGGACTGCTCTCAGCCAGTCAACCTCGAGCATAGCTACACCGAGAGGCTCGTCAAACTCGAGAACATGCTCATTGACGCCGCGGGAGGCTCTCGCTGCCCTTCAAGCCTCGCAGACTACTTCCACTCTCCAAACGACTAGCTGCACCTCCATAGCACATCTATCCCCTTCACCGTCGGTCAAATCTTGTCCCTCGTCTCCCCGCGTACGGCGGAAGTTCAAATTCCCCGTCGACTGCAATGGGCCAACTCTGTCAGCGAGCCAGTCTTGGGTTCCAGTTTTGGAAGCACGGAGAGAGAATCCTGTTCTGGATTCTACCACACAGAATAGGCTGTCCGTCCCCGAACCTCAAGGCCCTCCGATATCTCAAACCGTTCGTACCCCTCCGACCCGCCCGCCGCCTATCCAGTGCTCCAATCATTCCCGACCTGAAGCGATTACGATACCGAAACAGTTTTTGTGGCTAAAAGACACCGTGATCGAGCTTCTAGTGGACCAGGAAGGTTTCCGGGCGACACACCTCGTCTTCAAGCTTGTGGGTTTCCCGAGACAGATGCGAGGCTGGGATTCCTCCGATGGCGGTCTGGCTTTATTTCGTCCGGTCAACTATCCACCAGTTGCTTCGCCGTTTCACTGGGCACCCTTCGATAGCGATCTCCCCATTATTCGACGCCTCACGATCAATAACGACGAATCGCGAGATTTTCTCTCCCGCCAGGCTTACCTCAGTCTAAAGACCAATGGCGTGTATACGGTGCAAGGCACCGAGACTTCTCATCTTCCGTCGTCGTCCTTTGAGTCCGGAGACATGAAGTTGAAGTGGAGGTTCGAGTACCTTGTGGAGGACCTCTACCATGAATCCGGGAGGGTAGTTGATGGGGAGAAAACCTTGACGCCGATTTCATTCTTGTGCTCGCCCTATCTTCTCCATTCCAGCCAGGCGCGGAAGATGAAGTTCATGCACATCGTCAAAAAGAGTGTTACTGCGAAACTCGTCGCGGAGAAGCTAGAGCCGCCTTCCCGCCTTGGTCCCCCGCCGCCTGTGAAACGTGTCGCGAACAATCTGTGGACGCTCCATCGGCGGGTGCAGTCTTCTTATGCAGAGGAACCCAAGCAGAGGAAGAAACCCGGATCTCTTCGACGTGCAGGGGAGCATTCCGAGACAACAACGCAGCGCGATGAAAACCAGGTCGGGCGCCGCAGACGCGCTTCCTCTGCTGGAGAAGAAAGGCGTCCGAGTGGATGCTTCCCGGCCTCCCATCCCGTGGAGAATCCGCTTCCAAGGCATATTCTACCTCGCGCACAATTGGCAGAACTTTTGAACACAGAGGCGGTTGTGCTGCGCCAGCGCGACCCTCAAGGTCTTAGACCTGCACCTCGTCGGACGTAGGGTAGATTACTTAGACGGAAGCAATCTAAACGTAATTGGATCTAATCTAATCTCCGCCTTATTCATGTGTGGCTATGTACCGGCCACGCTTGCTCTCCGCTTACACCCTACACCCATGTCGATAATTCACTTGAACTCAACGTCTGAGCTCGACAAGCATCTCTCCAAGTCCAAGGACAAGATTTCGGTGAGACATCTCGACCGTTCACATCTTAAAGTCCAACTTTGCCGGGCAGGTGATAGATTTTCATGCTACCTGGTAGGATTCACGCTGGTACGTCTTTCGTGGACAGCGGCCGACCAAACCTGACCCCGAATTCAGCCGGATAATATCCCAAATCCTCATTTCAACTCAGGTGTGGGCCCTGCCATGCCATAGCTCCGACCTTCGAAAGTCTCTCGAAACAGTACACGAACGTCAATTTCTTCAAATGCGACGTCGATGCTGCGAAGGATGTTGCCGCGCTGTACCGAGTTTCCGCGATGTGAGTCTTGGATCATCACCGAGCTCAGTTATTTACTCTGTGCCCAAGGCCGACGTTCATATTTCTGAAAGGATCTACCAAAGTCGACCAGGTCCGAGGTGCTAACAGAGCGTGCGCACTTCATATCCCATGCATCGGCTCCTTGACTTAATTGGATACTCGCAGCGAACTCGAATCTACTGTGCGGCGCCATGCGAGTGGGTCCGCATCCACCAGCGCATTTTCTGGGAAAGGGCAGACTTTGGCCGGTGCGTCGGGACCTGTGGACCTTTCGAGACAAGCTTCGGCGAAATTCGACAAAGCTGCGTCACAACTCACCAATCTCGACCCGCAAGTCCAGGTTCTTTTTGGACTTATCGGCGCCTACATAATGTTTTGGTACCTGACCAGTTGAATATTGTTCGGTCCGTGGGATATATGCATCCATTTATCAAGCGCAGCCAGAAGAATGAGTTGATGTTGCTGCGCAGTCCAAGACAAGAAATCGTACATATAAGCATACATGGAAATACAACAGATACAAGAAATATCGCGACCGGGATTCGGCCAATTCTCTCACACTGAGGCCTCACCATCCCATGGCCTGCAAAGCCTGCCGACCTGCCTCCTCCTTGGCCAATTTCTGATTTTTGCCAACCCCTTCACCTTTCTTGATACCATTGACTGAGTTGATGCCGCTCAGTGAGGATTTGGAATGATACAGATGAGACCTTACTGTGGCAGCTCACTTTCCAGCTGGGGGCATGAGGAGGGCCGCCCAGATGGTCAGCCGGGTAAGTGACGCTGAGTCCCTTCTGCGCCGCTGTTTGATTCAGGTGGGCCAGTATGTTACCCGCCGGTGGCGCGTTGTTTGGGAGCGGCGGGGGATTACCCAGAGGCGGTGGCGGCGCAGAAAAAGGGTTGACGTTCGGAGAGAGGGAGGCACTGGCCTCGGGGTCGATCAGAGCGGAAATCCATGCCTGGACACAATTGAGCCCGTTCCTCAGATACAACCCTGCGATGTAGGATTTGAAAAATATTTGCATTTCCTATCCAGAGGCAATTGGTCGGTAAGATAGATCGATGGTGAGGTTTACCTGCGGCGAATCGAGTATCTCGCAAGCCCCGGGTGCAGCACGAAACTTGGATTTAACGTTCCAGGCAGTGAACCAAGTTCTGAGCTTATCGTCAGAGACGGCCTCTCGAGCATAATCCTAAGCAGCATTTTCAGAAGATCTACACCAGAAGGTAGAGTCCGCACAGTTATCTGCTCCGCAAGTAACATCGGCCGACGGTAGAAGAGGTGCGCGACCAGGGTCAAATCAAGCACCCGACCACCCAACTCGACCAATCGATCTGTGTTACCGTACTCCTCGTTGATGGAATCGTCCTCGTTCCCTTTGAGAGACTGATGACAGTAGATGTCCAGTAAGATGTCTACATCCCCCTCGATCTTTGGCAAAGCAGGAACTGAGCCCTGAAGTTACACCGTGTCGCCTGTGGAATGAAATATTACAAACTATTGTTCATTTTCGGCTTGGTTTGAGGTTGGTTGTGGTCGGGAGCAAGCAGGGTCAAGCGCGTCTAAGCGAAATTGGTCGCCGAACATGAACACGCGCGCACGTGCCAGTCACGGTACATTTCTTTTAGTCCCTCCGCTTGTCCCTTGTCACCGGAAACATACCGAAAGTCGCGCCGGTTTCCAAACATTTTCAGCCCTCATGGCTGCCTCGACTCGGCCTCCATTGATTCCAGAAAAATTCATTGATATACCGTCCCAAAGGTTCCGCCATTCATTGTCTTTGGTGTCCCCGCACCGAGTCTGACTTGTCCTTAGGCTTTACCTACTTAGTCTGGGATTTATCTGCCAGGTCTGTCCGAGATCTCGTGGTGACTACTCCCACTCACGGTTTTTGTGCAGGCGGTGAAAGCCATAGACTTTCTCGGTTACGTCGCCTCCTCCGACGACACACTTACGCTCTGCAAAAAATGGATGTTATTTGACATCGCCTATTGCTTGGCTCTCACCCGTCTACGAATACCCCGGCTCAATTACAGTTTTACGGTGGTCATGCTGCAGCTTCTTCTGGTAGTGACGTTCGATGGGTTCATGTTTGGTGGCATTAGTCTGAACGTAGGACGTGGAAGACAAGATGCGAGTTTCTCTTCCCATTCAGGTGAGTTATTTAATGGTCGCAGTGTAACTCTGTACTGAAACAACGTAGATATTCCAGCCACTCCCGAACCCTGGAGTGTATACGACATTCTTGGTCCGCTTACATTCGGTCTACTGAGCTATAGCTCCGGGTCGGGGGACTCGCATTTACTCGGACAGCATACAGGTAGGCGGGTATATCCTAGTGCGATCCCATGTATGAACCGACAATTATAGTGCGCATGAGTCCGATCAGTACTGCCAGACTCAACCCCCACGGTTCAACGTTCTGTCTCGCAGAACCAGGAGCCTTCGTACTCATTCCTGTTCTCCTCAACAACACCGACATCTCCAGTCTCAGATACTCTCTGTCGCCGCTGGGCTACAACTCCGACATTGTTTTGGATAAGATCGAAAATTTCCAGCTTTCGTCCAAGGAGCTTAAAGCGATAGAGGAACACCGATTAGCCAAATTACGGCCCTCCACATTGGCAACCCAACGGAACCAACACGACGAGTATGATGAATATGACGACGACTCAGAATCTGCTTCGGACTCGGCGGATTCTTCATCTACCCTCCAAAAAACCCAGTCTCTTGTTCACATCAAACTGGCGAGATTTGGGACTGTTCGTCTCGAGCAGGTAGTCGACTCTTCGAATGTCGAGGCCCGCCTGGCATACCCATCCGAAGTCACAGTGGTGCCGTGCCCACGAGTCGAATTCATCGAAGACACGGGCGCAGCTGTCCGTTGTGCTGGCCAAGACCAAGACTTAGAGCTGATGATTGATATCCGTGGTGTTCCACCGCTGAGCCTGCGATGGTTCAAGGTGGTTAACGAAAGACCAGAACACTTTATAGTGGAAGGCATTGACTCGGATCTGGCGGACGGGACTGGGAAGACGGGAACCCGAAGGAAAGGGCAACCACAGGAACTGAAAGTTCCTTTGAGTGTTTCGCTCAACTCCGTGGGAACCTACTTCTATGCATTGGAAGAGGTAGTCGACGCACTGGGAAATGTCGTTCGACTCGAGATCCCCACCCTCGATCCATCGGCCCCAAATACCAAGACAACTCGTTCCCTCGTAGTTCTGCGGACGCCCACCGTTTCTTTCAAGAATTGCGGCCCAGGATCTCCCGCCTCCCTCTTGATCGGGTCTGAAACACAGCTGTCCATCTCCGCGAACGTGGCAGATCCTCTCGATGCACCCTGGGAAATCTCGCTATCGTATAAACCACCCACTGCGGATGATGTTTCGACTGCAAAGCGATTTCACCCTTGGAGGAAAACTCTTTCAACGCAAGGGACTCGAAAAGAGCTGGATGTCAGAGCCACAGCTCCGGGTGAATACACCATTTTGGGAGTAAAGGGGAAGGTGCGCTGGATTGTGCTTCCTTTGCAGGCCACTTAGCTTTTGTCAGTGGTGCCCGGGCGATGTATTGGCTCCAGAGACATGTACTGTCGTCGAAAAACCCAAACCCACCGCCGAGATCGAGTGGAAGAAAATCCACGAATGGTAACAAAATTGTCTGGCAATGGAAACTGCACATTGACCGGTTTTTCAGTTCGGGTGATACAGGTGTCTCTGCCTCTCTCGTTCTTCACGGGACTCCTCCTTTCCAAGTGTACTACACGACCCAAAGAGATGAAGAACCCCCGCGCGAAACTGCCAAGACTTTCCCCACTTCGCGGGGCGAACTTTCCATTCAGCCATCTCAGGCCGGACATTACACATTCACCTTCGCTTATATTAGCGATTCTAATTACCGCCGGGTTGAACTCAACGGTCCGAGCATTGATCAAGCTATACATCCTCTGGCTTCAGCTGTGTTTGCCGGGCCACAGAAGCGGATGCTCAGCAGTTGCGCTGGCAGTATAGTCGATATTGATGTAGAGCTTGGGGGAACGGGACCTTGGAACCTTGAAGTCCGGGTCGTCAGCCCGACGGGTTCGGAAACCCTGCAAATCCGAGATATCAAGACCTCAAAGAAAACTCTTCACATTCCAATTCCAACGCGAGTGGATCGTGACGGCGGTGCATTCGACGTAGATCTAGGTTCGTCTGTCTCCTGCGACTGTATAATGTGCCGCGATTTACCGCAAGAACAGTAAGCATTGAAGATGTTTATGAATGCAAACGGCCTGTTTCGGTCCCCGGCATCTCCGTCAATGTGCGACGGGTCAAGGTAAGGGGGGGGGATTTTGCGAAAACTCAGGCGCTGACGTTATTTCATTCCAGCCTACTGCCAAATTTTACGGGGAAAGTGTCACAGTCTTGGAGCAAGAACGTACCCGTTTGCCTCTACGATTGACTGGTGATGGGGTAAGTCTCACAGATGCGTGGTATGATTAAAAACCTCAATTGTTCCTTAGCCCTGGCGTCTGAAATATCGTCGTAACGGGACTGACACTGTTCAGTCTGCCGTATTGAATACAGCTAATGATTTCCTCCACGTAACGGACGCCGGCCTATACGAGATTCTTGATGTTTGTTGGCCACTCCCTCGACCATTTGTTGTTCTCACTGCAGATAAACAGGTGGCAGATTCACAATGCCCTGGATTCGTTCTGGCCGAAGCATCGACCTTCCGTGTTGATTGGATACCAAGGCCATCTGCGAGACTCTCCGAAGATACGGCCGCAGCTGCCACCTATGAAGCTTACAATGGCTCCCATATCTTGTCGCCCATCTGTGAAAACATGGACGCCCATATCGATCTGGACCTCACAGGTCTGTCTGTTGCCTGTTTGATTCAATGTGCTGATGCTTTTCTCAAAGGGCGGCCGCCGTTTCAAATCATGTACAACATCGCACAAAATAACGACAATGGGGGCACGAAACTGCTCGGTCAACCAACTTTCAACAGCATACAGCCACGCACGCGATTTGAACTGCAGACTTCTAATCCTGGCCGTGTTTACTATGAAGTAAAGCAGATTGGGGATGCCGCCTACCCCCTTGCAAAGCACAAGAATGCTGTCATACCCCGCTCACAGCGCCTCTTGTTCGAACAGCAAGTGAACATGCGCCCCACCGCTCGCTTCCGCACAAGAAATCGCTTGGCATACTGTCTGAGTGATGCCTTCGTGGCCCAGGATCCCCTGTCGCTCGATGGGCTCGTTCTCTTCGAAGGCACACCCCCGTTCCGGCTGGGGCTGTCTATCAAGAACTACGGTACCAGCCATGTCGAGACGATAACAATCGAGACGTCTGAACCGTCGTGGAAGATCGATCTCCCTTCCTACGACTTCAAGGCTATTGGACCTCATCTGGTCGTATTGGAATCCGTTGCCGACGCATCCAGCTGTCCACAAGCTCCGCTCGATCCACTGTCCAGTTCGGTTTGGGTCGATGTAGCCGAAACGGCGGCCATTATCCCGTTCGGCCGACGAGAGCATTACTGCGTAGGTGATGTATCACAATTCCAGCTCGAAGGTGTTCCGCCGTGGACCATCGGGTAGGTTCCTGCCACCTTCTGCGATCTTTTGGTTAACACTGCGCTTCAGGTACACTATAAACGGGAAAGTGTATTCGGAAGAAGCGAAAACTTCACCTTTCTCCCTGATTCAGCAGCAACCTGGTGAATTTACGATCACCTCGATTGCACACCAACAAAAAATGTGCAAGGCGGTCGTCACTGACTTGCGACTCAATGTTCACCCCCTCCCTTCCGCTCAAGTTGGCCACGGCAAACGAATTTATCAGGTAACTAATTGCATAACGAAGGCGCCATTATACGTCTGATTTTCTTTCCATTTGTAGGACATCCACGAAGGCGATCAAGCAGAGATCCTGTTCACACTCATCGGAGAACCCCCGTTCACGTTCACGTATCAAAGGGCTGAACCAGCTCCGAAGAAAGGCGGAAAACCAGGAAAGGTCCTTGAGACCCATACTGTGTCTCGGGTATCGACCCACGAATATTCCATCTTCTCCGCAATGGAAGGTATGTCAAGGGAACCTCGGACTCTGAGTGGCTCTAATCTTCTACCCAGGCACCTGGACGGTCACTTCAATATCAGACCGATATTGTCGATATCCTCACGTCCAAGCCGATGCCAGTTCGGAGAAGTAAAACGGCTAACCACTCTCACCAATGTAACACATTTTGATATACCATTAATACTAGACACTGAGAGGAACACTTTGATTGGTTGACGGGCACTGTACACTACTAACAGCTATTCACATTGGATCTACTTAAACGGGTGCGGAAGAGATGTACCACCACTTTGAGACTGGAAGCAGTAGTGAGCAAAGTCTCCTCACCGTGCTACTTAAATGTACGCACCAGAAGGGTCGATGGGGGCAGGCGGCTTCCTCGCGTCAGGAGGAAGATTGGTGTACAACGGATGGTCCCGCTGGATGAATCCAGGCGAGTTCTTGATGGTGATGTTGTGGCTGTTACCGAGGTCAGGCAAATAAAATGAGAGCCTTAGGTTGAGAGCGTACATCGACAACTCCTGCATCGGGCTCTCTCCGGTAATGAGACGGCGCCACGCTTCATGGCATTCGTGTATGATCTCAGTCGCGTATTTCTTGTTTTTCGCTTCTCCGGAAAAGGCAAAGGTGTTCTCGGGCTTGCCATCGGGGATCTTGTAGATGCTGCGTACGACCATTCAGAATATTGGACTCGCTCAATGCACCCATAGCAACTGACCGGAACCACTCGTTCGTCGCCCGGATGAGACCAGGAAGATGACGCTCGACATCTTCAATGTCGTTGAGCTTGGAAGCGAGAGGATCCTGGACATCGACGACGATGACTTTCCAATCGGTCTCGCCTTCATCGAGCAACGCCATGATGCCGAGAACCTTGACCTGCTTGACCTGGCCTACGTAGCCGACTTGTTCGCCGATTTCGCAGACATCGAGGGGGTCGTTGTCGCCCTTGGCCTTGGTCTCGGCGTTGGACTGCGAGGGATCTTCCCAGGTCTATTCCAAGGTAGATCAGTAAAAAAGAGACGCAGACCCGCGTACGACTCGCACCTGAGGGAAGGCACCGTAGTTCCAGATGTATCCGTGGTGGGGGAAGCAGTTGCGGACGAAACGCAACCTGCCCTTCTTGATATCCTGTTTAATAGGATTGAAGGCTTCCTCCTTGGAAATTTCCATCTTTGCATTCGTCCAACGAGGAACTTCGACGATCATGTTGAAGATGCCGTTGTTCTGGTCGGCGAAGAGAGGGATGTCGTGGAAGGGCGAGACTACGGAGCCATTTTGTTCGATGTAGACGCGATGTTCTGGAGATGGCGGTCGATGAGGTGGGGTAATGCACTACATTAATGGATACACACCAAGAGTATTCGCGGCGCCGACAAGGCGGGGAGTGTACTCTGGACTTTGCTCAGGACTATTATCGAGTGAAATCTCCAGCAATACGCACGCGAAGACATTTTGAGATGTCTGGTCACAGAAGAAAGCCGTCGAGAGATACTCATCGCCAAACACGATATAAATATCACGCGCCAAAGTCCGAAAGTACGCGTATTACACCCTTATTTACCCGACCACCATTACGCAAGCCCTCCTTCAGCAAGAATCCCCGTTTCTCGCTTCCGCGCGCGCCTCCGACCCTTGGAAAATGCCCCGTTGAAATCCAATCGCAAGAGCAGCCGTTCTACATGTCGCCGCACTCCATCCACGCCCTTCACCGCTTTCGATGCATTGAATGTTGTGTGGTTTGCGAGACTGGCATTTATCAAAACAGACTTTGACACGTCCGTGCCTGTGGCGGTAAATGCCTGCTGCGAGGTGGACAAGGAAAGTTGTTCATAGAAAGATTCGAGCAGTTCTTGCAAGGTCTGGACGGATTGTGAGCCATAGCGTCAATCAAGCTTCTGGGGCACGAACCTCGTTGATTTCGGCCACCACACCTTGGCGTTCCCGGACCATCGCACCGACCTCCTCGTCACCACCTTTCAGACTCCCCTCGAACAGAAGGGCGGGCAGGACGTCTCCATTCCACCGTTCAATTTGCGCGACAAATCGCTCGCAAACCTATTTCGGTGGCATAGACGAGGCAGTGAGTATATTCGTTAGCATAAAAGCTGAAGATCTAACAGACCTCGAATATCGGTAGCAGAAGGGAGGTGAGCACAGGGTTGGTTAGTAGGCACCCCGTCAGCAAGCGATCTAGGTATTCCGAGTGTATTGTGCGCAAGGTGGTAAAGTCCAAATGATAGGCACCCGAGGCGACCGAAGCCGTGCTCGCGACAGCAGGGAGCTGACCTGAGCCCAAGGTCGGCAAGCTTCCTGAGGAATTGAGCCCGCCGCCGCTTTCCAGCATTTCTTTCAGCCTGACGAATTCCCGCTCGACAACGTCGATCATGACATATCCCAGTAGGGTGTCGAGAAACCAGCCCATATCTCTTACAACGCCCCACCCACAGCGTAGGAGTGCCTTGCGCACAAGTAAGTCTTCAGCTGTCCCTCCTTCTCCTAGTCCAGTCCATCGGCGACGCGCGCGTTGCGAGTTGGACAAAGATGACCAACAGGTATGAATACGGGCGTGGGTTTTCCGCAGCGCCGACAGATAAGAGAATAGAGTTCCATAGTTCGCAAGTTCGGTCTTGGCAAGAAAGAGATCCAGTGGCCATGATACCTTGTAGGTCAGCGTTAGTGGGGTCGATCCCAGCAAGTGCGAGCTGAATAAAGAAGGGTTGGCGGGTAGAGTCACTGATGTCGAGGGCGAGGTAGGAGGGTATTGGGTGTGAGATAATGAAGGCAAAAGGGGACGCAGAGGTCCCGCGGGTAGAGAGAACCGCAAGAGGGAGAGTGTTGGGTCATGCTGGGCGGTTGTTCCCAAAGACGCGCGAAGGAGGGCCAAGTTGAGATCTTGATCTCGAATCATGGACGCAGGGCCAGAGCGCATGGTCAATCGCGAGAGCTTGAGCCGCTCTATCTCACGTATTAAAGATTGAGCAAATTCACCATTTCGAAGTAGAAAATAATTTCCGCTGGGGAAACAAATCAGCAAAATTTCGCTTAAGTTTACAGAGTACTTACAGCGAATCCACAGCGTCCTCGACATCCTTTCGAGTCAAGACATTCAGCCAGAGCCATTCACTGACGTTGGTCCTGATTTGAAGTATCACTCGATCGAATGCGTGCTGGTCCTCGGGCAAGACATTCTGCAGCAGCTCTGTGTGTTCAGAAGCCAGGTCGCGTGGGAGCTGCTTTTGCCACTGCGCCGCTTTGATTGTGGCAATCGCCCGTCCAACATAGGCAATAGAATCCCTGGACTGTTCAGAAACGCAAGAGGGCATGGAGCCATCCTCAAGGGTGTATGTTTCCGAAGCCAAAGGATCTATGGGCGAGAGCGAGCCATGGATCACAAACGCGGTCAGCTGTATCCTCCAGACGCGCTGGACGGCGACGGCCAAGGAAGAAAGAATGTCTGATATTCGGTGAACCCCCGTCTGTGAGCGTGCCAAAAGCAGATCTATTAGAGGCCCGGGTTTCCAGGACGTTTCACTTTCCAGTTGCTCGACCAATGCAACCAGAGTGGCGAATGGCGCGTCCTATCTTCAATTGAATTCACAAAGAGTTTGTTGGACAGCTTTCAGCTCACCCATTCTGCAAAAACGGCTCTTATCGAAGACAGAGGTACAAATGACGCGCTAGCCACAAGATTAGGGTCTCGGAGAAGAACTTTCGCCTTGGTTGAAGTGATCAAAACGACTGCGAAACCGATTCAACCAGCGTACCTCTGTGGACACTACAAGTGTCTGGTAGTCCTCCTTGAGTATATGGGTCAGAGTCGCGGCAACCGTGGCAACATAACGCGATGTAGAGCGAGATAGAGTGTGGCACGACGCGACTATTTTCCTGTAGCGGAAGGCGATCTGTGCCAGAGATTCAAGACATTGTTGCTCCCCGGGGTGAAGGAGAGGCGCGAATTGAGGGTACAGGGAGGGCCCCAACGGAAACAAGGACGATTCGTGGCCCGAGAGCAGCAAGAATATTTCAGATATCATTGAACGCGTAACGGTATATGTGACCGTGTTCGTCAAAACTGCGGGAGACCGATCAATGTCCAGCCAGCAACAGACTCCAATTAGTAGCCCACATGCAGCTTTCTCCTCCCCCATCTCTTGACCTCGACGACGCTTTTGCGGACGGCGAAGACGATGAGGCCGACTACAAATTCTCCACAGACGCCATACGACAGGATATTGCTCGCCATGAGCTCTCGTGGGCAGACACGGAGGCCTCGGTCGACTCGGAGCGGGGTCGTTCCTTCGAGCTCGACGAATCGGTTTCTACGCTCGACATGAATGGTACTGGCCCGCACTCTCCTTCCTCTTCCCCTCCCCTAGACTCTGCGCTAGATGAAGATGAGATGGCCGGCCAGTTTTCCCAAATTTCGCTCTCTGAATCTGGTCCCGATGAACCCTCGGATGATTTGGCCATTCCCAACGGCGAGGAATCGACCGTTTCGACCCCTCACCCATATCCCAACGTCATCATAGACGTTTCTAAATCGCCGACGCACCGAGTAACGATGTCGTGGAACTCTAAACGCGAGGGCAGGTCTTCTCGCACATCGGATGAATCTCCCGGGCGTGCATCTATGCAATCTTCACGTTCCGAAGCCGCTGCTAGTCCGTCGCCAAACAATTCGGTCTCACTACCCGATGCCGCGTCTTCATCCCAATCAATACCACCTTCCTCCACACCACCAGTACCTGTTCCATTGCCTTCCAAAAATCCAACTCATCGACCAACGCGTTCGTCTGGCCCCAGTGCCCTTGAAAAAGTCATGAGCAGGACCCGTCCAAGTTTCCTGCCGCCGAAGAGTCGCCAAGAAGACAACAAACATCTGGATGAGTGGGAGTCCATGATGAAGCAGAGTCGAGCTACCGGTGAGTACCTGTTTTCCAAATTATGTTAGTAACAAACCTAACCTATTTTCGAAGCGGAAAAACGGAGAAAAGCATTCCAAGAGCGCCGTCTCGCCCGAGAGAAGAAAATTGACGACTCCTTGAGTATCTGGGAGAAAGAAATTGTCCCGGACTGGAAAGTGGTGCATAAAAACCCCGCTCTCCGGAAAATTTGGTGGGAAGGAATACCTACAAAATTACGGGCTTCAATGTGGGCCAACGCCGTAGGCAACGCCCTCGCACTCAGCAAAGGTAGATATCGTATATTTTTTGTGGGCTATTTCTACAACCTCTCCGCCGTCTGTCGAATTCTGACTTGGCCTATCATTTGATTTTACCTTCGTCTCAGACAACTACCGGACGTGTCTTGCCAGGGCGAAACGCGCATTGGGATCTGGCGCATTCCCTTCCGCCACGCTATCGCTCATCGAACAAGATATTTCTACCACACTGCCTTCTCTCCATATATTCCATCATGAGAATGGGCCTCTATATGCTGACCTCAAGGATATGATGTGTGCTTGGGTGGTATCTCGCAGCGACGAGGGTCTCGGGTACACACTGGGAGCAGCCAAAATTGGTGCTATGCTCTTGATCAATATGCCGGTCCAGCAGGCATTCATTGTTATGCGGAATCTAATGGAGCGGCACTGCATGCGAAGCTTCTTTGGCGGAGACGGATCCAAGGATGATGTGAGCGCCGCTATGAGCTTACTCTCAAACGTTCTGACGAAATGCAGGTGGACGCATATTATAGGTGAATATCTATCCCAAGGGTTTCTACCGTGAATTGAGTCTGTTTTCTTAGAATATTCGACACACTTCTAGCCGATGGCATGCCGAAGAGTGAGATTAAATCTGCCTGCGATTTCGTTAATTTTGACATTATACCCAGTTTATTTCAACTTCAAGCAGCATCAAATTTCGCCTGCGGCGTATTTACCCGACTGGCTTCTTCCTCTATTTCTAGACCATCTTCCATTCGAAGCCTGCGCTCGAATATGGGATATTTTACTCCTGGAAGGAGATTCCTTTCTGTACCGCGCTGCGCTCGGCATCCTGGCTGTCCTAGAGCCAAGGCTCTTCTTTCCCGATAGGAAAGAATTATTAGAATTGCTCAGGTTTGCATTCGTTCATGTTGTTGGCCGTCAAAATTGTGGACTTGAGGTCTTTTTAACAGGGGGGAAAACAAAGCGGCCTTGGATGTGGCCACTCGAGAGGGTAGACCTCTCGATGGTGGACGGTATGAAATATATGGGGTGGACGAAGAAACTATATGGGAGCGGATCGACAGTATGCACGATTGGTGGAAAGATAGTACATGGGCGCGGTTAATTCAACGCGAATTACCTGACTTGTGATGAAGTCCATTTGTCGGCAAGTCATCGGACCCACATGCATATCCGAAACCTGAACTCACCATTAGACAGGCAAAATCGAGTATTTATGTACAACATCAATGTTCAGATTAATTCAACCAAGTAATGTGTCGACCGCAGTTAGGACGTTTCCCCAGAATCGTTCCACTTGGTCGTCGAACCCGGCCTCATCGTACCCGAGGCTTATCCACAGTTTCCCTAAGCGAGATTTCGAGTCAGTCCCGCTCAAGGTTGGATTCGAACCATTTACCTGCAAAGGTGTAGCCGAACAGCAACATCCCACCGGATCGTTGCCGAGACCCGGTGGTGAGGGTGTGCATCTGAATTTTTGGAAAGGCGGCGTGCTTATAGATGCCGTCCAAGTTTCCAAGAAGTGAGAGCCCGATCAATGCCGCAGAAGGAGGTCTGCTTGCAACTTGGTTGGAAGCAGGCGGGGGTGGAGGAGCTTTCCATGTCCCGCGCTCCTTCTCGTCGTCCTCGCGAGCCCAGCAACGGGCCTGCTGCCCTCGTTTACGAGCCATTTCTATGCTTCGTGATACAAGCATGGGGCTCTTTGCGGCGCTTGTGCTTTGATTTTTGGCAGCGCGCGCTCTGTGCCAGAAGATTTTCTCCACCTCTTTTTCCGATTTCGGAATGAAGGTCGGAAGGACGACTTTGTAGTTTGGTATGAGTATCAACTGGTAAAAAAAACAGATCAAACACACCATTGAAATATCCAATCGCAAGGTACCAATACGAATCGTTGAATGCTTTGCTTGCCGTCAAGACAGGCCGAAGATTGAGGGCCGAATACATCATACTGCAGATTCCAGATTGGACATGGAACTTTCGGTGGGACACGGACTTACATCGGGAGCTCCCAATTGCGATCGCAGGTCTTGGCCCATGCTATATTCACGATGCCGAACAGCGCAGCACTAATCGACACCGACTGCGCCTTGCATTTCTTGAGCATCAGCTTGGTCCTCTCGGGGTCGATGGAAACGGTTGGGACGACGGTTTTTCTGGCATTTCCAGGTCGACGAGGAAAGGAATGGCCGCCCTGGTTGGTAACGTTTGAATATACGGGAAAGAACCATTCAAGGCTCACTCACAACTAGCTTGGCTTGGCTGTTCTCGAAATCAACTCGACGCGCTGCGCGATGAAGTCTCCCATCTGCCACAGGCGGGAGCCGATCCTCCAAAGAACTCGGAAGACCCAGAGCCTATATCGAGGGTTTATGAGCTGGTCCGGTATATTAAGGATTAAACCAACGCTGTCTTCCTTCTTTGCTCCCCACCGGCCGTACCATTCTTCGGTCAGCATGGATTCAAGGTCTTCATCAGTTCTATCACTGGCTAGCAGTGTGAAGAAATCGTTCGCGAAATTATGCAAGGCCATGCCATCCCCTGGACGTGCGTTTTAGATGAGTTGATCATTAATGATTGTAAGCTTACCTAGGAAATGCGTGGCACATAAAAGCAGGTCGAAATTCTGGAGGTTCGATGCGGAGTCTAACGTCTCAGAGCCATCCTGCGCTGGCTGCTGTGAAATGACGAGGTGCGAAAGACGTTCGTTTGAAAGTGTTCGAGGTCCATTTAAATATGCGTCAATCATCTCTGATAGACATTTAGACATGGGATAAAGGAAATGAAATGAACCTGCCATCTTTGGATTGCGAACGATACTCGAGGCTGGCGTCTGCGGATTCTAGAGCGTCCATCACAGAATCAGGCGCCAAATATCTGAATATTGTGTATGTAGTGAATATCGAACGTTGAGAAAGATGCTGCAAAAAACCTACACGAATCTAATATCGTCGTAGTCATGCATTTTGACCTTGGAGGCGAGGAGGGGATGCTTGAGGCGGAGCGTTGCCCACGCCGAACAGACGCGGCCGCGCTTCATGATTCCAGACGGCGCGCGAAAGCCCAAATGAAGATACCTACGCGACGGTTGAGGAAAATATTTAAAAGCTGAAAGGTTCCCGTACATGTCGTTCACCCCGCTTTCGCGGGAAGGCAAGAAATATGAAGCCTCTGTTTCCCCGAGCTGGCGTTCAAGACGGCGTCGGTAACTCGAAGCATCGACCAAAGTGTCATCGGTGTCGTCGGAGGAATATGAATCTACGCGCTGGACTATGGCCGCCATGGCCTCAAAGTGACTTGGGCCGCAGGAAATGCACTATCCGAGCATCGCGCTATATATGTATTTGACACGCCAGGCCGAAAGGAGGCAGGTACATGTACTAGGAAGGAGCTGTCCATGATAGAGATGCCTAGACTCTGGATATGTATAGAGGCAATACGAGAAGATTTAGGGAGGGAAGGTGGCTTTGGTACGAATGGAGTCGCATCCACGTATCAAAGAATATGAATCTTGACTTGACGTTAACCGGCAAATTGCATTTCGCCGGATTAGGTTATTTTGGAAGCGTTCAAAGTCCGTTCTAGGACACCCCGGACGAAACGGCAACGTGAAAGTGAATCAAGGATTGCGCACGACACCTGTTTAACAGCAATTGACAGCAATTGAAGACGTGTATAAATAGCGTGGCTAATTCCTGCACCTATCCGTCCATGGAACCAATCACTCCCTCTCTTCTGGTGCCTGGAACACAATGTCGTCCTGCATATCCTCCACCTTTTCGCCGCTCTTCTCGATATCAGTGGCGTTACGCGGAGGCGGCGGCGTCTCTACAGCTTTGATCCAGGTGTAAAACCTGCCGAAGATAAGTACCATGGTCAATGAACCGGAGTGTCGGAGGAATACTGACATGGTTCCTCCGAGAATTACAATGATAGAAGCGGCCCGGTTGCTGTTTTTCTGCGTTAGAGCGGCTAGAATTGCATCGGTGAGACAACGTACGTTGTAATCAAGTCCCCAAAGTACGTTACACCGATAACAGTCTGCAGGACCGAACGAGCCGCCTTCGAAAACATCGGAATTTAGCTAACAATGATTCAAGTCGAGAGGAACTAACACTGCTGAACATGTGTGTGATTGGGCTGGTGACGCGGATGCTCAGTAACCCCGCTGATTTTGAGGTCAGTTCGGCTGCGAGGGGTGTGGGTCACCACGTACCGATGCATAACAGAAACCCAAAAAATCCTGTAACAAGTGTGCCCCAGAGGAATACGGTTGCGTCCCAGTGCGGATCGGCCATCATATCGCGCAAGGTAGAAAGTTCGCCGCAGAGAACGACGAACGGTAAGAGCATCGCTGCTGAGCCCGCGTTGGTCCACCATGCGAGCTCTATGGAGGAGTTATTGCAATACGGGAGAGACATCTTGATTAACACTGCGTGGAACGCGATGAACAGCGATGACAGAAAGCCGTATGCAAGAGACAAAAGCGAGGGAGCGGCGATGAGAGGAACTTTGGAGGATGGTGCGACACCCAGGAAGAAACCTCCGGTTACAATAACGCTGGCGAAGATGACCTTTGAGCTCGGCATCGCACGGGTATGAACGGAAGAGACGATAATTGTAAGCGGAAGGACTAGGCCCCTGACAATAAGGAAAAAGGTGAGGCGCCGGAAAGAGGATAATAAGCGTTAGCAAGACCTGGCAATTTGGAAAAATGACGCATCAACTCCACGGAGACACAGAGTATTGAAGACCAGACTGAGAACGTATCAGAGTCAAGGCATGGAGAGGGGGAAATTAACAACCCAACGATGTTTACGAAAACTACCGGGAACAACTTTCTGGCGGCGTCGGACTCGAATCGGGGGATTTCAATGACCCCTCGGGAGAAGAGTGCCGACAATTTGAGTAAAACCACCGCAATGATGAGTTGGAGGAGAAGAAGAGTCAAAGGTAGCCCTGGTGCACTAATCAAGACGGCCTTGTTTCTTGAATGAAAAGTTATTGTGGGTTGCACATCGATGAGCAATAACCTACACGAAGACCATCTGTTGAAAAGAACAATTTACATATGTACATTGAAAGCAAACGAAGACATACGACTAGCGCAGAGCCCATGTAGAAGGCGACAACACCGGCGACTTGAAGAGCAGACATGGTGGCAGTAACTGAAGACTGGAGGCCTTCGAGGACCACATCTCAGGTCGCATTAAGAGCGTGAGCGATGGCGTAAGGGATCTGGAGGATCTCGATAAATCTGGACTAGATGATGTTCAAAAGACACAGGGGTACATATTCCCGCGCTGTCATTTCTCGATCCCGGCGCCGATCTCCCTCCACTGCGAAAAGCAGCTAATTGGTGCCAGTACACGCGAGTCGCGATAGATTGGTATGTTCAGTTCAACCTGTCAGATAGCAGCTCTGCTACCGTGTCACCATCATATGGCCTATTCTTTCACCTTATTTTCTAATTCCAACTTCACCGACATATGTTGCCATCATTCCGGACGGTAGTGGCATTCGGCAATTCAGAAACATACCGTGATCGAATAGGGATCATCCGCTTTCTCCTTGGACCTCCACACACTCTTTTGCATGGCGCTAGATCCCGACTCCCGCAGCTCTGCTCGGTACAAGGATGAGTTCCTTGCGACCAGAGCTATTGGCCCTCAGGCCCTCCTGTCAAGCAAGCGCTTCATGCTAGCCGCCTGGACGGCTCTCGTCATCGTTTCTCTTGCATGTCTCGCTATTTTTCTAAGGTACACTTCAAGTCCTATCGGTCAGATACAAACAGAGCCTTTGGAGGGCGGTCCCCACTCCGCCGCCGTGCACCTGCCCCCATCTCAACCTCAAGTTGCTCTGGATCCCTTCGGGCCTTCGTCGGTCTTGAAGGGTGGACCTACACTGTCATTCAGAGGCGAGGGGCATTCACTCGTTGTATCGGCAGCTTCTTATTCTCGTCTTAGACAACTTGCGCTCTGATGTTCAATATATTACTTCCTGGGTATCGGCCGGTTGGAGTGAGCATGCACAATTAACTTGTGATCTCGTCCTGATTCAAAATCCATAGCAAACGATGTGATGACCTATGTATGTGCGCCTGGTCGCCCTTTCTCATTCGTTGAACACGCCTGGGTGGCCCGTTGAACATGCTATTTTTGCAGATAAATTTAATCTACCTCGGCTTGATAACTGATCGGGTGCCCATCATCGCTGAGTTCATTCCCTCCCATATTGGTGGGCACGTTCCTCCGATTCCTTTCGGTCAGGTGCGGTCCTGCAATTGGGACCTGAATTCTATTGACCTGACTCTAAGGTATTTGATGTACCACGTCTTCGAAATTTGCTGGGGACGTCTGTTTTGGAGTGGCGGGACGTGAAGGTCAGTTCTTCAATTCTCTTTTGACAATCTCACATTGTATACAATCTACAGAATCACAACAGCACATTTGTTGATGATATAGGGTGCTGGAATGTGTGGGAAGGCAAGAGTCTCTACTTGTGAATTGATGTGTATACTCATTGTTTTCCCAGCTGTACAGTATCGTGAAGCCTTTCCGAGGCGAAGTCGCAGTATCAACGATCTGAATCTTGGTGCGGAAACTAGTCGCGGGGTTAGTATTCCTCCCAAAATTTGATATCCAGATATATCGTACACCAAGGCTCCCGAGTGGATCAAGATGATCCCAAACTATGAACACGACCAGCATGTTACATTCTGGTCCCTCGCGAGACTAGCTTTCCCCACAACGCGTAAGGCCAGCTTAGTGCCTCCTCTCCCATCTCCACAGCACAACATTTCTCTCCCACCGGATCAACATCTTCTGTGCTACGATTACCGTGCGTCAACCATTCATGGGCTGATTTTTGTTGACCGACGCGTCACAGTCTATTATGTCTCCGCTCACCAACCGTTCGAAATGGAATATGACTATAGGTCTGCGATTGCGTTCCATTTTAGCTGACTGTACTGACTGTCTTGGAAAGCCCTGCCTGGCGGTATGTTGGAAAATACATGCATTGGACGCCTGAACTCGAAAAACTGGCCGATGACTATGTTCGACGGGCAATAGGTGTCCCTGAGGACGGCCCAATCCCACCGGTACGTTGGTACCGTTTTGCATACGAGGTTATGAGTGACGTTTATGCGATTTTCAGTTCATCTCGATCCATGTGCGGCAT
The DNA here is from genome assembly GCA_029282495.1 of Mycena albidolilacea. Classification (NCBI taxonomy): domain Eukaryota; kingdom Fungi; phylum Basidiomycota; class Agaricomycetes; order Agaricales; family Mycenaceae; genus Mycena; species Mycena albidolilacea. Next base: position 2,669,563 of record JARIHO010000005.1, on the reverse strand, counting down.
CACGATTTTGAAGCTTGGTGTGGAGGGATACCTGTTCTAGAATGGTTGGTCTCTACTTTCATCCCATACTGTTCGCTGATCTCTCTCAGCTTTGCGCCTCTTTCTGCGATCGCTCGGCGTGTCCGAGAGGTCCAGCAAGAAATACAAGAAACGACGGGATTGACAGTAAACCATGTTGTCATGACCAGCGACGAGAGGAACGCCACTTGGTGGCGCGAAGTCTCAGAGCTCGGCTGGTTCACGCCAGATCACACTGACACAAAAGCACTTTATGGCGATTGGTATCCCGTCCTCATCGACGCTGTGATTCAATCACAAGGCTTCGGTTTCGTGGGCACGGACAGATCAACAATGTCGATTATTGCAGGTGTGTTCTATAGTCCATTAAAAATGAATCACCGCTGACTGGACTCTAGCTCGACGAGTGGAATCCTGGCAGAAGGGTCCCAATAGACTTGTAAAATGGGGTTCGCCAGGTGCCGATGACCATTAGGATGGCTCGGATTGGGACTTTAGCGTTGGCACGCTGATCACGAAAATGCTACTAATTATTATCCATCTGTACACGTCCCAGTGTTATACAATCTCTGTAATCAAAGACATTCGCTTATCCCGTCGCCGCCCACTAGTCTTTTTGCGCTTGGAAAGGCGCTTCAAACCGTGCTCTTTGAGTGCACCGACTACAGAGAGCGCAGATGGGAGGACGACTATGAGAGCTAGAATCTGCCCGAAACCCATTTGTTGGGCAGACTTGTATGCCCCGTCGTTGTACGACAAAAGCAGCTCACTTGAGACTATAAAATATGTGAAGACGAGGATTTGGCATATCATGATACCTTGAAAAATAAATAAATTGAAAGCGGGCAAGACAGGCCTGGATCTCACCAATCAGCATAGGATCGATTTCGTGTGACCATCTCCGACGTCTGGGGCGACGCTTGGAGGCCATGGGCGGGATGTGCGAGACCGTTGATTTTGGAGATTGCAGCGATACTCGTGGTTGAGAGGGTTTGTGATAGGCTGTAGAAATAATCATGGGGAGGGGGCCGTCGGTGGAAGCAGATGAGGAGGAACCGGCTGTCCCCATGTGTGGATAGGTCGGTGACGAGACGGCGGATGAGACACCCGCGGCATGCTGAGTGCGCTCCCTTCGGCTTCTGCGATACGATCTTAATTCGTGGAGCGTAATCAAGAGATATGTTGCAGTAAGGAGGGAGGAGGCCGTCAGTCCAATGATCTATGTAAATGGAATTAACGATGCAACTCATGAGCTGTTGAGCAATACATACGCGCCCTGCTCCTAGCGCGGGAAGGCGCACAGCGAAAACCATATAATTAATCAAGTGGGAGCACTCTGGCGTGCTTCCGAAAGTGGCGGCATTCGACCTATACAATAATTCAATATGATGTCGAGATGAAAGATCCCGATTTTTGTCGCACCACATGTAAATTGTTAAAGCCATTGAAAATAGTCTGTGGGGCTGGTAAGAGTCTGTGAATTGTCATCAAGAAACGGGACTGACGTTTGTATCATGGCGCCGAATTTAACGTTGTAGTCTGGACCAACCCGTATATTCGTTTCCTTGGGTCTAGCTGCCTTTTGGCGGCTGTAGCTTGCGAGCGCGACGAAAGTGCCAAAATTGGCGAGCCTATTCGAACCATTCCAGTCCCTTGGAAAATAGAACAGCTATGCTCTGCCCACCAGACCAGATTCGACACCTGCAAGGCTTGGAATAACGTGAGCTGACCATCGGATTGGTGCTGTACAATGGTGGCGATGGTCAGGCCGAAACTACAATTAAATTTAGGTGAACGTCATCCGGCGGTCAAGACAGACCAGACCTCGTGGCGATAAAGGTCCACAGCGCTGTGGGGGCGCTGCGAGCATTTATCAGAAACAATTTAACTTGTAAAACGGAGTTCTGACTCCTGCCACGAACGATCAACTAATATCACTAGGATTCCATGTGAGAAAAGGACCAAGGCAAGGTCGAAACACCCAACCAAGAAGAAATGTCTGCAAGTAGAAGGAAACGCTTCAAGAATAGTCAGTCGGAACCCTCAAACGTTGAACAGGCACGAACCGAACGCCGATACCCGCAATATCAGGGTTTGTCGTCGCATAATTTACACAGTTCTCCATAGGCAGACGTCTGGGAGGTCGAGGATTCTTCAGCGCTTTGCTCGGGATCTAATCATCGCCTCGAGATGCTCTCAACGGCGGACCGTTAAACCCGCATCTTGACATCGTGGTAAGAATCCAAGTTCAATTCATCGCTTGTTTACCGCTAATTAAGTCAATCGTGCGGGACTCTGAACATCCCCCCGTCTTTCACCAGATAGCCCACTTCCTCGAGGGCACCAAGCTCCTCGACGAGCCCCTCAACAAAGTCTTAGTCCGTCTTTGCTGTGGGAATGTATATCGAGTCCTGCGGGAGTAAATAATGTGGACGCAAAATAGGTTACGACCCATTCGGAGTCACTCGAATTCGATTCGGAGGCGGTTCTGAATCCAAGGAGCTGCCATCTACTCGTCGCGACCATAAGCAAGCCTTTCCTGTGCCCGGATCAGCGCGTCAACTTCTGAACTATGGAAGAACTGGAATACCATTTCCACTGTGCTGCACTCCCCTTTTCCGGTCTGTCGATACCTTTCACGGTCGACGGGGACCCTCCAGGCTTCGCAGATCTCAGTTCGTAGGAAACGAGGTCGTCGAAAGTCGTCTCAGGTGCACCGGGAATGGCTGAGTATGTTATTTTAACATTCCGTTTATTCTTGTGCTCGCGACACTGCGAACTCCAGTTAAGGACACCCACAACGGTGAATTTGCAGGGTTGGACATAATGTACACATCCATGTCCCTAGTAGATCAGTGTATGGTACATTGTTGATGTCAGAGCCAGGCGCGACGAGGCGGGGTGTGTTCATGGTCAAGCAGTTGAGAAAGTCCTGGCAGTGGGAAGCACGTCGGCCCCTTTCCTTGTGATCACTCGTCGAAAATGCAGCCGAGTTGGAAAGGATGGGAATACTAATTTCAGAGGATTTGGTCTACGGGAAGAGTCCTACGCATATTGACCAGTTCGTGCATTGTCTGGATAGTTGGCGTCTCTACGCCGTACGCTTCCCCGAGCTTCATCAGATATCCATTTAAATACTCTATCTCGGTTCGTCGACCTTTACGGACAGCGTCAAGCATGCTGGAAATGTTTCCTTTGGAATTTTTAGAAAATCGCAAACACTGTTTGAGCAAGGCCGGAGCCTCTAAAGCAGGAGGTAATCTGGCGATCCCCAGAATTCCTCCAATTTGGCCCTGGCCCGCTCCAATCCATGCTTTGGTATCCTCGCGGATCTGAGCGCCAAACACTGCGGAAGCTTCTCGACAAATCCTGTCAGCGATGCGGACGGAACCGGGAGTTGCGAAAATGTGGGCGGTTCGACAGCCCATCAGGGCAGTGAGCGGGTTTATGACAGAATCAATTGCGAGCCTCTGCCGGAGACCGAGCTGGAGATGCTGCATAGGTTTCCAGTGTGCATTGAGAGAATCCGCGACAAGTAATGCAGCGACCGTATTACGCAGACTTCGGTAACGCGGATAAGAATTATCCTCTGGATTGGCAAGATCAGAGAGGCGGGCGACGCGCTCCGACTCGTGGAGCGTCGCATCGGCGAACCCAGCCTCGAAGTTGCGACCGAAAGGGTCTGGAACGATGGCAAACTCGAGGTTTCCCCTCCAAGGCTGCGTTAAGGTATAGCCCGCAGCCAGGTCGCCAGTGACCTGGAAAGATGGCGCATGGGTTGTGGAGGCGAAGATGAAGTGGGGTCGCTGCCTTGGATTACGAAAGAGTTCCTCGACGATTCTGTCGTAGACAGCAAGCCCGTGGTGTACGAGAACCACGGTAGAATTTGGGCTCAAACGCGGGGCGAGTTCATGGAGAGCGTGAAGTGTAGAGTTTGCACGGGTGGTAACGAAGAGCGAGTCGATGGGGTCCTCGTTTTGCGTGTAAGTTTCGCGTTCGAAACCAGATGCGGTGTTGAAGGGAAGAGAATTTTCGACGCGGAGGGCATCGGGGCCGTGGGCGGCATGCTTTGTCTTGTCGTAGAGGAGGACGATGGGATGAGTTGCTGGAGTGGCTCTGCGGAGATGGTAGGCGACGAGGGACCCAATACTCCCCACTCCAGCTATGTGGAAGCGCATTAACTCGCCAGAGAAGAGGTGGGGTAGGAAGAGTGAGGATAGCTGAGGATTCGCTCTTGATGAGAGGCGAGTGATGAGTGTATTTTATTGGGCGAAAGCTGAGATCACAAAGGTTCAAGCTGCATACATACGAGCTCACGAGGTGGTGGATGGTGGACGCGTCGAAAAATAGATACGCCCACGTGAACGACAGACAGATCAAAATTGAATCACATCTCCGCCATCGTTCCCCACGCCGGCTTCTCCCTCAACTCATCGCTCCAGACGATCCACCACTCGTAACTATCATGGCCTCAGTCGCGCTCGCCAGAACTGGCCAAAAGGTGCGATTTCTTTGATCTCTTATACGGTGCTCATCGATCCCAAGATGCCGCTCGTCGGGTAAGTCGCGCGCGTCGCTTGATATCGAGATATACCTACCTAACAAGCGTAGCTTTGGACTTTGGAAGGTAGCGTACATACTGGCCCGACAACTTCATGATTTTGACGTTTTTCAGGTTACGAAATCCTCCTGTGCCGATGTGAGTATTTTATTTGGCGCTGGAGTTGCATTAATGTGCTTTATTCCAGACCGTGTACAACGCGTAAGATCAAATCCAATCTGCGAGGCATCGACTAATACCTTCATTAGAATCAAAGCGGGATACCGTCTCTTTGACGGGGCTGGTGGGTTTTCAACGATCTGGCTGGTTATGTTGGTATTTAAACTCCGTAGGCGACTACGGAAATGAGAAAGAAGCAGGTGAAGGCGTTCGTCGGGCCCTAACCGATGGACTAGTTAAGCGTGAGGAGTTGTGTGAGTTTTAAACCCTTATTACCTGGTCAACAGCTTCTCACCGCTCGCAGTCATCACTTCCAAGGTTAGCATTGTGGAGCTTACAGGCCAAGGGCTAACCGGTGAATTAGCTCTGGAATACATTCCACGCCAAGGAGCACGTCAAGGCTTTGGCAACCAAGCAACTCGGTCTTTGGGGATTGGATTGTAAATCTTGGCCTTTCCCTTTCTCGGATTGTGTTCTTAGCTTTCCCGCAGACTTTGACCTCTTCCTCGTTCATTTTCCAATTGCTCTCGCCTATGTTGACCCGGCCGAGCGCTACCCTCCCGAATGGTTCGGTGCAGACGGCAAGACAGTCCACCTCCAGGACACTCCCATGCAGGAAACTTGGCAGGCAATGGAAGAACTCGTCGACGCTGGGCAGGCCCGCAACATAGGTCTCAGGTAATATGACTTGGTATCGTATTGAATTTTGAGACCGAGTCTTGCCACAGCAACTCCCAGGGGTCCCTGATCTTGGATGTCCTTCGCTACGCTCGCATCAAGCCCCAGGTCTTGCAGGTTGAACTCCACCCCTACCTCACTCAAGAACATCTTGTTGAGTTGGCTAATACGCTCGACATCAAAGTCACCGCCTACTCGTCGTTCGGGCCCCAGAGCTACATCGAGCTCGATATGGACCGTGGCGCGAGCAGCTTGCTGACCCACGACGTCGTGACCGGTTTGGCCAACCAATACAAGAAGAGTGGGTCCATTTGTGATCTGCCGAAACTATATTGACAGGCTGCGCAAGCTACGGCGCAGGTGCTTTTGCGCTGGGCCACGCAACGTGGCATCGCGGGTACGTTTTTCATTCGGCGATTGTGTGACTTTTTTGATGTTGAGTCTCGAACAGTCGTCCCCAAGTCGAATGACCCGGAGAGGCTCATCCAGAACCTGGACAGCGAGTCCTTTGACCTAAAGCCCGAAGAGATCAAGGCCCTCTCCAGTCTCAACTGCAACCTGAGACTGAACGACCCGCGCGACATCGATCCTCGCATGGCGATTTTTGCCTAGGAGTATAAGATTCGGAACCGAGCCGCGAGCCGTGTATAGTTATGATTAGTCTGTATGTGTGTAACAACCTCGAATGTTCTTTGACCGCAGCTGCTGTGAAATGGAGGAGTCATATGGTGGTCCGTGCGCAGGTATGACCGCAGCACCACTGCGCGCCTAATTTAAATAGGACAGCTCCGACTGATTGTTCTCCGCTTCACTCATGTCTACCACATTCAAACTGTCCAAACGCGACGGTTTAACCCGTCGCGTTACCTTTCCCTCCCAGCCCTCGTGGAGTGCTTTGTCCTTGCGGATTCACTCGCTGTTCGGCATTCCAATTGACAAGGTTGCTGTTTCGTACATCGACTCAGACAATGATGAGGTCACTCTGAGCTCGGAGGACGAACTCCGTGACTTCTACCCCCTGGCCGGCGAAACAATCAAGTTCCTCGTCTTGGACTTGTCCGAGTCGCGCAGCGAGAAGTCGCTGCCCGACACTCCTCGCTCTAACGGTTTCCGAGATACCTTCGGAAACATCGGCAAGGAAGGGCTCCCGTTCGACATTGAGGATGACTGGCAGCGCCTCCCCCCGCTCAGTGCCATGTTCGTCCCCGCCGCCGCCGCCGCAAGGTCAGAGAGTCCGCATGCGTTCATTCAGGTGGTGGGGTCTGACGCCACCAGCAATGACGAGAGCGACGACGAACACAGCGACGGGAACTCAACCACGGACTTTGGAAAATTCACTTCCAAGCTCGACAAAGGAAAGGGCAAAGCTGTCGACCCGTCCCCGGCGCCGTCCGTTGTTGCCGAATCTATTAGCTCGCATGAAGAGCCCATCCTCTTCGAAACGACCAAGCCTACTCCCCCGCTCCCCTCGTCTCGTGGTACTTCACCGCTTGGCCCGTCTTCGCATGGCACTGCGACCCCCGTGCCTGCGGCTGGGCCCACTCGGGAACCCGAGAGTGCGGCTACTGCCGAAGACGCCTCCGATCCGCCTCTTCCCGCCATCGACCCCGTTCCCGTTCCGTCGCTCACCAGCGATGTTGCGACCCTGCTCGCCACTTTGACGAACGTCGTCTCAGCACATCCCGAGCTTTCCGAGGGCTTGCGCAACATCGTCCAGAACGCCACCAACGGCATTTACTGGAACTCTCACCGCGCCGCCGTGTCTCAGGCTGCGGGGGAGTTTATGCAAAGCACTGGCGACGTGGCTGAGGACCTTCGTCGTCGGGCGGAGGAACAGGCGGGTCAGCGCGTGGCGGAGGCCATGGGCGGTCTCCTACGCTCTTTCTCTCAGGTTTTGGGTGGCGAAAACAATGCGCCGGCTGATACCTCTACGGACGAGCCGTGGCGTACCAGCACACCGACTGGAGAGCCCACCCCGCTCTGGCATGCGGGCTGGCCCGGACATCGGGGTGGTCGTGGCGGAGGACGTGGCGGCCACGGTCGTCATGGCTCTTGGGGCGGCACTCACTTCCACCACGGCCCTTTCCATCCCTTTCCTCCGCCTTCTGACAATCGTTCGGGACCTTTCCCTCGTGGGATCCCCCCGCCCTGGGGTAGCTTTGGCCCCCACTGGGGAGGAATTCCTCCGCCTCCCGGACCTCCTCCGCCTCCTGGACCGCCCCCGCCCCCCGGCCCCCCTCCCCCGCCTGGTCCCCCGCCGCCTGCGAACCCGTCCACCAAACCAGCTCACCCCAAGCCGACGCCTCAGGAGCTCAGGGCCCAGGTCGAGGCAGCCAAGCTGCTCTACAAGGCCGAAAAAGAGCGCTATAGGGCCGAGCGCGAGGAACGCCGCGCAGCACGGGAAGTGAGGATTACTAACAACGAAGAGTATGTGTCATTTAATTGTCGTCGTCATTTTCTATCTGATGTCTTCCTTTGCTAGGCTCGCCGCTCAGCCTCTCGTCGACATCTCAACGCTTGATAAGACTGCTGAAGTGCCCGCAGTAAAGCCTGCAGTGCATCTGGTCAGCGCGGGCAATCCCAAGGTGGGGTATCCGCCGTTGGAGATGTACAGTGTCCCGCATCGCAGCAACACGTTCCATGGACGCCCCAGTGCCCGCCGTGGCCACGAAGTAGTCATCGAGACCCCGGCCGAGCGAACCATGCACCGGATTACTAAACGTCTCGCTGCGGTGCGTACTTTCCCTGCGTCGGCAGTCGGTGCACTCACTAATCATGACACTCCAGATGGGAATCACGGACAAGGCGCACCCGAGCCTTCCCGAGAAGATCAAGGAACAACTACCCAAGGGCGCCGTTTCCGAGGAAGCAGAAAACAATATCGTCTCGACATTGGTGGAGGAGCTGCTTTTCATGTCCCCCAAGCCCGCAGCGTCAGGCTCGGCCTTGAGGGATACTGAGCTGCCTGGGGCATGGCCTTGAACATGATATGGCCACTCTGTGATTATATAATTATATGTGCTGTAGTTATCTTCTGTAAGTATGTATACACGATGGAATTTTATGATAAGTACAAAGAGCGGTGAGGTGGCGGTGCCCGTCGCCCAATGAGGTTTGCGAGCCTCGTGCATCAATGATTGTGTTCAATTTTTTTGAGCCCGACCTTCGCCTCTGACAGAAGCGTGTACATGCTCTGGGAAAGAGATTGTACATTGAGAACGAAGACAAGACGACTGGTCCGATGGCCAAGACATGGTCAAAATTTTGAATCCCGCCACTGATAGAATTACTGAACAAAGTCAAAAACATCCAATGGTAACTGCTAGTTAATATCGGCGTAACTGGAACAGAGCAACCGTATTCCTTTGCGTTCCCTGAAAGGCATGAGAGTTGAAAGTGATCGGTTTCAGTTCGATCGCGAATTTCCAAACAGAGTGTCCACTTGCGGTCGTCCAGCGCTTGCTTTGTCCCTCGCCGCTCGGAAAGATCCCTTCCAGCGCAATGGTTTCACTACACACGCGACCCTCGTCGGATCTTCGTCGTGTCCCTTGTTCGGGGACTCTATAGCCTGGACAGCCCATCGCACAGTGGGCCGAATCTCACCGGTCGCACGACCTATCCTCGTTTCGTCGCGCTTTGGAACGCTTTGGAACGGGCGGGTCCGAAGGATCAAAGTACATGAAAGGGAACCTGGAACACAATCACCGGCTCGTTTTAAAAGGTGCTCGTCAAGTGCTTTGCTTTCTTTGTTCATCCTGTCTTCTCGTCTTTCCCTCAGCCCACCTCATCTCCCTCCAAAGCCAAAAGCCAAAATTTTCGCTAGCGTTTGCCCTGTCGCGTCTTTCAAAGAGAGCCCCCAAACGCGCCATACATTGTTGTGGGTGATTGTAGGCGCACGTGGACCCTGGGAGTGTTGGCACACATTACTATTTCTATCCGACTCCTTCCCCATTCTCAACAACGTCCTCTCTCCTCGTCTTTGTATTTTTTGGGCCTCGCTGGGTGCTACCTGGAACATATAAATTCACATCTAACCCCACCTAATACCCCATTTCCCGCCGCCGATACCGTCACGGACGATGCCCGACGTACGTCTATTCTCTATGCCGCCCGCGTTATCCTGCTCGTACTAACCACGGATGCCACCAGTCTTCCGCCAGCTCACTCTCGGACTCCTCCGTCCTACACCCCGCCGACAAGGAGTTCATTGCTAGTCTCGCAGCTCTCCGATCACCCGACGTTCCCGTTCCCCCTCCCAGTCGCCCTCTGCCCACTCGGAAAACGATAAGCGAGCATTTCGGACGCATTGTCGCGAGTTGGGTGCCCCACCCATTCACCCCAGAGGAGAGACAACAAGTCCGACTCGAAGGCTTGCGTTACCTCGTCATTATGCGCCAACTCGAAGAAGTACAAAGAGACATATACCCCAGAATGCTCCCCGAAGAGGCCCAACACCAGCTCGTCTTCGCCCGCCAAAGCTACATGCTCAGATACTTCCGCATCTTCCGAGTCAACGACCTCCCCACCGAAATCATCAGTAACATATTGCGCTTTGTTATATGGGACTCGATGAAGCGTCCTGTCGACGCGCGACTTCGCGTAACGTGGACCTGCCGCGCGTGGAGGGAGATTGCCCTCAATGATTCTACCCTGTGGAACGCGATTTGGTTCCGCGGGTCGGGTCCCCGCACCGATCGCGCGTGGGCATGGTTTGACAGAGCGCGTCAGGCTCCGCTCGATGTTCGGATCGACGGAGATACTCAAGACGAGGGTGCGGACGACGCATCGGAGCTGTCCTCCGTTCTCGATTTGTCTGCTGAGCCGTCCATGTCGGCCGCCGACATGCGCCCAATGCTCCTCCGCCTGTTCACAAAACTTGCCACCATCCGAATGCTTATCATCGTGGTGGACGATTGGAAGAGCGCGCTCTCTGTGCTGGAGCTCTTGGGCACTTTGGGGCCACCGTGTGGCGTGCCAATGCTGCAGCGCTTCGAGCTTCACCGAGGCGGCCTTAGAAACGAGGACAGGAAAACTCTCGTCTGGCCCAATCTGATCTCTCAACCGTTCATTGGTGGAATCGTACCCCCTTCTCTCGCGTACCTGTCACTGAACGGTGTACCCATCGACTGGGGAAGGTCTGTTGTCCAGAACCTCACCACCTTCGACATCAGACGTCTCCCTGTTTCTCATTCTCCAACCTCTGCTCGCTTCCGCGAGATTCTTGCCAGCTGCCCTCGGCTGCAGAAGCTTTCGATGGATGGCGCCGGCCCCATATTCGAGGATCAGAACACGGACTCGGAGCCCATCATTCCCGTCGACCTCCCCCATTTGCGTACCCTAGTTGTGGCCGATTTCTCCGTCGAATATGCCATGTTCCTCTTCTCCCAGTTCTCGGCGCCAGATGTGAACGACCTGACGCTCATGAATCTTTGCGGTGACGACTACCTCTCTCTGTTCCTCCAGCTCACCTCGGCCTTCACCAAAGTCAGGTTGCTCACCTGCTACTCGATCCAGTTCGACGTGAGCCCGCCCGGGCTGACGTCGATGACGCGCTGGCTCGACTCAATGCCGCTCTTGACCTACCTTCGCGTTGCGAACGTCGCCAACCAATTCTTCGGCATCTTCTTCCGCCCCACCGACATTAAGACGCCCGTCTGTCCCCACCTCGTCGTTGTGGACTGCCAGTCCATCGAGCCGTCCATTCTCGTGCAGTGGACCAAGGACAGGCACAATTACGGGACGCCCCTGCGCAAGATCTATGTTTCGGAGGAGTTGGCGAAGGGATTGGCGTCGGAGAAGGGCCAGATCGAGGCGCTGAGGAGCCTCTGCGTGCTGGCCTGTCTTCCCCGCGGAGCCACGACCCCAGAAGAAGAGGCGCTGACGCTCTGAGCGGCCCCACCCTCTTCTTAATTACTCACTCATCATTCATACAATACTAACATGTAGCTATAGCAAGTAGTAGTAGTCTCAATCAATATATATGTGGATTTATTTGTGGATTCAGAACTCGCCTCGCGTTTGTGCATTCAGGATATTTAAATTGATGTGTTGTGGGATACAGTATACAAATGTACCACCGACAGTTTTTAGTGCAATACGATAACTAATGCAAAGATTAGATGCGTGAGATAGAAAGTGGCCAGCCGGTCAACCGAGCGATTTCTTGCGTTTCTTGCCGTTCACCACCGGCGTAGAGGGTGTCGATGCGGCGGCGGGAGAGCTAACTACTGCTTTTGACGGTGCGGGGGTTCCGTGCGGTTTTGGATGAGGGCGAGACGACGTTCCATTTGTTTGTCCGTTGACCAACCCATTTCGTCTGGGTGTCGTCCCTACAATGACCGGAGCCTTGGCTGAATGAACGCCGTACGTTAGGGAGACGAAATGGGGAGGTTACGACGAGCTACGTACCCTTGAGCGTCTGCTTCCTAAATAGACCAACCAGAGCCTCGATTTCCCCTTCGGCAAGCATGCGTTTGCGGTCTGCTCCGGTAACGGTAGTATGCCCCTGGCTATCCATATCGACGTCTTCGTTCTCTGCGACGGCCAGAGGAGGAGCGGAAGGCTCGACTACGCGCAGTTTCAAGAAACCACTCATTAGCGGCTCGAACAGCTTCTCCAGCGGTGGCAGGAGATACGCCGGGTCGTCAAAGGCCCCTGCACCCTCCCGTCCCGTCCACGGCCGAGAAGAGGAGGCCGACGCTGGCACAGCAGACGGCTGTGTAGCATTGGTCTGCTCACCAAACGCCGACTTGCCGAAAATGTCCTGGAAGAGCGTCCGGCGCTGCGGCGCAGCATGGGAGGCGAGTTCTCGGGAAACGGCGCCCTCCTCCTTCGCGAGGTGGATGTTTTCGCCCAGCACGACGACTTTCCAGTCATGGGTGACCCCGACGAGACTGAAGGATGATGACGCGACGAATGGGTACCAGGCGATGTTCCGGAAACCGAAGGGCAGCGAGAGGGATTTGGTGGGCTGCGCCGAACCAACGGAGAAGAGCGCTACTCGCGATTTGGGGCGCTCTTCGTTCGAAGAAGAGCACACGATGGCGAACGTGTCGTCGCGGGGGTGAGAGACCAGAGAACGTATCGGGGTGGAGCTCTTATAATGCCACCGCACTGTGAAGGGTTCAGACAACAGGTTTGAACTGGCGAGAGTTTTACCCACCGCGCTGGTCAACGAGATCCCACAGGGCGAGGTTCAACGGCCCGACAACCGCCAGGTAGCGGCCCTTTCCGATAAAATACGCTGCGTCGATCGGTCCAAACTCGGGAAACGCCACCGAGTGCCGCAAAAGATTGGTGGAGGGGTTGAAAAGGGCAACGCGATTCGGCAGTGTAACGGCAAGCAGTGAAGCGTCGGGCGACCACGAAATGTAAGAGGGACATTCGTTCTGGAGGGAAAGCGTGGATCGAGCGACCCAAAACTCTGAGGAGCGAATCAATTAGACTGAACACAGTCGTCCAAAGAAAAAGGCAAACCTTCTGAGGCTGCAGATTTGTTTTTTGCTGTCTGAATTCGGAACGTCTTGATATTCCGATCTTTGCCCGTTGTTACTAGTAAAACCGGCTGACCTTCGGTCGCCGGACTGAATGCGACATGGAGGACTTTTTCGAGGCCATGCGGGCGGTCGATGCGAGTATTCAGTATCCAGAACCCGGTTTTGCGATCCCACCGCCATATTTTGAGATAAGATTCGCCGTGAGTGTCCTCGTCGCCTTCTCGGGTGTCTATGGTGGCCATCCAGTCCCCGGACGGCGAAATTGTCGCTCGGTCGACGCGAGACGGCTCTATTGGTTTATCATCCCGTCTGGACACTCTGTTAGACGGGGAAACTTCTAATTCAGAGACGAGGGTTGATGATAAAGGTGAGTAGATTTGGAGGGAGGCGGGATGGGATGAAGGGAGGATCAGGGTGGAGGTAAGACTGTGGACCGAAAGCGGAGTGGGTGGATGCTTCGATGTAGACGGCGCATTAGTTGCCGGATCTGGGAAATCTCAAAAACGGCAAACGGGATCGATGGCGAGGAACATACCTAGTTTTATGCGAGAATAGCTTCGTGATATTTTAAGAGAGGCAGCGCCGACGAAGATATAGGTCGAGTCCGCTAGACCGAGCAGATACTCTTCCTCGCCGCTTGCCACCTTGGACACGCTGATAGTTTTGATAGGAGAACCAATGCGCGGTAAAAATTCGCGTTTCCCGGTATGCAGCTGCCATATAACCAAGACGGATTCCTCCCCACCACTGAGCAGGTACGCCCCGTTGGAAGTGAACGCGATCGAGGACACCGCATGCGCATGCCAATGCAGTGTCGTGGTCTGCGTTTTCTTTTCGACTCCGACAGGTTTGACGGGCAACTGCTCATTGAGACAGTACCACAGACGGATGTTGCCCTTTTCATCACCAGTCGCAAAATAATCCTCTGTCGGATGGAAGGCGAGACAGGTGAGGCGCTCCGGAGACACATATTTCGTGAACCCCGACTTGAACGACGCAGTCGAAGCAACATATGCCTTGTGCCCGGCAACGGCCACCAGCCATGCTCCACCGGGAGAAAACGCGAGGCCAGTAGGAAGTCGTATCTTGCCAATGGGCGTTATTTCGGAGGACTTTTGTACCGTTGACTGTGATGCAGCATCGGCGGGTTTAAGCGACACCCGGAGGACAATAGCGTTATCATCTGGAGTAGTCTGAGAGAGACCAACAGGGATATATTGCTACGCACCAACGACGGCTTTTTTGCCCGGCCGAGAAGCCGTTACGAAAACCGAATCCTTAAAGTTTTCATGAACGCAAATGTGGTGAATGGGCTGGGCGATGTCTACTATTTGAAGCAGAGTCGCTTCTAAAAAGTCCCAGACCGCCAGAACACCGGCCAGTGAGCCAGTGATTAACTGAAATGCGTTGTGAGGGTTCAACACCGCGCATGTCAGGGTGTCCGAGGACGCGTCGTAGCCGGTGGGACGCGGAATGGAGAGGGTGGAGACGATTTTCCCTGTCGTTACCGCGTATATGCGCACGGAAGAGCCGACAAGAGAAAAGAAATAGCTGAATGCAAATTAAATCGGTCGATCGTAGCTGGAAAAGGAGCACAAACCTTCCGTCCTTGGTGAATATTGGAGCCACATTGCTCACAAGGGAGTCTGTGAGAGACGTCCAGTCCCATGAAGGGCCCGAGGATGGTTCCGTCGAAGGGACCTGCACACGCCGTTTCGGAGCCGCAACGGTGGGCTCTTTTGCCTTTCCCTTTCCCTTCCTGGACATTGCGGCCGATTTAGGATTCGGGTGGGATGCGGGGCTATGGGGAAGAGGAATTTGGTGTGGCTGGCGTAGTCCAGACGCCACCATTTAGGGACAACGAAAAAAACTAGCTCTCGGGTAAGCCGAGACAGCCCTGATGCCAAACAGGGACAACATCGAAATAATGATCGCTAAGTATTTTATTCAAAGCTTGTACCCTACAAGTACTCGTAGTGACCGACATGGACTGGGAGACTCGTCGTCCGAGTCAGCATACGTCCGTGCCTCCGTGATGGCAGCCCTCACGCGCTCTTCCTCAATCAGCTCAGCCTTGGACAGTGGTTCCCGGGGAGGGAACATCCATCCGATTCCAGTTAGTGAGCACCAGAGTGCAGTCCGCGTCTGCATATCTCTGTAAGAGCGTCAGCAGTTGGTCGCAAAGTGTCACGGTCGCCAAAAAAATATGGACTGCAGATAATTGAAAAGAGGGTCGCTCAAAGACTCACGTTCGATATCGATCAACAAGAAGCTCAAACTTCTTTCGACTTTGTAATTCCTCCAGTTCCTCGTCATCGTCCCAGCCAAATGGCTTCAGCTCGTCCTTTCGATTCCGTATCCGGTCCTTGAGCTCTTCCCACATCACCTCCTGGCAGGCCAGGACAAGCTGGTACGAGCGGTACAGGTGCATGGCTAGTGACCGCTCGTTGAGCTGACTGAGCTGGTTCCGCAGAGGAATCCGGTCTGGCGCAACAGCTGGCTCCTCCCCGTCCATTCCCATGTCCAGCACAAAGCTCTTGGACGGAGCAGGGGTCTTGGGCGGATCATTAATTCCGTTTGACGTGGATATAGCCGTGTCCGGGCTGTCATAGGTGGAAACAGAAGATGATTTTCTGCGCGTCCCCATAAACATAGAGGATACAGTCGTAGAGCCAGTGGAAGCAGACGTAGCAGACGAGAATGATAACGATGTGGGTCGGACGTCGTGCGCCGGCGGAGAGGCAAATACGGTCGACGTCCGAGAATCGAGTGTGTCCGAATTTGGATCAACAACATACGACGTTATGATCTGTGGCGGCAGCGGCTGTAATGGTGGAATGGGTGGCATGAAAAAGCTGATGACAGGTCCAAGGGTAACATGTCTAAAATATGTCGTGAAATAGTTGGGCAAAATAGCTGCGAGGTGTCAGAGGTCAATAAGAAAAAAAAAATAGCAAGCAGACCTGTGGGACTGAGATTGATAAAGCGGCTTTCGAATACAGATTTATACAGCGATTCCAGCAAAGCGTGATCGTGAGGTGTCGTGTCCGACTGGGTATCGGAGAAAGGGTATAACCCTCGATGTGTGCCATTAGGGTAGTGAACAGACGTTGCCCGTCGCTGTCGAGCCCGTAATGGAGCTGTGAACCACTTGGGTAGGAGCGGAAATATAACATCTGTTCGAAAATCATTAGCCACGGCTGCGTGTATGTTGTTAGACAGCTTTCCGTCTTCCATCATCTCTACAACTCCGCCGGGTCGTAGTACACGGTTGATTTCCTGAAGGAGATTCCATTTCGCAGCTCAACGTGAAACAGCGACTAGACCGACCTCAAATAACATGCCCCACTAATTGAGGTTGTGAGGGAGCTCTACAGCAGCACATGATGGTATTCACCTTATTTTCCGGAACCCCTTGAGCTATGGCATGAACATGGACGTGATCAAATTCATCGTCCTCGAACGGGAGTTTGTTCGTGAGGCTTACAACGCCCTCAGTCAACGTGTTCAGAGCTGAGAACGAGAGTCTCACAAATTGCCATGAACCCATGTTATACGCTCTGCAATAGACGCGTATTCTGGAGGCAGAGTCTTCAGCGGAATTTGGATGTCCACCAGGTCAAAGCCAACCTGTTTGGGATGAGGAAGTAACGGTGAAGCGAGACATACTGCACGCACAAAATCGCAGGTCGGCCACTCCTTGGCTGCATCGATTACCCAAGCCCCAGTCTGTACGCAATTAACAAGCCAGTCAAGGGGGTGGGACGAGGCAAGACGAGACGCACACCACAGCCCAAGTCCAAAGAGTGCTCCGGAGTAGCGACGCCTCCGTCGCCCTTCCAGTTTTCATCGGTAAAATCGACAAAAGACACGGAGCCCCCGTTCATATGGCCAAAAAGACGCATGTCGAGGGATTCAAGTTCGAGAACGGGCTTGGAATAGGCCAGGGGATAAGGGGCCTTCTCAAAATCGTAGGTGTGGTGTCGAAGGCCATGCTTGTATTCGAACTGGCCCTTACGCGGCTGGCGCTTTGATGAGAGGGCTGTGGGTGAGTTGTTAGCAGCGGAGCGGGAGAGCTGCGTCGAGGTAGGGGAAGACATAAGATCATGAACTGTCCACTCGACCCGTAAGCTTCGAATTCCCTCGCTGCTCACACGATAAGATAAGATAAGATCGTTTGTGAGCCTCGTTCCTTAGCTCCAGACAGACGCTTCATCGATTCCAGCTCGTAACTCACTCGATAAATCGTTGACCTGCCCGTCTCTTGCACGTAAAAGGATCGATTCATCTCATACAATGCCTCCCCGCCGCAAGCCAACCTCAACCACCCAGAAAAAGGCAGCACAAAAGGCTAAACGCGCCATAAAGCGTGGCGATCTTCTTCCGGAGCCCAAGAAACCTGCAAAGAACAGGCATCGCGGCCCACCCGTCTCAGAAGCCGTCCAGGCTTCCAGAAAGCTACAGTCCGCGTTCGTGACCTTGGGCGCCGATTTCCTCGAGCAAACCAGGGTCCTTGCCGCAACACTCCCTCTTACGCGGCCCATCCCCTCCTCTACCTGTGTATTCCCAACTACCAACTTCGATGAGGACTATACCTTGACTTGTCCTCGCCGACCAAAGTGGAGATTTGACATGTCCAAGACTGAGGTGGAGCGCAATGAAGAGGGCCTTTTCCGGAAGGTTTTTTGTCTTTCATTTTCCCGAGTATTGTGCTCGAATTGTGTCTAGTGGCTTGCTCAAACAGATGAAGCTGTTGAAGGATGGCAAAAACCGGTGCCAGAAGACTTTCATGCGTCTCTACTTTCACCCAGTCAAGACGCTACTCCCCGCCAAGATGCCACTCCGACGACGATGCCGCGATCCACAACATACTTTGAGCGGAATCTGGAAGTCTGGAGGCAACTGCAAGTCCGTTTCCGTCTGCCTTCGCACTTCTAACGAAAATACAGATGGCGTGTTACAGAGATCTCCCAGATAATCCTCGTACTTTTGGACTGCAGAGCCCCCCTGCTACATTATCCGCCGTCACTTGCCGATTACCTCGCTGATCATCGCGTCATATTGGTTCTCACCAAAGTCGACATCGCTGGGCCAGCGCGCGCGGACGCATGGACGCGCTATTTTAAAACGCTTTATCCGGACATTAGGATTGTCCAGGTTGAATCGTATATCGAAAGAGAAACAACAGCCCTACATCAGGTATTTTTTTCCCCTGCAAACTTAACAACGCTCTCATATTTTATTTACTACAGGGACGCAAACAACATGATCCCCATATACCCGAGTCCTTTCGCCGCCGTCTTGTGGAGACGATTAAAGAGGAGCATGCGGCAATGCTCGAACCTCCCGAAAAAGTCAAAAGTAACCCTGCACGACTGGAGAAATGGAGACCTCGTGCAAAGCGGGACATTGACTGGGAGCGAGTGATGGCGGCAGAAGGCGACAAGGTAGGTACGGTCGTCGGTGGGCCGGCGGCTCCGCACGAAGACGATGAAGAGGAACCGAAGTTTCTGACCATTGGATTGATCGGTAAGCCGGCGGTCAGTCAGTTCTGAATATTGCCAACATCTGCCAACAGGGCAACCGAATGTCGGCAAGGTTAGTATCCTCATCGATTCAATAAGCCTTCCATTCAAATGAAATTGAAAGTCGTCGTTATTAAACGCACTGTTCGGCGCCCACAAAGTCAGAGCGTCCAAAACTCCGGGAAAGGTTTGATCCTCTTGTAATGTTTACGCCGTATCTTGACGCCCCACAGACGAAGCATTTTCAGACACTCTTCTGGACTCCAGACATCCGTCTTGTCGACTGTCCAGGGCTCGTAATGCCCAACTTTGTGCCGATGGAAATGCAGGTACAGCCCCATTTTCTCTTCGATTCGCTCCACTAAGCAACATATCTCCAGGTTCTTTCCGGTATCCTTCCCATATCTCGAGTATCTGCAATCCCCTCCTGCATCTATCACGCCGCCGAACTCCTTCCGCTCGAAAAAGTGTACAGTATCTCCCAACCTACTGCCACTGACCCTATAGCGGACAAAAGGACCTGGCGCGGTGGCGAACGGCCTGGCGGAAGCAAGGAGAAGGAGAAGCCATGGACCGCAATGGATGTGCTTACCGGGTACGCTGACTCCAAAGGATGGGTTACTGCCAAAGCTGGGCGGTCTGACGTGCATCGAGCTGGCAATGCCAGTACGTTTGCGTATTTTCTCTTTGGAGCCGATTTAATTTGGGTCGCATATTTAAGTTATGAGAGCTCTTGCGGAAGGCCGAGTAGCATGGGCGTTCTGGCCACCTGCCACGGAGGTTGACCTGACTGTGGACGAGAGCGGTGATGGAATGGGCATTTGGATACCAAGCAAAGATGATGACGGTACGAGCGGTGACGAGCGCAGTGATGAGGAAGAGGAAGAGACCAAAAGTGAGGATGGATCTTCAGGAGAGAGCCAGGAAGAGGTCCTCGAAGAATCGACGGAGGAAGAGGACGAATCGACTGCTATTCCAGTTGGTACGGGGAGATTCGGGGCCCTTCAAGAGATCCAAGATGGAGACACAAGCGAGGAGGAATTAGACGCCGAGTCTTCCGAGTCGTGAGTAACTGAGTTGGAAGTTGTGTTCAACAGTAACTTCAGTGTGTCTAAATTCGTCGTACACTTCAAGAATAACTAGACCTATTTTGGTTCTTCGCCGGCCCGATGGTCTAAATTCGGACATTCGGAGGCCGAAGTGGCTGTGCCAATCAAAAGTACCAAAAGCGATAAATCACAGTTGAACACAACCATTTGCTAAGTACTAGCTCATGTTCGGGCGAGCAGTTTGTAAAATCAAGTCCTCCGAAGTGCCTTCGGGGTTTGCGAAATTCTTAAATCAACCACCTTGCCGGAGAAACAGGTCACGGTACACTCAGCTGCCTTTTCGGAAAAACCTGGAATATCTCGAAGACGCAACATCTCGCACAGTCTTGGCTGTTTTTCTCCATGGCTCCCTTTCTCTTGATGGAATACCACGGTTACAGAGCACCCAACCATCTGACTTCGTCTGACTTTTATGCGGCCCGTCGGCCGCCTTTTTAAGCCTCCCAATGAATGTCTTTGTCTTGGAATTGAATCCAACAACTACAGATCGTCATGATGCGCTCTTTCTTGTCGTTCTTGTGTTTGTCGATGGTTTCGGCGCAAACTGTCTATCTCGCTGGTGAGCCAGCCAGTGTATGTATGTCGAGCGAGTCGTCATCCAGCTAATAGGTGATTCAACAATGGCTCTTGGTGGCGGAGGCTCGAGTACCCAAGGCACTCTATGTTTTTTTGTCAAGGAAGCTATCATTAACGGCGATTCTTAGGCTGGGGTGTTCCGCTTTCCCAATTCTTGACCATTCCAGGTAAGTGGCTTTCAAGATGAGTTGATTTCTCAAATTAAATCTAAAATATAGTGGTCAACGACGCCGTGGCCGGAGAGAGTGCCCGATCCTACAGCACTGAGGGAAGGTTCACGTCCCTCATTGCCTCCGTCAAGTCGGGAGACTTTGTGGTTCGAAACATATATGCTTTCCGTGTTCTCAATTTTCACC
The DNA here is from genome assembly GCA_029282495.1 of Mycena albidolilacea. NCBI lineage: Eukaryota > Fungi > Basidiomycota > Agaricomycetes > Agaricales > Mycenaceae > Mycena > Mycena albidolilacea. The sequence goes on along the minus strand of JARIHO010000005.1, from coordinate 2,649,085 downwards.
AGCGCACTCTAGATCATCGAGGTGTGTTTATCATCAAACAGTCTGGCCTTTTGTTATTAACATATTTTCCCCTCAAGTTCGGCCACAACGACGCGACTGCAGGCGCGGTCGACAACGGAAAGCAGGACGCAGTTGGCGATGGATATAATATCACGTCAACTGTAACTGCTGCCAAGTAAGGTCAAGCTTGTTGCGCCTTGTGGACTCTGACATTTTCGCCAGTGGCACCCAGATTCTCATCCATTCGTTTGCGTTTTATATCGAAAACGCGGTCAACTCGATTAAGGTAGGACAGTTTTCATCAGTAATAGTTCGTAGTTATATACGCTCACACCTCGTTTTAGGCCAAGGGCGGAATTCCCATCATAAGTTCGTACGGTTGCGTTCACTGCCACGTCGATTTGACGCGCTTTTCTTTAGGTTCGGTTACTCCGGATAACATCTGGACGGGAACAACCATTGCACCAGCAGGTCGTTTTCAGACATATGCACACAGTATCGGCGTGGTGCGGATGACGTTTTACGCTTCTAAAACAAGGCGTTGATTTTGTTTTCAAGGACACAAGCATCACCTACGTTGACCACTTCAGTTATGTTGCGCAAGCGTACAACAAGCTCGGACAAACCGCAGGTTGGGCCAAAAATTTCACCTCCGGCCAAGGACTGACAACCTGTAGTGACCGCGTTTTATCCGATCGACCATCTCCACACCAGCGCGGCCGGTGCTCTCGTGGTATCGGAGGCTTTTGTGAGAGGGCTGTTGTGCGGAACCAGCACTTTGAAGAATTTTGTCAATGCAGCTGGGAAAGCGGTACCCAGTACGTCCCATCCTTATTGGAGCGGTTTTAATTCTGATCAAAGAAAAAGACGGCTGCTTGTGATCATCTAGTATCTGTGTAGTAGGAGAGTGTCTGCAACCATGTGATATTTTACTACCTCCGCGGTCCGGAAGCTGTCCGAAAAGCTCCCTGAGACGGTCACACTGGGTTGTTGCCACATCCACAACCTTGCTCGGTAAAACTCGCAATGCGAGCGCGAGGTTGCATTCGCTCTGGTTCACCTGACGCCAGCGGCCCGCCCCGTTCCAAGCATATAAATGCGCGCGCTGCCAAGAGGTCGTTTAAGCATTCATGATGTTCTCCAAACTCTTTGTTGCGCTGGCTCTATCCCTTGGTGCATGTGCTCAGACCGTCTACGTTGCGGGCGACTCCACGGCGGCGAAAGGTACGTGTCTGCTCGCCCAACTCGTTACGCTACTTATACTTGTATCCCTCGACAGGAGGAGGAGGTTCGGGAACTGATGGTCAGGCATTGCCTTGAAAACACACAGAAGTTCAAGATGCTAACTCTTGGTCCCTTCAACAGGCTGGGCCCAATATTTGGGACAGTACCTGACCATCCCAGTGGTGAACAGCGCTATTGCTGGTCGCAGTGCACGGAGCTACACGGATGAGGGCCGCTTCACTACACTCATCAATACTGTGAAAAGCGGAGACTTTGTTATTATTGAATTCGGACATAACGACGGATTGTCCGGCACTGGTGTGTTGTAGCACAATAGTCCTACTCCGCCCTAACGGAATGTTTGGCAGTTGACAATGGTCGGGAGGACGCCTTCGGGGACGTCTATGCTACAACAGCCACTGTTACAGAAGCAGAGTGAGCAATTGGCTCCAAGATACAATTTCTTAACAATTGACCAATGACAGTGGCACGACCAAGGTCATCCACACCTTCACATTCTATATGCAGAACGCAATTGTCGCCCTCAAAGCCAAAGGTGCAACCGTGATTGTGTCCAGGTAATCTCCCCAATGCCAGCACTGTCGGCTTTCTCACTACTCTATTCTCCAGCCAAACACCCGACAAGTTCGTCCTACTTCAGAATTCTGCTCAGATTCTCATCCATCTTTCGCTTTTCGTAGCATTTGGGTTGGGAACAGCATTGGCGCAGGTCCGAGATTTGTATTATACGCTCAAGAGGTGCATGCGTTTGTTTGTCCTCTTCGATCCTTTCCACTAAATTCTTGACAGGTCGCCGCCACAAATGCAGTGACTTATGTTGACCACTACGATTATGTGGCCCAAGCATACAATAAAATTGGCGAAACGGTAATTTTTCTCTTCCTTCGGCGTTCCCTAACTAATTTGAGCCTGCAAGACTGTCAACACCTACTACCCGATTGATCACACCCACACGTTGCCTGTCGGAGCCCAGGTAGTCGCTCAGGCCTTTGTCAGAGGTCTGTATTTCCTTGAATAAACCTCATTCTAATACTGATCGCGAGTTTCAGGCTTGCTGTGCGGAACTAGCACGCTCAAGGCCAAGGTTAACGCGGCGGGCACGGCAGTACCTAGTGAGTCAATTTCACAGCCGTTCTTTCCTGTCTCACAAAAATATTAGACGGGTGTCTCTGAATCTGATAACTCGCCAGCTATTCTGCTAGTTAGTCCCTCGGATAGTAGTGTTCAATACTCCTTCACACTATTGTATTCCCACGGTTTAAAAACTGAAATCAATAGATCAATATTGATCATTGATCCGCCGCGTGCCAGTTAGTCTGAACGCTCACATTGCTTGAAGCGTCCGTTGAACTATGCTTTCTTGGTTTCCCCAAAGTCCAGTAACTTCAGATGCACCTATCCAGACAAATGAAGCGTCTTCACCGACCAGGGCTCCGAACGAGCAGCCTCACAGCGAAGAGGCGCTACCCCACGATAGGATTCTGGGGAACCTGTATACTACGGACAAGGGCTTGAATGGTATTAGCTTCAAATTTCCACCAAATTTACCTCTCAACCCAGGTTCAGGGCATCTCCCCCGTGCATCTGCTCTGGACACCAGTGATGCCATATACGATCCATTCGATGGTTCATTTCTTGGATCCATTCTGGCTCCGGATCACAATGTGCAACCTGAGGAAGGCTGCGGGAGGCTAAACGATGTTGCTGCTAAAAATGAAGAACTGTGGTCGCATCTCTCTCGCGTTCTCGAATTGCAAAACCAAATCTCCCGCATGCACCTTGACATGGAAGAAATCGGTCCGAATGCAGACCCCAAAGGACAAGGGAAAGGGACGAGGTCTCGTGCTGCCAGTGTCAGCCGGGTTGTCATCGACGACGAGGGGGACGAGGGCATCGGTGGAAAGCGCGACGAAGAGGCAGAAAGAAACAAGGCGAGAGAGGAGCAATTTTCGAACCTCGCTGGCCAGTTTCGCGGGAAGAAAGAGGCCATTACTGCGATTATGACCAAGGTCAATTGGAGTCCTACCTGGCTTCGTGTGGCACTGATATCGTATCACCAGCTGGATTCTCTGTCTGTGGCCGTAACTGAATTCCATGCCCTTCAAGCACCAAAAATCGACTTCCTATCCACGCGAGACAACTCGCTTCCGGCTACCAACACCACAGCAGAGAACCAGTTCGCCGATACCCGTTCCCAGTTCAACCCAACTAGGAAATCATCCTTACCTCCAAATGTCATGAAACGAATGAATGAGCCTGGAACTCCTATATTGTCGGAAAGTCCAATGTCCATAGTGATGCCGTTGCCTCCATAGCATACAAAGAAGAATTGTGGTGCCGCTTGTTGGAGGAAATTTGAGTTGTCGATCGTTTGTCACGCCCCCCTTGTACTCCGCCCGTTTGCTCGCCGTCTGAACGGTCATATCATGGGTGCAACAACACCTTCAATTGAAAGCGCGAACCAGCCAGTATCTCGCCCCAGCCGACAGCATGCGACAACATTGCGACCAGGGAGTAGCAGCAGCGATGTTTTGGATTCCGATGCTTCTGCCGTGCAACTGGATTCCCGACTCGACTCCAGATTTCAGTCCGTACAGAGTACCACCAGAGACACGATTGCTCCCGGCCACCAAGACGCCTGTCTCACCCGACACGGAACTCTTCTTACTTCTGGGGCCACTCCACTCAAACGTACCGTAGAGCTCAAATCACTTCTCGGGAACGCGAACTCGCGTCTACCTCCCGGGGCTCTGGTATCGCAACCGCCTCACGGACAAGCCACTTCCCTTGAACAGGCAAAGCCCCGTGCACGAGGTTAGTCGCGAAATTTCCCCTTCCCAAGTTCCCGCTGATAAGTCGCCAGTCGAGATTGACATTATGCTGGATAGCAATATATGCGTTGAAGGTGGTATTTTCAAAGGCTTTATCAAACTTCGCGTCCGCCCGCGCACGACGAAAGAGTCTGCCGTTTCCATCTCCGACGGAAAACTCAGAATCATTGGATTCGAAACAGTTGCAGGTGATCACCATGAGTTCTTCCAGCACTCCGTCGCCCTCTCGGCAGTCGTCACCTCGCCTTCCAGAATTTACGACTCTCCGCCAGACTCGGAAGGGTTTTGCACGGCCCAAGAAGGAGTTCACAAACTCGAATTTGAAATGCAAGTCCCTATGGGTGCGATTCGCTGTCCAAAGGGCCCTTTTCATGGCCCATCCGGCGTCTCAGTAAGATATATTGCTCTGGTGTGCGTGGTCTGTCTTTTCTCCAAGTCTATTGTGTCTGACCCAGACCAAAGCTCCATCAAAATAAAAGATGAGTTCAACAAACGTAGCATTGCTCATTTCTACCGTGATTGCGAAATCTGGCCGAGACTCAATCCCTCTTTGATATTGGCGCCGGCGGAACAGCCCATTCAGGCAACCACATCCAAGGGTCTCTTCATGGGCGGCAACGGGGAAGTAAAGTTGACAGCCGCTCTTCATCGGTCCACTTTCATCGCTGGTTCAAAAGCGATTGTGAATCTGAGCGTCAAGAACGATACCAAGAAGCTTATAAAGAGCCTCACTTTGACTCTGTATCGGTCTACGGGCGTCTTCAAGCGGAAACTCCCTCGAGACTCCAATTCGGTCGTTGAGCTCGATATCGATGCATCTCAAACTACCACTACCACAAAATCAGTTGCTAATTCGACTCTGGAAATGGCACAGGGCTTTCCCAGAAGTCATGCCAGCACTACCGGTTGGTGGGCGGGCATTCCAAGTGGAGAACGATTGGATTTCTCTCATTTCCTCCTGATACCGGTAAACCCGATTCGATCCTCTATGCCATGGCTCACAACTTGCTTCATTTAGCCCGACGCGCTCACACTCAGCAGAGGGGTGCTTATTGAGGTCGAATACATAATCAGGGTCAGTTTGAACGCTTCCTTGACGACAGACGTATGCGTGGACTTGCCAATCCGAATCGTCAATCTCCTTTCCCTTGATCCTCCACCACTACCCGCCGTTCACGCGTATCCACAAAACCAAACGTTCAGTACTGAGTCGTCACCACCCCTTGATGTCGACTATTCTCCTACACTTTCTGCATCGCCTGACAGCAACACCCGGGAATCCGATCCTCCATATACTGGCGACAGTGAAAATAGCGAGGGATTTCAAGAGTCGTACTTCGAAAAAGAACCTCAACACGAGGTTGAACTTGGAAATCTTATCATGTGCGACGACGCGGATGACCTCGTGCTCCACGCTATAGTGTCTGCACAGACCCAGCAGACGACCGAACGACCTTTGGAAGAGCACGCAGAACAAGACCTGGAGAGCCACGAACCTAGCAGCCCCGGCGGGTCAGAGGTGCATTGCGACTCCACGCATGGCCGTATTTCCAGACCCAGTAACCTTCGCGGCCCTTCGTCTTTCGCTCTTCGCGTGCAAAAGAAGCTCGAGCTCGCAGCCGCCACTCCTCTGGTGACAACCCCAGCGTTGGAAACGGAAGCAACAACTCCAACCGCCCCGACTGCAGAAAACCCTTCCATGGTCGGCCTAGGTCTGGCTTTACCTTCAGGATCGGTCATTTCGTACCAGGTGGCTTCATCTAATTTTCTCGATCATCGCTATTTCGACTCCGGCGCCGTCCCCCGATCCAATGGTGCAGAATTTTCCTCACCCCAAACCGGATCGCGAGTGTTGCCCAAGCCTCCTCCAGTTGTCGGGTTACCATTTCGTGAAGCACCGTCCGACCTCTCGGGTCTAGGGATCGCTACATTCGCTGCAGCGGACAAACGAACTGGGGACTCCGCTAAAGCATGCTCTGTTGAGCAGATCAAAGAACAGCACAAACCGAGAAGACCACCGATCACGCCTGGCATGTCGTCGACCGGCTCGGTCAAGGACAAGATAAGGGAATTGGAGGAACGTGTTCGAGCTACGGAAGGCTATTAACCAACGCGAGAGGGGAGCAGTATAGACGACTAGTTGCCTGAACATATATTATGGATAATAGCGGTAGATGGATACAGGAGGGTGAAGGATACATTGAAGAGAAATCCGATTATATCACCAAAGAAAATATGAAGCGGTGTCGAACAGACAGTATAGTAATAGCGGTATCGTGCGCCTCGGTTTCCAGCCGCGGAAGCTTCCAGGAAATGGAAGCATAAACGATAAATTAACCCCCCAGAACTGCAAGCGCTGCGCGCAGCTCTCGCCTCGCTTGCTCTGCGTCCTCGTAATCCAACGCACTGATCGCGAACCGGCAGTGTTTCTGCGCCTTGGCGATCACGGTGGGCGTGAGCTCGACAGGCTCTGGCTCTGGGGGAGGCGGCGGTGGGGGCGAGAGTAGTGTAGGCGGGGCGATGAAAGTGGGTGGTGGAGGGACGACTGGCGTCGGAGCCTGAGGAAAAGATGGAACGGAGCCATACTTGCCGCCCGGCGCCGGGGGCAGAGGGGGGGCAGAAGTGTACAGACCGCCTTGCCCGGGCTGATGCAAGGCAGGATCGGAAATGAAAGGGGGTTGGTTGGGATCTGGGACAAAGCCTAAGGGCAAGTTTGTTCCGGTGAAAGGCACAGAACCGTCTGCTCCCTGCCACGGTTCGTGCGGGGTACCAGAATAGTAGGTGGGGGATACTGGCGGCGTGCCGTCCGTCGTCGACAATCCGCCAACAGAGGGCGTGAAATGCACAGATTTCTTCCCGCTCTCGTTACTTGCAGGACGAATCGTGGCTGAGGCTAGGGCGGCGTTTCCAAGGCCGTCCGGCTTGAGCAGCAGGCCCCCATTCCTGCTACCAGAGCTACTGCCGCTTCCGGTTCTCTCATGGCCTTTGCCTAGAGGAGATGGAGCTGGAGGAACGTCAATCTCCTGCGGCGTGGTTGCCGTTCCAGGAGTGGCAGCAGTACTCCAGCTTCCGGGCGTCGCGTCCCCCGCATTCTCGCCACCCCAAGACCCCGGATTGAGGCCGGCGTCGAGGCCGAGGTTGTTAAGACGTGGTGGCGAAAAGTCACGGTTCGCATTAGCTATATCGGCGGGTTCCATGCGCGGCGAAGTCCGTTTGATTTTTGGAGGCGACCCCCCCGGCGGAGGTGCGTGCGACTGCAAGGGCGGGGATCCCTTGACGGTGCCAGAAACATTGCTGTCCGCACTTGAGAATGAAGGGGGAGCGGCGGCCTGTTGTAGCTGCAACAGCTCTGCATCGATTCCAGGGTCCGAACCGCCAGCGGGACCTGGTGTTGGTTTTCTGCCTTCCCGGTACGCTTTGGCAATGTCGGCAGCCTTCCATTTCGCATATCGTATCTTTTCTTCGTTCTGAACGTCGTTTGAATATCAGCGAACATCAAAGATCCACTTGCGACTCACAGAATCAGATACTTCGGCTTGCGGAAAGGTCTTGAGGACCTCGAGGAAATTTGCTGCAGCCAGAAATTTCTTTGCGGTTGACCTGTACATACAGCATTTGAAGGGTGATATAGAGCCCTTAAAAATATAGCGAACCTATTCCCTGCACCTGAGCGGTCCTCATTATCTGCCATGCCAAAGACGCGAAGAGCAAAGTTTTCGACGAAGGCAGCACTCGCAGCCTCAATGTCAATCGCGTCAGTAGGGCCAATATCCTTCTTCAGCTTTTCGAGGGCGCCTAGTAGTTCGAACAGATAGTTGCGAGACGCGGTGTCCTTGGCCTTAAGACCGATACCAACCTGCGCAGCATAATAGGTGCCTAGGAAAAGTGAGATATTGAGATCGAGCAAACTGCCGAGACATACACCAGTACGCGATAATCGGCTCTTGTGCACGGAGCTCGTCTGCACGCTGAAGATAGGGAGAGATCGACTTTAGGGCGACGGGGGTAGGGGGCAGCGCCATGACGGTTTGGAATCAGGGAAAACTGCACCGGGGCCTTTTATAGCTGCGCGCGCTGAGTCGAATTCATCGCTGTGTTTACGGCAAGGTGATCGGGTGTCTTGCTCTCATCATTCACCACCACATCCGCTGGAGGGCTCCAGCCTCCCCGTAGGCGCGTTGCACAAAAATACTGAATTCAGACATCGTCGGGTTCTCTTTATTGTCAAACATCGGAACTTTCCAGAAATTTCCTGCCAGCTCTCTCTTTGCTGTTGACTTTCCCGCCCCAACGCCGTCAGCTGTTCCACCTTCTGACAGATTGCTGGCTAGACGCTGGCTAGACTGCTGTTGGGGGCGCTTCACCGATCTATGTATGAGAAGAATGGCGCTGCCGCCTTGCAGATGTATTAACGTGCAAACATCCTGGTCGATTTACCGCTGCATAAAGCATAACTCTCGTCTACTGCGCGTCGGCCAACTCCACTCCGGCGAATTCTTGTGCGCTACTTATGCCATTGTGGACTATGTGCTTTCGAACTTGACGTCATGCTCTGAGCGACTAAAGCTTGGCGCTACACTCCACCTCTCAAGATAAGCACTGTTGCGCAAGGCCGAAGCCGCGCGCTGTAGGCGTGGTTAATACCGACCATGTCGGCCACTCGGTAGCCACCCGACCAGCTTATTTGGAGGGGATGTGGTGTAGAAGGATCGAAAGAATTTTGCTAAATAAGATGGCCGGCGCACCAAAGTGTTGGTAATGCCTCCACGCCAATGAATGTGCATGGGTGCCCCGAATACACAATATTCCAGCTTGCTCGGACGCACGCCACAGTGGATCCTTGAGAACTTGAACTTGAACTTGGACCTAGTTTGATCGGGAAAAGCCGGTGTTTGGCATTTCCGATCGGAATAATTAGTCTGAACTTGATGTCCGCCCGTGTGCATACCAATCCTTCGAACCGCGCAAAGGCTCGCGACACGCTCGAGAAGAAAGTAGTTTTCAAAAGCGTCCTTGATAGCCCTTTCCGTGTACCATGGTATCGGCCGCCACTGCTTCCCGGCCCGCCTGCCAACTAATTTTATCCAGGCCATCTGTTCCTGTGAATCTTCAGAATACCGCGCTTGCATGCACGCTATCTCTTCTGGACGGTGTCTCAGACTATCAGTCCGCGCGCGGGCAAGAAAATAGGAAGCGCAAACAGCTTCAAAAAGACGCGAGACCGAACAAGAAGAAAAAGATCGATGCAAATGCCCCTACCGGAGATCCCGATGTCGTTCTACCGGACGTTGGCGTCCCTTCCGAAGAAACTGATCCACCCGCATTACCCGCGGCTCTCTCCCATCTTCTCATTGGGCTTAACGCGGTCACTAAACGCCTGGACGCCCAAATCCGCTCCTTGCGCAAGACGGTTTCGTTGAATCCTGATCCTACTTTCGAGTCGGTCACACCAATCAAAGTGATTGTAGTCTGTCGCGCGGATGTAGACCCCCAGATCCTCATTGACCATCTTCCGCATGAAGTGGCCGCGTTCAACTCCTCCAAACCCGACGACCCTATCAAGTTAATTCCTCTACCCAAAGGCGCGGAGGCTACGTTGGCAAAGGCGGTTGGGCTGCGCAGAGTCGCCGTGATAGCTATGGACGTGCGTTTGAAGCTTTCTTGTCTCGCTTTGGCAATAATGCGTCGCATACAGATCAATATGCCAGGACTGGCTGCATTCACCTCTATATTGGAATCCGTCCCGACGGTAACAGCACCCTGGTTGACCTCGCTAGCCGCGTCTGCTGCCCCCGTAGAGCTTATCCCTACGCATGTGAAGCAACTCCGCACCACCGCTCCCAAGGATATGAAGGTGGCGAAACAGCTTAGGGCGGAGGGGAAAGCGGCTGCAAAGGCTCGAAAGAAATCGAAGCCGAAGCGGACGGGGAAAAACGCTGCTACCCCGACCGCCTTATAGGTTTACTAACAGTTGAGATGCAAAGTTATTTAGTTTGGGAATAATTACATAGGACGCGATCGGTCACATCAGCGTGACCCTGATTCCTTCTCAGACCATCGTCAACCCGACTCAAACCTCGTCTAGCTTAATCAGTCTTTTTCCACACGTTGAGAAGACAATTGTTCTCAATTCCAGCCATGCTTATAGCTATCGTTGGCACTCGATCATCCGGAAAAACCACAGTCGAAAACTATCTCGTCTCCAAAGACTTTCAGCGCGTTCGAATTGTCAGCGACCTAGAGGTTCACGTTCAAAAGTAGCGTGCTCAGTTGTCCCGACTCACCTAGGCGTAGGACTTGAGCTCCGACGACTCTGGGTCTTTGACCACCGACCCGTATAATGATAATGATGGACTGCAAAGCAAACATCTATCATTCTTATCTCTAGGGCCGACGCCAAAACCATCCCTGGCCAATTTCGACCACCACGAGGAGAAGCCTCTGTGTTTCTCTTCGCCGTCGTCTTTATTGGAATATGTTACGCGAAACTGGAGGCGCGATTTTGTTACTGTGGATATCTACACGCGGGACGTGGTCGAATCATTCGTCAAACGGCCTTTCTTTCTACTTCTTTCCATTGATGCTCCTTTGCTTGATCGATTTTATCGCACCAATATGGACAACGTTAGGTGGGCCGGTCACATTGGAAAATGGCCAATGCTTGACGGACAGTCCAACCAGCTCTCACTCAGTCTCTCTCGAACAATTCGTACGGGAACACGACACCATAGTATTCGGTGGTGGTTTACCGGACTCGTTATCCTCCCTCCATAGTCTTAGTGACTTGGTCAACATCCATATCTCCAATAATTTCGACAGTCCTTCTATGCTTCATTCCTATCTGGATGACCTCAACCTGCTCGATCCTGGTCATCTTCGGCCACAATGGGATGCATATTTCATGGTTGGTGCCTTCATACTATGATGTCTTTTAATGACCTCACATTCCCAGACGATTGCCTCCCTTGCTTCTAAGAGATCCAACTGCATGAAACGGCGTGTTGGCGCCGTACTCGTGCGCGAGAATCGTATCCTTGCGACTGGGTAATGCTTCCGTAATGCCGGAATTTTCAGGGGCTCTCAACATTAATCAGGTATAACGGCACACCTCGCGGTGTGAAGAATTGTAATGAAGGGGGATGCATTAAATGCAACGGAACACTGTACCCGGGAGACATTGAGTACGAGTGTGTTTGTCTTCACGCAGAAGAGAATGGTGCGAACAGTCAGTTGTTGCGCACCTAGCCAACTGACGCCATACCGCAGCGCTTCTGGAGGCCGGCAGGGAGAGAGTCGGACAGGGCTCGGTGCTATATTGCAATACGTTCGCACTGTTGGCATGCATACCATTCCTCTCCACATACTTACGGGGTGCCGATAGATGTCCCTGCCTGAAATGCACGATCAAGATAATTCAGTCGGGAGTAAACGCAGTCGTTTATAATCTAAGCTATAAAGTGTAGGTGCTGATTCGCCTTACTACCCCCCAACTGATTCCCTCCAAGAGACGATGCTTCTGCGAGGCTCTTAGCTGAGGCAGGAGTTGAACTGCGACGGTTTCAACCGGTTGCATTGAAATAAGGAAATAAACAAGGTCAAACTATTTTGTAATCTGTATCACTATGTTCATAATCGGAAATCTCTGGAACCTGCATGGGGACTGTACAAGTTTGTGTTAAGGATTAGGGTTTTGGATGTGAGCGGTGAGGCGGGGATATTCGGCCCGCAGCTGCATTCAAGCTGCATTCAAGCTGCATTGGAGATGTCAGCGCTGGGCAAGCGCTGGGTATAGGCTATGTGCCTGACAGCAGGGCATCGCATAACTCTTCACTCGTCTGACTCCACTCTGACTCCGGATCCCTTGCGTATCTTAGGCTGACAAACATTCCTTTTGGCTCGGAATTGTCTCGCAGCAGCTGGGATCTGTACTATAGTACATACAACTACTTTTTTTTTTTTCGGAATCCCAAGCCAGTTGCTCGGCCCGAGAAGGCCGCGGTTACGGCATCTGTCACTCAGGCTAATATTATTTTCGCCTGCACATCCATGTCGGTCTTTTAGCGTCGGTCCCCTGATCCACCTAGCGTGTATAGTGCATAATGGTATGCCTGCAAACCGCTCATATCATTCTCCTTTGAGCATGAATTGAAAAGATTGCTATTTAACTTCGCCCGAACGACCCTTTTTGACTCTCAAGCTACGCAACCTTAACCACCCAAATCTCACTATTGGATCATCGATGGCCATCGACTGGGAAAACCCTCGCTTGCTGCTGGTCGATTCTTACGACTCATTCACCTTTAAGTGCGTGGGTCTTCCTCGACTTGCCCTAATATTGAGACGTCCTCCAGTCTTGCTTCCCTTTGCAAACAGTCAATACCTAACTGCACCATCTATATTATCAAGAATGATACCTTCAATATCTCGCAAATCCTCCCTTTCCTCCCCTTTTTCTCCGCTGTCATCGTCGGCCCTGGGCCAGGCTCTCCCGAAAATGACCAGGATGTAGGAGTTATCAAAGATTTGTGGAATCTTCCCGCTGAATCGATAATCCCGATATTTGGCGTCTGTCTCGGCCTCCAAAGCTTGGGCGTCGCATTCGGTGCACAGTTGAAGCGGTTGGATGTCGTGAAGCACGGCCAAATCTCGCGCATCCAACACACTGGTGTTGAGCTGTTCCAGGAGGTCGGGATGGTAGAGGCCGTACGATACCACTCCCTCCATGTGGTGCTAGTCAAGGGAGGTGATGTGGAGAAATTGGCTTGGGTCGACGATGGAGCGGAGAATGGCCTTGTCGTTATGGCCGCAAGGCATACGTCCAAGCCTTTCTGGGGTGTCCAATACCACCCCGAATCCGTGTGCACTCGGGGAGGTGGATCAGATGTAATTCAGAATTTCTGGCGGCTCGCTCAAAGCTGGTCCATCAAAACGAGGCGGCAGGTCAAGCGTTGGAACCTGAATCTCGAAAATACGTTGGGAAAACCGTGGCAATCTTCTCCTCTTGCATCTCCACACCGGTCCACGCCTTCGCAGCCGCGTCCGACAGTCGCTACCCAGATTTTGGAGCTACCGCGCATGACTGCCGCAACCGTGAGCGAATTGTTCGGTGTGCAGGACGAAGAATCTCCCTTTGTCATGCTCGACTCCGCTGCTCAGCCCGGCCGGTTTTCTATCATCGGATCCCTTATGCAGACATCTCTGCAGATCACGCATTTCGTGGGCGACGATTTCATCACGCTTACCCGGGGCATGCAGAGTATCCGAGAAAGCATTGGTCGACGCGATGTCTGGACTTGGATCGCAGATTTTATGGGCGACAAACGAGTTCGCAACGGCCATCCCGACATACCGTTTTGGGGCGGACTTATCGGCGTGCTCAGCTATGAGCTAGGCGTCTGTTCACTCGATGTTTCTTTAAATAAAGACACACCCAAGAAGCATCCGGACCTGAATCTGGTTTTCGTGGAGCGGTCGGTGGTCATCGACGCTGGGACTGGTCGCGTCTTCGTGCAGTCCCTCATCCCTGACGACTCATGGGTGTCCGATACGGCGTCCCTCCTCACCGCGGCATCTTCTCCGAAGGTCGCCCCCACGACCGGAACCGAACCTCCACAGGCTGCTCCTGTCGTTACGCTCCCCAACAAGTCGCGTTATATTGCCCGCATCCACGAGGCGAAGGAGCGGATCTTCGCTGGGGATTCGTACGAACTATGTTTGACGGCCCGCACGTCCATATCTGTACCGAAAGCCCTGCATTTCTCTGGCTCGACTTCGTGGCGCCGGTACCAAGGTCTCCGGTCCAAAAATCCTGCTCCATATTCCGCATACATCCGACTCCATCCGACGACACTTCTCTCCTCGTCGCCCGAACGCTTTCTGTCCATGTCTCGTCCTCCAAATCCCATCTTCCAGTTGCGCCCGATTAAAGGAACCGTCCGGAAGGCGCCTGGTGTAACGCGCGCTGCTGCTGAAGAAGCATTGATTGGAAGCACCAAGGCAGGTTTGCTCCTTGCCTGAGCTCAGTATTCCCCGCTTATCATATCATTTTTTTCGATCGCAGGAGGTTGCGGAAAATCTGATGATAGTTGATCTTATACGACACGATCTACACGCCGTCGTCGGGGAAGACGTCCAGGTCAAACAATTTTGCGGGGTCGAGGAATACGAAACTGTTTGGCAGCTCGTGAGCGTCATCGAGGGCAAGCTCGAACCAGACACCTCCGGCGCATCGGACCCTGATAGCCAGTTGGGTTGGGAGATGCTCAGGACAAGTCTCCCTCCTGGTCAGTCATTATTAGTTTATCGTCGCGAGCTTGGCTAACAGCGGCGATAGGTAGCATGACTGGGGCTCCGAAAAAGCGCAGCGTCGAAATTCTGCAGACGTTGGAGGACCAGGATCGGAGTATCTACTCGGGCGTATTCGGCTATTGGTGTGTTGGCGGTGGGTCGGACTGGTCTGTCACGATTCGAAGTTGCTTCAAATTCGAAGACCGCTCAAACGCCGCATCGGAGGGTTGCAGTTCCGTCGAGAATTGGGATATTGGTGCTGGGGGTGCTATCACCGCCTTGTCGGACCCCGACGCTGAATGGGAGGAGATGATAACCAAGCTGACGAGCGTGGTTGGTGCGTTTGGTGTTTCTTATGCTTAGATTCGTTTGGGACTTGGCTGGGCTTTTTCGTGTTTTATAAATTTATTTCCTCTCCACGATCTCAACGATCGGAATGTACATGTACACCTCGTATATACTTGTGTAGCGATAGAATTCAACTTCGTTTTAGACTTTTAGAGAATGTACGGAGAATCAGTGGCGGTGTTAGAGGCTTTCTCGTTCTGACCCTTACTCACAAGATGATTCTCCCGTCTCCCAGGTAGGCTGCGCGCGGAATCTGGGTTGCATACTCTTCAAACGACTACTCCCTGGCAGTGACGCTAAACCTCGCTCCGGCATCCCTCTGGATTTCCAAGATTCCAAGACATTGCCTCCCGTTCTGGAGTACCCCAATGAAAAACCCTCTTCACCACTGAGCCCTCCAAGGTGAATCTATACTTTCCAGCGCAGCTGCTGGCTTACTGGGGACATACTCGGGCAGATACCGCAGTATCCGAAGACCAACCACCTCCATAACCTATTTATTTTCGCCCTTGCCTTCCAACTCTATGCTCTTAGCGCCACCAGCGGATGTAACAGAAGTACACCAGCGCCCGTACCATATATCTGTCAGCTTAAACTGCTTCACGCCTACATCGTATATCACAATTATTCGGAAGAACTCGTGGGATGGTACGAAGCGATTGTCAATATACGACTGACTACGCTGAATACATGACAGGTGAGCTTGTAGGCGACTTTGAGCTTGGGGCCAATGTCCGGAACCCTGGGACGCTATGCCTCCGAGGCAACGAATATCCTATATCTGAACTCCTCACGTCCCAGTTTAATGTTTTCCGAACGGTTCGTGCTGTATCTTATGAGAGCGGCGCGCGCTGACTGTCTCCTTCTCAAGACTTGGGAGTGGAAAGTGAAGAGTTTTGGGCCTGACAAGCCCATGATGATCTTCTGGGACGACTACGGCGGCGGAGGAGCTCTCAGCGTGAGTCTTTCGGACCGGTCTTGACGAGTCTGACGCGTTCAGCCCCAGTGTTATTCGACACAGGACAGGGACTCAAGCAACCTGCTAGCCAAGTTCACTCCGCGAACGGCATTGCGACGGCAAGGGCAGCCGCTCGAGCCCCCCAAACTGCTGGTCACTTCTGTTGGGCACGATCTGTTCGACGACATTCTGCTATCGGCACTAGTCATCGAGAGAACGCGGACTGCTCCCTCTAACTGACTGCATTTCTTATTTTCTGGGGCGGATTCATGTGTAGTATATACTGTATCTCTATTGCAGAATAAAACACGAACATTGAACGTGTTCGGTGCAGCACAGCCAGTCCAAGCACTGCCGACTCCTCACGTGGCTGTGCTAATTTCTCTTTCGCTTCACCCTTGACTCAGACACACACTTTCTCTGCATCCCCACTTGCATCCCCACCATGATCAAAGTAATGCGGGTAGCTGTCCTCTGTGGTAGACTATACTGATACCTCGCAGATATGGAGCATGAAGAAGAATGAGGACGCGGCGGCCAAGAAAAAGCCAAAGACCAGCGCAGCCCAGATCAGAGTCCAGAAAGGTGCGCCTGGTTAGCGTTAGTGTAGTGTCCCTGACTTGACGGGCCACACTAGATCTGACCGAACTTGACCTTCCTTCGACCATGAAGACCCACTTCCCCGATCCCGCCGATCTCCTCAACTTCTCGCTCACCATCACACCGGACGAAGGTACGCACAGTCGCGTCTCCTTGTTCCCTCTCATCTAAGACCCTTTCTTTGGTCGTATGCTAGGCATGTACAAGGGTGGCGCGTTTGTATTTTCTTTCGCGATAAACACCAACTACCCACACGACCCCCCGAAGGTCAAGTGCACACAAACCGTACGCCCTACTCGTTGTGGCAATGCTGGTGTGGTATGCTGAATCATCTTGCAGATATATCACCCAAATGTAGATTTGGAGGGTAACGTGTGTCTGAATATCCTGCGAGAAGACTGGAAACCGGTGCTGAACCTCAACTCCGTCATGGTTGGGCTGCAATACTTGTTTTTGGAACCAAACGCGGACGACCCCTTGAACAAAGGTACGTTTGTACTCCCGGCCATTAGTCAGCTCCTAAAGCGCCAACTGTTGTGCAGAGGCAGCAATAGAGATGAGCAAGAACCGCGAACAGTTCTTAGCCAACGTCAAATCGTCCATGCGAGGACACAACATCAAGGGCGTCCAATACGCCAATG
This sequence comes from Mycena albidolilacea, assembly GCA_029282495.1. Lineage (NCBI taxonomy): Eukaryota > Fungi > Basidiomycota > Agaricomycetes > Agaricales > Mycenaceae > Mycena > Mycena albidolilacea. The sequence goes on along the minus strand of JARIHO010000005.1, from coordinate 2,632,175 downwards.
TCCTCGTTCGATGACTTCGCTGTACACTCGCTCTCTCCGGTTCCTTGTTGTCTCTGCATATACTTCCTACCCTCATTTACGGTGGGGTCACACAGTAGACGTTCTGTAACACTTTCATTGCTGTGGGATTCCATACATACATTCATGCCATATAATCATCCTCGTCTCGCATCTCAATCTTCAACTGCCTCGGTATGTTGTGAAAGAGTAAGGGCTGATTAGCAGAGGGATATGATAGTGCTGTGTGGGATCCTCGATCTCGAACGTTATCTGACGAGGCGCGATAAGGACTGGCCGAGAGGGAGTGGGATGTGGGATTACCTCCACCCATGGGTAGAAACATCGACGGCCTGCAAAGTATTCCTTGGTCTTGAACACAATCTTATAGGTGCCCGGTACTAGTTGCTGGGCCTCTGAAGAGTCGCGTGCGGGAAGGAGATCAAGACATCGGCCATCCGTATCGGTCACGCTAGCCAGTAGAGAGACTCCGTTGATGAGTTTGTTTGAGGCTCACGAGCGTCTTACCCCGAAGCCAGAGGACTAAAAGTGTCGACGCTGTCGGCCGTGGCGGCTGGAGTGAAATGCTGGAGACGAATCTGGACGCCCTCTGCAGGCTTCCCTGTAGACGAGTCGAGAACTGGATCCCATTAGAGGGAGCTTGAGTGCCTGAGTTGCAGCCTACCATGGCAGGTAATAGGCGATTTGGACATGACGGTAAGAAAGAGCTTTCGATCAGCGATCACCGGACTTTCAAAAAAAAGTTGGCTCTCATTAGCTTCCACACCGTCGCGCCGCCGTTCCCGCAATGAGCGCACCTCCGTTCGCAAAACATCTGGCCTCAAACGGTACGCACAGTCCCCAAACTGGCCTCGTTGTCTATATTACATCCAGGAAGACAAGAAAACTCGCGACAAGGCCATAAAGTCGCTTGCGTCTTTTCTTGCCGATGATGCCCAAGAACCCATCTCAAAATCCGACATGGATAAGCTGTGGAAGGGGATATTCTACTGTACGATGCAAGCTGCGCTGGTGTGCATTTCTCACCCCGGAACATAGGCTTCTGGATGTCGGATAAACCGCTTGTCCAGCAGGCATTAGCGTCCGAGCTGGCGCAGCTGTTGTTGACCATGACCTCCATCTCATCTTCGCTCTCGTTTTTGCGTGGGTTTTGGGAGGCTACTGTACGCGAATGGAACGGTATAGATCGGCTACGGTATGTCATTATCTTCCCTTTCCGTATCCATTCAACGCTCACTCTCCGCAGGCTCGATAAATACTATATGCTCGTGCGGAGATTCGTCAACGCCACCTTTACAGTCCTTGGGCGCTCAAAATGGGACAAGAGCGCATGCGACACCTACAACGACATTCTGACGGGTGAAGGCGGCCCACTGAGGTTCGTGTAACTCTCGGTGTCCGAGATACATTTTACTAACAATCCTTCGGACAGTCCCGCCGATATACGCATCCCGACAAGTCTGGCGTACCACTTGTCCGACATCTATGTCGAAGAACTGGACAAAGCCCTCGCGGCGGCGCCCGAACCCCTCCTGCCTGCCCCCCTCGCAACACTGCTTACTCCATTTTTTACGCTGGCCGCACGGACACCGACGAGTATCACCTACAAGCGTGTCCAGTCGGAAGTGTTTATGCCGTTGTTCTCTGCCCTGTCTTCTTCCTCACAGCCACTGGAGGACCAGCCGCCCGCACAGAAGCGAATGCGATTAGACCCCGATGCGCAACAGCCATACGCTACTCTCGTGTCGAACGCATGCTTTGACTCTCCGGAGGAGGGCAAAATCGAGGGCGGGACTCTACGGAAGAAACTTCTCCGCCGGATATTTGAGATTGCGAGTGAGCCGGAGACGAAGGATTCTAGTCGGCGGAAGATGTATGCTTTATTCAAGGAGAGTACAGAAGATGATGGCAGTGATGAGGGCTAATGTATTGTATTGTATTCATTTTTGGCGCGTTGCCGCCGTCTTCCATTGTGCTCGGGGTGTTGGGAGAGGGCATACAATTACATCAAGCTACATTCATAAAAACCGAAATGCATCAAGTCAACCTCTGACAGTAATCGGGATTGCCAATGGGATTCAAGGCCCACGTCGGGAAGGTGGTGGTTTTCCCACCGGCACCTCCGACGGCGAAAGAGTACACAAACCTTCACCTTTGTCAGCCAACGCGTCTAAACGCGACGAAGTACGCACGTCATGACTTCCGTTCCACCGTCCAGAGCGGCAGACAGTCTTCCATCGAACATCAATACAACTATGGGTGAAGAACGAACCATGGCTTACAAGAAGTTATACTTGCGGAAAAAGCCGGGACGGTATTTGCGCAGCTGCGTTCGGGTGAGAACGATGGCCAAGGCACGCAATCTACGTACGTAGTATTGGGAGAACAGGCACAGCAAGAAGGTACATAGCACCGAGCTATTGATTCCGCCTGTACCTAAAAGTAAGCACCATGAAACATCGAACGGCGAGAAACCTACCAGATAGGTAGCCGATTTCGGAGCAGATCATGGGCGTAATCACACCGTCAAAGTGTGACTCGGGGAAGTACCGGTGCAGCAAGTAGAATGGGATCGGTACAAAGAGACCGATAATAATCGAAAGAGGAATAATCTGCGTGGGGTTTGAATTCAAAATGCACGAGACTGACTGAGGAACTCACCCCATAGGTGCTGCTAGGAGAGTACAGTTGCTTTGCCAAAGCACCCCACGCAATGGCGTCGCTGTTGAAGGATTGGACGCCAGCACCACTCCTATGGTAACAATTGGGATGCGATTCCCGACTTTGGAATCGGACAAAGACGCACCAAGTGACGGTACCTTGCACCGAGGTGAGAATATCCCTATGCGCCGCGATGATGGATCTCATGAGAACGTAGTTGATGAGAGCGCCAATAACAGCGCCGAGACACTGCATTGTAAATGTCACCCGGGGAGGAAGCTTGGTGTATTGTCCCATCTTGAGGTCTCTCGTCATTGAACGACCTTGCTCCGTGGAGTTGTAGGCGTACAAGGTGAAATACCTTCGTAATAACACAAACGTTAGAGGTGCAGTAAGTACACTGAAGTGTGGTGGAAATACATGTTGGCTTGCGGTTTGCCGGGGAGAAGTCCGGCGCCAAGCATCTGGGGGGTGGATTAGCAGTAGAAAATACCAGATCTTCCACAGACGGACCCGCGCAATATCCTCAGTCCCAGGGACGTAGCTGAAACCTCGTTGAGAAGCGGGAAGAATGAAGAAATAAAATATGCTTGCCAAAGGATTGAATACAGGGTAGAAATAATCGGCAAGAAGAAGGCAGCAAAGCCGACCGCGATGAAGAATCCCCACCTGTGTAATAAACGTCAAGGTGTTGCCATTTTTGAAACAGTTTAGAGCCGTGCCAAGGGAGTTGGGAGTGCTATACTTGAGTTTAGTCCATCTATAGACATCTCTGGGCGAGACTTACAGCCGTATAGTTGGTGGCTAATCCCATAGCCAAAGATGCAACAAATGTGAGGGCGTACCACCTGTGGTACACGCCTTGGATGAAACAGGACTCAAGGAACGCGAGATAATTGTATATACCAAAAAGGGACTTCATCGTAAGCTTTCATTTTTTGATAATGGGGGTCGTTGCATTCGCGCCCAGTCTTCATAGCGTCCCAAACCTGCTTACCATTCCACAGGAGCATGTGGGTGATTGTGGCGCCAAAAGACAAAGAGCCTCCTATCTGGACGAATCGTCAGTCCGTTTTATGCTGCTATAATGCGTGTAATGACCTTGCTGATCGCATAAGAACTACTGAACCATGGAAGACCTTGGACCTCGAGTTTCTCGAGGTTGAGAGTAAAGTCGTCATTGAGGATGAGATCCTGTTGGTATTCTGTTCCGTTCTCGTAGAACAAAATCTATGAAGGGAATGAGAGCCATGGAACAGTATGGGGTGGTTCAACTCACCTGCGAAAGAAATGGGAAATTCTGGGCGTTCCAAACTGCCAAAATCAGGGTCAGAAAAAAAAGGGATTGCTGGCCTGTTCTCTCTAACCATTCATGGAGTATGCAGCAGAGAAAGAGAGACTGATCAGGGGAGCGATGATTAACAAACTTCACGCGAACGAAACTGGCTGACTCACATGCAGATCAAAACACCAGTGTAAAGAGAAAGCTGAGTCGACAGAGGCTGGAAGAGCGCCCCGTACGCGCTCCCACCTGACCCTATGTAGTTCCAATCCAAACAGATCGAAAATAGACCTAGCCCTGGAGAGATGTCACATCTAGGTATTGACGTTACGAAGACAACTCGCCTTCGTTTCCCGCCGCGCCACCGAAAATCCGCGTGACCCACGGACTATTTTGGCGGGCCAGGCAAAAAATTGAGATACCAGTAAGAGTCGGTGCAATGTACTAAATAACCCGCAATCAGTTTCGACAGAGGATTGGGTGATCATGTTGACCTCAGGAAACCATTCCCAGCAGAAAATACTGATAAAGATTACCCAGAAGAACTTGACCCGCTTGCGCTGGAGAATGTTATCTTGGTTCCGGAAGAGCACATCAAACCTATGGGCGAGGGTGAGTGCAGTCTGAGTATAAGAATCAACAGAAACTTGCATTTGGATTGTGGGGATCTGTTGTCGAAGCGCCACCAGAGTGAGATATGACTGAAAGGACCTGAAAAAAGCTACCCACCAAGTTTGGAAAGACGCAGTAAGTCGGGTAAACCAAGAACGAGCGATACATGCCTGCGAGGCTGGGAGGAAATCAACGGTGTAACTTGAATTAAAATATCAGAAAACCGACCCGTATCCCAGGAGTTGACTGCCTAGCAGGGTGAAAATGGCAATCGCAGGATTGGGAGTGAAGCCGTAGTAAAGATCGTCGGCAGCGAATATATTGACTGCTCGGTTGAGAATAAAGCTAGTGGCATAGTTACAGTGGACTCACTGGCCAGAGCACCGTGCGTCGAAGCTGCAGCCATAATCAGAATTCCGACGTTCTCTTTGCTAAGTACGGCTTCAGTATATGTTGTACATCGACGCTAACGAAAAAGAACTCGCATATTGAATGGACCAGGGTTCATGAACCGCCAGAAAGCAGTGTCGTGGGTCGGGAATCGCTTGTTTCCGGGCCCAGGTATGATCTCTTCAAGGATCCTGGCATACTCGTCAGGAATTATCGTGGTGCGTGGTGCGGAAGAGACGAACTTTCCCAACGCAAAGCTGGCGACCTGAAGGAATAGTTGGCTCACATACACGGCTTGGGGCCTGAACGTCTAGCAAACGATGAGTATCACCATACCCATAAGGCAGAAAGCGCCCACAAATATTTCGCCCAGCACGGCGCCGAAAGCAGACAGTCCCAGGGACAAGAACCAAAGTCGGAATGTCCACACAGGTAGAGTGGGATCGTCATGGAGTGAGATCAAACGAGTGGACCAATCGCTCGCCGTGACTGAGACGACGTGAATTATACGTATAATGGGTCAGAACAACTTGCCAATAGGTTTCTCCTTTCCGTCGGCGTCCATGTCGATGGCACGAATATCCTCACACACCTCTCCGACATCGAATTCGGTGTCGGAGATAACCTCCTTCGTGTCTGAGGCCTTCTCGTCCATATACTCAGGAGAGGGAGGGCCAACAGCGGGCAAAACCTCAATCGACTCCATTTGCGGTGAGCGAGGAAGGGCAGAAGCCTGGTCTCATGTTTTGAGCGGCTGCTTTTAAAAGATTCATAGTTGAGAGATAAGAAGCAATTGCAATAATGCGAAGTCCCATGGATGATGGCGAAGACTTGAGATAAGTGCAGAAGTATCGATCGACCCTGAGATAATCGGATCGGTCTGATTGTGGCCGTTCGAATCAGCGGAGGCGCAGATAGGTGGGCGCTGGTGGACGGCAGGCGCCGATTTAAGTCAAGGTATTCCCCCATGTGACCGTCCAACACTCAAAGAACATAGATTAAGAGGGCCTCCGAAAACCGCAATTTCGTGCGTGCGTAGAGTCAGGAGATGCAAAGCTCGAGGAGGAAAGTCATGGGGATAAAGAGATAAGCGCGAAGCGCCATCTAGAGACTGAGTGAGTATTTTCCAACGCAGGAAAGGAGGAGGGTGTTCGAGAGGGTAGTTCATCAAATTTCCAGTGCCCCGAAAATCGACGGTGGGCCATAAACCGGACAGGAGAGAAAAGCGCTGAGGCCCACCGGTTGCCCACTGGATTAGTGCGACTTGAGTGCGACGCTGGTGAAGAAAAGGCGACCAAGACAACGCTAGTGTGAGCAAGAAAAAAGGAATGTTGGGCACAAGAAAATGATCACGAAGGTAGAGCTCGAGCCTCGAGTAAAAACTCTGGACAGTGGAGACGCGTTGTAAGTCGCGTCGACTCGAGAGAAATGACATTGATGGTCTCATCAATGATCGATGATCGATGATCTGCGACACATGCCGAAACACCGACTCTACAGACCGAGTATACGGCCACGAGTATTTTATAGACCTCGTTCAACATCGAAGCTAAGGCCGATGAACCACACACCTTAGAACCTTTGCCACTACGACGCGAGAATTACGCCTTGACCTCTCGTCACTTTGAGGGACAAGACCAGAATCGAATCTGGAGCCGCTCAACTCGAAGCTTTGCGCTGCTCTCTCCTGTCTCTCATCGCGACATTGTACAGACGGTCATATGCTCATGCCGAACCGCTCATCCCTGCCAATGGTCCTAACGGCATGTGTTCCGAGCAACCTCAGCTAGGCTCAGCCGAGCTTGAGAACAACCGTGCAGCGTGTTCATCGCAGCGGGTCCAAAATCCCTTCGTTGAAAAGCTGAGTCCGCACGATCCATATATTTGATACAATTCTAAAAGTAAATTATGGTGATGTTTTCCCATCTACAGCGACGACTATCCTCGGATAATCATTGGTTTAAGCGTTTGTTTGCGTTCAAGGATCTGTTACTTGGGTTGGAATGTATTCATCTCAACGGCAAAATTACGCACAATGGCTGTCGGCGGGCATTCCAGACCAATCCTCCGAGGGTCGCTTCTATCCCGACCCAGAGCAAGAGCGTCTATCCCAAAAGTTTGTTCCGTTCAAGGTTGAGGTTGTGCCAGGACCATCGCGACTCACCTTCCGACTTGCCATGATGAGATTGTACATGGTGAGATTTTGTGACTATTATGAAGTCGAATGGAATGCGGGGATGTTTCGTGTTGAGCGGTGAAAAACGATTGTTGGTCCTTTTATCTTCCGAGGGTGCCATGTTCCAGACTTGCAGAGATGGTCTCGACTGGTTTCATCCCTTCCGATTTCCCCTATGGCATGCGGGATTCTAGCCCTCCGCAACGGCCCGTCGCGTCGGCGTTCGCATCACGGCCAGACCAGATCTAGACTTGGAACGGGGTTCAGGCGAGGCCTTCAGATTTCTAGAAAATACTTCCTGACTGAAAACCTCATACTTTGAGCTTGCTTATAGCTTTCGAAATAAGTATTTACGATGCGCGAAGCTGCTTGTCGACTGGTATTGTTTCACGTGACCGTGGTGTAAGCTTCTTAGTATGATCCCCATCCTATCGACCTTATTCTCGCTTTCTGTATCGCACCGCCGCTTCACCTTGGCCGACTCAAGTTCCTCTCTGCGCCGTCGGCATGCTTTCACTTGACCTTTATGTGTCGATTCTGGAGCAAGTTCCCGCGAATCGTAACGAGTCTGGTGCATTGACACTGGTGAATTGTTTGCGGGCCGGCGCCGAACTGCGAGAAGCGGCCCTCGTAGGAGCGCTATGGAAGTCGCATTATCGTGTGCGATACGTGCACACCGAAGAGGATTCAGAAACCCGCCTCGCCGCGCGCTGCAACTCCAACTGGCGGTTAATGTATGCCGAAAGGCGAGGCCGGGACAAGGTTGCTCTTCTCGTAGACCGACGTTACAAACATTGATGCTCATACTTCCGCATTTTCTGTAGATTGCCCTTGGTCTTCTGAGAGATATGACTCTTCATCGCGAAGGACGATATCAACTTGCGGCCAACTTGGCGTCGATGTCATTCGACATATGGGATGCACTGGAGATCCAATGTTCCCTGCCTGTTCCAACCCTGTTTGGCGGGAGTACGACCGCCGTGGCGGCGCCGTATGCCCTGACCCTACGATTCTGGGCCGAAGCTATCCTTGACGCGATATCAAGAAAGTTTGCAGTCCTGCGGTGGGGGCGTCTCAATGAGACGGGAAATTCTGTATCTTTTGTCGATGCATTTTCCTCCTTGTCGTGTTTCTTTGGGAAACCGCCGCAGGAGGTACGATCTTTTTTCCTCGCTCCGTGCAAAATCCTTAGTCGAGATCCCATAATCAGATGCAGTCTCAACTCTTAGCACTTGGGAATGCTTGCCGTGAATATCTAATCAAACACCAATGCCGGCTGGATCAAGTGCATTCAGATCTTCCGGATATTTGTACCAAGATCTGTGAATTTATGCACGAGCAAGGATTCGGTGCTGTTGAACGTGCGTGTCAGTCAGGTCTTCGGAGCACCCATCTGGATATTCATTCCCTCCTAACACAGCATCTCGTTTCTATGATATTTCGAATCACTTCCCTCACCTATATCTGACGACAAATAAACGGTCGATTCCCATCTCTCTGGTCCACATTTTTGTTTCCCTTGCGCGCCATCTAGGAATATCTGCCTCACCTGTGGAATTTCCCGCACGGGTGCTGGCCCATGTTCCATCCCCCGCTGGCTCAGACGACTTCCTCGTCGATGTGTATGCATCGGACACGAAAGCGATCGTCTCGCTCCGAGACGATGTCCCCGTGATGCTGACGAGACTAGGCATACCGGTCGAACAGTTACATCAATATATCTCGCCTTGCGGAGGTGCTCCAATGTTACTCCGAGCGGCCCGCAATATACTGGCGTCGTTCAGGAACGACGCTTCTCGTTCCACCGCTCAATCGGCCATTTATGCCGCGGTTTGCATTCACTTACTGCTAACAAATGACGTTCAACTCGTTGCCCACATGCTTTCTCATGTTGACCTCGACCCTTTATGGGCTTCTACATTTCTCGCTGATATGCAGCCGTTGTTACGACACGGTGGTCAGTATCAGCTTGCCAAGTCTTGTGGAATGGCTCTGGAAGCCGAGGAGCAACAAGCCGCTCTCATACATTCGCGTACATCCCATGCGCAAATCACACACTATGTTGGAATGGTCTTCGAGCACAGATCCTACCATTATATTGGTTGTATCACTGGCTGGGATGTGCGTGCAATACTCGAGTTTTCTGAAATCACCTTGAAGTTTTATGTTTTGGCAGGCATCATGTTTAGCTACCGCGGAGTGGCAGATGAACATGAATGTACGAAATCTTCCTCGCGGCGCTGATCAACCCTTTTATCATGTACTTTCTCTCGACGGAGGCCAAAGATGTAGGATCTTCCACAGCCGTCAGATTAGTTGGTTGATTCGTTCCAGACGTCGCAGAAGACAACATCAATCCTCGCAGGCTGACGGCCGAGTTGGCGCTCCAATTCTTCAAGGATGTGTCGGCTATTCCTAGGTTTTTCAGCGATGCATATCCCCATCCAGATTCCTGCCGCGGGAGATGGTGCCTTAGTCCCGAACTTAAACACGCATATCCGGACGATGAACATTTCAGCAAAATTTACGACGAATACGCTATGTGATTTATTGGTGTATTGGGTGACTTCCCATAAGCATATAATATTCTCCGAACTTGTTTGAGAGTGCCAACGACGGGATCAAGGTCTGAAAAATTCAAGTTAAGCTTTTCCTGCTCGCGTTCCCATAAGAAAATAATAGGTTCATCAACCGTGTGTCTCTGCCCAAAGAACGGCCGGGATAGGATTCGAGGGTTAACTGTAGTGGTGTGCATTTTTTTTGGGACCTTCAAGCACGAGTTCAAAGTAAGGATCACATCTTCGTCCCGCCAAATGGTTTATTCGGGATAATGATATTCTGAACGGGGGGTGCTGACCCCTCCTTCAGATTATATTAGGGGAAGTCAGAGTTGTCGATTCAGTATCGATTCTGAACCGATTCTGATACCAGAATCGACCGAGAATCGAAACAGAATCGTTGTTCCTTCTCCGGAGGAGGAACAACATCAGAATTGACTCCAGAATCGATGATTTCGATTCTCAGTCCCAACAAAAACCAACTGCGGCTCGATGCCGGACTCCGAAGTGGACCAGAATCGAAATCAGAATCCACAACAGAATCGACTCGGAATTCCGTACTCCCCCTATTAAATTCACATTAAATTGTGTCTGCATTTGGGCCCTCAATTGAGGGGGTCCCGACAGCTATCTCGGCATCGTCTCAGAAGGCATGAAAATAATTCTGGTAGAATTTTTTAATGCTTATGGGAAGTCACCCATTTAGTTGTACTTAGCAGAAATCGAGATATTGTTGTGAGTGCGTGACAAACGTGACCGTTCCTTTTCGCGACACCATCATGTCGGCCTACGCGCCCAATCGAAATGCTGGGGGCGCCAACTACTATCGTGGCCATGCGGCTCCGCAGCCCCCAGTACAGCGCTCGGCAACTACGATAATAGACGGCTATGAGCGTAGGTTATTGTTTCGCCTCGTGAATTTTCGCTAAATATATAGATATAGGATGGTACACGGAAACCGTCCCCAACAACCGCATGACACTCTCCCTTCGGTCAGGGATCCACCAAGAAGTCAGCTGGGCGTTGGATCGCCTGTGCCGGCTCTGCCACAATGAACAATTTCTTTTGCGAACTATACCTGGCCTGATAGACGCGTTATTCGAGTGGCCGGAGTGGTACGTCAACGAAGGATACAGAGAGCTGGCCGAGATCCAATCGCTGTTCTCTCCTTCCCCCGAACTGGATGTGAAACGACGGCACGCCCTGGAATCGTTGTTCGTGCTGAGGAATGCTGCGCTGCACGAGACCAACACTCAGGAGCTGCTGTATCACCCTCATAGCATTGCGCTCATTTTCAATGCTTTGGACAAGCTAAATCACGACCTGGATGAACACGCGGAATTCCTGCTCAACATCGTCGAATTTTTCCATTCAATATCACCGCGTTATATTCTTGCACCGAATCTAGTTCAAACGACATGGAACCCAATACCACCGCTTGCTCATATTGCGGGATCTTCCTCCAACCGGTCGCTGATTCTCGCCGCGTTGGCGACATTAACGGTTATTTTGAGCAACCCACCGAACACCTCCCAGTTATCCCCAAATTCCCCCGCGTTAACCGCTACACTCCGATATCTCCCTCTGTTCATCGACCAGCCTTTGGTTGACGCCTGCCTCAATTACCTATACACGCACCTGTCGCACCCTATAATGGCAAAAACATTTCTGCTCCACCCGGAGATGCCCAGCGTGGTCAGGCTGCTAGTAAGCCTCATTCTCCACGAACAAGTTGAAGAAACGGCTATCATCGACATAACGGGGTTGGTTCACACTACACCCGCTGTCGCGCAGCCAATTCGGGAACATGAGCTGACGGATGAGGAACGGGACGGGCTGCTCATCCAGGCTGAACCACAACGATGCTTCAATTGGTGTGCTTGCCCAGTTATCCAATCGATACTCCATATACTGATGTTATGCGAAGGATGAAGCTCATGTTTGTGGCCAAACCTGATGGCGAGCTGACGCAGGTAGACTTCTGGAATCTCTATAAGGACGCGTTCTTTCCATACTCCAACGAACACCCTCTTCTAGTAGCGTCTGACGTTATCAAGAATGTCAGCATCGTATTCCCTTCGGCGCAGGCGATGGTTCTTCAAGGAGACGTCCAGAAGTTTATCGTACGGGGAGTCGACAGGCGCCGAGAACCTGTCGCGACCGAGCGCTTCAAGTGCCTGTGGAACAAATCGATGTGTGCCGCGCCCGCGTTCACCGACCCAGGCCACCTTTTTGACCACATTTTGGATCACATCGCGGCGACGGACGAATCGGAATGCCCATGCCTATGGTCTTCGTGCACCCAACCTTCCCTTCCTAAGGCTGCGCTGCGCCCTCACATTCTGACGCACATCTCCAGTCCACAACCTCTTCCCAAACATCCGTCCCAGAGTGACACTATCACTCTACCGTCTGCAAATTCCCCGTACCCCATCAACGACCCCACCAGTCGGCCACCGCCTCCGTCCCGCAGCACCATAATTAGTTTCAAGCAACCGACTGTAGATCCACCATCTACTTCACTTACTGCGCTGCTTTGCATCCGCATCCTCTTTAGGGCATCGTTTACCTCCTCCGAGGCAGCTCCTCGAGCTGATGGTGATCACTTTGGATTCCCTGGTCTTGTCGAAGGTGCAGATGAGCAGGAGGTGGAATCGCGGGACGAAATGTCAATGGACAAGGAACGTGAGGGGGAGATCCGGGGCCGAAAGGCTTTCGTCGGGGCACGTTACCTGATGGAAGGGGTGCGCATTAGAGACGAAAGTTTGATGGGGTGGATCACCGAAATGGTGGACGCTGGGATTTTTGGGGCCCACTAACAGTCCGCACCATTGCTCCATTTTGGAGCCGTATTCTTGGACGCGTACTGACATGGAATCTCTCGAGCACACGTTTGTATTTGCGACGATACCTGATTTTTACACCTGTTCTCAATTGGTGCATGACTGAGGAGACTAAGAGACACCGGAAGAGGACGCGTAGAACTGGGATTTTGGAGATCGGAGTTACATTTCCGGTAGACGCTCGTCGGATTTATCCGATGCATACTTCGTGGCATGATGTAGCTTGACCTCTTCGCGCGATGATTCTCATAAGACGATCGTCTGTTCTCCAATCCAAGTTCGTCGCCACATATACAAACATTCTCCAGGCACCGATTGAAGATCCGGCTTTCTACTCCGACTTGCTCGCGCTTGAGGTCGACCACGAATTCTTGGTGGGCGAGCTGAACCGCATCCCGACCGAAGCTTTCCTCGGGCCACTCAAGGTCTCTTCTCAAATTATGCTTCGGATGGCCTCCAGATTTACGTCCGGTCTCTAGTAGCCTAGTTTCAATACACTTTTCCGTGTCTGTCTGCAACATGCCAACAGCAAGGCAGCGGACACCGGAAAGAAGAAGAACGCGTTGGCTACCCTATCTATCTTCGTGAGGGCAACGACTTTCAGTGGTCCTTGCTCTGACTTCGCGTTAGACACGATGTATATTTGCCAAGACGCCCACTGGCTGGGAGGTAATGGAAATCATGGCGGGCGGTGTCACCCAAAGCGACGCGGTTTTCACTGTACGTAGCCTGTAACTTGTTCCTCCACTTCATATATCTCACATATCTGCACATGGCATTTTCTCCACTTCTCGCATATTGCAGAATCTCACAGGAATTGTGAACGAATCCCTGCCCGACGCTGATTTGGACGTTGACATCCGTCACCAAGTTCTTCAACTTGCACTGTAGGACTTTTGGGGCTGATGATTGAATACCAGACTGAACGCTCATCACAGAATATTTATGTGCGGCGTTGGGCAGGTAAGGCCAAAACCAAAGGTGTGACGAATTACGATTTGATTCTTTGCCACAAGCTTAGTCCCGGCGCGTATTTTCTGCGACGAGATCTTTTCCCTTCGATTGTTGCGGTGCGTTCTATATTTCCCCAATTCCTGGATCCTCCGCTCATTTGGCGTAGTTCATAAAAGCGCCGGAAACGGAGGTGTTTACCTTTGAAGCCATTTTACTGTAAGGCGGCACTGTTGCCTTTCCAAAGTGCTCACTTCCACGGTTTTCAGGTTATCTCTACTCGCCAACTTTCATAAGTCGAAGCAAAATCCATACATACAGCGTATTCAAGAGACCGACGACAAAGACCTGATGCGTAAAATTTGCTGGGCTTCGAACTTTGCTCTGGATGCTGCCGTCAAGTATTTACTTTTCGGGTTGCAGTATACTTGCTAATTTCTTTCAGGGCATACCAAGAGATCTCCGATGATGACACGTCGACTCAGACACTGACAGCGACCCTCGGCTCCATAATGTCGAGGCTGAGACCTGACCGTGCTCTGACTCCCGTCGACCCTCCCCGCGAGCTATTCAAAAGCCAGTAAGTGCAATCTTACCATTATGACGTCGACTAACCTGAGCAGACCCATAGAAGCGTGCGTTGTGATACTCCCGGTATTCGAATTCCTCCGCACAAATCCGACATTTCCGCTGGTATTGATATCCCCGTTGGATGATACAAAATCAAGCGCGATATCATCGCCGCCATATACTATTCTATCCCTCTCAAGCTACTTACTTACCCACGCCTCGTCGACTTCGTCCCCTCGGGCCATCGGTTATGCCAATCTCTGCCTCAATACCCTGCTCACATTGGTTCAAAATGACGGTGTTCTCATCGCGTTTTCGCAGCCGAGCGACGAGCGCATTCGACTTTGTCGTCAGGTACGCTTCTTGTGCCTGTCGGTGCTACTTTATTGATTAAACTGGTCGAAAGCGACTACCTGTGTTACCCGTTCCACCGTCCCGGCGACCGCCCCTCTGCGCATTATTGGATTGCCTCGTACTCTGGATCCGTCACAACCTTCATAAAAAATTGGAAGTGCAGTCGTATACGTGAGTAAAATTTCCAACGGGATGGCGCTCCCTCATGTGTTTTCAGGACCTGCATCTGGGTGTGCCATCGGGTGGTCTGGTTCCTGCATAAAGCTCACATCAGACTGGGTACGACACTTATCCGTAATCGTCGGCTTGGATTGAACTTGTCGTGCAGAGTACTCTTGGCAGGAACTATGGAGTGCTCTTATTGGACTATTAGCATTTTTATCGTCTAAACTAGATAGCCTGCTGACCACGGGCGGCGTAGAACAGTTGGCACGAGCAGTACGTCCGGTTTTCTACCCTCAGCTCTCTGCCTTAACCCTTTCACAGACGATTCTTCTGCTCGACCAGTGTCTCGCGAAATGCGAGACATTCTTGCCGACGCCGCAAGCCATTCATCAACTTGTGGTATGTTTGAACTCCCCGTATGTTCGTTAACTGACCGTGTGTGCTCCCAGTACGAACTGGTACGATCAGCACCGGTTTTGGAAGCCCAGCTCTCACTCCTCAACACCTTAACGCTCCCCCAAGCCGAGCGACGGTCATCGTGGACGACGGAGCAGCCTGCCGCTGCCGAGGTGGTTCTAGAACGATTGCTTCATGGTTCGATCCAGTTTTATCGGACCAAGGTCACCGAGGCACATGTGCAGTCGGCCAGGGGCGCAATGCGAGTGGTAGCGGCAGAGATTGATCGAGATGGGCTGCATGGGATGAGGGACGCGCCAGATACAGAGCCTCCAGGAGAGGTGGCAGACGTGGCTTTCGCACGATTCGCATGCAGCGATATCTTATCTCTAATGCCGTAACATCACTCAGACAAAAAATTTATCCAGTTAACTCGGAGCTCGCGCGGTGTTGTGACGCTCAACATTTTTTTGTTTAGCCTGTTCTTGACTGCAAGTGCTGTATTCGTCCAGCGACGTCTATACAGTCTTGAACGCCGTTAACGCAGTTATGCGGGACGCGCGACCCTGAGCTTATCGGCAGGGCAGATAACAGCGTGACTTCCACCGAGCCATGGCTCGGTGGAATACAAATTTTTTGTATGTACATATCGCTAGACGGGCTCTTACATCTTATCGCTCAGGCTCTCTTTTTACTGTCATAGTCCCCAGCATGTCTGGCGTCCGCTACGGCGTGCGGCGGCTCTCAAAGTCCTTGACTGGCTGTCGTGCATTTGCAACTGCAAAGCCCTCGACCATCTTCTCGCCGCTCGATACCTTCTCCTCTCGACACATTGGTCCCGATGCACATGAAGCATCAACAATGCTGGGAAAGCTAGGCTTCGACTCGATGGACAAGTTCATAGGCGAGGCCGTTCCTCCAAAGATTCGAGTGTCGACGGCGTCGGTTGACTCGATACCCGCCTTGAGTGAGTCGGAACTCCACGCCAGGGCAAAGACGTTGGCTGGCCAGAACAAGCCGTTCAAGAGTTATATTGGGATGGGTTACCACTGTGCTGTGGTGCCGCCTGTGATCCTGCGCAACGTTCGTTGAATCTTCGTTGAGTTTTTCGCCCCTTAATGCAGCACTTAGGTCATAGAAAACCCGGAATGGTACACGCCGTACACCCCGTATCAGCCAGAAATCGCTCAAGGTGGGTTCTACGTCTCGGACTGTTGCGATTACTCAGGTCTTACCAGGTCGTCTGGAGTCGCTTGTTAATTATCAAACGATGGTCACCTCTCTCACATCCATGGACATTGCAAATGCCTCTCTTCTTGACGAGGCAACGGCTGCAGCAGAGGGAATGGTTATGGCATTTTTTTCCACCGGCCAAAAGAAGAAGGCCTTCCTTGTTGACCCAGGGGTTCTCCCTCAGACTCTCGCCGTCCTCCGTACACGCGCCAAAGGTTTTGGGATCCACATCATTGTCCGCGACGCTGCGACAGCGCTCTCAGACCCCTCCGTAAAATCCGATATCTGCGGTGTCCTCGTGCAATATCCAGACGTAGACGGACGTATCGAAGACTTCGGAGATTTAGCCCAATCCGTTCATTCCCTCGGCGGACTCGTGGTCTGTGCCACTGATCTTCTGGCTTTGACGACACTGAAGCCACCAGGCGAATGGGGTGCCGACATCGTTCTGGGAAACTCAGCGCGATTTGGTGTCCCGGCCGGGTATGGAGGACCACATGGAGCGTTTTTCGCAGTCACGGACAAGCTTAAGAGGAAAATGCCGGGTCGTTTGATTGGCCGTAGCCGTGACGCTACTGGAAAACCAGCGTATAGATTGGCATTGCAGAGTCGGTCCCCTTTCATACGGTTTTTACGAAAACTGATTTCATATCCATAGCACGCGAACAGCATATTCGAAGAGAGAAAGCTACCAGCAATATCTGCACAAGTCAGGCTTTGCTTGCTAATATGGCGGCCATGTATGCGGTATACCATGGTCCTGCCGGTTTGAAGCAAATCGCGGACAAGGTTCATGCCTTCACGCAAGTCCTCTTGAAATCCATAGAGGCCTTTGGCTACACGGCTACTAACGACTCGTTCTTCGACACTTTAACCGTTGACGTCACATCTGCGGCTGGAAGTGCCGACGTTGTTCACTCAGCCTCCACAGCTGTCGGGATTAATCTTCGTCGGGTCAATGAGAAATGTGTCGGGGTTACTCTGGACGAAAGCGTTACCCCGGCTGACCTTGTAGCGCTCATTAACGTGTTTGCATCTGCTGCGTCCAAGGACCCTGTTGCATTATCCAACCTCTCTCCACCAGAAGCTCCTGCAATCCCTGCGGCGCTCCAGCGTACTTCCGGATATCTCCCGCACCCTGTCTTCAACAAGCACCACTCGGAAACGGAGATGTTGCGCTATATCCATCACCTTGCTTCAAAGGATATTGGCCTCGTACACTCCATGATTCCGCTTGGCAGCTGTACAATGAAGCTTAACAGCACGTCGAGCATGATTCCACTCACCTGGCCTGAATTCAGTGCGGTGCATCCCTTTGCTCCGTTCGACCAGGTGAAAGGATACCACACTGTTATCAAGGTAACACCACCATTGTATGAAAAGTTCAGTTGTTGACCTGGCCCCAGGAACTCGAAGAGGATCTGTGCAAAATCACCGGCTTCCATTCCGCGTCACTGCAACCCAACTCCGGAGCCGCAGGAGAATATGCCGGACTGTGCGTTATCCGTGCTTACCACGAGTCCCGCGGCGAGGGTGCTCGCGACATCTGTCTGATCCCCTTGAGCGCCCACGGAACGAACCCGGCGGTGAGTATTGTTCCGTGCGCCAGACGTAGCTCATGAAAACATAGTCGGCTGTTATGGCCGGTCTGAAAGTCGTCTCAGTCAAAGTCCTGGCTGACGGAAACCTCGATCTGGTTGATCTGAAAACAAAAGCGGAACAGCACAAGGATAAGCTTGCGGCTTTCATGGTACGTCTTGTCACCAACTTCCACGAAGACGTTGAATGATCCAATTCGTGTAGATCACGTACCCTTCAACCTTCGGTGTCTTCGAACACGGCGTCCAGGATGCTTGCAAAATCATACACGACAACGGTGGGCAAGTGTACTTGGATGGTGCTAACCTCAATGCTCAGATCGGGTTGACCAATCCGGCGACCTGTGGAGGTGATGTTTGCCATATGAATCTTCACAAGACATTCGCGATGTATGTCATTGTTTTTCATTACCATTGTATGATTTACCGAGTATTATTTTCTGCCCAGTCCTCATGGTGGTGGTGGACCTGGTGTCGGGTGAGTTCGATCAAAGTTGGTACTAGTCACTTCGGCTCACCTTCACTGCAGACCAATCTGTGTTGCCGAACATCTGACACCCTTCCTTCCCTCCCATCCTGCTATAAATGGTGGTAGCAAGGCCATCGACGCCGTGTCTGCTGCACCATTCGGAAGCGCCTCCATTCTCCTCATCTCTTGGGCGTATATCAAGATGCTCGGTGGCGAGGGCCTCACAAATTCCTCGAAACTCGCACTTCTCAATGCCAATTACATGGCACACAGACTGAACGGCCACTATACTCTTCGCTACAAAAACGAAAATGGAAAGGTTGCCCATGAGCTTTTGATCGATCTCGCCGAGTTTGAGAAGCACGGGCTCAAGGTCACCGACTTTGCAAAGCGGCTGCAGGTAAAGAAAAAGATCTTTCGGCGAGCGTTTTGCTGATATCCAAACCGCCAGGATTATGGATTCCACCCACCGACCTGCTCTTGGCCCATCTCTACTTGCATGCTTATCGAGCCGACTGAGTCGGAAACCCTGGAAGAAGTCGACAGGTAACGACGACGCTCTCCTACTTGCTTCGATCCTGAGTTCCCACCAGATTCTGTGACGCGATGATACAAATTCGCGCGGAAGCCCAAGATATTATCGCTGGCAAGCAACCCAAAGACAACAACCTACTTAAAAACGCTCCCCATCCAGTATCGGTGATCGCGCAGTCTGAAGAGGAATGGAACCGGTTTGTGTGTTTCATTCATCTATGTATTGGATGCTAACTACGTCGCAGTCCATATTCTCGCAAGAGCGCGGCCTATCCCCTGCCATGGCTTTTGGAAAAGAAGTTCTGGCCGACAGTCTCCCGCATAGATGACGGTAAATACTTTCACCTTCGTGTTTCCGCTCTGACTGACGCCCTCCCTCCTTTCCAGCGTACGGAGACCTCAACCTTATTGTGCGTATCACTGAAAAAATTCCCTCCTTCGTCCAATGCTGATTCGGTCCCGTAGTGTGACTGCCCCACCGTAGAAGAATTTGAATCGGCATAATCCTTGTAGCACCCAATCCTGTATCCCTCCCCGGACCTTCTAGAACACGCCCGCGCTCAACCGTCGGCGCAATCGTACATAGCTTTTTAGTCGCTTTATTATATAGTAATATATTCATGGTGGTCGCTTAGTATTTTCGAGCGGTTGCTCAATATTTTCGGATTGTCGGCTCGCATTTGAAGGAAGATGTGCCCACAGCTCCGGGAGGTTACGTCGGACGTGCTGCAGTATGTGGTTACTGAGTATGCGGGTGTCGGCCAGCTGGAGCATTACAGCGATTGTCGAAGCATCTGGCTTGACTGGCTGTGCGCTAGTCCCCATAAACGTGCAAATGACCCTCAGCGCTTCGGAGAACTGGTTCAAGCGGCAGAGGCATTCGACGTAGGTGTTCCAGTTGTGCAGGTTGAAAATGTAGTTCTCTGCCATGAGGTTGCTAACGATGTGTTGCACAACCTCATACTGGCCAGCGTACCCACACGCATCAAGGATGATGCTTACGCCGATGGGGCCATATTTGCCGGACGTATACAGCTCATGCCATACACGGTACGCCTCCGGAAAGCTGTGGAGGCGTTGGTAAGTGTCCATGAGCTGGTTCGACACGATCCGCTCGGGATGGATCGTCTTATCGAGCGAGACGATGTTGTGGACACGCCGCACGGCGTCCAGCAGGTCGTCGAACATCTTTGGTGGTGGGGTCTGATGCGCAGGATTATCGCGGCCCCAGGTCCACTTCCGCTGGCGGCCGATCTCCGCGAACTGCTGGAGGATGTCCGTGTAAACTCTGTCCGTTATCCGGAAGCCAGCGCGCCGCATGTCGTCCACGATTTGGAAATAGTACTCGAGGAGGTCGGGATGATTCAGGTTGCGTGACAGTCGGCTGAATGCATGCAAGACGACAAGGTACCCCGATTCTGTGAGCTCGTGGTGGGACTGGCGATAGCGTCTGAAGGCTTTGTCGAGGGTATCGGCGCCGCGCATTTCTAATACGAGGCTCGACGTCTTGATTCCGGCTGTCGCAGTGATGCCACGCGATTTCATTTCAGACAGCAGTGACTCTGCGATGGGTTGAGCTGTTTGGATGTTGGAACAGAGGGCCAGACCACGCATGAGCGACGTGTAAATATCCATGTCGGGGCCTTTCGCGTGCGCGGAATGGTTGGACGCGGCTGGTTCTGAGGAATCCGGCGAAACTGGGAAGGCTGCATCGAGATCGGAATATAAGGAAAGGGCGGTGTCGAGGTCAGCGTTGTGGACCTTGGGAGGTTTTTTGTCGGATGAAGACAGGGACCGAATCATGGGACCGACGAGACCCGCGACAGGCACAATCCCCGACTTTTTGGATTCCTCGTACACCACCAACGCTGCGAGAAGCTGTCGAGTCCGGACATTGTTGTTGACCACCACGGCGTATTCAGAAGCGTCAGCTTGAACACCAAGTGCCTTCTCCACCTTCAGAATATCATCCACGGTTTTACTCGTGCTCAAAATGGCTCGGAAGGTAGCCGAATCTGCGGGGCAGCCTTTGGCGGCGAGGTCCCGAAATAGCGCCAAGGAATGCTCAACCCCCGATTCACGGGAAGCCGCCGCCAGCTCCTTATGCCACCGATCCATCTGCTGTTCCTCCGGTGTCATGATATCCGGAAATTGAGCAACATAGTTATTCCGAATGTTTTCCGCTCGCACGAGGAAGCCATTCTCGAGGTAATAGTCCACCATCATGGAAATAATGGTGGGGTCGGCCGGGAGTCGTAGTAGTTTCATATCGGTGATTATGGTGGCGAACGTGTCGGGACTGATTGCAGTTTTAGCCTGCGTCGCGTTGTTGACAATAATTCGGACGAGGATAGCAAATGTCTCGTTCGTAGGCCGGACGCCTGCCCGACGCGTCCTTTGAACGACAACGTCCCGCAGCAGGGCGTCAGACACATGGTTCGGACAACCGGTCAAGAACGTATGGAAGTTGTCCAGCGATGGCTTCTCATGAGGCGGCAGCTCGTGGATTTTGAACAGCCACTGCTGCGCAAGAGGAACGTAACCCTGTCTCAGCATTGCAGCTATTACGACGGAGTGCAGCTCTGGAGTGACCGCGACGCCGAAGTAAGCAGGCAGATGAGAGAACATGGCGCGTATACACTCCAGGTCTGGAGGGCGGCCGGAGGTTGCGAGAAGGTCGATAATGGTGATGAGTTGGTCGCGGGTGAGCAACGGGGGCAAGGCTGGGGACGAGGGCAGGGCCTTGATGCGCTGAAGCTCAGCGACGAGAGGGAGATAATGGCGGCGGACGGCATTTGGTTCGTCGGGGTATCTCAGGGGGTGCAAGAAGGGTTCTAGTCTGGTGGACGTGTCATGGGACGCGCGGACGAAGAGACTAGGAGGAAGGCGAGGATGGATGCGCGAAAAATGCGCGGCTCGAACCAGGCCAATGCGCAAGGACATTCATGCGCGTGCACCACGCTGTACCCATGTTAGAAATACGCATACTGGCGAAAGGCAAGCCAACCTTTTAGAATTGGCCGAAAACCAAAGTTTGAGGATTGGGCTCGATTAGCTCAGCAAGCCGTCAGTCACTCTTTCTCTCCTTCCACTTTCACCATGTCCGACAAAGTACGCGAGTTCGTCGAGATACCCCAACAGTTCGTCCGTGACGGAAGCCAAGTCCGTCTTGTTTCTCCCGGGTTCCCCCTCTTTGCCTAGTACTGACTTTTCTCAAGTTTCTGACACGTTGCACAAAACCTTCAGACAAAGGTTTATTCAGTCCAGGCCCCTTTGGCTCTTTCTCATCCTGCCACAGAGTTCACTCAGATCTGCAAGGCCGTCGGCGTTGGTTTCGCCGTCATGGGGTTCATTGGTTACTTTGTCAAACTCATCCACATCCCGATGTGCGTTATGTTGTTCCCTTATTCAAACCTATTCTGATCCTTCGCAGAAACAACATTCTAGTGTACGTGCACAACGTTCTGCTTCTGGTCATTTCTCATTCTCAAACAGTGGAGGGGCATAGTCGGGTCGAGGCGGTTATCAATCGCATGTATTCTAAAATTATCGTGGAATGCACTTCCACCGCTATTATACTGCTCCAGCGTGTGCACTCTAATGGACGAGGGACGGCTTACTGCACACCAAGCATCGCTGGACAGGGTTGTCTGAGCTTTATCAACCGTGACGTGCCGCCTCCAAAATAAATTAACGAGCAGATGTCCCTACAAGTAGCAACCCAAACCGAGACGACGCCTTCGCAAGCTCTACCGCAGGCTGGAACTGCTGATCTAGCGCCGGCGAACCCCATGGCAAGAGCGGTGCGAACTTGTCAGCACTATTAAGTGGCCGCGTGGGCGATTGGGGCGGAAGCAACGCCGCAAATAGTGTCTGTGTGCGCGCTAAATAGTCGGCCGCCCCATCGTTCCATCCATTCGCAAGTGGCGATGTGCTTTCTTGTTGTAGCTGGAAATGCCATTAGCACTCAATAAGCCAGTGCCCGACGCCAGTCGGCATACCTGCTCTCGGTAGCGTTGCGCCTTGGAATCAAGGAGTTGGCACACGTCTTGCCATTCAGGAGTGCGAAGATCTGCAAGGCGGCGAAGGAAAGCCATATCGCACAGTGCTTGCCTGCCAGTTTGCTTCCACCCATCTCCGACCCACTGATTGATGAAGAGACGAAGAGTTTTGCTGGCCTCGGTGTTTTCACCTGCTCTACTTCGCGAGAATCCGAGATCTTGAACTGAGCTGGATAGGATCAGCAACGATTCCACAAGATCGGCTGAAGGGGTCGACGGTGCCGAGTCTAAAAACTCATGAGGATTAGGTTGGAAATTTGAGAGAAAGCACAACCTGCGGGTGGCGCTTTAGACTTTGGTCGGACCGCACGGTGTTGGTCCACAATCCGCGAGACTATATAGGTTCTCCAGCGGTCAATTATCCGGTCATGGAGAGCTTTCGTTCTCTTTTTGAAGTCTGGAGCCGTCTTAATATTCCCTTGTCGCGGTCAAGGACTGGGAAGCTTACCTTGAACCACTTCTGCGCTGCCGCCAATGGTTGAAACAAACGGTGACGAGGAGCCCAGTTCTTCGGCGACGTGGCCGACGAAGACGAGACTGTCTATTGAGAGGTCTTCAGGCGAAATTAGCGGTGTTTAAAACACGGTATAAACACCAACACGAGTCGTCAGCATCCTGCTTTTCAGCGGAGGACAGTGTGTCCAAAATGCCTATACATAATGCCTCCGCGTTCGGTCGGTAATCTTCCGAGAGCTGCGCAACGACGCCACTAGAACGTGGCGGGATCAGCACTGTGAAAGCGCAAGTTGAGAGTGATTCGAGCTTACCGCGCCTCCTCATCATTTCCGCCCAGCACGACAGAAAGGTCCCGCTGTAACGACCTGGCGCAGCTTTCTAGGGTGGCTAAAACACTGTCTAACAGAGATGTCCGCCCAATTAATTGCCGACGCAGAGAGGCTTTGTATTTCTGGAACGACGAATCTACAGGCCCCAAGCCAGGGAAAACAGGGAGGGGAGGGGCAGTAAATGGAAAGTCCACTGGGGACGCGTCTACATGGGATGAATCAACACGAGGAACGAGAAGAGGGGGCAGGAACGTACCTTTGCGTTGCTCCCTCGGAGTTTCGCGCAATGACGCTGTGGCAGCGGCGAGTTGCAGCTGGAAGGCATCCTCGGCGTTGGACAGCGCCAGCTTCCAGATACTGAGGACCCGCTGTTGCGCAGCGTCACCGAATATCAACTTGAGGGTCGTGGCCTCATCCGGCCTCAGACCCGAGGCATCTATCCACTGTCGTATCGACGAGCGCAGCGTCCACACCTCCGCCACGGAATGGAGGTCCGAGAACCACTTCGATGCTGCGACTTTGAGACTTTGATTCGAGGTCTGGAACCATTCGTCCAGAACGCTGCGAAAGTGCACGTGTTCGACGAGGGACGAGGAGGAGCTGAGATCCACGTATGGTTTGTATGACCGCAAGGCAGGTGGGAGGAGTAAAAAGTGGGTGGAGGATGGGAGCGTTGCCAGTAAGCTTTGAGTAGTTAATTCAAGTTCCAACGGAAGGGTTTTCGAGTTTGGATCAGGGCTTGCGGAATCGGACTGGATAAATTCTAGGACAGCTCCAATCATGGACTGTCTGGATTCTGCCTCTTCGAATATACTCCGGGCAGTCGTCAAAGTCTTGACCATCGCGTCCAAGGCCGCTTGTGTAGCTTCTTTGACCTCTCGGACAGAAGTTTTACGAGCCGTTGAAGGAGCTGGTCGCTTTTCGGGTATGTGGCCATTGGCACGCCGCGACAGTGAGGGAGAGAGCGGTGAAATGGGGGAATGCTCGGCGGTACGCGATAGCATCGTGAGGAGTGTTTTTGATCGTTGACTTAGAAATACAGAAAGCGTTTCTGTCAGCGGCCGTCGGTCGAGGAAATGAAGAGTGAGAATGGCAGCACAGGCGTCCTGCATAATTGTAATGAAAAGTATATCATGTCGATCAAGATAAAATATACCTCCGCGGATGCGGCGTACTCCCGCAGCGACAATGTCGCTTTGTGGACGATCTGGGAGCGAAATTGAGAAACAGCATCCCATTGACGCTGAGCAAGTGGAAATTGCTCCTGGTGAAAGAATGAGTCCTGAATACCAAGACGAGCGAAACACGAACCATAACATCCAGACCCTGGGCGCTCCAGGTTTCCTCATCCGGTTTATCCAGGGCGCGATGAACCATCCCTGCCAACTGAAACAGCCAAGCAGCTGTAAAGTATTTTTTGCGTTCAATGAGTCGCCACAAATATTCTGGCGCGTCCAAGAGCAGCTTTAGGTGCGCGGAGAGTAGTTGTAATGTGTGCAAATGTGCATCTATTTCACAGTAAGCGGATATGTGTGCCACATAATCTCAGCAGCACATACCGCCGCCTCCAGGACCAGAGGTTCGTTGGGGCATGGGAGGCTCTTCTTGCGAGAGTATCGCATCTTTCGTTTCCTGAAGAGCTTCGATGACACGTTTGGAAGAGCGCGCAATGTCTATGATGGACGTGGAGGCTTGGAGCAGATCGCGGTAGCGCTCTCTGAGCTTGCGTATTATTCCAGTATTTCGCACTCGCGGGCCTGAAACACGTACCCCACCATAAGCCGCAGTTCTTCTTGTTTCGCGTCAGCATCGGCTCTGCGTCCAGTGAGCTTCCATGAAATTGAAAGTGCAATACCGAGTACCTGAGGCGCTGCTGCGCGAATTTCACTTCAGCAACGGTGTACTTTGTGAATAACTCGTCCGGGTCCAGTTCAGAAATATCGGTTGGTAATTTTGAAACCGAGGGACGACGCGTGGAGGCTGGTGCCTCCGGGGCAGTGGGGGACTGTACTGCCTTGACCGTGCCGTTTGCTAGCGGCGCGGGTAGAGAAACCGAGAGGGCTGAAGGCCGCCGCGACATGGTCGGTGCTGTCCTCAGATTCCTTACGTAACCGCAATGACGGCGGATCAGGATTTTCAGGCATTTGAACGGCCTTGAGAATACGCTGGGTGAGGCCCTACGAGCTGCACTTCTTCAAGGTCAGAAGTAGTGAATTACCAGAAATGAGACAATAGTACGTTAAGAAAACTTTTTAAAGATGTACAGAGCGCGCTTTTATTACTGACTGTCCTGAACGCCTATATCTACTTCACTACCCACGCTCTTGGTCCGCTCGGCACGTGGAGCAGGCGGCGAGGAAGGAATCGCAGCAGCAGCAGGCGGCGGTGCCCGAGGTGCTTTTGGAGGAGAAGTGCCCCGCGAGTTGCCCGCAGGGGGAGCAGCCGTATTGGCCAAACGTTGGTCGAGGGCCTTCAAAGCCATGGCTCTGCAGGGTCGATCAGCGATAGCGCTGGAATATCAGGAAAGAAGATTTACCGTCTCCGTTCTGCTTCGGCGCGCGCACCCCCAGGAACCTGGCTGTAGAGTCCGCCTTCAAGGTCCGCACTAGATGTAGGGATAAGGTGGAGACGGGTGGCGAGTGAGTGCACAAAGTTCCCAAGGAGGCCGAGAGGGTAACTGTGCACAGTTAAAAGAGCAGACGTGCGTTTGTAGGAATACACACTGGATGAAAGGAGGAAACCATGAAATCAAGGAGAACGTCTCGCTTCTGTCACCATACGAGTCGACACCGCCTACGGAATCCGTAGTGTTCTTCTTGTAGAAACGGAGATAGATCCAGCCCACAAACCAGCCGAACTGGATAATAATCCAAGGGCACTGGAACCCAAGGAAGGTCATCACAGTTGAAAGCGTCAAGTAGGCCATTGGCAGCGTCTGCGGATGTGATTAGGCGCCACATAGAGATACATGACCGGAATTACCTTGACTCGTGCTTTGAGAACCCCGAAGAGCTGAACTTGGTGTTCTGGGATGAGCTGGGTGAAGGCCACTAGGATGGCGATTTGAAGAGCCATTTGGCCGTGGTATTGCATGCCATAACTTTGAAAAATAATCAGAGCTAAGGATGGTATGGCACTGGGCAGACGCACAGGAAAAGATCCGCATTTCTCGTAAAAATGAACTCTATCCAGTTGAAACCGAAGCCAATGATATTCGAAAAGCCAACAGAAACAACGATGAACTTGAGAGTCTCGATGCTTCCCCAAACTCGTTCGAGATATCTGAGAGACGGAGGAACGACAATGAGGGAGAGGATTAACTGGGCGAGTACCTCGTGTCAGAATAGCTCAACGAAGGTCAAACACGACTGACCTCGAATATGCTGGTCTCAACGAGAACAGACGTAACAAAAGTCCACGGGTAGAACAGACTCGATCCGGGGACGACTGTTAGATACGGGGCATTCACGGTCGCCCCGGTCCAGACTAGCCAGGCATACAACAGGGAGAGTACCACAGTTGCAGCGGTGAAGCCACGCGTCACGGGGGGGATTGAGGCGAGAAAAAGTAGAGGAGATGGCAGGACAGCCATTTTTCGAGCCAACTGGGGACGTTGAATAGACTGTTGGGATATACAGAACAGCCCAAGGCGCAGCTGCGTCAGAGAATATTGGGGAAACAGACGCGCCGTAACCTGCGTGACTACATCAGTCACTGGCTTCTCATGAGCGATTATGACCTTCGCCCCGGAGGCTCGCTCAAACTCAAGGGCGTGGCTGAGGGCGGCGTGGTGAAGAAGTAAGTCTGATATGTGCGCACCCGGCTCATCTCACTCTCGCTCCAGGAAAAAGAAGAAGTCAAAGCATAAACAGGAAACGGAACTAGACCGTGATCGAGTCAAGGAACTCCGTCTCCGGGAGGAGGCT
Source organism: Mycena albidolilacea (assembly GCA_029282495.1). Taxonomy (NCBI): domain Eukaryota; kingdom Fungi; phylum Basidiomycota; class Agaricomycetes; order Agaricales; family Mycenaceae; genus Mycena; species Mycena albidolilacea. The sequence continues at coordinate 2,604,593 of JARIHO010000005.1, read as the reverse complement.
GCGGCGTCGAAGAGCAGCGCACCAGGCAGCGGAAGCAACTCTCCTGCCCCGGGTGGAAGCTCCGACCGGAAGACAGACGCGGAGAGACGTTTCGAGGAAGTGCAGAGACGCCGGGTATGTTAGCTCATGTCGGTCTCACTCTTCTTCGCAACTGACGGGACGCGTAAAAGCTTGAGGAAAGAGTGGCGAAACTGGCCAACAAGACGCACAAGGACCGTGTTAGCGAGTTTAACGCACATCTCGAGTCTCTGAGCGAGCACCACGATATTCCAAAGGTATTCACGTCTCGTTCTTGCTGCACATATTCTCTGCTGACGGTTTGCTTCAGGTTGGACCAGGATAAGACGATATATGTATGGTTTCCTGCTCGGCCTTAGTCGAATCATCTACGCGTCTTAACTCGATGTTCTCCGTCGTGACTTGTGCCTGTTTTGCGCGATGGAATCATGCTCCTAGAGCACTCTGTACGAATTTATACTGGCACGCCTACATAAAGCTTAGGCATTTATTGTTGTTAAATAAATCTCGTTGCCCGTTTTGAACTATGTCACGCGAAGTCACTTCTGTATCCTTTCCCCACTTCCATCTCGCTTTTGGTGGCCACAAATGCCGGCCAGTAGCAGCATTGCTCCGAAAGGCCATGTATGCCCGCCGTCGACCGCGACCCACCCTTCAGGCCGCTGGGAATCTCTATTCGTCTACTCCTTCATCTGTAAATTCACAAACCTCCGCACCAAGGTTGCAGGTCTCGAGACACCAATGGAGTGGGTACCCGTTTGCCACTTCAAACTCGAATTCCTGGCTCATTGCGCCCCGGGAGTCAGCTTCGAAGAGGCCTTGCTGTCCCAGGAGCCAAACACTATCTTGACAGAATTGCTTGCGCGGTTCATTCTGAATCTTCGACCACAGACGCGTAACTTGAGGTAAGTGCATGTTCGGGCACACCACCTCCATGGTACGTGGCCCTGATGGTCGTCGCTGCTTCGTCAGCATTGATCAGATATCGACGACTGTGGCGACTGTGCTTTCCGAGTATCTCAAGTCTTCGGAGAGAACTATCTTCTGGGACGACGAGCTCAAAATGAACAAGGATCCATTCGAGAATCTAGAGGGTGGCTTCTTCACTGCGGACTGGGATTTCAAGGTCAGTGCCTCTGGGTTATTCAATCCACTGCCGGCGCTCATGTCACTTTTTTTCGCGTAAACCAGCTCAAAATATTGCGGCAACTTGTCGAATTGCAACTCGGCCATACCCCCGAGATAAAGAGCACGATTGATCGCGCTTGGGGCGTGTCGCAGAACAAGCACAAGAAAAAAGACGCCGCCTCCGCGCCACCGGAAGCATCGGACCCTCAGAGCCGCGGACAGCTGCAACTCCTACCCATGGGCCAGGACTCGCAGAAAAAACGGTTCTGGGCAGGTGATGGTCCGTGCGCTTTCTTCTTGTGGTCCGACCCCATATTTGTGTGTATTTGCCGAGGATCATCTCTAAACTATTTCCTGCATCCCGATTTCGGCTTCATTCGTTGGGCTTATGTGTTTCACACGTTCATTGATACTCACTCTGTCTTTTGTTACCATACAGATTCACCACGGCTCTACGTGTCGACCAATCCATGGAAAATAACTGCAACTTTTCAAACGGTTTCATCCACACGAGAGGAATACCTAGCCGTTATCGAAGACCTGAAAGCTGCCACACCTCCCGAACCGAAGAAAGGAGACAAGAGGTCGAAAATGCACCAGTCTCACCTAAATCTCATCGACACGCTGGAGAGCCGCATTGAAGTCATTGATGCTGAACTGGTGGTGAGTTGATTCTCATGTTATCTGCTCCGCCATGGGGGTATGGTAACCATGAAAATAATCTGATCTGCGGTTCCGGGACTGATTCGTTCTCTCGAATTTACTGACATACATTGTCAGCGCGTGGAAAAGGCACGGAAACGGCTTGAACAACGGCAAGCGGCCCTGGCCCGTGCAGCACAGGCTGAGATTAGAGAAACGCGGACCCGGCGTCAAACTCGAAAACCAGATTACGTTTATACCAGTACATTTGATGACGACGAGGTGAGTTTTTTGGCGGCCCGTCCTCAGCTGACTGGATATTTATGGATTGTATAGGACGATGCAGACGAATACACTTATCAAGAGGCGGAACCATACGATGATGAGTTCGACGACGACTTTCTGAACTTCCGGGACGAGACCGATGGTCCCAGTACCCGCCGAGGTTTTTCGCCAGGCCGTCGACGTTCTACGCGGACGGCTGTTGTGAATGCTAACGGCAAACGTGAAGCTGAAGAAGAACCGTGGGGTCAGTGGCGAGGAGAGCGACGTTCGACACGACTGGGCGCACCTCCAGACACGCAGCTTGACCCAGAACCACGGACCAAGCGCGCGCGCACGGAGGATAGCACCATGAGCACAGGCTCTGTTGATGCGCCATCAACCACATCCCACGGTGCGAAGAATGGTCTCAAACTAAAGGCTTCGGGGGCGGCCGCTTTGAAGCCCAATGAAGTCGCCATGGAACAGATTGCAGGGAAGAAGCGGTCTAAGTTTTGGGTGTATGCCGTTGAGCCCGTCCCTGGCGCAGAGACAGCAGCGCCGCCTGATTCGGACGCCATGAACGGCAGCGCATCACCAGGGATGGAGAATGGGAAGCGGCCCAACTTTCGGGAGTATACGGATGAGCCTATGGAGACGGGCCCTGTGAATGGCGGCGCATCATCAGCAGGCGACTCGGGGCACAGTTCAGACATGGAAATCGATAGTCCGCCACCGGGGCCTGGAAATGGCCGTGGTCCAGACGGCACCGCGTCCCCGTTAAATTCAACATGATATTTCTTGCAGCATTATTTAGAACGTTATCATACATACCTTCTGACACACAATTGTATGCACCAAGCAAAAACATTTTATTCTCGCATTCGCCATTTGCTGCTGCCTGGACCGACGAATGAGAGCGCTTGGGATTGCCTAGATTTGTGTTACGTGATAATTGATGATCGAGAAATGGTCTCGCCTTCTCGCGTCAGATAAATACGGTCGTGCCAGTGGGCACCGCGTTCATCTCTCTACAGCCGCCCCATGCTTTCGCGAAATGTCCTCTCTAGACCTGCCAACCATGTCTTTCGATTCCGAGGCTGTCTTTTCGCAAAGAACGAGGTGACACGACCTCGGACGTATGCAAGTGCTTCAGCTCGAATCATTCCAGCCTCGGTCGAAGACAAGGCGCTTGCTACGATATTCGACCGCCCGAAATTGAAGCTCGGGTCGTCTTTTTCAACCACAGGGCTCTTCGGACACCGTACCCTAACGCATCCTGGCGCTCTCGTGGCACTTACGGATGCAACTCTAATTCGCGCGCAACTGCTTACAGATCGTATCTTGCGTGCCCGGGAGTCACGCTCGGAGCTGCTTGCGGTCGTCAAAAACCTGGACAGGCTGAGCGACCTGTTGTGCGGGGTCATTGATTTGGCAGAGCTTGTGCAGAATGCACACCCGGAGCAGCCGTGGATAGAGGCGGCCAACTTTGCGCACGAAAAGTTGTGCAACTTTATGAATGTCTTGAACACACATACCGGACTTTACGCAGTGCGTAGATATGCAACCTTGGCTGCGGACGCATCCCAATTCACGTTTGTTTAGGTATTAAAAGCTGTACTAACTGATCCAAGCATTGTCGAGACTCTGACCCCGGAAGCTCACGCGACTGCTCTTATATTTTGGCGAGACTTTGAAAACTCGGCAATAAACCTGCCACCCCAGAAACGAGAGAAATTTGTTTCTTTGTCTTCTGATATGCTGGTGCTTGGGCGAAAATTTCTGCAGGGGGTCTCGTCTCCTGGCCCGCCAGCTGCAATAAAGCCCTCTGAGCTCGCGGGGCTCAAAGACCAGGGCATGGGGGTCCGGCTGCAGTTGCAAGCTCGATTCACTCAACGGGATCTGCTTGTTTACCCCGGTTCGCTCCAGGCGCAAATGATTATGCGCTCTGCGCCAGCCGAGGAGCCCCGACGACGCGTATATATCGCGTCCAACTCGAGCACGCCAGAGCAACTAGACGCTCTGGAAAGGTTACTACGCACAAGAGCAGAACTGGCCGAATTAGTCGGGAAACCGAGTTTTGCTCACATGGCCCTCGACGACAAAATGGCAAAGTCACCAGGTTCGGGTTGATTTCTTCATTCCCGCAGTGTACTTACAATTTACCCAGGCAACGTCGCGCACTTCCTCGACGCCCTGATGGACCACACTCGGCCCGCCGCCCGCAGTGCATTACGCGCTCTGAGCATACGAAAACAAGCCCACCTAAATACCCCCGAGCCGTTCCCCATTATCCAGGCCTGGGATCGGGACTTTTACTGCCCTCCAGAACCGCCCGCGCCCCCAATCGCCCTCCCTGCTCTAACACTCGGAACTGTATTTATGGGTCTTTCACGGCTGCTGCGACATCTGTACGGGATATCGCTGCGGCCGGTGGGCGTAACGTCCGGTGAGGTCTGGCATCCAGACGTCACCAAGCTCGAAGTCGTAGACGAGCAGAAAGGCGTCATTGGGTGGATATATGCGGACCTGTTCGCAAGGCGGGGTAAACCCGGCGGCGCCGCACATTTCACCGTCAGGTGTTCGCGGCGAACAGACGACGACGACGAGGCAGGGGACCATATTACTGCTGAAACGGAGCCCCTCGTTGCCGTTTCGCGCGAGTTTGAGGCTGTAAAACGGCACAAGCTCCCGGGAGAGGACAGGGTCTACCAGCTCCCGCTCGTCGTGCTGGTGTGTGAGTTTGCGCGCCCGACTGCCGCGCAGGGACCTACTGTGTTGCAATGGCACGAAGTGATGACCCTGTTCCACGAAATGGGTCATGCGATGCACTGTGAGTCGAAATTTCTACATCACGCATCTTAGTAGCTGACCCTCCGCACTTGCTACAGCCATGATCGGCCGGACAGAGTACCAGAATGTCTCCGGCACGCGTTGCGCCACCGACTTTGTCGAACTCCCCTCCATCCTCATGGAACATTTCCTCAACTCCCCAACTGTCTTATCGCTCTTCGATGCCGAGTCCCCGCGCGCCTCCGCCCTCACACGACAGAGTGGCAACCACCACGAAGACCCCTGCCACGCAATCGACACCTACTCGCAAATCCTCCTCGCCGCGATCGACCAGGTGTACCACTCCCCCCTCGTCGTCTCCGCGCAATTCGACTCGACCGCCGAGCTCGCGCGGCTGCACAACACGCGCGGGCTCGTCCCCCACGTGCCCGGCACGTCGTTCCAGACGCACTTCAGCCATTTAGTGGGCTACGCGGCGACGTACTACTCGTATCTGTTCGACCGCGCGATTGCGTCGAGGGTGTGGCGGAATGTGTTTTCGGAGGACCCGCTTAATAGGGAGACGGGGGAGAAGTACAAGCGCGAGGTGCTTAGCTACGGCGGGGGGAAGGACCCGTGGAAGATGGTTAGCACGCTGCTGTCTGCGCCGGAGCTTGAGAGTGGCGACGCAGAGGCGATGCGGGAGGTTGGGCGTTGGAGGATCGAGGACGAGGTCGGGCTTCCGGATCGTCATTAAGTTGAGATCTTGCGCGATTTTTGTTGCGGATCTTCCGAGTTCTGTTGTGGCGGCTGTAGATTAGTAGTCCCGACAACACAAAAGTAATATATGTGTATTGCAGATAGCAGCAGCATGACTAGACCATAGAAGAACAAGAAAATAACGAGATAATGATAGCGGCAAGATGAGCGAGCATGGCAATATGGGGTAGGCATATGGATGATGCTGGCATGTGGAAGACAATAAAAATACAGTATTGGTATGTTGATGCAATGCGTGGCTGGTGGATACAGTGCGTAGAGGGAATCATGCGAGAAGAAAAATAGAGGACGATCTGAAACGAGATGAGCGAGGGATGAAAGGATAAATTGGAGAGAATCTCACCTCACAAGCTAATACCCAATCGGTGTCTGATACATGTACTGATTCTGAATATTGTTGTCGTAAATGGCCGGCTGCTGCTGCAAAAAACCCTGGATGGCATGCATAGAATCCGCTCCTGGGAGCACGGAAAAGTCCAGCGGGGTGTTATCAAATGCAGGCAAGGGCTGGTGCTGGTGGTGGTCGAAACTGAAGGTGTCGACGCCATCGATAGCACCGTGCTCGTTTATGAATCCGAAACCGTCGAAGCCGCCGTCGCCGTTGCCGTTGTAAGGCTCCATGAACGGCTGGTTGTATGGCTGCGGCTGCGGCTGCGGCTCGTATACACCTGCGTTGGAGTATAGTTCGTAGGGATCTGCCTGCGCAGGTTGCTGTGGGATGAACACATCTGTGAGGGGACGTAAACGTGGAGGGTGGTAACGGCAAAGAAAGACCAACTGCTCGTAAGGTAATGTGGATTGACGAAGTTCGCGAGATCGAAGGCCGGCTCGGGCGTAGGGGCTGTCACTGGTCACGAGAAAAAGAGAATTAGCCAGAGTCCAAGCACCCGAGAAAACATACTCTGAACAACAGGCTGCGCCGGCGCCGCAACCTCCTCCAATCCAAAGTCATACTCATTCGGGTCAAAGAATTTGATATCCAACAGCTGTCCAGGCTCAAAGATATTCGTCTGCCCCGGGCCGTCGCTGGTGAACCAGTCCGCCAGGAGGTCGAGCGTCTCCGAAAGTGTAATGGTGACGGGGATGGGGTCCGATACAGAGCGGTTGCCGTTGGGGCGGGGGCGTTTGGCGTAAGGGGCGGCGTCGGCGTCGGAGAGGCGGCGTTTGCGGCCGGTGGGGGAGGAAGAGGTGGAGTGCGGAGGGGAAGGGAGGGCGAAGGCGTCGTCGGTTCTGTGAGGCTGTGAGTGAGGGTGGAGGCATGTAGAAGGGAATATACCTTGGGCGTTTGCTAAGAGAATCTTCGTCATCGGACGATGCCTCTGAACGCGAACGCTTGTGACCCGCAGAGGAGGTCGACGCGCCGGGGTCGGAGATGGGAGAGGACGCGCCCGACGCAGGCGGTGAGGGATACACCCCCAACCTCGCAGCCTCTCTTTGAGCCTCTGCTTTCTGGAGACGCTGGAGACGAGCCTGCTCCTGCCGTTCCGGCGTGAGGTCTTTGACCGCAGCCGTAAGCTTGTTCGAGAGCGCGCTCGGGACAAACTTCGCAGCATACATATCATGCGCGAACACCTCCATCTGCACGAACCTGCTGTGGATATCGGGCGGCAGAGGATATTTGCGGTTCGGGTGGACGTAGAAACGCGTCGCGGCGTCAACCAGGTCGCTGCGTTTCCGGCCGAACTCTTCGCGGAGGAGGGTGGTCCAGCCCATGCGGCGGCGGACGTCGACGAACCAGTCGGAGATGCGCTCGATGGAGGAGCCGGTCTGGTCTGCGATTTTCTCTTTGATCTCTTTCTTTGGGTATGGGTTGTGGAGGTGTTTAAGCAACCATTTGTAGGCGGGCTCGATGTAGGGTGGTAGGGTGGGGTCCGGGCGAACGGAGGGAGCTGGTGGTACTGGGGCAGAAGGTGGTACTGGGGCAGAATCTGAGTCTGATTCCGAGGACGCGTGAAGGTCCTCATTGCCCGCTGCATCCAGGTCCAAGCCGTGCAAAGCCCCGTCGAGTTGGTTTATGAGATCCGCCGATATTGCTATCTTGGACGCCATATTGTATGTCAGGGCTCTGGTCTCCTCGTCCAGAACGCCTGCTTGAGTCGCGGTTTCAATATCATCAGAAAGCTCGGCCCATTTCTGCTCGAATGCGAGGACTGCGCCGGGGGATTCTCCAGATATCAGAGCGAGAAGATCGTTTTCGATGTTCAGCAATCTCTGGTGGATGCTGGGCGAGGAGGACATGGGGGGTATACAGCCTGGATGATGGTGGACGCGACTATGTACACGGTCTATTCAAAGTCCGCATTGTCTAAGGAGATCATCAGTTGACACATGTCAAAACACGATCGTTTACTACTTTAGACGGCGTTCATGCTGCTCGCCTCGTCAATCCCCAATATGACCCAAGACACCGACTCCCAGCGGCCAGCCCGAGTAATTCAGACAGCCGATGCTATCAAGCGTCTCTGCGCCCCTCTGTGCAACCTACCCCTACAAACTCCATCCACTTCTACTCAAGTTGTCAGTTTACCCCCACCGTCATCTATCCGCCCAAAACTTGTTGCCCTTGGGCTCGACGCACATCTCGTCGCAGATTTTGCACGTAAATACGACCGGGCGTGTGGAGACCTTCATTCAGCTGCGCAACTCTCTCTCCAGCATGCATGTCGCGACTTCGCTGCCCTCCCGGAGCATTCGGCTCTCACACCGCTGTCCCAATTATCCGGTCGCGTGTTTTCTGCTTATACGGCTGAGTATACGCGGTCCCTCAAAGCCCTCGAACAACGTGCCATTGAGATGGCTTCCAAACTGGCAAAAGCTCGGGGGCTGGACAAGAAGGTTCCCAAACGCAAAGTCCGCACATGCGCTACTCCCTTCAACCACGCAAGTCCCCTTCTTCGTGATCAGCGCTGCTTGCTTATACTTGAAACAGGAATTCACCCCCTTCCTCGAAAAATACTTCGAGTACAACGCATATCCCTCCGTCGCGGACCACGCAGCAATGGCGAAAAAATCCATGATGGAGCCGCGCCAAATTAAAGTCTGGGTAGGCTGCCCATTCCTCCCTTGCTGCCGCATTCTAATTCCTTATCGCAGTTTCAAAACCACCGGAAGCGCGCCAAGGACGAAGGCCTGAGCTTCCGCAGACTGAGCGCCACCGACCCCGCGCCGCTGGAGCTATGCTTAAGGTCAATGGAGGAAAAGATGGAGCCGTATCTTATTCCTGACGGCCTGCGGCAGGAGGTCGATTCCGAAGTCTCGGAGCCAGGGTCGGACGACGAGGAGGATGACGACGACTTTGACAACGCACAGCCAGAGGTAATTCTTCCAGTCTCTACTCGGTCTGCCACCGGATATGAAGTTCTTTCTTTCTTTACAGACTGTGAGCACCACGAACCCCCTCGACCCGCCCGCTCCCCGACATGCCTACCCCCTCAAATTCAAATCCCGCCTCATCTTCGCCTCCACCATCCTCCAAGACCAAGATTTCTCCTTCCCCCCGCCCAACTGGCCGCGCAAAGCCGGCACATCACCTCGGCGCGCAGACATTACGATCGACGAGCTCATTACCACCTTCGGCTCGCTTCATGTACACGACGCGCGGCCCGTGACGTCCCCGCCGTTCCAGATCCCCACGACCGTCAGGGTGCCGAACGCGCCTCTCCCTGCGCTCGTGCGTAGCACCCAGCCCACAGACAAGAGCAAGAACCGGCTTGCGCCGCTCGCCACCACCTCTCTTAACACCGCCCACACCGTCCACCCTCAATTTGGGTCCAGTGCGCGACGGCGCGCCTTCCGCGCGCCCAGCCCATACGCGTACACGTACGCGCAGCCCGTCTCCGACCCTGCTGCGTCGACATCGACATCTCCCTCCGGGCGCCGTAGAAAAATTGCCGGCCCCCCGCGGCGCACACCCACGAAACGCAGTTCGAGGCAGCAGCGCGGCGCGAGTTCTGCAGGGAGCGACACCGACACCTCGACGTCGGCGCCCTCGCGCACGCCGTCGCTCGAATTCGACGCGTTCTCGCGCACTCCGTCGCTCGATTTCTCTTCGCGTTCCTCTTCCTCCTCCTCCTCATACCCATACTCCTCCTACTCGCGCTCCTCTTCGACTTCCTCGTCATCATCATGCTCCTCTGCCGGCCCCGCCACGCCCTCCTCCTCCCCGTCCATATTGCCGCTCGAGCTGGATTTCGGCAAACAGCCGCAGCAGGAACGGCAACAGCAGTTTGGCTTTGCGCGGTATGCGGATGTGGCTCCGGGTGCGGTGTGGGGCTAGGCTGTCCATGGGCTATGCTCCGTAGATGGTCCAGCGTTTCTACCCTGAAAGTGGAAGCTGTACTGAGCTGTTTCCCATTGTTCCTGTAGCGCCTTCGGCGCTTGGGACAGACAGACAGACGGGCGCTAGACATAGGCTATGCTCCGTAGATGGTTCAGCGCTTCTACCCTGGAAGTGGAAGCTTTACTGAGCTGTTTCCCATTGTTCGTGTAGCGCCGAAGGGCGCTCGTGACGGACGGACGAGCGCTAGAGCTGTACGATGGTGCTTCGCACACAGCAGTACCCATTGATACTCGATGATCGAGTAACAGCAGCGCGTCCTGCGTCCTGCGTCCTGCGCCTCCTGCCGGTGTCCCCGTCGCGATAGTGCATCTGACGGGGTATCCTGGGACGTGCTCGATTTGTTTTGTTTTGTTCTGGCTTCGGTTTCTGTTGGCACCTTGGCACCTTCTGCTCTCTTCTGGTCTGGTCTGGTCTCGCTATCATTTCTTGTTCTGCCTGCTCCTTGCATCGCTCCTCGCATCGCACTCGTCTGTATTATATTTCCATGCCCACGCACGCACCAAGATAAACTGTATATGTATCATGCATTATGGAATAGAATTTGTATTGTGTCCTTGGTAGGTTGCAGCGTTTCTGAAATTTCATGGATGGCTGCCGCCAGTTTGCTACAGCGAACAAAAAGTGCAAGTCAAAAACGTCGGTCATGATCAGTCAGCTGGAGGTTTGAATGTCGTCGCGCATTGAAGAATTATATATATATCAGAGCGCTTTTAGTCTGGTCTTGCGTCTTGCATCTTGCATCTTCCTTCAATTTGCGTTTTGGCTCGAACTTGTCTTCCCTTGAACTAAGCAGGTACCTGACTTGATGTCCGACAACCTATACCCAAACTCCGTTCAGGCGGTCTTTCAGACTTATTCAAAGATCTCGCACAGCGTGCGCTTTTCCGCGACATACTACACCCTTGGCTGCGAAGCAATCACGGCGCGGGACAAAGTCGAGGACGGTCAGCTTGCTGCGCGCGCGCGCACGCTGAATGCAGCTCAAGGAGAATTATATCGCTCAAGGACTGTCTGTCGAGTGCACATGATGTCGGAAGGGGTCGACTGTCTGGCATCGAAGAATTTCAGCTCTTGCACGCTCGCTCGTCTTGCTTGCATCTCAGCGCCGAGTCAGACACACCTGCCTTGCAAACTCCCCAAGGAAGCGTCAGTATCGAGCCATATTCCAGCCCTTGAAATGACCACTTTTTCCTTGCGGGCTGCAGTGGATGTTCGGGAAGGCAGTGATCCTGTTTGATCCTCTATCGCAACTCGGTTCCGAGCAATAACCAGCAATCAGCAGGCTTAACGGGCGCCGGATCTCACTGACTAACATCATGGCGCCCTCGATATCTGACGACTTGCGCATAGAGCCCATCACAGAGGCCGGCGACTTCCAGCCGGCTTTCATCTGTCTCCGCAATGCCTTTGGCCACCAGACGCATGACGGGATATGGACGGCCATGAATCCAGGCTGGGACACGCCCGAGGGTGTAGCCCGGGGCGCACGCGAGCTGGCAGATCGGTGGACAGCCAGTCGCGAGAAAGGGGATACACAGTTCCTCAAGGCTACGCTCGCCGGCCCAGGCGCGGAGCGCATCATCATAGGCATGGCTATCTGGGTCCACGCCTCTCTAGTCCCCGGCCACGGCGAGGCGATCAGGCCCGCTGACTTTACGCATCTGTACCCGGACAATGAGCCCGAGGAGCGCTACCTGCGACAGCTTCTCGACTCGCTGCGCCAACAGCGGCTTAAGACGCTGAGGGAGAAGGCCAGGCCCGAGTCGCTGCAGAAGTCCGCTATGGTGCTGGACTTGCTCGCCGTAGACCCGGCTTTCCAGCGCAGAGGCGCTGCCTCGCAGCTAGCACAATGGGGTCTCGACGAAGCGCAGCGCCGTGGAGGGCTCGAGGCCATCATGGAGGCGTCTAAGATGGGACGACTTGTCTACAAACAGTTGGGCTTCCGCGAGGTACAGGGAATCGAGTACGAGGTTGATGAGGAGTTTAAGGAGCGGGAGAGGCCCTCGAACGTGTTTATGCGTACGGGCTCTTGACTCTTGATAATTCTTGCTTGCATCTCATCTTGTCTTGCGCATCTTCCTTCCGTCTTCTGCTGCCGAGAAATCAGTACACCTCCAGAGCAGAGCAGAGTAGCAGATGTGTGTATTCCGACAGCATAGCAAGATGAGGTATAGCAATAGCAATAAAATATAGCATAAAGAAAGCGAGAATAGTGATAGCGATAATGATAGCGGGCGGGTGGTGGGCATATACAGCAGATGTGCAGGTGTGCATGAGGCATGAGGGATGTATGATGAATGGACGAGGGATGATGAATGCAAATGCAGGTGAAGAGAAGTGATAGAAATACAGTGAATGCGATGCAGGGCTGGTGGATACAATGGATGCAAGAAAAAAGGAAAACCATACTCATAGCCTGCAAAAGAGACGCGACGCGTGAGCAACGAACGACCGACGCACAGATCCAAAAAGACACCCACACAATCAATCAATCCTAACAGCTAATCGGCTGATACACCCCGTATTCGGTCTGGTTTTTCCTCTGCTGTTGCTGGTCCAACAGCCCGCTGATCATGCGCCCCGCGGCCTTGCCGTCCGGCAGCGCCGAGTACACCAGCGGCGGCTCAAAGCCCGCGAGCACCGGGTCGAAGACCGCGTTGGGGTCGGCCAGGGCGCTCTGCTGCGTGATGTAGCCTTCGTCGTAGCCAGTGAAGTGCTCCGCGAAGGAGGGCGCCTCGTAGACGACGGGGCCGGTGTACATGTCGAGCGGCGGCGCGGCGCTGTAGGGGGCGAAGGATTGGTCGAGGGCGAAGCCGTCTGCGGGAAGCGCGAGGTTAGTTAGCGTAAGGGTGGGATGAGGGGAAAGAATACTGACCGAAGTTGAAGAGGTGTTCGAAATCGGGAGACATTTCAGGGAGCTCGAAGCTGACGGTGTCTAGCTCCGTCGGTGACAGCGTCGTTGTTGCTGTTAGAGGAAAAGAGTCAGCGAGAGTACAAGCCCGCATATTTGTACGCTTACTTTCGACAGCAGGCTGAGCCGGCGCGGCAGTCTCCTCGGACAAGTCGTACTCGGACGGGTCGAAGAACTTGATATCCAAGAGCTGGTTGGGCTGGAATAGATTCGTGTCGCCCGGCTGGTCGCTGGAGAACCAGTCGGCCAAGAGGTCGGGCGTTCCCGAGAGGGAAACGGTGGCGGGAATGGGGTCGGAGGCAGCGCGGTTGGTGCGCATGCGTTTAGAGCTGGGAGCAGCATCTGCGTCGGATAGGCGGCGCTTACGACCGGCGGGGGAGGAGTAGCTGGAGGAGGGAGGGGAGGGGAGAGCGAAAGCGCCATCGGTTCTGTGAAAGTGATAAGTAGCAGTAGAGAAGCATAGTGGGAAACATACCTGAAGCGCTTGCTGAGAGAGTCCTCGTCATCATCCGACGACGCCTCAGAACGCGCCCGTTTGCGGCCCGAGTACGAGGTCGACGCGCCGGGGTCGGAGACGGGAGACGAAGCGCCTGACGCCGGCGGCGAGGGATAAACCCCCAACTTCGCCACATCCCGTTTGGCCTGCGCCTTGCGGAGGCGCTGCAGATGGGCCTCCTCCTGGCGTTCCGGGGTGAGGTCTTTGACCGCAGCCGTGAGCTTGTTCGAGAGCGCGCTGGGAACGAGCTTCGCGGCATACATATCCTGCGCGAACGCCTCCATCTGCACGAACTTACCGTGGATGTCGGGCGAGAGGGGGTATTTGCGGTTCGGGTGGAGGTAGAAACGCGTCGCGGCGTCGATGAGGTCGACGCGCTTGCGACCGAATTCCTCGCGCAGTAAGGCATTCCAGCCCATGCGGCGGCGGACGTCGACGAACCAGTCGGATATCCGCTCGATGGAGGAGCCCGTTTCGTCGGCGATCCTTTCTTTGACCTCCTTCTTTGGGTACGGGTTGTGGAGGTGTTTGAGCAGCCATTTGTAGGCGGGCTCGATGTAGGGTGGCAGGGAAGGATCGGAGCGCGACCCGTGAGGGATGGAGAGGCTGGGGTGGGAGGCGGAATCATTGAGGTCCAGATTAGCGAACATATCCTCCACGTCTTTTGTGAGATCGGCAGTGACTTTTGTCGAAGCACTCTCTCTCAAAATGAAGGAGTCGGACACGATAGAGATTTCCGATGCGATAGTGTGAGCAAGAGCTGCCGTGTTATCGTCCAAGAGCCCCGCAAGCGATGCAGCCTGGAGGTCAGTGATCAACTGAGCCCATTTCAAAGACAAAGCTGCAGCTGTTTCCTCATCATGGGTGGAGAGAATCCGCAGGAATTCGCTCTCGATGTCGAGAAGGCGCTGGTGTATGGTTGGAGGAGACATGGGAGGGAGTATATGTGGGCCCGACGCGAGATCAATGGGTCATAAAGGAATCAGATTTCAAACTCCTCATTGTCCTACCAAATAAACAACAACAGATTCCGACAGCGTTTATTTTCGGACTTACCGGCCTTGTTCTTTCCTCCACCAACATGTCTCCCATCGAGATGTCGATTCTGCGCCAAATATTCAACACTGCGAATTCTATCAAGGATAGCTGCCCCCCTCCTTGCACAGTGTCCTCGGATGTTTCCCCCGCCATTATTGATTTACCCCACGCACCCTCCATCCAGTCGAAACTGCTTCGATTCGGCCTTGATCCTCTCCTGGCCAAAACGATATCCACCAAATATGATTTGCGATGTCAAGAACTGCGATTGCGTGCTCAGACCACCCTCCATCGCACTTGTGTCGAACTCGCCCGTGTGCCCAGGGACCAAGACTTGATGCCCTTGCGTCAATCGCTTGAGAGTGCCGTATCTATACATTCGACACGGTACCTTCAATCACTAGGGGACATGGAACAGCGTGCTATGGCCTTTGCTTCGAAGCTACCCTCCCAGAAGCCTCGTCGCACGAGCAAGTGCACAGAAAAAAGACCTCTCCCAGCTTTCAATCGTGTATGTCCCCTTCCTCATATCGACATTGCCAATGCTCATCCCATATAGGACTTCATTCCCTTCCTCGAACAATACTTCGAGGAGAACGCATACCCATCCTCCGCCGACCGTGCCGCAATGGCCCAAAAGTCGATGATGGAGCCCCGCCAAATCGAAGTCTGGGTAAACTACCCGTCATCCCTTCTAGTCACCTTCTAATTGCCCCTCAATAGTTCCAAAACCACCGGAAGCGGGCCAAGGAAGAAGGGCGGCCGGTGCGGAGGCGCAGTGCCACCGACCCCGCCCCGCTAGACCTCTGCTTGAAGTTGATGGAGGAGAAGATGGAGCCGTACCTCATCCCCGCCGCCCTGCGGCAGGAGATCGATTCCGAGGTCTCCGAGCCAGGGTCAGACGACGAGGATGATGACGACGACGAGTTCTACAATGAACAGCCAGAGGTGCTTTTTTCTCTCTCTAGTTGTCCTACCAGATATTAATTCGTTTATAGATCATCGATCTCACCGACGTCCTCAACCCTCCCGCACCGCCGCACGCCTACCCTGTCATGTTCAAAAACAGCTTCAGCTTCGCCTCGGCTATCCGCCAAACCCAAGAATTTTCGTTCCCCGCTCCCACCTGGACGCGGAAAGCTGCCGTTATGCCTCCCAGGCGTGCGGACATCACGATGGACGAGCTCTTGACCTCGTTCAGCGCGTTCCACGTGTATGATACCCGCACCGTGCTGTCCCCGCCCTTCCGTATCGCCACGACCGTCATCCCTCCCACCGCGCCCCTCCCCTCGCTCGTCCGCGGCGCCAAATTCACTCCCCACCCCGTCCTCGCTACCACCTCCCTCAACACCGTCTCCGCGTCCAGCGCGCGTGCGCACCCCTTCCGCTCCCCCAGCCCGTCCGCACAGCCCGCGACGCTCGTCCCCGCGCCCGCGTCTGTTACTCCGCGCCGCAAGAAAATCGCCGGCCCCCCGCGGCGCACGCCCAAGAGCTCGAAACGCGCGTCGCCGTCGAATGCAAACTCGACCCACCGCGGCGCGAGCCCCGCGTCGTCGGACACCTCGATGCTGCGCTCGATGTCCCCACCCTCGCGCACGCCCTCGCTCGAGTTCTCGATCGGCTCCCCCTCGCCCCAATTCTCCTTCAAATCCCTCTCGCGCACGCCCTCGCTCGAATCGAGCAGCTTCTCCTCCCGCTCCTCCTCATGCTCATCCAGCGGCCCCGCCACGCCCTCCGGCTCCCCCGCCGCGCTCCCGCTCCCGCTCGACTTCAGCCTGGCCTTTGACGATTTCGCGGGGTTCGCTGCGTCGCCCGTTGAGGAGGCTCCGCGGTACGGCAAACAGCAGCAGCAGTTTGGCTTTGCGGGGTATGCGGCGCAGGGCTAGGCTATATAGGCGCCCTGTTTGTCCCCTCCCTTGTCTCCATTGTTCCTCGCCAAAATCATTTGGCGCGCGCTGGACACCGGAGCCGCTGCTTCGCTGCAGATACCCACCCGCCATCAATGACCGGCGTACGTCCCGCCATCGCCTGTGGTGTCCCCGTCGCGATAGTGCATCTGACGGGGGTTATGCACCCTGATGTATTTTTATCTTATTTTTGCGCTTTCTGTTTATGTTTTCGGTCCTACTATACGCTCTACGTTTTGCTATCGCGCTATCGTGTTCTTGCTCTACTCTGCATCGCTATTCCCTCATGCACATATGTATTATGTCGACCCTCGCGCTATCGTCCTTGCATCGCTATATGGAATTGTATTGATAATAGGGTCCCACCCACGGTTTACCGCAAGACCGACAACAAAGACAACGAACATTCAAGACCACTACAACAAGATCTCATGCGACAGACTTGAAGAACGATCTGGCAGCTCACGTTCAAGACATTCTAATTCAGCAAGTACAATTCTTTCCTGCAGAGTACAACAACAACATTTGGTCCGTTTCGTTTACATTACTTTATCACAAGAACTTGGAGGCGAGGGATGCTATGCCGCCGCCGCCACCGCCGCTGAACTGGGACTTGAAGGCCATGACGGCGACCTTCTGCATGACCTGGCCCTTGAGGCCATCGCTGGCGCCCGATTGCCCAAGCACCTTGCTCGCCTGGGACAACACCACCGGCAACAGTGCAGCCACGTCCAAATTGCCGCTGCTCAGGAGCGAACCCACGTTCAATTCGGAGCCCTGTTTACCACCCCCGGCGCCCACACTCTTCAGCACCTATAGTTGTTCAAGACCAAGATAAGTTGCCGTTCATGTGAGCCTCAACGACGACGAAGAACGAACCTGGGCGAAAATGGCGCCGCCGACTTCGTCCGGGTCGCCATTCTTCACGGCGTCGGGGTCTGGGGCGTTCTCGTGGCCCTGAGGGTAGATTTTGCGGTGGGCCTGCTCGGCAGAGCTGGTCTCGTCGTCATCGAGGGCTTGGTGCTGCATGCATGGCGTCAGATGAACCCAATGGATTTGGGGGTGAGGAGTCGTACATGCCGGGGGTCGCTCGCGATTCTGTGTACGTGCTCGGTCGCAGCCTTGTAATGGGCCTGGTCGTCCGAGTCCGAGTCGGGGTTCAGCTCGGCGGCCTGGCTGGCGACTTTGTCGGGATCATTGTCTAGATCCGCGGTCAGTGGGGGGCGGGGAGATTAAAAGGAAATATACTTGCGTTCTATAATGAAGACGGAAATGAGATTCGATACTAGGACTCATTGCGAGCGGATTGACTTACGCAGGAATTTAGAAGCGAGACCGAGGAGACCTTCCTGCAGAGATGTAAGTACTAGAAACAGAGCGTAGATTGAGAATGTACCATGATATTTGAAGCTTTGAAGGGGATGTGGGTAAAGGAGAAGCAGTTAGCAACGCTTGTCGATGCGTCGGATAGTCTTATACTAAATCCAGCTTTCGATCAGCGCCAGTGACGTCATACTGACTGGTTGCGCTGTTGAACTTTCTGTTACACATCTGAGATCTCAGTCGACTCAGACCAGGTCAAAAATATAATGCACCCGTACATTCAAGACATGGCTAATGGTACAATAATTGGTGGTATCAATATGCTATAAGGTAGGGTCTCTTCTGCTCTAGACTTTGACATCTTTCCCCTCCACCGGCGCTGTCTGCGTCGTCGTGGACCCAGGGAGGTAGCTCGCAGCCGTGTCTTTCGCGTTCAATATGTGGGGTTTGGCAGCCTCTGCCGCCGATGCAATGTACGGCCCAGCAGTCTCCGACGCTGTGGTCAGGATCTGCTTGCCGGTCTGGTAGGCGACGTTCGCGCCGGTCTGGATCCCAGATATGACATCGCCCGTGGTGTGTGCGCCGTCGGGGCCAGAGCCGGGAGGGATGTACGACTGGGCGCTTGCGAGCGTGTTCGAAGCAAGCGTCTTTGCTTGCTCGACGTAGCCAGCACCAGTGGCTTTGGCAGCTGCTACGTCTTGCTGGCCCTGGTCGACAGCGGCGCCGGTCTTCACTGCTGCCTCCGTCTGCAGACGATCTGCGGCGGATTGGCCGGTCAGTTCGGGACCTTTGGACTGGGCCACAAAGGCGGCATTCGCAGCGACATCCTTTGCTTGATCGGCGTTTGCTTCTGCAGTGTTCCGTGAGATTTGGTGCAATAAAGAAAAACAGGACAAATGACTGACCGACTTCACGGGCAATGTCGCCGGTCTTTGCATTGGCTTGTGCCTGGGCTGCGGTCGTTTGGAATCTAGACCAATGTTTAGACGTGGAGCGGTTGAAAAACACAAAATACCAACTCAGAGGGGTGCTCCGGCTCGTTAACGTTGAAAATTTGTCCGGACATGTTCGTTGTGGTTTGGTTAATGCGGTGATTTGGTAGGTGGTTTGTTGAGTTGAACACCTTGAGCTTCGACCTTATATAGTGCCAGAGTTGAAAGGTTGGAGCACCTGCGTCATCGACGCGTCGGTGACGATAGGGGCTTGTGACGTCGATCCACGGATCGGAGCTTTGGAGAAACAGCGGATCACAGGAATTCCGGATCCAGTCCATTCTGCAAATCTTCTATGTGATGCACAATAGCTACATGCGAGATCGCGATGACAGAGTGGGGCGTGCGCGGCAAACCATAAAACATGTACAAAAACGAGAGGTGGCCATAATTTTATGATGCAAAGCGAAGCGGGGGGAAAGCTGCAAAAAAGTCTGGGGGGAAAGCTGCGTCGGTGTCAATGCGCGCCCTCGTCCTCCCACGAGCCCATCTTCAAGAACCGCGCAAGCACCTCCTCCGAGCCGCGCTTGAAAAGCTCCACGCCGCGCGCGGGGTCCCACACGCGGCTGCCCTTGCGCGCAGGCGGCGTCGCGAGCGGCGCGTCGGGCGGCGAGATTGGCCCAATCGACGACGGCGGCGACAGCGAGTCGTCATTCGAGATCTTTCGTTCGATCGACGCGGCGGCGGCGGACCTCGGGGGCGGCGTCGATTCCAGCGGAGGCTTCGCGCTTGTCGGCGAGGCATACAAAAATTCGCGCGGTGAGCCTGGCTGCTGTAGGGCGGGCGAGGGTGCCGCTGTCGCCATCGAGAGCTCCAGACCGGCGTGCACAGTGACCGGGGCCACCACGCCCGCTGCGCTCGGTGCCCACTGGCGCCGGCCGTCGCGAGAGGGCCGTTTTTCGTGTGTAGAAACCTTTGGCGGATCAGAGGCGACTTGAGTCCCCTGGCTGCGATAGCTCGGAGAGATAGTTTGAACACCACGTACGGTGTACTCTTTTTTCTTGCCCTTAATACTATAAGTTGCTGATATCGACGACCCGCGCGAGCGTACGGTGGTCGAGCTCCTCGATGTTTCCCCGTCGCTGGTCCGGTGCGGGTCTTCAAGCGAGTCGTCGTCGTCGTCGCCATCGTCCTCATCGTCTCCGTCCATACTGCTAACCTCAGTCCTGTCGTCCCAGCCCCGCTTCCGATAGCGATCATCGTCAAACGCAGGCGCAAGCGGCACCGGCGAGTGGGGCGGGCGAGCAAGTCTCGACGCGTATTTCTGGATACTCGGAACGCTGTCCCAGGCATTCGCGTATGTCAAAGTTGCAGGCAATCCGTACAAAGGCGAGAGCGGCTGCGATCGGGGCTGCGACACCGACGACTCGGGCGTGCCTGGACTCGTACTAGTGAATTGCGACGGGGACGGCGCGTCCGATGCAGGGAAAACACGTCCTGGCATCTGACGCGGCTGTTCCTCCCAAGGGAAGACGTGCTTCACTTTTGAACGATTTGGGCTCGGTGCAGCCCCCAACTCCTCCTCCCCAGTGACTTGGCGATAGTGACCTTGATGGCGTAAAGACGCGGGAATCTCCGGAGGCGGAGGCGGCTGGAAAAATGCATTAGAGTCGGGAGGGGGGGATGGCCCGCGCCGGCCCTGGGGGTAGTGGTGCTGGCGCGTTTGTGGCTGATCCCAGATATTGGGGAAATAAGTTTCGGAAGGAAATGCGGATGCAGAAGGTTGTGTCGTTGGCGGTGGGTCGGTTGCTGCATTCCAAATAAGCATAGGAGGAGATGCAGGTCGAGGGGGTTCATAATGCTGCTGAGGTGCGTGTTCATGATGCTGCTGGGGTGCGGGCTGAGACGGTTCATGATGCTGCTGGGGTGCGGGTTGATAGGGCCCATAATGCTGCTGGGGTGCGGGTTGATAGGGCCCATGATGCTGCTGGGGTGCGGGTTGAGAGGGTTCATGATGCTGCTGGGATGCGGGTTGAGAGGATCCATGATGCTGCTGGGGTGCGGGTTGAGAGGGTCCATGATGCTGCTGGGGTTGTTCCTGGTGGTACTGGTGCTGCTGCTGCTCATGATGCTGCTGGGGTGCGGGTTGAGACGGTTCATGATGCTGCTGGTGTGCGGGTTGAGAGGGTCCATGATGCTGCTGGGGTGCGGGTTGAAACGGTTCATGATACTGCTGGGGTTGTTCCTGGTATTGGTGCTGCTGCTGCTCATGATCTTGGTGCTGCGGCTGATGATGCTGATGCTGCTGCTGCTGATATTGCCCGTGCTGGTGCTGGTGCTGGTGCTGCTCCTGCTGCGGAAGCTGGCTGCGTTGTTTGTACGAGGCGGGAGTCGGAGTGGTGGGGTACGAGCCAGGAGTCGGAGTGGGGGGCAGAGAAATCGTCGGAAGCCGGGGACTGTCTGGTATCTCGTCTGGGCCCGGAGTCGGGAGGGTTTCCCATCTTGGCAGAGACAGATCACGCGTTTGGACAGTCGGACGCGGGGTATGCAGATTTCCCGAGTCAACCCAACCTCGTTGGGGCGCCTCAACCAATTGAAAAGCCGAGGCTTCCTCCGCCTTCTCTACCACTTCCTCCACCTGTCTCTGGGGGCGCATCAAATCAACCCGGCCCTCCAGAGGCAGGCGCAGATATTCCCCTTCTCTCGGCCGACTGCTATCCCCCGGACCTGCACTCGGCATGCCCTGAATCGCGATCTTCCGAAGGTCTTCCAAACCGAGTGCGGTGCCGCTTGCCATGCTTCCCGAAATCAATTCGTCGCCAGTGCCGGTCTGCTCGTCCCATGCCGAGACGTAGCGTTTGACCTCGAACTCGTTTGCGGAGACGGCGGGCTCAGCGCGGCAATGCTTGTCGTATACAGCGAACCAGCGATCTACAAGTGCGTTGTAATCATAAGCCTGCAGTGGTCCGGACTCGGTCTGTATGCCGTGATTCTGGAAGGGAGGGCGGAAAGAAAGCGAGTTCCACGGCTTGTTGGGCCCAATAAAGTGGATAGCAGCGATTTGAGAACCGAATCGTTCGTACGCCGGCGCGTAACTATCGAAGCGGTGTCAGTAACGGGGAAAGCAAACGAGACAGATTCATCACTGACGTGTACGCGGCGGTTGGCGTCGTATTATAAGTGAAGCTGAGCCTATTCCAGTCGCCTCCGCGCCACTCGTTCAAAATTCCCTGGTCTCCGCCGTCCCAGGTGCCTTTGGATTGTAGCAGTTCATTAAGTTGGGCAAATTTCTCCTCTCCAGGAGACAATACTAGAACGCCAGAGTTGAAGATGTCGGGCCAACCGACGTCGGGAACAGCGGAGAACTCGTGCGGAAGCGTAAAAAGATGGGAAAGCGGGCGAACGGGGAGAACGTCGGCGTCGAGAAATATGATCTTGGAGTATTGAGTAAGACGAAATACGTGCAATTTTGTAAGGACAGTGTTCAAATCGAGACGGCCTAGACGTGAGGAGTAAGTGGTCAGGTGGAAATTGATGGAGCAAGGATCATGGGGGGGTGGGGTACGGAGCGAAGGACGCGTCAGAAACGCTCCGCAGCCCTGAACGTGATGCGGGGGAGACAAGGCACCTGATTTCAGGGCGTATGATGCGCATACACGCGTCGAAGGAAGGGGGAATGTAGACGACCTACCAAGGAGTTTAAGGCCCTTATCATCTTCCTGCGCGATGATTTCCACTCCGACCACGACATCGTATGCTCTTCTGAGCTGTTTTATCGCGGACACGTCGACAGACTCTGGGGTGACGAGACAGACTGTCTGGAAGTCGACCTCTGGGGAAACGGCGGGGGACGGGTGGATGTCCCTGAGGGCGCCGGCGAGGGTGAGCGCGCCAGGGAGGTAGGCGTCGGACGTGAGGAGGGTCACGAACGCATAATTCGCCATGGAGGCGGGAGGGAGAGAAGGAAGAAGATCTAAAAGTTGAAGAATCCAAAAATTGTATGCGACTGTTTACATAGCGGCCCGACCGCCGCTACAAAAAAAGCTTGTCCTCTTTCTCACTTTTCTGAATTCAAACCATTCCTCATGGAATCTGCGCGAATCACACTTCCATTGGTCTAAGGCCGCAATACGCGTTTCTTGTTTGATAGCTTCCATACATATCATTCATGCTGTCCGCCGCTTCGCACGCGTGCTGTAGATTGTAGCATTCCAGCGCCGACTGCGCCGATAGCGTCTGGTCGAGGAGCGCGGGATTCACTTCCATGATGACTACTGAGTAATGGCGGAAGAAATGCGCGTCCGAGGGCACCAGGGTTTCACTTGGAAACCTTCTGGAGGGGATCCTCTATTCAAGGTTGAAGAAAAGCCGATTGCCTTGAGATTCCACAACGCCACACAGCGCGTCCTGACGTCATTCCGCGATCGTGAATTTTGGCTGTCCAGCCTGTCCTCGACCTTCGTCGATGTGGACGAGCAGGTTATCCTCACTGCCGCCTGCGCTCCGGGTATCTGTTCTTACTCCCGCACGACCACCACGACCGTTTGCGCCCCTCTGGACCCGCCATGTATCTTACTTGCCACAAGGTTTCTTTACACGAAAACCAATTCAGCGTTTCTCTTTCCGACGAACTGCATTATGGTTGCTCCCCGTGGGAGGAGGGCTGGCGCTGTATTATAGACCGGAGCCAACATCCCTCATCCCCTCCATAATTGCGTCCCCAGCCATAATTCCCTGTCAACCTCCGCCGAGTCGCCATCCCGTTATTGCTTCGCCTTCCGATTACGAGCTAACAATTGGGGCTCGAATACTAGCCTTCTTGCATGACCGCATATGGGAGCCTCTCCTCACCACTAAACGTTTCCTGTACCTCTTCGCGCTCTTCGTTCCGGTCATCGTCTGCAGTCCCATGCTCCTCGTTGGAAAGCCGGAAAAACACAGCGACAGGTGGGGTGCAGTATGGTGGTATAATTTTCTCGTCAGCAAGATGGAGACCGCCGGCCCAGCCTTCATAAAGGTGAGACCAGCCGCAGTTCTTGTACTCCGCCTTACGTGAATTAGTTGGCACAATGGGCGGGATCGCGCGCCGACCTATTCCCCTCCCAGCTGTGTGACCGGCTAGGTAGACTGCATTCCAGTGGAAAACCACATTCCATGTCACATACGAGAAAGCAAATCGAGAAGGTGTTCCAGCGGCGGTTTGACCAAGTCTTTGAAGAATTTGACGAGGAGCCGATCGGAACGGGTGCCATCGCGCAGGTATTGTAGTTTGCCGCTCCCAAGATCGTAACTCTAATTGTTTTACAGGTCTATCGAGCTACCCTCAAGCAAGATCTGATCCCGCCCTCATATTTGGGGCCCCGACGACAACGAAAGGGCCCTGCAGGCGCGTTAGCTCCCGTAATCCTCCAGGACCCCCCACCCTCCGTCCCCACCGCGTCTGTCGCGATTAAGGTTCTCCACCCCCATGTCCAGAAGACGATTTCGAGGGATCTATCCATCATGTCGTTCTTTGCGCGCTTTATTACGCTCTTCCCTGGGATGCAGTGGCTCTCGCTGCCGGAAGAAGTAGACGTTTTCGGCCAGATGATGTTCCAGCAGTTGGATCTGCGCCACGAAGCCGAGAACCTGCTCAGATTCGAAGCAAATTTTGCTTCGAGGAAGGTCCCGGTCACGTTCCCGCGTCCCCTGGTATCTTGGTCAACGACCGACCTGCTGGTGGAGGAATATGAGAATGCCCTCCCTCTCGAAGCGTTCTTGAAGAACGGGGGAGGTCCGTTCGAGGATCAGGTTGCTACAGTTGGGCTGGACGCATTTCTGGCAAGTCTTCTTCGTCTTGGCCTTCCTGCCCGTCTCTTATTTTGAATCAGAACATGCTCCTGCTGGATAATTTTGTCCATTCGGATCTGCATCCAGGAAATATCATGATCAAGTTCAGCAAGCCGCCCACGACCCGTTTCCTTCTAGGCAGCATATTCCATTCGCTCTTCCACAAGGGCGAAATCGGCCACGTACCCGAAGTGCATTTGCCAGACTCGGACTCGGACGAGATTGTCTCCCAGCTCACTAAACTCGTCGACGACCCGGCCGCGTGGCGCGCCAAACTAAACAAACTCGGCGCAGAGGGCTACATCCCTGAAATCGTGTTCATCGACGCGGGGCTAGTAACCACCCTCTCCGAGGTCAACCGCAAAAACTTCCTCGACCTCTTCCGCGCGATGGCGCAGTTCGACGGGTACCGCACCGGCCAGCTCATGGTCGAGCGGTGCCGCTCCCCCGAGCTCGCGATCGAGACAGAGACCTTCGCGCTGAAGATGCAGCATCTCGTGCTGAGTGTGAAGCGCAAGACGTTCTCGCTGGGGCAGATCAAGATCTCGGACATCCTCACGGAGGTCCTTAAGGCCGTGCGGGACCACCATGTCAAGATGGAGGGCGACTTTGTGAATACTGTGATCAGTATCCTCCTGCTCGAAGGGATTGGGCGGCAGCTCGATCCAGGGCTTGACTTGTTCAAGAGTGCGCTGCCGATTCTGCGGCAGTTGGGCGGGCAGATGGCGGCGTCGGCGACGATAGAGTCCGAGAGACAGACCGGGAATCTGGGGGCCATGTTGAAGGTATGCCTTTTGTCCGTGTGCCGATTTTTTGTGTTGACGATTGTATCCCAGACGTGGGCGTGGCTTGAGGCCAGGCAGCTTATCTCTGCGTCCATTGTAAATGCAGATGAGTCCGTGAAATACGGATGGTACGTCTTTTCCTACCTTTCGCCTGTCACATCTGACTGGGATCCTCAGGCTCTCGCCCACTGTTTGACCCCAGAGTTTTTATGACGTAAATATTGTACACTCAGACATGTTATAGATCGTATCCCTTACCAACAATTTTGTCAGAACGCACTTCAAATCTCATTGGATCTGTCAAAAATCATGGTGGCGATACATCCCAAATCATAGCACAATCTTATCTTACCGAAGAGCAGAATTTCTGCGATTGTTGGCAAAAGCGGACAAGTTACCAATCAACTTCCGACGCTTAACTCTTCGGCGGAGCGTTGATTTCGGTCTTCCGTCGCCTTCTGTGTTTTTTTATCACTGATAAAGAGCGGGCGGCAATTGGCGATTATTCAGCTCCTCGTCATCTCGATGACATTACCGCCAAGTAAGCATGCTCAATTCTTGATGACATGAAGCGATCTCCCATATAAAAAAACGCGCGTTTTCTGGAAGACCCACATCCCCAGTTCGCTCTAAAACTCTCACCATCTAACATGTCCAAGGTCGTTATCGTAGGCGCAGGCACAGGAGGAGGTTCCGCAGTTGCGCGCGCCCTCTCTACCAAGCTCCCCTCAGCCAAAATCACACTCATTAACCCTCTTCCTTATGCCATCTCGCGCCCAACACTCCCCAGGTATGTCCGGCACCTGTCTTGTTCGTTTTGGGGCATCGCAATAATATCTGGACTAGAATGACTGTGTCCGACTCGAACGACTTGTTCGAGACCGCGTTGGTTCCGTACGACAAGCTCTTCACCAACCCCAACGGCACTTTTGTTCAAGGCGTTGTCGAGACCATCCGCCCGGAGAAAAAAGGCGGCTCTGTGATCCTCGCGGACGGCCAAGAGCTGGCCTACGACATCCTTGTTCTCGCACCGGGTGCATCCTGGGAGGGCCCTTTGGATTTCCCCGGGGACGCCAGCGAAGTAAAGGCGTTCGTTACCGAGAGCCGGTCACGGTTCAAGAAGGCGCAGAAAATTGTGCTCGTTGGAGGCGGGGCTGTTGGAGTTGGTAAATATCTTAACTGCGAGACCCTCTATCAGCTACTCATCTGTCTCAAAAAGAATATGCCGGAGAAATCAAGGACGAGTGGCCGGTATGTTTACGCGTCTACCGATAAATTATTACGTGCAACTCAATCTCGTTGCTTTAGGACAAGGAAGTGACGATCGTTCACGGAGATAGCATTCTCTTGAACTCCGCATACCCTGCCCGTTACCGAAACGGACTTCAGAAGAGCATTCGTGCTCGGGGCGTTAAGATCGTCCTAGACGACTTTGTCGACGAGATTCCTGCTCCTGGACCGGCATCTATTAAAACTCGCAAGGGCGTAGTCATTGAAGCCGACCTGGTTGTACGTCAGTTTTCTTGACATCCAAGCTCACTAGCTAATGTATTTTTTTTCCAATCCAGGTCTCTACCCGAGGCCCCCGCCCAAATACCGCGTTTATCGCCAAGTCTCTCGGCGAAGATGCGCTCGACGAGCGGAAGCAGATCAAGGTCACCCCGACATTACAGCTGCCCAATCATCCCGATATCTTTGCGCTGGGGGATGCCATCAACACTGTCGAGCAGAAACAGGTCATGAAGGCCATGGCGCACGGCGGAATTATCACTGGAAACATCATCGCACAGCTCTCTGGTAAATCCTTGTCCCCATACAAAGGTGCGACCCTCTACTTTCTTCATTCTGAACGGGCAGTGTGTCTGATCTCACCTCCTTAGGATCCCCTGAAGTAATTGTCATCACCAACGGCAAGGTGAGTTTCCTCTCGTTGCGGATGAATCTAAGCTGATTTTCTTGAAGAACGGAGGGAAGGCGTATCTTGGTTTCCTGTGGGGAATCACTTTTGGTGATTGGTTCGCCAGGATGCTGAAGTCGAAAACCTTGCTGGTTCCAATGACACGCGGCGCTATGGGCTACTAGAATTTCAACTTATCGGTCACTCTAATTACTGTGTACGTTATAGCTTTTGTTATCTTAATTGTGGATTTTCTTTGGCTTCAGCAAATGGGCCCGTTACCGTCTCTTGTGACAAAGTAATGTAGCTTGAGGCTCGACATCTCGACCCATCCCAGACATTTTCTCTTAGGTGGAACGAACATTCTCAAATAATCCATCCGTCTACGTTTATTGGAGCCTGAACTACAAATTTGATGTTTTCTATGTTGCGACCCGATTCTGAGATCCTCAAAAGATAATGATGCTCAGTCTCAGCATCCATCTACCAAGCCCGTTCGTATTGATTAGCAATCTTGGCCTCGCTTCCCAAGGCCTTCGCAGCCTTAATGGCCCAATGAGGGTTGCGCAAAAGTTCCCTGGCGAGGAAAACCACATCTGCTTTGCCGTCTCTAAGGTAGGATTCTGCAATCATAGGATCGGTGATGGTTCCAACCGCGCCAACGATGAGCGAAGGGTGGGCTTTCTTGATCGCCTCTGCAAACGGCACCTGAAGACAGGAAAATCAATACCGAACGCGGAAAAAGCGGCAGGATGTATTATACCTGGTACCCGTGTTCGATGTTGCCGCCGGCGACCGGGGAGATCTTCTGTTTGGCCCAGTTGCCACCACTGCTAACATCGAGGAGGTCGATAACGCCCAAGGTCAACAGCTTGTCCACCCATGCGTTGCTCTGTTCGATGCCCCATTGCAGCCAGGTGCCATCCTCGGATTTCTCGGGTCCGTCTGCCCAATCAGTAGCACTGATGCGGACGAACAGCGGTTTATCCTTCCATTCTGAGCGGATGCGTTCGAGAATTCGCGTTGGGAACCTCAACCTGTTCTCAAGGGAGCCACCGTACTGATCTGTTCGAGTGTTCGACAGGGGAGAGACGAATTCGTGGATAAGATAGCCATGAGCCCCGTGAACCTCGATAAAATCGACTACGATATGGTTAAAATTTTAATAGCTCAAGAAAGATCAAGGGCACCAACATCCAATTTCGTGGCAGCGTTTGGTGGCCGCGGCGAAAGCATCCTCGATATACTGCAGATCTTGTTCCGTCGCAGCCTTTGGGCTGGGGTAAGTCTCGGACCAAGGGATCGCGCTGGGACCATAGACTAAGGAACGAGATTGAGATTAACTACGCATAAGATTTATAAACAAACCATTATTGGGCCAGCCGTTTTCATTCTCTTGCGCAACCCAGGAAGTTCCGTGGCCTGCCCTATCTTTTATCCACGGAGCGTAGGTCGACGCTTTGCGGCCTGCGTGGGCGAGCTGGATACCAATTTTGGTTCCTTGGCTGTGAGAAAATTCGACGATTCTCTTCAAAGGTGCAATTTGACTGTCTGTCCAGAGGCCCTGCAGATGGATTATAATTTGGATCACAGCAGATAAAGGTCCACAATTACGGCGTCTTCAGGAGAAATACGACCCTCGGGAACAACGCTAGTAGCCTCCACGCAAATTGCTCCTACACCGCGAGTGGCGAAGCCCTGTTTATTCATGGAAGAGTTATAATTAATGGGATTCAGAATATTATGCGCAAGTGCACACTTACCCCGATGTGAACGAGATGCCAGTCGGTTGCGTGGCCATCCGCAGAGCTTTCGACGCGTTTGAAATGACAGTTGAAAGGAAACAGTACTAGAAATTACCTGTATTGGCACATCGGAGACTACATTGGGTTAGAGCGACGATCGAGACCCAACTTGGGAATGTAGGTTGAAAGCTAACATACCACAAAAATACGATTCTTGAAAGTTACACCCTTGATCTCAATAGGCTTGAATAATTCCGGCTGCTCGCCAGACTGCAACCACGCATATGAAGACTTGAAACGAGCACGTAGGATCATTAACCAACAAGGTGCGTTCCAATTGCTGGCTCGTTCATTGGATAATATTCCCGGGCTCCTGGGACACCGATGTTTAGATGGGACATTGTCGTGGTCTAATGAAGGGAGGGAGAGCGAGTACAAGAGGATGATTAATATTCCTCGCCGCTTATGAATCGCGACAAGGATGCATTGGTTCCGCTTGGGTTCCGCGGCCCGGGCCCGGGCGGCGAGCTCAAAACGCCGAATGATAAAAGCCCCAATTCCTTTCGAATTCGATGGAAGAGAATCGGTCGTTTAAAAAAACTATGCAGTACAGATTGGGAAGTCGCCAGCTAAAGAACCGTTAAAATCTAGTAACCTTCTAGTGCCATGCCCGTTCGTACTGGTTGGCGGCCTTCACAGTACATCCCAAGGTTTTTGCCGCCCTCAGGACCCAATGAGGGTCGCGAAGAAACCCCCTCGCCAAAGATACAACATCTGCTTTGCCGTCCTTCAGGTAGGATTCCGCAACCATAGGATCGTCAATAGTTCCGACTGCACCGACAATGAGCGAAGGGTGGGCTTTCTTCATGGCCTCTGCAAACGGAACCTGAAGATAGAAAATTGAGCCAACGATTTCAGAAACGGTTGTATAAGGTCCAATACCTGGTATCCGGGGACTATCTTTCCATCGATGACGGGTCCGATCTTCTGTTTGAACCAGTTCCCACCAGAGCTGCAATCAACCAGGTCGACGATCCCCAAGCTCAACATCTTCTCAACCCATAGGATGCTCTGCTCTATGCCCCATTGCAACCAAGTACCATCTTCGGATTTTTCGGGCCCTTCTGCCCAATCAGTAGCACTAATTCGGACGAACAAAGGTTTATCTGTCCATTCTTGGCGGATTCGTTCAAGAACTCGCGTCGGAAATCTCAAACGATTCTCGAGACTTGAGCCACCGTATTGATCAGTTCGGGTGTTCGACAACGGGGACACGAATTCGTGCATGAGATAGCCGTGAGCCGCATGAAATTCGATGAAGTCGACTGTGAAGAGTTGAACTATTAATTCATAAAGGACGCTGCAGACTTACACCCGATTTTCTTGCAGCGTTTGACAGCCAAAACGAAGGCGTCCTCAACGTATTGCATGTCTTGTTCCGTCATCATCTTCGGGTTGGGATATTTCTCTGACCAAGGTATCGCGCTTGGCGCATAAACTACGAAATGAAGTTGAGATTGCTTAGGGATGAATAATCGTGAACGAACCATTATCGGGCCAGCCGTTTTCGTCGGCTTGCGCAACCCAAGAAGTTCCATGACCTGTCTTTGCTTTGATCCAAGGGGCGTATGTCGTGGCCTTGCGGCCCGCATGACAAAGTTGGATGCCAATTTTTGTACCTTGGCTATGGCAGAACTCAACGATTCTCTGTAATGGCGCCATCTGACTGTCTTGCCACAGACCCTTGAGATACGCATCATAAGTGCTGTCGCACATGATCATTTATTTGAACCTACGGCGTCTTCGGGAGATATACGGCCTTCCGGGACCACGCTGGTGGCCTCCATGCAAATTGATCCTGCGCCGCGAGTAGCGAAGCCCTGTTTGTGGAGAGAAAGAAAATCAAGGCAATATAAATATCAGGCCCAAGCCACTTACGCCGATGTGAACGAAATGCCAGTCAGTTGCATGTCCATTCGATGAGCTTCCAGCGTGTTGAGCCGCAAATTCAAAGGCCCCAGCAGGGAATCACCTATATTGGCACATCGGAGACTACGTGATTAAGGATTTATTGAGACCAACTTTCGCGATGCATGTTGAAGCTCACATACCACAAAAATACGGTTCTTGAAAGTTACACCCTTGATCTCAATAGGCTTGAATAGCTCTGGTTGCTCGCCAGCCTGCAGCCGCGCGCGTGAGCACTGAGAACGCGCGGATGAACTTGAACCAACAAGGTGCGTTCCAATAGCTGGCTCGTTGAGTGGATAAAATTCCCGGGCTCCTGGAACGGCGGCGTTTACATGGGCCATTGTCGTGGTCTAATAAAAACCAGGTAAAGGTGTGTGTGCTTCTCATGGATAAGAGGATGGCTTTTATAGGGCTGAAGACAAGTGCTCGGCAAGCACTCAAGAGACCTGCGAGAATTGATGTCCCCGCATTGACCGTCAATTTGACGTCTCCAATAATAGTGATCGCGTCGATCGTGACCGAATATGCCCGTTCTGCTCACAAGCGCCCACCATGTCGATTCACCCAATCCTCCTCAAACAGCTGCAGAAGCTGGAATCAGATGCAGAGTTTACAGTGCAGAGTTCGCGTTCCAATAGGATCACCTCGTCCACTGGGAAGCAATATTTTGCCAAAATCGGTCTAGAACACGAGGAAGAACAGTACATCGGAGAAGCAGAATCTCTGAAACATATCGCAGCCGCTGCCCCCGGCTTGGCGCCTTCTGTGGCCGCTTCGGGCTTGGACGGAAAGAAGCCTTATCTGATCACCGAATACAAAGATTTGACTTCGCTCAGTAACGCTGCAGCGGGGCGTCTTGGAAAGCGATTGGCCACGGAACTACATGCTTACAAGGGTTTGGATGGTTTTGGATTCGGCGTGCCGACTTATTGCGGGGCGACTAGGTTGCAGAATGGCTGGTTCGACCGCTGGGACGACTGCTTCAGTGCCATGATAGGCGATTTATTAACCCAGTTGAAGAAGAAAGGTGGTTTTGCTGCGCTCTGCGCCAAGGGCGAGAAAATAAGGACGGAGTGAGTATATCTTTTGCATGAAGTGGGACCCCAAGTTCAAGAATTCCTCATTCAGCGTCATTCCTGTACTTCTCGGTGCGCGTCTGAATTTCTTAATACCGGTGAACTGACCCCCAAAAGGGCCCTTGATCATCCAACCTGTGCTTCTTCATGGAGACCTATGGTCTGGAAACATGGGGACTGAGGCAAGCAGCGGGGAACCCATAATCTTTGATCCTCCGAGTTTTGTCCGTACTACTCCAAAAGCTTCGCCCTGCGCAAATCATACTGACCCAACCCAGTACGGGCACAATGAGGCCGAGTATGCACCCCAGCTGACCTCATTCCATTCCTTTGGTTGAAATGTGGAATTAGCCTCGCCATCGCCCGGATTTTTGGCGGTGTACCAAAAACATTTTTCGAAACTTACGAACAGCATCACCCCAAGACAGACCCCATCGATCAATACGAACTAAGAGGATATTTATACGAGTTGTTTCACTATCTCAATCATACTTTGCTATTTGGTGTACGCATGACGAACTTGCCGCGACCCGTGCTGAATTCGTTCTCAGGGACATTATGCTTCCAGTGCAGAGACGAAAATGGACATCCTACTTCAAGCCGTAGCGAAGTTGTGAGAGATTGCGATGCACATTCATACACGATTTTCCTCTACACACGTCGAGGTACACTATAACCTTTGTAGCACTTGACTATACCGTAGTTTGTACTTTTTACTGACGTTTCCACACCACAACGGGGAGCTCTCGACTGGGCGATCGACTTTCATCATCCGTGTGCACAATCCCACAACTAGGCAGTTCGAGGAGATTCCATACACCATCCGCTCCGCGCTTGCGCTACTGAGAAGAGTGTTCAGCCGCGTCGAGACAGAGGCAAAAGAAAACGTACCTGACGCATCAGCGATTTGGTTTGCGGATACCTCTGCGACACAGCATCCATAGTAACAGTCGCATTCATCTGCGAGTCATGCTCTGGGACTGGCACAGGATCGGACGTAGGCGGGGACGGGAAACGATGTGCCGACGACCTGACGCGAGTGGGCGAAGGCGGGATGCGCGAATGGACCGTAACATCGGGTGTGGTGACATCTCCGGGGGTCAGGCGCGAAGTGGCTGGGGAAGGGTAAGGATTTCCGGAGAGGCGGCGGCGTTTCGGTGTCCCATTGGATCCGGGAGATTCAAGGCGATGCTTGGGAGCGCGAGCAGGCGTTACATCTACATCGGGCTGGGCTTCCCCCTCGCTCCTCGGCTCCGCATCCTCAACCAGCACCTGCACTTTGCCAGTGCTGAGAGGCGGAGGTAAAAACGTGATAACCCGCCTTTCCGAGGTCGCACTGATACCCAAAACCTTTCCTTTCGTCGCTGTACCGGGCAGACGGAAGGTGCCGCTGGTCTTGATGCCATTTATCCTGGGCTTGGCTAGTTCTGCGGCCTTAGCCTTCTTGCGGCTCGGCAAAGTGGACCATTCATCGTCCGGGTCGGAACGAAAATAGTCGTAGGCATCGCTGGTCTGCCGCTTGAGCGGCCGGGCAGACTTTGGGGGCAGAAGTTTGGTAGCGGTTTCGCGTTTACGGCGCGGGGATGGGCTAGGGGTGGGGTCGGGTGAGGGAATGGATGGGATGGGACTGGAGGGAGGCAGATTGAGATCGTGTTGACGGCACGCATCTCTCGACTGTGAAGGCCGATAGACTGATGCTGTCATGACACTCGGATTGCACTGGCTTGGAGAAATTTCGGCAAGTCTGCTGGTGCGGCGGAAATCAAATGGCTGAAAGCTAGGAACGGATTCGAAAGATTCGGAATGCAAAGTCGAGGTGGAAGGGGCAACAAGCATGTGGCGATATCCACCAGCAGTGGTCGAATTCGAAGGGATTTGGAGAGCAGGTTCAAGTCCTAATTAAACCGTAAGCCGCTAGGAAATGCACCACGTAAATATACTCACTGGGAATGTCAGTCGAATGAGATTGATAAGCTGTAGTCGCATGCATTTGCGAAGGTTGGCTAGATTTTCCATAGGGGTATCTAGGTTGGGCTAATGAGGCATTCATCGCAAATGCGGATTGCGGTGGACGAAGGGGAGAAGAATAGAAAGCAGGAGCCTTGAAAGTCGGATTAGCAATAGCACTGCCGCGCAGCTCGAGGGAAGAGGGCTTCAGAGGCGAGGAGAAGGAAATTGGCGCTGGCGGTCGGAATTTCTTCACAACTCTTTTGGGAGAAGCAGTGGATATATGCGCAGGTACTCCGTTAAAAGCGAAAGGCGATGCATTGCTGGGATGCGAATTAGGAATCATTGGGCCGCGCACTCTGGGGGGAGGGACTTTCGGAGGCGACGGTAGTCTCTTTGGGGGAGATGAACGAGCGAAGGACGTAGATATAGGCGCATCTATCTCGTTACCGGCCCGCGGCAGAATAGCTCTCGAATTTTGGGTTGCAAGGGGTGAGATCCGCGGGGTAGGATCTGGCTTGTCTATCCTGGGCATAGATAGAGTCGCAGTGTGCAGGGGAACGACAAGGGCCTTGGTTGATGGCGGAATAGTATTGGCGTTAGGAGACTGTGCCTTTGCCTTCGACTTGGTTGCAGGATTGGATGATTTTTTCTGCTCCGCCGCTTTCTTGAAACTGTCGACTATCCTTCCTGTCGGTTTTTTGGGAGCGGGCTTAGTGGAACGAGTAGGAGCAGGTGCAGGGGGGGCATGGCTACGTCGAGCAGCAGCATTGATTTTAGCGAGGCTGAAAGGATTCGGCTTGTATACGACGGTTTCCTCTCTGTGAGAGATATCCAGGTCTTGAAGCAATCTAGTTTCCTCCGAAATAGTAGTGGTATAGTTAGAATCGTCGTTGGAATCGGATTCCGAGTCTGAATCGTGGTTAGTTTTCGTGGATCGAAGGTTGAAGGACCAAGGATCGGAAGTTGTTGAAGGCATGAGAGAGAAGAGAATCGACTGCTGACAAACAATCCCACACAACCTTTTGGCTTGTTCATCATCTCGGAACCGGACGCGTCCTCCTCCAGCTGGCGTACCGTATTCCCAGCAAGCCAGAACCGTGTATTTGTATCTTTTGAAGCGTTTCCATTAGGTCGCATTGCTTTCTTTTGGCTTTAGAACATGAGCCAAGGTATTCATTGCCTTTGACTTGCCCAACCTTCCTCCCTCTGAAACCCGTTAGAATATCAAACACAAGACCCATATTCCTACGAAGAACCGAACTACGGGGATGAGGAGGATGAGTACGAAGAAATAACGCAAGAGGACTGCTGGACTGTCATCTCCAGCTTCTTCGACCAAAAAGGTCTCGTGCGCCAGCAGCTCGACTCTTTCGACGAGTTCGTGCAAAATACGATGCAGGAACTTGTCGACGAGAACTCCGACCTCATCCTTGACCAGGCGGATCAGCACACCGGGCACGACTCCGATATGTCGCGTCGATACGAGATCAAGTTTGGCCAAATCTACCTCTCGCGTCCTACTGTAACCGAGGCGGACGGCACTGTCGTTCCAGTATTTCCGCAGGAGGCGCGTCTACGGAATCTCACATATTCCGCGCCGTTATACATCGAGATGAAGCACCGGGTGCTCGTTGGACGCGAAGACCCAGACGGGATGCCTGGAGACATTGCGTGGGAGACGGAGCAGGATAACAACCCGGAAGATACCACGAAAGTAGGCATTGGAAAGGTGCGTGAATCATCAAGTTTCCTTCGCCGCCGTCCAACAATATGACAGGTACCCATCATGCTGCGCTCAACGTTCTGTATTCTCCGGGGATTACAAGACCAGGATCTGTACGATTTGAACGAGTGCCCGTATGACTCCGGAGGTTACTTCATTATCAATGGGTCCGAGAAAGTCTTGATTGCCCAAGAGCGAATGGCCACCAACCATGTTTATGTGTTCGCCAAGGCGCAGCCTTCTCCCATTAATTTCCTAGTGGAAATTCGTAGTGCAGTAGAAAAGGGCGGCAAAACCATCAGTCAATTCCAGGTGAAAATGTTCCACCGCAACCAGGAGCGTTCGGTGAGTGATCAGTTAACCGCAGCAGACGGTTTCTGACCATCGCGCAGTCTGGTGGTAATGTGATGAAAGCCACGATCCCGTACATTAAGGTCGACATCCCAATTTGGGTCGTTTTCCGCGGCCTAGGCGTCATCTCCGACCGCGATATTCTCGAGCACATTTGCTACGACATGCAGGATTCTCAAATGCTTGAAATGCTGAAACCATGTATCGATGAAGGTTTCGTCATCCAGGACCGTGAAGTCGCTCTTGATTTCATCGGAAACCGTGGAACGACGACTGGTCTGTCGCGCGAGCGTCGAATTCGATATGCGCAGGAAATCCTGCAGAAAGAGATGTTGCCGCACGTGTCGATGGCAGAAGGGTCAGAATCGAACAAGGCTTATTTCTTCGGCTACATGATCCATCGACTGCTCCTGGCCGCCCTCGAGCGGCGAGAACTCGATGATCGTGACCACTTCGGGAAAAAGCGTCTCGATTTGGCAGGCCCGCTGCTTGCGAAGCTTTTCCGCATATTGTTTAGAAAACTGACCAAGGATGTATACCGATATCTCCAAAAGGTTGCACTCTCATTCTCGGTCTTCGGCCCTCTCTGACCTGTTTTAGTGTGTCGAAACGCAAAAAGAGTTCAATCTGAAAATGGCCGTCAAGCATCAGACGATTACCAACGGATTGAAGTACTCTCTAGCCACTGGCAATTGGGGCGACCAGAAGAAATCCGGGTCCAGCAGCGCGGGAGTTTCCCAGGTGCTGAACAGGTACACCTACGCCTCCACGTTGTCTCATTTGCGTCGGTGCAATACTCCCTTGGGACGGGAGGGTAAAATTGCCAAGCCCCGGCAACTGCACAACACCCACTGGGGGATGGTGTGCCCAGCTGAAACACCCGAGGGCCAGGCGTGTGGACTGGTGAAGAATCTTGCGCTCATGGCATGCATTTCCGTCGGCTCCTATTCCGCACCGGTCATCGAGTTCCTCGAGGAGTGGGGCCTCGAGTCTCTCGAGGAGAACGCCCACTCGTCTACGCCGTGCACGAAGGTTTTCGTCAACGGAGTTTGGATGGGTGTTCATCGTGACCCAGCAAACTTGGTCAAAACGATCAAGAAGTTGCGGAGGAAAGACGACATCAGCCCCGAAGTATCGGTTGTACGAGATGTTCGCGAGAGAGAGCTTCGGTTGTATACCGACGCTGGGCGCGTTTGCCGACCCCTTTTCATCGTCGATAACCAGCAGCTCGTTCTCCAGAAGAAGCACGTCAAATGG
The DNA here is from genome assembly GCA_029282495.1 of Mycena albidolilacea. Taxonomy (NCBI): domain Eukaryota; kingdom Fungi; phylum Basidiomycota; class Agaricomycetes; order Agaricales; family Mycenaceae; genus Mycena; species Mycena albidolilacea. Next base: position 2,567,462 of record JARIHO010000005.1, on the reverse strand, counting down.
CTCAGCCAAGGGTACAATGACGACGGGGACGAGTACAAATGGGAGCAGCTGATAAAGGGCGGCGTTATCGAGCTGCTGGACGCCGAGGAAGAGGAGACGGTTATGATCTCGATGACCCCCGAAGATCTAGAAAACTCGCGGTTACAGCAGAGTGGAATCGATCCCCACGCAAACGACACCGAGTTTGATCCAGCTGCTCGCCTGAAAGCCGGAATCAGCTTGAATACTTGGACACACTGCGAAATCCACCCCAGCATGATCCTCGGCATATGCGCGAGTATCATCCCATTCCCGGATCACAACCAGGTACGTTGAACTTCCGCGCGCAAGTCACCAAATACTTATGCATGCTGTAGTCTCCTCGTAACACCTACCAATCCGCCATGGGTAAACAAGCGATGGGGATATTCTTGACCAATTTCCTCATTCGCATGGATACGATGGCCAACATTCTTTATTATCCGCAGAAACCTTTGGCGACGACACGTTCCATGGAATATCTGAAGTTCCGTGAACTTCCCGCTGGACAAAACGCTATTGTCGCCATTCTGTGCTACAGCGGATACAACCAGGAAGATTCCGTCATCATGAACCAGAGTTCAATCGATCGCGGTTTGTTCCGGAGTATCTATTATCGAAGCTACATGGACCTGGAGAAGAAAAGCGGTATCCAGCAACTCGAGGAGTTCGAGAAACCGACACGCGAAAACACCCTACGCATGAAGCATGGGACGTACGACAAATTGGAGGACGACGGCCTCATCGCGCCAGGCACGGGTGTGGCGGGAGAGGATATTATCATTGGGAAGACAGCGCCGATTCCTCCTGATAGCGAGGAGCTTGGCCAACGGACCCGGGTACACACTAGACGCGACGTCTCCACGCCGCTCAAAAGTACTGAGAGCGGCATCGTCGACCAGGTTCTGATCACGACGAATTCCGAGGGACAGAAGTTCGTCAAAGTTCGCGTCCGGGCGACTCGTATTCCCCAGATTGGAGATAAATTCGCGTCGCGTCATGGGCAGAAGGGGACAATCGGAATCACATATCGACAGGAGGATATGCCTTTCACCGCCGAGGGAATTGTCCCCGATATCATCATTAACCCCCACGCCATTCCATCCCGAATGACGATCGGACATTTGGTCGAGTGCTTACTGTCTAAGGTGGCGACACTAATCGGCAACGAAGGTGACGCAACGCCGTTCACTGATCTTACTGTTGAGTCGGTGTCGGCATTCCTGCGACAGAAGGGCTACCAATCGCGCGGTCTCGAGGTCATGTATCACGGGCACACCGGACGCAAACTGCAGGCCCAGGTTTATCTCGGACCGACCTATTATCAACGTCTGAAGCACATGGTGGACGATAAAATCCACTCTCGCGCCCGAGGTCCCGTTCAGATTTTGACGAGACAGCCAGTCGAAGGTCGAAGTCGTGATGGAGGTCTCCGTTTCGGAGAGATGGAGCGCGATTGTATGATATCGCACGGTATTGCGGGCTTCTTGAAGGAGCGTCTGTTCGAAGCTAGCGATGCGTATCGTCTCCATGTTTGTGATATGTGGGTTTTCTGTCCTCGTTACTATTTCTTTTAGTTCTTACGGTCTTCCAGATGTGGACTGACCGCAATAGCGAATCTCGTACGTTCCATCCGCCGCGCACAATAATTCCTTGCTGACCTTTATTTTTACAGAAAAAGCAGAGTTTCGAGGTTTGTCTGACAATCAGTTGTTCGTTCTTCCACTTTAACCTTTTTTGCAGTGCCGTGCTTGCCGGAATAAAACGGCCTGTTCTCAATTGTACATTCCCTATGCCGCGAAGCTCCTTTTCCAGGTTCGTGGTTGCGTCCTTCGCCTGTGACTTGCACTCAACTATACCCAGGAATTGCAAAGCATGAATATCGCTGCTCGACTCTTCACCACGTCTACGGGACGTATCAGAGACTGATATACATTATATTTTGTGGTACTCCGAGAAATAAGATAGCTTTTGCGATGTGGACAATTCTAATAACTACTAATCATCGTTCATGAGACCCCGTCTCTCCTCCTCAGCGTGCGCACTATGCGGCTGTTCTCCAGAGAGGCGACGACGGCGCTTTTTCGCCTCTTCTTCGTCGTCATCGTCCTCGTCCCCGATCTAGCACCCAAGGTAAGTGAATCGGAACCCAAGAAAATTTGTTTAATACCTCAAAGACGACGTTGTCGTCCGCAACCGGGTCGTGGCCACCACGACGTACACCGACGAGAGTCGCAGCATCGTCGTCGTCATCGTCTGGTCTGCCTCGTTGGCCCATAGACTCGAGGTCGTAATCCTCGGCATCCTCTTCATCCTGGGCGAGCTCGTCGGACATCGCTAATGTGGATATCAAAACGGAAATAAGCACAAGTGGTGTGAACAGAAATGGGAAGCGACGTATCTCCTGTTGTTGGCGGACGGTCGCCAGAGATACGAGATGGCGGCGAATGCAACGAGATACAACAGTGCCAGCCAGCCATCGAGTAACCACCATCGCACGCGCCACGATTTTGCGGAATAGTCTGGACAGGATATCTATCAATCTAGCTTATAATAGCAAGCCGGAATGGGCGCACCTTCAGCGAGACGACCGGAAAATGAGAGGGTGGATACCACGAAAAAGACAGCGATCACAACAACCGTGAAGAGAAGGATGCGGTACAAGTTCTCAAACATGGAAAGCTTGTACCGTTGCTTCCGAGCTCGCAGTTGAGCAATCGTCGCTGAGCACAAGATCAGACCTGACTCCCCAAGAGCGAGGGCAGACTTACCATTCAACGAATACAATATCCATAGAAGGAAACCGCTGAGAGTAAATGCAAGCGGGATAACGAACATCAAGAGAACCAGTGCAGATGTCGACTCCAGCTCAAGCTCGACGATGCCGACGGCATATAGAACTGTGCTGTGTGTTCATACAGGTCGACGGAGGAATCGAGCTACGTACTTCCAAAGATGAAATGTGCACCCGCGAGGATTTGACATTTTAACATTGTCCGACCGAGAGACTCCCGAACAACGCTCAGACCTGATCATAGTGTAAATGACCACCAAAATTAAAGCTAAAAAGGAACCTGCCTAAAGACACGACGAGAAGCATGAAAAACGACATGGAGTTACGCCCAGCATCTAGGATCGCGACTGGGAGAACTCAGAACGTGGGGGCATTTAAATCGCGAACTGAAACTCACCAACAATGAGGAAAACGGTCGAGGCGGTACTTTTGCCGTGGGCATTGAGATATCTGTAATAAGCTTGAAGGACGGTTAAACTTGTGAGCAAAATAATTTAGAATGAACTTGCCCCAATTTGCCACCATCTCGATTATAACCAGTCCGACAAGACCAGAAAGATAATACTGCGCCCATGAGTGTGGTGATTGAATAGGAAATTATCGAGATACCTGGATGGGCAGCAAATCTTGGACGTGTTGGTAGCATAGCCATCCCCAGGCAGCGCCGAAAGCGGCATAAACTAAAAACATGGCGAAATAAAACTAGGTTGCCATCAGATATACAAATCTATACCACAAAAGGAACCGCGACTTACGTTGACTTTAGGATAATCTGTGGCAGGTAACATCCCATCGAACTGGTTCTGGAAGAACACAAGACCCTTATACGTGGCATGCCCTTCATCGCGGTGGAGCGTTACAGGGATCATGGCTGGACAGAGGTTTTAAAGACAGCGATGTACCGGAGAAAAGACAACCCACCAACACAGTAATAACCTGTTTTCCGGACCAAGTAGTGAATGGGTTGGGAGTAAGAATATAGACCGTCAGGGCTTGGGTTGAGATCGTCTGCCCGCGAAGACAAGCTCCGCCTCCAGGGAGAGGTATAGTTATTGGGGGGTGGGGTAGGGTTTCCAGCGGGATTGTCCCAGAAACTGCTGCCGCTGACGTCGCCGCCGGCTTCGCTCCGCTCGGTTCGGTTGGCGGGGAGTTCGACACGCGCCGTCCAGAACGAGGTGGAATTGAGATATTTCCCAATCGGAAGGTCGATGATAAATTTGCCCATCTAAAACAGTTGGAGACAATCTTGCGGTAGATGAGAAACAAGTACCTCTGCTTGAGTACAAAACCCTCCCGCCATGGCGCTCGACGTGCAGACATACGTCTTCTGTTACCAAGAAAGATGAGCGGCATTCGTGTGTATCGGAAACCATGTGGTTTCCGACGGGGCGCATGAGAGAAACCCACAGGTAGTTCGTCGTTTGTGGAAGACGTGATTTTCCCAAGGTAGTTCACGTCTGTCCATTCGTAGATTACCCTGTTCAAGGCATAAGCAAAGCCCTTGGGCTTATTGAACGCACAACTCGCATTGCTAGTTGGCCCTGAGAAGTGTCCTCGAAGGTAATGTTAATGTAGGTGTTTTCATTTGCCCACATTCCTACAGGAATACGTCGGTCATCGTTGACCAGCTGTCTAGCGCGACTCAAGTCCTACCGCTGCATATTTGCCTCGAGTACTCCGTGTCGAGGACGGAAACCTGGTAGCCGAGACATAAGAGAGAAAAGGAAAGAAGGAGCGGGATGAAGCTCAAGTGAAGGTGCATTGCCGACACGAAGTTGTCACAGGTCACGTGTGATACTGCGGATCGACGCTGCTGAGCGTACCGTGACGCGGCTCATCTCTCTCCAACGACAAGTGCGTGCGGCGGCACAATTTCCACCGACTCTATTGCTGAAATCAAATCGCCAGGATGTTCGGCGACGACGAGGATGTCTTTGACAGCGTAACTTGGGAGTCTCCGTCGGCACCATATGATACTCCCCAAGAAGGTCCCTCTGGCCCCGGCTTTCGACAAAGCACCTCGGACAGTGATAATCCTAACGACCCTAAATGGGAGGGCTACCTCATTACCACCGTCTCAGATCCTGTCAAAGAACTTGCAGAAACAAAAGATGCATATGTATCCTACCTTGTCTCGGCTAAGGTGTGTTTGTGAATAATGTTGCACCCACAGCATACTCAGGCTTTCAGACTAACCTGCGTATATTCTCAACTGGAAATCCTTCCTCTCGCCGGCGTTTCCAAGACTTTGTCTTCCTCAGAGAGAATCTTGTCCGAGACTTTCCAGCTTGTGTTGTGCCTCCTCTGCCCGACAAACATCGGTTAGGTATATTTTATGGTATCCTGTGGTGCTTTTCGATCTCATTTTCCCCCCAGAATACATCACTGGGGACAGGTTCAGCCCGGAGTTCATGGAACGTCGACGTCTCGAGTAAGTTGAGTTTACACGCGTGCCGAACAATCCTAAAGTACACAAGTCTGGACCGGTTTTTACAGAGATTATCTCGCCACCCAACACTTCAGAGAAGCACGCTTGTACGCGCCTTCTTTGAATCCACCGAATGGGTGAGTTCCACCAATACTTTGCGTTCAATTGTCTGAACGTTCAAAAGCACGTCCACATGCACCAACACATAGCCCATCCGCCAGGCTTGGAACCGTCTCCCGGAATCATTGACAACATATCTGATACCCTGCTCAATGCTTTCGCCCGTGTCCGCAAGCCTGATGAGCGATTTCTTTCCATGCGGGAAGGTGTGGACCAATTCGAGGAGGGTCTTGTTATCTCGGAGCGGTTGTGGACTCGGTTGAGAACGAGGTCAAGCGGTGAGTTGATTCCCATCGCGTCCTGCCCTCTCTTTTCTGCAGTCGAATGTCTGAGGCTGAATGAGATGGGAACCCTGAATCCGGAGAAGACCTGACTGCGGATTATCACGACCTTGCGGTCGCTGTCCAGGGTCTCGGATTTCTGGAATCAGGTATCACGGATCCGCTCAACCATTTTTCAAACACCCTGCTCGAGTTCTCGGCCCTATTACGGCACACAGTAAGTCCATTACATTGTTTCCACGCCCCAGCTCATCATTCTCAGACCCAATCAACGACTGACCCGTTCTTGGTCCACCTTCACTCGCTTTTGACCTACTCCCATGCTAATCGCGCGGTTCTCAAACTGCGAGACCAGAAACAACTGGATTTCGAAGAACTCTCTGATTATCTTTCGGGTGTCACGTCTGAACGAGACAGGCTTGCCGCAATCATCAGCGGACATGCTGGTAGCAGCGGTCTCGGCCTCGGAGCCTACTTGAAGGACAGGGTTGACGCTTTGCGCGGTGCAGACGATGACCGAAGTCGCGTCGAAAAGATGCGGAAGCTGGACGTCAAAATCAAGGAGGTGAACTATCTGTCTTCTCAGATCTCCAGGCTCCCCGCTCATTTCGAGCCTAGCTTCAAGACGCCGTGACCACGGCGCACGAGACTTCGGATGCGTTCAGTGATGAGACACTCCGTGAACAGGCTATTTTCCAACACTCCAAAGAAGCGGAGATGAAGGAAATGTTGGGCAATCTTGCAGACGGTCAAATCGAGTTCTACAAAACGGCAAGTCCAATGGTCATGGTCTTTCTCCATCAGTTTTGACCAATTTATTGCAGTCCATGGAAGAATGGGAAAGAATCATTCCGCTGATTCAACGCATTCGTGTACATCCCTGATATTTTATTATAATACAGTCAAATTATTATTTCGTATTCGTAACCTCTCCCTCGACGGGCTTGTCGCCCACCGTGTGTTGGTTTGTTAATTCTTCCGGGCGGACATCCGGCTCTTGCTGGGGGGCTGTTGGTTGTTTTGCCTCCGGCTTTCCGCCTGCAATCCCAAGTTTGCCTTTGGCAAGTGCCTCTCGCTCGCGTTGAAGTTTAACATCCGTTTCTTGAACCGCGAGTGAAAGCTGAAGAAACAGTCAGCGGTCACTGCTCAAAAACCGCCGCGAAGACTTGCATTTATAATTCCCGTATTAACAGCTCGAACCCTGTTGAAGTTAGAATGCGAAGGATTTTGCCCCGTCTATAGACCCACATGTGCATTTCTGCGTCTTCAGACGCTGCGGCGGTTGTATGCTGAGTATAAGCGGGTATCCACGGCGGTGGATTCTGTCCAAATGGATTATTAAGAGTGCTTGGACGCAGCCAAAAAAAAAACCGTGCCTTGTCTTTTGTCGCCGGAACGTTATCTGTTTTGAGCTCGATAACAATGCTAAATGAAACATCGTCTAAAGGCCTTCCATCATAGGCTGCCCAGATGCAATAATGTAAACCTTACCGCCCAGGTACATTTGTCCCAATTGCGATTCAACCATATTCAGTTTAACCAGAAATCCCCGGAAGTATTGGCCAAGGGCTGCGGACGAGATGGCATCCTCCACACTAGAACAAGACTTGAAAATTGTGGGACGAAATCACGGATCGGACCGACCTAGTATCTTTATTGAATGCCTCGACTTGCACGACATTCTCGATGGAAAACAAAAATCGTTCGAGGGCAACTTCCTCCTTGTCCTTAATGACAACAACTACATTCTCGACGTTTCCCTAGCCAGACATTCAGGTTGTATCCACAAGCCACAATGGTCGCCGTGCGCACGGTCAGCAACTGCTCCCCGATGGCCTTGACAGCGCCGGTTATGTAGTCATTCAACGCTGGATGTCGCGATTGGAACACAGGAGTATCGTATTTCTTGCGGCGTATAAACAGGTCTGCAGGATATATTTGGCGGACATATAGTATCTGGTGAACAGCAACTTCGACTACCGAGAAGTCATGCGGTCAAGAATAGAATGACTGTTTGGAATCCGCTGGACCACATACTGAACTCTGTGATGCCGCGAACGGTCTCTAGACGGCGCGGGTTAGGATTTTTCAAGGAGTTATTTCGGGGCGCTTACGATTCCAAGTTAGCGGCTGGCTGGCTGCCATGTCGTGTTCCAGTCGGCTGTGATGGTTCAGATCAAGATTTGATTCCATCAATGTCAGATTGCAGCTATTTTGAGCTGCAGCCGGCCTGCAGTGACGAAATAGTAATACTTAGTACGGTCAACTTGGCGACCCTTGCTTATCATCCCGCTGAGAGCAAACGCGAGGCGAGTTGCCCAAATAAAGCATATATACTACTATCTACTACTTGCTATAGTGAATGATGAGTGAGTAATTAAGGAGAGGGTGGGGTTGCTTAGAGCGTCAACATCTCTTCTTCTGGAGTCGTGGCTCCGCGGGGAAGACAGGCCAGCACGCAGAGGCTCTTTAGCGCTTCGAGCTGGCTCTTCTCCGATCTCAATTCCTTCACTAAATCCTCCGAAACATAGATCTTGCGCAGGGGCGTCCCGTAATCGGCCCTGTCCTTGGCCCACTTCGCGAGAATGGAGGGTTGGATGGACCGGCAGTCCATGTAGATGAGGTGGGGGCAGACGGGCGTTTTAATATCGGTGGGGCGGAAGAAGAGCCTGAAGAATTGGTTGGCGACGTTCGCAACGCGAAGGTAGGTCAAGAGCGGCATCGAGTCGAGCCAACACGTCATCGACACCAGCCCAGGCGGGCGCACGTCGAACTGGATCGAGTAGCAGGTGAGCAACCTGACTTTGGTGAAGGCCGAGGTGAGCTGGAGGAACAAAGGGAGGTAGTTGTCGCCGCAAAGATTCATGAGCGTCAGGTCGTTCACGTCCGGCGCCGAGAATTGAGAGAAGAGGAACATGACATATTCGAGGGCAAAATCGGCCACAATTAGGGTGCGCAGATGGGGGAGCTTGACGGGAACGATGAACTCCGAGTCCGTGTTCTGATCCTCGAATATGGGGCCGGCGCCATCCATCGAAAGCTTCTGCAGCCGAGGGCAGCTGGTAAGAATCTCGCGGAAGCGAGCAGCGGTGGGAGAATGAGAGGCAGGGAGACGTCTGATGTCGAATGTGGTGAGGTTCTGGACAACAGACCTTCCCCAGTCGATGGGTATGCCGTTCAGCGACAGGTATGCGAGGGAAGGGGGTATGATTCCACCGATGAACGGTTGAGAGATCAAATTGGGCCAGACGAGAGTTGTCCTGTCCTCGTTTCTGAGGCCACCCCGGTGAACCTCGAAGCGCTGGAGTAATGGCACGCCACAAGATGGCCCCAAAGTACTCAAGAGCTCCAGCGCGGAAAGCGCACTCTTCCAATCGTCTACCACGATAATGAGCGTTCGGATGGTGGCAAGTTTTGTGAACAAGCGGAGGAGCATTGGGCGCATGTCGGCGGCCGACGTGGACGGCTCAGCAGACAAGTCGAGAATGGAGGACAGCTCCGATGCGTCGTCTACACCTTCGTCTTGAGTATCCCCGTCGATCCGAACATCGAGCGGAGCTTGACGCGCTCTGTCAAACCATGCCCACGCGCGATCGATGCGGGGACCCGACCCGCGGAACCAAATCGCGTTCCACAGGGTGGAATCGTTGAGGGCAATCTCCCTCCACGCGCGGCAGGTCCACGTTACGCGCAGTCGCGCGTCGACGGGACGCTTCATCGAGTCCCATATCACAAAGAGCATTATGTTACTGATAATTTCGGTGGGGAGGTCGTTGATTCGGAAGATACGGAACGCAAGCCTGCGAGCCGAACTTGCTGTCTCTCCTCCCGGGTGAATGGGTGGGGAACCCATCTCGCGACAATGCGTCCGAAATGCACTTATCACCTGCTTAATGGGCGGAGGGCGACTGGGGGGAACAGGGACGTCGGGTGATCGAAGAGCTGCGAGACTAGCAATGAACTCCTCGTCGGCGGAGTGGGTCTGAGATTGAGCTGAGATTGAACTGGAGGAAGACTGGGCATCGGGGGCAGCGTGATCTCTTACCACTAATATTATTTGGCGGACATATAATATCTAATAGTGAACAGCCACTTCGACTACTGAAAAGTCATGCGGTCAAGGACGGCCCAGGCTGTTTGGAATACGCTGGACCACATACTGAACTCTGTGATGCCGCGAACAGTTTCTATGTGGGCGCGAGTTGGGATTTTTCAAAGAGTTATTTCGGGGCGCTTACGATTCCAAGTTAGCGCGTTCCAGTCGGCTGTGATGGTTCAGATCAAGATTTATGTAATTCCATCAATGTTAGATTACAGCTCGCTCAGGCAATGACGAAATACTGATGGAATCCCGCAGTTGCGCTCAACGTCTACGACAATGTTGAAAGAGGAAGAGCCCACCCAGTCGCAGCGCCCTAATTCACGCTACGCACGCGTCCCCCTCGCTTTTTTTATCTGCTTTGCTTTCATCGCCACTTCCTTGATCCTTCGTGTCTTGAATGTTCAAATCGAAGTCAACATCGTTCAAGGCAAGGCTAAATTGAAACCGAAAAGTTTCCAGGAGAAGGTTGGAATATGAATGTTTTCTCTTGAAGCCTGAATCAATCTGGTGAAGTTGACCTGTAGTGCACCGCTCCCAACGCTTTTTGCATCGTACCCCCCTCGACCTGATGCTCCCAGGCTCCAGGAAGCCGCTGCTTCTCTCCACGAATTTCTGTCGATCCGTACAGCTGCTTCGGATATCGACAGCCTTTCTATCGCTGTCGTGACCCCCGCTGGTCCAATATTTGAACACGGCTATGGCGTTCTCAGAGCCAACGAAACCTCCCCCGAGAAACGTGGTTCAGTGACACGGGATTCAATCTATCGAATTGCCAGCATCACAAAAATGTTTACTGTCTTGGAGACACTGATCCTTCGCGAACGCGGAGCCCTAAGCTGGTCCGTCCGGCTTGTTCTTGTGGTTTGTTCGTTATTCAGCACGTCTTCTTTCCAGGGACGATCCTGTCACCAAATTTCTCCCGAATTTTACTCATCCATCTTCTGGGTGGTCAGATTTCCTCCGCGGAGACTCTGTCCCGGCCAATTCACCGATCACCTTGCGTCAACTGGCCAGTCACCTTTCAGGTTTGGGCAGAGATTATCCTCCGGAGGACGTTGGCGAGCCTTGGCCTCGCCCTTTACCTGCGGGGGCCAAGGAAAATGAACTTCAGGCATTCATTGACGAAGGCACCGAGGAATTCCTTCGTGCCGTCGCTAAATATCCGCTGGTGGCACCTCAATACACTTTCCCCGTCTATTCCAACACTGGATTCAATTTACTGGGTCTTTGCAACCTTGCGGCTGATGAATCAGCAACCGGAAAAGAAAGGACCTATCCGGAACTACTGCAAGACGACGTCTTCGACCCCTTGGGTTTGAACAGTAGTTTTTACGAAATCCCTAATAGTCGTCTAGCGGCTCAAATAGCAGTTCCATCCTCCAATTCGGAATTAGCGGTATGCAAAGTTCCGTCAGCAATTCCCGTCTCCTGATTAAACAGCCACCAGGACCTCTCATTTCCTGTCGTTCTTCAACCCAGTGGGAGCCAGTACAGCTCATTGGCCGACCTCGAGACGGTCATGCAAAGTCTACTGTCGCCTCAAGGAACCGGTCTTATAAGCCCGTACGTAGTTAGAGAGTGGCTACGACCGTTGCACCCCTGGAGCGACGGCTTTTACGAAGTCGGTGCTCCATGGGAAATCACCAAAGTAGGAAATGGAGCTCGTCTCTACTCGAAAGGTACTTTGTTATTCTTGATTTCGAATCCGACTCTGATTTATATAACCCAGGCGGCAATCTTCCGGGCTACCACAGCCAATTCAGCATAAATGTGCAATGGTCCTATGGGGTCATAGTTCTCGTCTCGGGCAATTACACAGACACCCTTACACTAGCCTTGGAGGCAATTTCTCGCTTCCAACCTGCTTTCGAAAACCTCTTGGTGCAGCAGGCATTAAAAACGTACGGCGGCATGTGGGTTGGCGACGACAGTATGGCCATCGTGACGATCGAAGATCAAGCGCTGTATCTTCAAGCCCTGGTCGTCCGCGACCAGGACGTTTTGAGTATATTGCAGCGCAGACCGTCCGGAGAGTCGACAGGGATTGCACTCTGGTCCACTGGAAGGCCCCACGAGTTCAGGTGACCGATAGAGAAATCTGGATGCAGGATTGTAATTAACAATGCGCAGGCTGGCCATTGGTCGTCCTGAGCTGAATGACAATCCCGACGCCGGGTGCGAGCCGTACTGGATCAGCATAGACTATCCGATGGCTCGCGGTGCACCTCTCGACCTGCTCTTGTGGGATAGTGGGGAGTTGATATATCCATCGGCTGGTGTCCGTCTTCGCAGACTCACCGCGTAGGTTAACGCGCATGTATTCAATGTAAGTATTGCTGTCGTTCAAAGACCAGTGGACCAGTTTTCGAAGACAAGAGAAGAGACTCGAAGGATGACGGAAGCATACATGTGGATACCTTGGTTCAAGCTGTGGTTTTATCTCGGTCACAGGCCTCGATGGAAGCTGTGACAACTGTGAAAAGTTCGTTCTACTCTTGGCCTTCCACCTTGTGCAAGGAATTAGTGTTTAATGTACCCTCTCGCGCTCTCCCTCATCTTTTGCATCACCTGCCTCCTGATGTTCGCTGGGATGGACCTGGTCAAGAAAGGCCTTCTCGGTGCCATCGTCGCGGTCGTCGCATTCCTCTCCAGTCGACGACACGGATTCAACTATGGTCGATGGCAACCAGCCGCCTCTCAAGCTCGAGTTCTCCGGACCCCTAGTCGCGTCTGTCTCTGCATTTCACTCGATACCGGTCTCCCCTCGCAATTACCGGGTGCTCCGGACGTCGGTCTCTCTCCCACTTAGACTGGATACACTGACGCTGCTGGGTCCAATAGCTGCCGAGACCAACACCGAGGTCAACGAGACCACCATCTCCATTGAAGAAGAAATCGCCCCGACTATCCCGTCCAGGGCCCTCAACGCATCCGCACCCACGTTTTTGTTTTCGCCCCCGTTCACTGACTGAGGCCATTTCCCACTGGGCTACGGTTTTAGATACGGTTGCCCTCTAACGTCGCTGCCGCTCCCACCTCTAAATTCAACGCGGCCGCAGCTGCGTTTATACCATCTGATACACCGTCGGACGTATGTAGTACTTTCCAGATACCACCCCCTTCGGCAAGAGGCCAAGGAAGCACCCACTCTTTGATCGACCGAAGCTCATCGTCTTGTAGTACCACTATTGCTTGCACCACCCACAGTCCACAATCTACCAGTAGATCCCTCCTGGTCGTAAAACGGTCTCGTCGCTTGTATGAATAGTAGAACCAAAACAGAATGCTTCAAGGCTTGTATCGGAATGCAATGATAATGCTAGTCTCTCATATTCGCGATATTTGTGCCGCTCGCTTTGTGTCTAGGCCTCTGCCCAATACGCCGATAGGTTATTTTTAACCTTGTTTAATTAATCGGATGAAAAATGGGTAGCAAATCAGTATGCTTATCATGCCGCTGAGAGCAAACGCGAGGCAAGTTCCAAAAATAAATATGCATACATACTACCATCTACTACTTGCTATGGCTGCATGTTAGTATTGGATGAATGAGGAGTGAATAATTAAGGAGAGGGTGGGGTTGCTCAGAGCGCCAACGCCTCTTCTTCTGGGGTCGTGGCTCCGCGGGGAAGACAGGCCAGCACGCAGAGGCTCTTTAGCGCCTTGACCTGGTCCTCCGACGCCAATCCCTTCGCCAAATCCTCCGAAACATAGATCTTGCGTAGAGGCGTCCCGTGATCGGCTCTGTCCTTGACCCACTGCACGAGAAGGGACGGCTCGATGGACTGGCAGTCCACGACGACGAGGTGGGGGCAGACGGGCGTTTTAATGTCGGTGGGGCGGAAGAAGATGCCGAAGAATTGGTTGGCGACGTTCGCAACGCGAAGGTAGGTCAAGAGCGGCATCGAGTCGAGCCAGCGCGTCATCGACGCCAGTCCAAGCGGGCTCACGTCGAACTGGATCGAGTAGCAGGTGAGCAACCTGATTTTGGCGAAGACCGAGGTGAGCTGGAGGAACAGAGGGAGGTAGTCGTCGCCGCAAAGATTCATGAGTGTCAGGTCGTTCACGTCCGGCGCCGAGAATTGGGAGAAGAGGAACATAACGTATTTGACGGCGAAATCGGCCACAACTAGGGTACGCAAATGGGGGAGATTGACGGGAACCGTGTTCTGATCCTCGAATATGGGGCCGGCGCCATCCAACGAAAGCTTTTGCAGCCGAGGGCAGCTGGCAAGAATCTCGCGGAAGCGAGCAGCGGTGGGAGAATGAGAGGCAGGGAGACGTCTGATGTCGAATGTGGTGAGGTTCTGGACAACAGACCTTCCCCAGTCGATGGGTACACCGTTCAGCGATAGGTACTCGAGGGAAGGGGGTACGATTCCACCGAGGAACGGTTGAGAGATCAAATTGGGCCAAACGACAGTTTTCCTGTCCTCGTTTCTGAGGCCACCCCGGTGAACCTCGAAGCGCTGGAGTAATGGCACGCCACACGGTGGCCCCAAAGTGCCCAAGAGCTCCAGCACAGAGAGCGCGCTCTTCCAATCGTCCACCACGATGATAAGCATTCGGATGGCGGCAAGTTTTGTGAACAGGCGGAGGAGCATTGGGCGCATGTCGGCGGCCGACATGGAAGGCTCAGCAGACAAGTCGAAAATGGAGGACAGCTCCGATGCGTCGTCTACACCTTCGTCTTGAGTATTCCCATCGATCCGAACATCGAGCGGAGCCTGACGCGCTCTGTCGAGCCATGCCCACGCGCGATCGGTGCGGGGACCGGATCCGCGGAACCAAACCGCGTTCCACAGGGTGGAATCGTTGAGGGCAATCTCCCTCCACGCGCGGCAGGTCCACGTTACGCACAGTCGCGCGTCGACGGGACGCTTCATCGAGTCCCATATAACAAAGCGCAATATGTTACTGATGATTTCGGTGGGGAGGTCGTTGATTCGGAAGAGACGGAAGTATCTGAGCATGTAGCTTTGCCGGGCGAAGACGAGCTGGTGTTGGGCCTCCTCGGGGAGCATTCTGGGGTATATGTCTTTTTGTACTTGCTCGAGTTCGCGCATAATGACGAGGTAACGCAAGCCTTCGAGCCGGACTTGCTGTCTCTCCTCCGGGGTGAATGGGTGAGGAACCCATCTCGCGACAATGCGTCCGAAATGCTCGCTTATCGCTTTCCGAGTGGGCGGAGGGCGTCTGGGAGGGGGAACGGGAACATCGGGTGATCGGAGAGCTGCGATACTAGCAATGAACTCTTTGTCGGCGGGATGGAGGAGGGAAGAGTCTGAGATTGAGGACTGGGGGATTAGGGGGGCTCGTGATCTCTTACGACCACCATCTTTTTCGGCAGTGGTCGATTTTCGCGATGGACTCCCCCGCTGCAGTGTGGGCATAATCTCGTACCCAGATGTTATGGCGAAATCCGAGCGATCAGGCAGAAAATGAGCAGCGGGATTACCGCTATAACGCAGTGCTCCCCATCTTTTCTTCATCAAAATCTGCCTCGAAATCATCTCGACATCCCAGCATCATTCGCCTCGTATAGAATTGCTGCTTTCTGGCTGAGTACAGCCCCTAGAACGTCTGGATATGAGACTATCTCTCGCTGAGCCTCCGGCCCCCGCTGACTGTTTAAATTCTGCTTGGCTGCCCGACAATCTCTTTCTTGCATCGACTGATTGGAAGCCAGGAACACCAACCCCCGGAAGACGCTGTCTGAAGATCGACTGCCAAGGCGCGCTGCTCCCTCGAGTAAAGACCCGTATGCATCAAGACCAACAAACGGATACCCAGGGCTGCCTGCTAAATCCACGGATACGCTTCAGTATTAGGTGGGAGGTCCTTGCGTGGACACCGCGTGTGGGGGGCCGATTCACCTCGTCGCGACTGTCTGCGCCGCAACGGTGAGGCCTATTTAGGCCGGGGACCGCCGGCCAGCAGCCCTGGCACGCCGCAAGCCGAAAGTCGCGCTCTCATGAGGCGCGACCGGACACTGGTTAATCCCCTTCTACAGCTCCCATCGCAGGCCTTAGCGCAGCCAGCAGTGGTTTGCGACCGCCCGGGTCTAGCGCGGAGTACTTGCGCTATGAAAAACAACACAACAAATACACAAGGCGAGTCTCACAACCTACAGAACACCCTCGCGGCGACCAGAGGCGGCCGTGACTCCGCCGCCGGTCACCGCCCGTTCGAGGACAGTCGCCGTGATGGAGGGGGAAATGCTAATGGCCCGGAGGGAACTCGGGACGGCTGCCCCTGCTCTGCGGGATCAGCCCCCGAGCGACTGATGAAGGACGACCACTAGCAACTCTGGCCACAGTACGTGGACCGGGGGGTGTCTACAGACGCTGATGTTCAGTACACACAGAGGATTTTACGCAATAACCCAACCCGAGACCGAGGGACGCCCGGGACACAGAGCACGCCGAGCCCGAGCGCAAATAACGCACCGCAGAACGCGATGAATGTCGACCAAGACATACCGATCCCAAACACCCAGCCTGCTGCTGGAGTACGTCCCGTGCTAACGAACTACACGTACCCAGAGGTGCGCATCTACCCCGGCTCCGCCCGCCCATTGCCGCAAGGAGGGGGAAGAAATCACTGATGAAAGCGGCGATCCGGGTAGTAGCACTGAACATCTACGGGCACGGTAACACAAATGTACGGCACCACGATAATATTAAGATGGTTTAACATTTGGTCCTTAATGAGAGATGAAAAAATTGGGGTGCTAATAACCGGGGAAGCCCACGAGAGGTCGCAGGAGATTCTGACCCCGTAACAGCTAATGCGAAAGGACTGGCATTTGTCCTAAATAAAAATATGGCAAAGACACGCAATTCGATGGCGAGAGAAATAGTTCCAGGACGCGCAATGATACTAGAAACGAAGAATGTCGACGACTCCCCTTTCTCAGTGCTGGGAGTGTACACGCCCAATGCGCCGGCTGAGAACGAGAGCTTCTGGAAAGAGGGTAAGACATACCTAAGGGTCATCGACGGCTGGAGGGAAACACACATACCTACAAAGCCATACCGTGTCCCAATCGCGGATAGACCGGGCCACGGAAACTGGTCGTGGCCAACAAGGACAGATGCCTGACAAAATACATCCATGAGAAAGGAATGCTTGCCCAAGCGGAGAGCGAAAAAGTGGCACAGTGGTCGGTTGCAGTGAGAGACCCAGAATACAACACACAGGGCTTCACAAGGTTGTCAAAAAATATACATTCAGAAGTACAGCTACAGGACATAATTGCAAGAACCTAATCCGCATCGACAACCATCCCACCGCGGCCCCTCCGTATCTGCTCGTCTAGCGCGATACCGCCAAAGACCTTCTTTTGCTCTTGGCTAAGGAAGGTCCCCATCCCCTTATTCTTCTTCCGCGCCTCCTCTTCGCGCGCCAGTTCCGCCTTTTCACGCTCGAGCATCCGTGCCAGTCGCTCCTGCCGCTCGACACCCATGCTCGTTGCGTTCGACGACATGGCTGCCAGACGTGCGGCACGGTCATCGGCGGCCTTGTCTGCCATGCTGCGTTCGCGCGGTGGGGGCGCACGCGGAGGCGGAGGCGGGCTCATGCGCGGACGCTTCGTATACGCGCTGGTGCCATTGCGACGCGCGGGGCTGGGGCTGCGTGCGCGCTTGCCGTTGGCACCAGCATCGCGGTAGTCGGGGCTGCTCCTCCTCCGTGGCGGCGCGGCGTCGTCAGAGTCGTCCGAGCGCGGCCACACGCGCACGTGCCGCTCTTCGGTCTTGGCTACTCGAGAGTCGCGGTCGCGCACGGGGCTGCGGCTGTAGTGGCGCCGGCGCTGCACCTCGGCTGGAGGCGTGTAGCTCGCTTCGCGCTTGACTGGGTGGTCACTGCGCCGCGGGCTGTAACTCCGCTCGCGTTTGACGGGGTACGAACGGGATGATGGAAGAGGGGAACGAGTGCGAGAACGGGAGCGGCGGTCGCCAGGGCTTGGGGAGCGGCGCGAGCGAGAATAACGCTCGTCCGAGCGGGATCTCCGGTAGCGATCGTCTGCAGGGCTGAGAGAACGCGAGTATCTCTCGTCCTTGCGGTGCTTGCGCTCGTGCTTGAGACGCTTCCGCTCCTCCTTCTCCAGCTTCTTCGCCTTCTTGTCTTTCTTCGGCTTGATTCCGTTGCGTTCCTGCAACTCCCGCAGCCGGAGAGGGTTGGCCTTCAGCGCCTCGAGCGCAGCCTGCTCCTGCTGCTTGATCGCGAACAAAGGATCCTCGCGGATTTTAGCAGCAACGTCGCGGGCGGTGTTGGCGTTCTGGACGGCGATGAAGTTCTTGTGGGCAGCTCCGACCTATAGACGAACCAGTCAGTATAACTATCGACGGGTCTCGGATTATGTCTGTACCTTGGCGTTCTCGTCGGCCGTGAGGATCTTGTCGACCCGTTTCTTGCCGAGGAGGTAATCCTCCAGGTCGTTCGGATTCTGACTAGAACCTGTCGCCGGCGTTGCATACATCCACTCCAGTTTCTCTGTTCGTTTTTTTCCCGTCTTTTCTTCCTGCAGTCGTTGCAGCTCCTGCAGCTGCCGCTCCTCCTCCTTCTCCTTGCGAAGTTGGTCGAGTTTCTTCTTCTCCTCAAGCGCCTCCTTCTCCTTCAGCCACACCTGCTCCTGGTTTTTAAGCAGGAGCGGATGCCACGACTTCTTCATATTGAGATCTCCGCCACCCATTTTGTAGAAATCGAATGTAGAGCAAGACTAGAAAGTGAGGTGGTGGTGGTAGAGGGCAAGACTCGACAGGAAGTCACATTGTGACACAGCCACATACTTGCTTCTTACATGAGACTATGGATGAATACGCCGAAACGGATGCGCTGAACAGCGACCTCGAGTCGGGCAGACCACAACAGCCTCAGTAATCTCATTCAGCGTCCCTTGTCGCTGCTCTGACCCTTTCACAGGGCTACACGTTCCATCTATGCCCTCACCCGCAGCGAAGTAACCAAAGGGCTGGCAAACCGATTCATTCACGGACGCACCTATATCTTTCTGTACCTCGGCATGGCCGCTCTCTCGGTGACTACCGTCATACTCAGTCTCACGGACGGCTGCCCGGGACTCGCATTTTATATTCTCGAAGTAATAATCAACACCTCGATGATACTCGAGGTCGGCATACGATTTGTCGCTTTTGGACGGGTGCGTTCGGTTCTTGCTCGGGTGTCCAGACATCTACTTTTTGGGTACACTTCGAGTCAGACTCGTTGCAATTGGTTGGAGCAGTTCTGACATCCAACTCGGTATTCGCCTCGAGTGGCCTCGAATGGAGATGTCTGGCTAACCCTCTCGTTACTATCGTGCCTGAACTATTCTATCTCCGTGCAGCAATTCTGGAAATCCCCATTCAACGTCGTCGATCTCATTCTGACGGTATTCTGCGCACTGACGCTACTTGTGCTCGCATTCGCAAAATGCGGCTCGACGAGCAAGGAGGAGGAGCTGCTCGACACGTTCCTGCTTATTGCACGAAACGTGCTGCAGTTTGGCCGCCTCGCCGCGGTGATGCGACAGTGAGTACACGGTTGTCATTGCATGCGGTTCCGCCGCTAACCCGCACTTAGGTCTGGACAGTCGATATTTTCGCGACCCAAGCCCATTGATATCAATGCTGCGCGACGAGCTGGGTATCTGGACCTGGAAATTGAGAGCGAGGAGGAGGACGAGGAGCTGGGGCGGCCGTTGATTCGGGACCCGGTGCTGTTTGACGCAGAAACGCCCCGGACATTGTCGGCTATGCCGCTGGCTGAGCGGGCGATTGTAGACCGGGATGCAGAGGACGCATGGGCAGAACTAGGGTAGGATGGACGTAAAATAATAATTGATAATTCGGAAGCTATTGGTGCTAAGTTATCGGCAAATGAAAATTGATGCCTTGACAACCTTGGACCCGGATCGGTCGATGGCCTCCTGCCTGTACTCTCCAATTTTCTGCACATACCTTATGGCTTGACTGACTCCTGTATCACCTTCTCTCTGTGATCATCATTTTGTGTGCACCCGTCGTTGCCGCTACTATGCCCTCCACTCTCTCGTCCCAAGAGCCCCAGCGCAGCTGGTGGTCCTTGTCCCAGAAATCCCCCTCCTCGTCTCAGGTCTTCCCAGAGAAACCCCACTCTCATTCAAAGCAATCCGGCATCAAATTCAACACCCTTGCTACCGCCATGGGTTTCAAGCCGAAAAAGCCTCATCCCCCTCCGCTCACTCTCCACGACGTCCGCACAGTCGTAACTCCTCCTCCCACCCATCTTGCCCCCCGTACAGATGCCGGTCAGCGCCGTCCGTATACTGCACCGTCGTCGGCTGTTGTGGGGAGAGCACCATCCAACTCCATTTCTTCCTCCCGCTCGCGTGGTGATTCGATCGGGCCCCCTACCCCCAAAACCCCAGACGACCCCGCACATCCTCGCAGAAGCTCTCTGCTTACGCTTTCCGACGCCGATCCATTCGCTGCGCGTGTCGTTTCGCTTCACAGTCCTTCCGATCCAAATCGGCTCTCCGCCTTCTCCAACAGCTCCTCGGCCCACGATGCAAAATCAAATGAAAGTGCCAACCGCGTGTCGTACGCCTCCTCCTCATCGCAGTCGTTTCGCATGGGAGGCGAGCTGTCGCCTCATAGCATTGTTTCGCCTATATCAGAAGCGGGATCGTCCTCGTCCTATATGAAGTTGTCCCACAAGTGTGTCAGCTTGATTATCTTTCTGCCCCGCATCTCATGCTGTTCTGCTATAGGCTGTCGGGGCCGAGTCTCCGCAGAAAGGACGAGTTGTGGCTGAACAATCTCGGCGGGGACCCCAACCGGCTTAGCGAACCCGACCCCCCGCCGCGACCTCGTCCTGCGATGCGTGCACGGGGCATGACGGACGGCGGGATCGAGCGTTCCAGCTTCCTCCGGAGCGACCCCTTCCTGACCCCTTCTCCCAAACAGCCGTCCAACTCGCTCGCGCGGCAGGCTTCCCTGTCGCGGTCGCGGCCTACCCCGCCGCCTAATCAGGAACTCCCTCTCCCACCCAGCCCTGCCAACGATCGCGCTCTGGGTGGCAACTCCGCCGGTTCTGCCTCGTCGACCAGTCTCACATTCTCTGCCGAGTTTAGCCCAATTAACCCGCGGGCAAAGGGAAAACTGCAGGCGTACGAACCGTCACCCAAGTCGCAGGTGTATGATCCCATACCAAAGCCGACGGACAGCGGCTGGGAACCTGATACACGCCATCGGACACTGAAAAAGTCCATATCGCATCAGTCTCTCAGCAAACAGAGATCCCCGTCGTATTCCGCCGCCCCGCTCCCTGAGATATCTCAGAAGGGACCCCGCAAACAGCGCTCTTTCACCCAGCACCGACTACCTGTTCCTCCCGTTCCGCTTCAATTACCACTGTCGGAGCAGCGCGCATCCGACCCCGCGTTATCCACGCGAAAACGGTTATTCTCGGCGTCGAGCAGCCGGCGGCCGTCGCAGTCTACGCTCTCGATCACTGACGACGCGCGGTCGGTGAACACCGCACCCGAGCAGGAAATCATCGCCTCGGCTTCTTGTTGGATCGATACCGACGCGCCGCCGCGCAGCCCGGTGTCGACGGCGCAGGAATACACTCCGCAGCAGATCATGTCTCCTGCAGAGATGCTGCAGGTCGAGGCCAGCGTCGAGGCGGCGTACCAACGCCCGCGTACGGGGTCCATCATGTCTGCGTCGACGGCCATGTCTGATTTCGAGCACGAATTTGGGCTATCGCCGGTGTCAAGTTTCGGTGGGGGGCGCAAACGGTCGAGCAGCGACCACCCGTCGATACGGAGCGCCGCGACGTCGGAGCTGGATATGTTCTCTATCGCGCCGCAACCGCCGTCACCGCCGATCCTGATGAGCCTCCCGCCCCCGCCACGGCGGACAAAGTCGCGCACGTCGTCGCTGTCGCGGTCGCAGTCCGAGCTCGTGACGACGCTCTCGCCGCCCCCGCGCCGGGCTCTGCGCCCGAAGATCTCAGTTGAGGGGCGGATGCACCGGCAGTCGATCATGCGAAAGCCCTCGTTCCTCGACATTGATGACGAGTACGACAAGGAGCTGGACCCGCCGCCACACCCAAAGTCGATGCCGCGCCAGGCGAGCTTCCTGGATCTCACGCGAGACTCATTTGATTCGAGCCGCAGTGTGGACTTAGACTCGCTGGACTACAACTAACCGCCGATGTACTGAAAATCCGGCTTTTTATTTCTAAAAGTTATTCGAACCGTACATATACCGGCCTGACATATATATCCTTCGTCTTTCCGATGCACACTCAATTAAATAATTCACCTTGTAGTGTAGTCACCACCATTCATTCGCGCTACCTTTCCTCACTCATTTCCGATGTCAACAGACCGTGAAATACGACTAGTACTAGAATTACATGTAAGAATATCCACTCCGCAATCATCCACCTTAGTCCGTTTCGTCTGTGTGATATCCCGCGCGCCGAATGGCGCCAAGGCGCGAGCGAGCGGCGCCGAGGTCCTTCTCCAGCTTGAGGATCTCCACCTGCTGCTCCATCTCCTGCCTCTTGAACTCCATCACCGCCATGTTCGCATAGTCGGGCAGCTCGTCTTGCACCTGCTGCGCGGTAATCGCCTTGACCTGGCGCACCAGTGCCCGGCACGCCTCCGTGACCGCCTTCGCCGCCAACTCGAGCCGCTCCTGCGTCTTCGACATCAGGTTGGCTTTCACACGGGACGCGGCGACGAGCTGCGCTGTAGCTCCAGCGACCCCGTTCGATGCGACAATGAGTTGCTCGAGGGAGTGCGTCCCCGACAGCACACCGTCCGCACTCTCAATGAGCAGGTTCGTCGAAAACGCAACCGATTTAGCAGCGGAAATCAACCCCTCCGTCCATCGATTGTTCCGCTTGTAGAACTGCTGGCTCGAGCTCGATCCGCGACCCTCTTTGACAATTTCCTGCTGCGAATCGGTCGCCGCCTTGATGAGCCGTGCGATGGCGTTGGTGATCGCCATCGCCGCCGCCAGGATCGAGTCGTGCACCTGCAGATCGAGCGCGCTGAAGCGAGAAGAATCCCGCGGGCGGGACATGAGGGCCTGCAGGCGCTCGGTGGCCAGCTCAATCGCGCGAGCGGCGCTGGACATCTCGTGCTCGACGATATCGCCAATGTCGCCATTGGCTTTGTCGAGCCCAGACTTGGCGCCCTTGGGAACGAGTCCGTCGACAACATCCGACAGTTTCGTGAGGGCTCCACGGGCTTCAGCGCCGTTGCGCATGGCAGCCTCCCTCTTCTGGTTGGTCTGCATACCACTCAGGTTGAAGGACTGCAAGTTGAAGAACAGCCGAGTGCCGACGTCTCCAGCGACTTTCGCGACATTAATTATTTTGTCCGACGCGTCGTCGTCCTTGGCGAGACGGGTGATGCCTTTGGTGTTGATTAGGACGTCACTGAGATTCTGCGCAAACTCGTTCGCGGCCTTGATAACCTCGACGTGCTCTCCGCCTCGTTCACCGCCCAGGTAAAGATGATATACGGTCGCAAAATCGGTGGCGTTGTTGACGGCTTTCTCGATCATGGACAACGTGTACTCCGGCGTCGCGCTGGCGTTGCCTGCTTGGGTCGGAGATTCCAGCTCGTAGATCGCGTCCTCCACTTTTTGCATGCATGCTTGCAGAATGGAATCTGTGAACGCAGATCAATACAGTGATATGCTCAGATCGAAGGACCGACCTATGATCTGGTTAAGCTTCTTCTGATTATCGAGAATCAAAGTATCGATCTCGGTGTCATTCGCACCGCCAAGCTCTTGGAGTGACTTCGAAAAGGTTGTCAGGAGTAGGTAACCTAAAAGCTAGGAAGCCTGTTACCTGCTGGGCGTCTTTTAGTCGCTGAATGGTATCGTTCATGCCCTCCTCTAGCACCAGGATTTCTTGGTCCTTGTCTTCGCGGAGCCGCTCCATATCGCCTTCTGCATTGTTCACTTTGACGAGAAGGTCGTCGATTTGAATTTGCTTGGCCTAGAGCGTCGTATATCTCAGCGTTGAACGACATGAGGAGAAAGATAGGGCATACCCGAAGAGAATCCTCCAGTTCTTGTATCTGTCTGTTGTATTTGTTCAATACACTAGACACTTCGGAATTTTTGGAGTGGGAGGCGTCCTCTGCGCGCTCGTTTGCAAAGTTGAGCTCCCGACGCAGACGGTCGATCTCATCCTTGTGGCTGGACTTTTGACGGTCGATGTCGAACCGAGCGCGATCGCGTTCCCGGAGCATGTCAGCAAGCTCCAAGTTCTTCGATTTGAGATCGCGCTCCATTCTCTCCATGCGATCAACAGCCTCCTGGGCAGAGTTTGCCTTGAGCTGCATCGCTTTGAACTTGGAAAGCATGTCCAAGTGCTCTGTCCTAAGCTGGCTGTAAAGTTTGGCAAGAGCCTCGTACTTGTTGCGCCATAAAGTGACTTGATCTTGGAGTTGTTTAATCAAATCGTCCTTGGAAGCCAGCTGCGAGTTAACATTGGCGTTGACGCCTTGCAGTTCAGCCTCCAAGGCTCTGACTCGCTGGTAAATTTCAAAAAGGTGAGGACCGAAGAAGCAGAGAGAGTGAAATACTTACCCGATCGTAGCGCTCCAAAAACATCTGATCGCGCTCCCATTGACCCTGGAGAGTAAGCAGTCGTTGTTCGAGGTCGGCCTGCTGCGAGGCCTGCATGTTATACTGCTGCTGTTGTTGCTGGAGTAACAACTGTTCTTGAGCCATTCTCTGAGCCTCCGCCTGCCTGCGTTGCATCTCTTCAAACTCTCTAGCCTGTTGCTGCTCCTGCTCAAGCCGTTGCCGTTCAGCGGCATCCCTGGCTGCAGCCAACGCAGCCTGTTGATCTTCATACTCCTTGAGCATACGTGCCTGCTCGTTGACAGTAGCTGCATCGGGGGAGGGCGCAGGGGGAGGAGATGCTGCTGCGACTGTCTTGGGGCGAGGTGGTAGATCTGGAGCGTCTCCGGAATCCAGCAAATTAGGGGGCTCCTACGTAAAGAATGATTTACAGAAAAATGTCGAGAAAGGTCAGGCCATACCTGAGCGAGTTTGGGGACGTTGATCAGACCAGTTAGATACTTGAGATTCGAGCACTCGTAGTAGAACTTCCGCAGATTGTAGTGCTGCGAGGTATATCGTTGGCGCAGAGGCTCCAACGCATCGGCGTCGTTAGTTCCTGGAAGCAGTATGAGTTGCAGAAAAGATAAAAATCCGGGACGACACGACATACTTCTGAACATGGCCCTCATCATGCTTGTGATGAACCTGTAAATTCCCCAGCTCTCCTTGACCAAAGGAACCAACGCAGATATACGGCATTCGTTGTTGGATGAATGGTTGAAATGCGAAAACACCATTTTTTGGAAAGATTCGATTTGATCTTGCAGTCCCATTAGGTCGGAAATCGTCTCATAGCTGCGGAGGGTCGACAAGTGTGATAGAAAACGTGGTATGCACGTACCCTTCATTAGGGTCGTCGATACCCTTGAGAGTCACGTACTCTTCGTATTCGAAGAGACCGTTGAACTCTGGTCGAAGGCGATGGAATCTGAGTTTAGCCAGGATAAACTGGACGTAGGTCCGAATCAGTGGGGCGTATCCTTGGGATGCATGTCAACGACGCGTTAGTGAGAATGCGAACCTCTCGAACCTCGTTGACCGTCAGAGCCAAGAGTTCGTGCGCATGTCTCTAACCAGGCAGTCTGCCCATGGGCCTCTTTGATGGTCTGCAGGACACTGAATACACAAGCCGCGAGAATGCGCCACATTGCTTACGATGGGATGCCCCTCTTGCAAGACTTTGTGCACGGTAATGAGCGCCTTGAAGGTCTGGATCTCATCGGCCAAGATGGGCTGAACGCGAAGTCCGCTCCAGAAAGATATTGAGGAGTGGTAGTCCCACGTAAATACAATAGCCTCTGCAAACAGTCAAAATTGGCCGTGGAGGGACGATGGGACAGCAACACACTTCGGACGTGCTTCTGCTTGGGAGCAGTCTCCTCGGGGCTGGTTGCCTTCTTGATGTTCACGATGAGTTCCTGCTCGGCCTTGTCCTTGTCGACGGGGCGGGTCGGGTAGTGGACCTCATCGTCGACGTCGAAGCCGTTGCCTCTACGGCCACTGTTGAACCTGTCGGGCATGAGCGAAGGGATGCAAGAGAGCGAGGGGCATACATGTTGTGGATCACCTCAGAACTGCGGCTGTGCCCGCTTTGACCGAAACTCTGTCACATCATGTTTTCTTTACTGCGTCGACCGCGGGCGCTCGTCCATCTTACGCCGCGGTCGTGCGCGCAGCGACAACTGCGGCTCAACAGTTCAGACGCGTCGACCTACAGTCCGCGTCGCGAGCGATGGATCACACCGACCATGGTTCTCCTCGGGTTCGTCCCCATCTTCACCTTGGGTTTGGGTACCTGGCAGCTCCAGCGGCTACAGTGGAAAGTCAATCTCATCGACGAACTGGAGGAAAAACTCCAGCTCCCGCCGTTGTCTCTCCCCAAACGAATAAAGTGCGGCCATCCCTCAGTGCACCTGCTCATGGATCTGAAGCCGGACTTCCACCACAAGTCTTTCAGTAATCCCTGAATTCGTGTTCCGCAAAGTATTTCTCCGGGGAAGATACGACCACGCGCACTCGATGCTGGCGGGGCCATCCACGCGCGAGGGCGTGCACGGCGCCCATGTACTCACACCGCTCATCCGCGAAGACGGTTCCACAATAATCGTTGACCGCGGATTCATCTCCAAGGACCTCGACCTTCAATCTGTCCCGCAAGACACCAGCGAAGTGGAAATTACCGGCATGCTACGAACGTCGCAAGAACGAAATACGTTTACCCCAGATAATCATCCCGAACGCGGCGAATGGTATTGGAAAGATCTCGATGCAATGGCCGAGTACGCTGGTGGCGCAAACGCAAATGTTCAGCCTGTATTAGTGGAGGAAATTTTCGGTGTGTTGCAGCGAGCCTTTTCTTTGCAACCCCAACCGATCGCTTGCAGAGGGTCACGAAGGTGAAGCCACGGCGCGAATTGCCAAAGGGATACCCGTCGGTCGTCCCGCTCGAGTTGACTTGCGCAATGCCCACTTGTCCTATGTCATCACTTGGTCTGTCCTTTTTCTTCTGTCATCTATCGCACACTGAACGTCAATTAGGTATACTCTATCCCTTTTCACAGCCGTCATGTTCGTCCGCGTCCTCTTCAACAAGAAAAAAATCAGAGGACGCGCAATGCCTCGATAAACTTGTATCATAGCCATACAGTCTAATACTCTTGCACACTCTGAACGAATGAGGTTGCGAGTGGGAAGTTAGTGCAAGAGACTAACTCTGAACAACGTCTTTCTCACATTGGATCCGAGAACTTCCGCGAGCCGGACGCGACTCAGCTCACGAACTACAAAAAATCGAGCTCTTTCGACTTGCAGGCAATACACGCCTCTCTCGTTCTCTCGGCTGGTTACTACTCTGTGACTGTCTCAGCTATTCGGCTTAGATGAGATGGTCACAAAAGGGATCGCGCAGCGTCCAGTGTTCAGATCTAGTTGCGACAGGCTTTAAATCCCAGCAGCGTATGAGAAAAAGGTGACGGACAGACAATAGTACTAGGGATAAGTAGGAGATCGTGCAGGTATTTCGTAAAACAGGATTTGTCGAGTAGTTCTGGCTTAGACGACAACACACCGCGGCCTAGGCCCATAGCAGACGATCGGAGGCCCAGCGGCCTCATATAATGCCTGGGGCGAGCTGTCAGCCGGGCAGCCGAGAAATGGGAGGACAGCGCGCTCACCCAGTCGAAAACCTCTTTCAACCCCTTCCGCGTGAGCGCCGAGCACTCGACATATCTATGGGCCCCCACCTCCCGTGCGAGCCTCTCACCCTGTTCGCTAGTGACCACTCCCTGTTGTTGGCTGTCTAGCTTCTCCGTCACTATAGGGTCGTCCCTCAGATCAATCTGCAGCCCGACGAGAAGACATGGGACCCCCGGGCAGTGGTGCATCACCTCGGGGAACCACTTCTCCTTGGCGTTCGCAAATGATGCTGGGCATGCGACGTTGAAGCAAACGAGGAAAATGTCGGTCTGCTCGTATGATAACGGGCGGAGACGGTCGTGGTCCTCCTGACCTATCAGATAGAACGCCCTTGAGGTGCGAAGCGTAGGAGCCTGAATAGAACAAACCGGCGGGGGTATCGAACAGCGAGAAAGTGTAAGGGTCTTCTTTGAACATGACACGAACCGCATAGTTGTCGCAAGTCTGCAAGCAGTGAGGGGTGCTACGCCGAGTGAGGAGACCACCGCACATTGGGAACAAATTGACTAGGGAACCTGTTCGTTCTATATGACAAAAGCAGACAGGTCTGGCAACCACAGAAATTAGCAGCGCTGCGGAGGCACCAGCATCCGCGGTGCACCTTTCCAACAGCAGCATCTCCGACCACGACACATTTGAACGTTTGCAGAATCGATTCCATTGCAAAAGCTGAGAAAGAGTCCAGAGCAATGGAGCAATGAGAACGCGCCAGTCAGAACTTAAGGGTCGAGAAAACACAGGTTTTCACATCAGCAACGCGCAACGATGTGGGTGACGACAGCCGGAAGTATTCCTTGTGAGCTTCGCGCCAAGGCAAATAAAAGCACACAGTGCTCATCCATTGTCCAAAATAGGAAGGTTGATCGTCGATGTTATAGCTCGGGTATGGCTCTGACTAAAAAAAGCGAACATGATTGCGGGTCGATTGATCAAGGGTCGCAGGTGAGTTTCTAGACTGCTCGAGCACTGAGCTTGAGGACTTCGCCAAAATCAGACATTAAGCTAAAACGTGGTAGCAAAAGAGAAATCTGCTTCCATTTGACGACAGGAAGGTGTTCGATGGCCAAAGCAGCATCGCCACGCGAGTGCTCCACGGAAACAGTTTTAGTTCCGTACTCGGAGAAGAGAACAAAGCAACGGAGGAATCAGCGATTTTAAGACCACATCATTTCGCTTTGGAAATTGCCACCTTTGTTCATCGTCTTTACAAACGTGGAAAGAGGCCGCTTTGGGAAACACATAAAAGCCTGGGAGAGGACTCTCCCCAGCAATGCATTACGCCACCGTCCGTCAGACTGCCCCCCTTCACAATCATGGCTATATGCCTCGCGCGAGACGAAACACGATGGAGCCCGGTGGCAAGCCCAACCAGAATATGATACAACTGGTTAAGGCCGCTCAGCAGCAGCAATATGCTTACGAGTATATTGACGACCGAAGCAGTTTTGTGCGCACGCAGAAAGCAGAAGGTATGGCCGTATATCGCGCTGTCGACGCTGTTTTGACACTAGTTCTTCAGAAGAGAGAATTCAACAAGACATAGAACGCGCAATGCGCGCGCAGCGGCGGAACAAAGCGCGCAAGACTGCCCGAGCATCCAAGGCGGCGGAACAGGCTGCCAACCCGCTGACGGTAGTCGACGACTGGCAGTACAACAGCAGTCGCCGTCCAAACGCTGTCGTATATCCACAGGGCACAGCAGTTACGGCGACCCCAATCAATGACTGGCGACACGGTAGCAACGTTCGGCGCCCAAGTGTTGTCGCATACCCGCAGCAGTCGGCTGTAAAGGTGGACGCCGTCCGAATGGTCGAGAAGAGTGAGTTCA
Organism: Mycena albidolilacea; assembly: GCA_029282495.1. Lineage (NCBI taxonomy): Eukaryota > Fungi > Basidiomycota > Agaricomycetes > Agaricales > Mycenaceae > Mycena > Mycena albidolilacea. Next base: position 2,538,051 of record JARIHO010000005.1, on the reverse strand, counting down.
TTGTGTGCAGTCTCGAATTGTGATTGACTTGCTCAGGTCGCCTGGAAGCCTACAAATTTCCTCAAGTCGTCCATGTCAGGCCACCCCCGGTAACGCATTACACTGTAACTCGGTCCCCGCCTCAATCGCCGAGCAAGCATCTGGCGCCGATTCCGCGCTTCAATCCGTTTCTGAGAGCACGTTCTGAGTCGCTTTCTTCTTTGTTGGACGACGAAAAGGCTGGGAAGCAACGGAGAAGGTCTCGGAATGCGTCTGTATCTGCGCTGTTTTCCCGGATCCATCGCGAGGCAAACGTTAACGTGGGGCAGGGATATTGTTAGCAGTGGGTAGGTAGACACAGTACATGTGAATGAACGACCATCATTGATGGCAAACCTCCTTCGGCTCTCTTCCCTGCCTCTACCTCCTGGGTGCATGGCAGAGGACTTACATGTTCCTACTGCTCGCCGCCCCATCCGCTTTCCCGATCCCGAAGACGTTCCTCCCCCGAGGCCCTTTCATTCACACCCCGTGCGCCAGAGCTCGCCACTAGCCTCAGTTCAGAATGGTTCCGTTGGTACCCGGCGTCGTGTTCACTCCGTGAATCCGGGGCCGTCGTTGCCCAGCCACGGTCGGCCCAAGAGACCCGTCAGCACAAGCCTGGGTCCTTCGCAGACCTCTTCGCACCGAGAAGTCATGAGTTCAGTGATGGAGGACTCGGTCTTCTCCGATGAATATGATCTCTGTGGGTGTCTCTTATACTTCTCATGGCTCTGGTTCTTATACCTGCACTCTAGCTCACCAAGGCAAGCCCACAAGGAACCCTTCCCTCGGGTTATTAAACTCTTCTTAGATCCCCGAATTCTGCTGGACGTGCAGCGCGCGTTAAAGCTAAAAGCTAGGCGGGAAGCGCGTCTGAAGTCCGTAAACTCGAGCCCCTCGTCTAACAAGTCAGAGCCTGTTGCTGCAAGCCCTTCTCCGGCCAATACTTCTCCGTCGCACCCCACCTTTTCGCCGATTGCATTTCCACCTCCGGTTCCGGTCCCCACCGTCCATGAAAGTGAACCGAGCACTTCTTCAGGCCATTCCGGTCCCCGTGCAAGAGGCCACCCTGTTCCGTCTTCTTCCGATGAAGGCACCACGCTAGATTGGTCCGGCATGGGTGCAGAAGATGACAAGCCGGAGCGGCGATGGACCATGTCCATAACCAAGCGAAAGGACAAGGATATGAAGGAGAAACAACCATCGGATAGTGCTGTAGAAACTCGGGAGAGTATGTATGAAGGTACGAGCATTTGGCCACTTTTCTTGCCCTGGATTTAATTCGCGCCACACAGCGAAAATTACCCAGATCAGAACCAAGGTATCTCCTGCTGCTCTGGAAAGGGCGTCTACGGCTTGCGACCAATTAGGACGGCGGTACAAGCTTATTTATAACTCACTTCCGTCGCACGACTTCAATATCTTGAAAGTAGCTCGTTGGTTTGGGAGTCAGGAGGAGGTGGTGAAATCTTCCTTGGAACAGGCCGAGCCTTTTACCTGGCTCAAAGATGCTGAAAAAGCGCCGCAGACCTCGCGGAATCTCTCGGCGTTGATCATGGAGGAATATCTCATGCATCTACGCGGAAAGTCAAACCACCAGCGCATAGCGTCCCTTACTTCTTCTCCTAGTTTATCCGTCGTATCTCGTCCCCCATTTCCTTCGCCTCAGGGCTCTTCGTACTTCAACATCGGTCCCTCCCTCACGCGGAAATTATCCTACGAAGGCCGCATTTCTTCCGAACCTCTGGGGGAAGGAAGACGATCGATTGACTCTCGCAGGAGCGTGGAATCCACTTATAGCAGCATCTTTAGCGGGTCCTCGCTTCCTGTCGTCGTTGTTTCCCCAACGGCTGCCACCGTCTTGCACCGTCAAGTACCCAGCGAACCCGGCTCCTCGCGCAACTCTCTATCAGATCACTCTGATGACGGTGGACGAAGATCACGGCCCATTCCCTCCCTAAAGCCCTTGAACCGCGATCTTTTTTCTGGTTCTGCGCTTAAAACGAATGGCCGCGGCGTTATTCCCGACAGGCCCTCACTATCCCCCATTCCTGACGACCGACCGGGTCTACTATCGTCTGCAGAAAAGTTGTCTATCGATCTTCCGCCGACTGCCACCGGTCGCAACTTTGGTCAGCCAAAAGTCCACATCTCGTTGCCCTCGGGCGAAGACTTGCGGCAACAGCTGGAAAAGAGGCGCCAACGAGATGCCGACGAGGAACAAGCCAGCCGCGAGTATGAGCTCAAGCAGCAGTTTGTCTATTTCTTCAAGTGTGTTATCTTCTCTAAACTGTGTTTTCAGGTTGTTGGACGCAACCATTGCCCAGAACAACCGTGTTCGACAATTGTTGCATCACATTGCTGCTGGCGTTAGGGAATATGATCAGGCGCAGTCTTCCTTATCGATCGGGTCGACTACGCCGTACAAAGGGATACCCCGAGAGCTTGTAGACGCCTTCAGCCACGATCCTGCTGCCGTGACCGGCGCCACAAGAACGTATAAAGGCTGGAGGGCCGTCGACGATATTCACCACCGCTTGGCGCGCCAGCGCGAAACCTTTCGGGAATTCCTCTCCCGTGCGTCCAACGGCAATCGCTCGACCGTTCCGGAGAGTGCATTAGCGGATCCAATCGCAGCGTTAATGGAGTCGCTGAAGACGTTGGACTGTGAAAGACGGGACATCGCGTGGAGGGCCACAGAAGTTTCTCACGCGTTGACGTCTGTGCAGACCGTCCACGCCCAAGTCAAAGCTGCGTACAACGGCACACTCTCACATACGTCCGTTAAATATCCCGAGGTATGCATCCTAACTCTTCGTGTCACTGCCATGATGCTCACTTCCTTTTAGATATCCACCATTATAGAATTGGAGGAGAGCTACCAAGACAACTACCAATATGTCTGGGAGGTCGCTATGGACGTGTTGACCTTCCTCTTGGATATCGTTGCTCCCTTCTGGCGGACATATGGCAAGCGGGTCGGGACCGACGTCCAGGACTTCCTAATCATCCCCCTTTACCGGAACGAATTTACCGGCGAGCCCAAGCGATACCATATTACTGCCATCCCACAGCGCTCGCTTCGACATTGGATAGGACTTTTCTTGTTTTTCCTCGGCACAGTGGCCCTCACGATCTTTCAAACACAAGCGGCGATGTCCTCTATATGGAACTTCTGGCTTACCGGAATCCCGTATACTTATGTGCGGCGTCTCTTCCTCATTCCCTTTTGGATCAGCATCATTATACAGTGGTGGGCGGTGGGGGCGGAGTTGTCTATCGTATTGACGCAGATGGCGGTGGTGGTCTGGTGGGCGGGATGGTACGTTAATATTTTCACTTAAAGCTTCTGCACGCAATGCTGTACAACACCATCACCTCGGATTAATTGTATGTATATACTAGAGTAGAACATTAATGCTATCTTTTCTTGCTTGGACTATCATGGCGGAGGTTTCGGCGGAGGGGCAAGTGCACCCGTGTTCCGGGGCTGAGCGTAGACAGGAGCGACGGGGATGTCCCGCTGGACCTGATATTGGGCTTGGGGAGGTCTGTACGGTACATAAACGGTGGTGGCCTTGCCGGAATCAACGCACGGACGACAAAATCCTACAAGTGAGTGGAAATGAATTAGTGAATGGAAAAACGGGAATAGAGGACGACTTACGTCCGCCAAGAATGAGCGGCACATCCGTTTGTTGACAGGAGACGCATCGGATCGCAACGAGGGGAGTTGCTGGTTTAGGTTTTGCGACTTTTATGCGCTTCGCATCGGGTTCACCAGTAGTCGAACTCTGTGCGGGCACAGCCGTCGTTGGAGTGAGAAAAGAGGTACCGGAAGAAGCCACAGCAGCTCCCGAGATCTGAGGTGTAGTTGAAAACTGCAACGCTGGTATAGGCTGGGTGGGCTTGCGCTGAGCCGGCTTCCGCTTCGGCCTAGGCGCAACAACTGGACCGGGTTTGATGGATTTCATCACATAGGTTGATGCTGAAGCCTGTAAATCCGGTCAGAAAACAGAAATCGCGATGTGCGTGTTCATGCTAACGTTTCGGAGCTGTGTTAAGAGTGAGTTTTCGGGAATTCGATGAGCCAAATATACCCTGTCCGTTTGTTTCTAGCATGTACATCAGGGAAATGGGTCTGTGGAGCCGAGGTTTTTTCACCTTGAGACCGTCTAAAATTTTTCGATTCTCGTTGAGTTTCTCTTCCCCGCCCACCCACTTCCAAATGGTCTCCCATATGGCTGGTGGAGGGCGTTTAAGGCGGATGGTGACAACCTGTGAGGATGGGCTTTCGGTGTCTACCACGGCTACCGAAGACTGGGCCGCCTTGGGAGGAGGCTGCAATGCCATGGTGAGGACAATATCGTATGTCAGGCCGGGTGTCCGAGTATCGGCGACTTTTTCGCAGATGACAGGACCCCGAGGAAGAATCCATCGCTCATACGACGTCTCGTAATACTGGAATACCAAGTCGAATTCTTTCACGGAGGTGGTCGCGGTCGCCGGTGGTGTAAACGGTTGAGCGGACGACTGAGCCAGGTTTGCTGCAGATGAAAGAGCTTCTGAACTTTCAGGAGTGGCCAAAGATTGGATTAGAAGACCAAGTGTCTTCAGTTGTTCAGGACTACCCTTTCCAGCAGCAGCAAGCTGCAGCAAATTTGCGAGAGTAGGGTTGGACGCGGCGGCTGAATTGACCTGATTTATCAGGGAAGGAGAGATGGAAGACATCGAGGAAAGGGAGGAGAGCAGAGGGGATGTCGTGTGCTGCGCCACGGGAGCACTAGTAGCCTGAGCATTCTGTTGGCCGTAAGGTGTGTACTGAGGCTGCCACGGCGACTGGATAAGCGAGGATGTGGTGGCTGGAGCGGGCGGAAGGTATTGCACTTCATAGAAACTGGTATCGGCAAAGCTGTGAGGTCCGATTTCAATCTGGCACCTTCCAATGCCACGCATGGTGTGCGGAGCTGGGACAAGATGGTCGGGTTTGCCTCGCACTCGGCCTGAAAATCTCGGAAAAGCAGAATACATCCATTGATCGCGGGCTGGCTATGGTCACAAATGGCTGGGAAGAAACTAGGCCGCCATGCTCACATTGCCGCAGCGATTGTAGGACGACGCAACTAACGCGATTCTCGGTCAAGGTCCAGTTTGTGCAAAGCAGAAAAGGTGTACCTCTCCAACACCGTGGCGGGCTGAGGTTCATCTTCCGAGACATCCAGCTCCCATCCTGGCCGCTTTCCAGTGGGAAATTCGTGGTTTACCATCGACTTGTGTGAGTGCTCGTCGCTCGAGCTCAACCGATGGGAGAGTCTGATCCTCGTTGGGTTAGGGTTAGCAAGCATCTTGGAACACTTCATCTTGGCTTTCAATGACTTCCCGCGTCCGTGCGTAGCATGTCTATAAATCTAATTTCTGGAGCGCGTATACTAACCCGCGACTCAGAGAAGGGCGGTCCTGTATTCAAACCTGTTGCAAAATCGCGTGGGCGCGCGACAAGCACCGCGCCTCGGCAGGCATCTGTTGCTCCAGTCGAGGGCCGTAGCTCCGTCGCACCTGCCGAAGATGTATCTAGCCCAACCCTGGCTTCTATGCCTCCGCCGTCCATGCCTCCGCCGGCTACTATACCTGTCCGAGGCGATCCCGACATTTCTATCGTTGCGGACGCGTCGTCGTCCCAACCAATAGCATCTTCATCGCGAGCCCCGCCTGTTATCGTTGCCTCGGGCTCCCGTATCTCTGCACCGCCTATCATCTCACGTTCGTCACCAAATTTTGTGAACGTTGTATCACAACCCCGCCACACTCCAGCTCCCCCTATGATATCCCGCGCGGCCGCTGGCCCATCTGTTGCGACGAATCCACACGCGCCATCTCCTACTCTTGCTAACCCCAGCACCGCTGATTCTCTCTTGAATACCTTTCAATTACCCCCGCAAGACGACGGCTTTCACTTCCCGGCAGACTTGTCGTCTCAATTTGTTACACCGAGCGCGATTGTTACCCCGGGCAATCCTTCTACATTGGTCCCCACTTCGGACCCCTCGGCCGCAGTTCCCACTCCCGAAAACAGCGCGAAGAAGAAGCTTCGTAAGAGAAAGAAAAAGGACGTGGCCGAGGGAGACGAGGATGCAACTGAAGGGGAAACCTCAGGAAAGCCGAAGGCGGACAAGAAAAAACGCGCTAAGAAGGAGGCAGCGGAGAACTCCGACGATGTTCAGCCAAAACCAAGGAAAAAGCGCAAGGCCAGAGCTGAAACGACCGACGAGGAGTCGACCCCCGTCAAAAAGAAGAGAAAGAAGTCCACCCAGCCGATATTCGATCCCGACGCAGACCCTGGCGAGGAGATTGATCCCACCGTGGTTACGATGGCCGAACTTTGTTCGGACAACGGCCAGGGACGGATTAGTAGCAAGGCGATCGAAATCCAGAAGAACCATTTGGCGTGGAAACAGCAGAGCAAAGAAAAGAGGGCGAGGATGAAGGCACTGGCGGAGCAAAAGAAGTACGGCAGGCTTGAGGAGGAGGAGGAGGATGGGGAAGGCGAAGCTGTCCCAGCTGTTTTGACCGAGGCGGCCCCCGTTCCCGACGATTCGGGCGAGGTCATCGTCGGTTCTTCGGATCCCTCCGTCGTCGAGCCCGCCATTGCAGATGCGTCTGGTAGCGGTTTTGATTACTCTCAAGACCTCACCAGAAGCCGCTTCACGGTGCAAGTGCGCATCGGGCCTAATGGCGAGACCATTATCGACGAGGAATCTCTCACTGTTGACCGGGAGGATGAGCCCGACACCTCCAACTACACCCACGTCGTCGAATCCGATCATACCAAGTTCGTCAACTCTGCATCGTATACTAAGAAATGCCGTGGTTCCCGCTGGAGCGCGGAAGAGACCGACCTATTTTTTGAAGCAAGTGGAAGTCCTGTTGAGCACACCGTCTACTAACATACATTGATCTAGGCTTTGGCTCAGCACGGCGAAAACTACGAGCTGATTTCTTTAGTGCTACCCGGTCGTAGTCGGACGGCGTGCAAAAACAAATTCAAGGCTGAAGACAAAAAAGACAGCGCCCGGATTACTCGTTGCCTCGACAGCCGCACACCCATTGGTAAATTTCTCGTGTTCGGATTTTCAAGCCGACTCATCTTTCAATACAGACATGAAAACATTGACTCGGCTTACTGGACGAGACTTTTCTGGGCCAACCCCGATCATTAAAGCGCCCACTCCTCCACCGATTCCCGAACCCGCTGCAGATGCTCCGTCGGAACCCGAGACCTCTCACGTCGTGCGGAAACGTAGTCGAAGTCGAACAGCACCGTCGATGGAAGGGGTGCAGATTCTCGGCGATGCAGAGTCTTATAAAGATTAGAACGTCCTTTCTTGTTTCTTGAACGACATTTTGAATAACGTGTTATGTGCTACGCTTAAAGTACTGAGAGTCATTGAATTCCCGATTCTTCTGTCCTGGTGGCTGCGGGTTGGAATGTGACTGCATCGAGGACATGGCCATACCTTTAACCGTGTTTTGGAAAGAAATGATGCACCAGAAAGTCAGCTTGGTGTGGGTGACCCCCACCGTACGCATCCTACACGAACACATAAACGAGTGCGAAAATTCAATATCAGAGATACTCACAACGACAAGAACATGGTGGTCTCCGTCTACAATGTGACGCCGAAGGCGGCGCAGCCGGACACGCGACTGCGCTGAAAATCGCACTGTGGCACGACGGGCCCGCATGTAGTGCGTGTAAAGCTTGGTGATATATACCGAGCGATATCCCATGAACCCAGGGCCAAACTGGAGGACAGACATATTTAGACCCACAAAATCTGAGAGCGTGAAGGGCTTACGAGATGATCGTGGTGAACGGTAATAGAAATTTCGGAAGACGAAGCTATGAAACATCCAGAGGCGTTTGAAGTCATCGGCGTCGATGAAATTGCAGGAAAGACCTGTGGTTCGCCCTCATAACGGTTGTCTTTTTAAACCAGTGGCCGAAACGGTGGCGAAACCGGATTCCCATAAAAGTCGACGTCCATATAACATCGAATCACCTTCTTTTGACAAATCTCCCAATCTTTGCTTGATCTTTGCCCAATTCGCCAACCCTCGAGACCGGATCGTGAAAACCGAACACGCAGCCGACGGGAGCGAGGCCCTGGCAATATACCATGGGAGGAACGCTGAGATTCGTGACGGCATTGCAGACCGCGCCGTGCAGGGACAAGGAAGCGCGAAAGGAACTCAAGTCCGTCAACAAGGCATCGCGTCTCAGGGACGACAATAAAGTTTATGGAGACACACCTGAGGCAGTAAAACTCTATCACTGGAAGCTGCGACGAGTTCCAGCTCGCCATTGTATTGACTGTGGCGGGAATGCAATATATTCCCTGTTCCCGGGTATCGAGGCTTGGACCTGGTCTGGCGGATCTCTGTTTGGCCCTATTCCTTGGGACCCTTGTTTCAGTCCCTTGGACCTTCCCGGGGCGCTGGGCTATATGTACTCCTTCACTAGATTTTTGCCTCCGCTATCGAAATTGCCTCCGCCTCGACTGGTCACGTGCTTGTGAGTCACTTCCGGATCCGAACTTGACCAGAACTCTCTCACCGAATTAACATGCAGCATCTTTTTAGTATGTCCTAGCGACACAGTGTGAAGGCTCGCCGTGAGCAGCCGATATCAAAGCCCCAAGAACAAGAAATTTGCCTTCCAGCGAAGATCAGAACATCATTCGTCCCAAACGACTCCAACGAACCTTTTGTACCCACCGAGCCGTACCGACGGTTGTACGACGCCTAATAATCAGCCATCGACTGTGCCTATACCCAAAAAACAAGAAGTTTGCCTGTCTAAAGAACCCATCGTTCAAGTCGAAGTTTCGTCGCCCAGAAAAATCTCCAATATAAAACGCACCCGATACGATCGTTTCAAGATGTTGAACCCAGCTCAAAAGTTTACAACTGAGTTTAGATGGTTTGTATCAAGGTCCAACTCCGTGATTTCGGGAGTGGGTCGTCCAACACCGTCCGCTCGTCGGTCTGCGCCCAGAGATTCTGCGACGATTTTCTTGTCATCCTGGTATCAACCGGTAAAACAGGATGTTTACCTTCGCATCGGGCGGAGGGTGTAACTGCTGAGCGCACTGCAGGGTGGCGGAATCCCCCAGTGCGACATAACCACACTTCAAGTTCAAGCCTCAAGAGATGAAATCGAATCCGAAAAATACGATGGCTGCTGCAAACAACTCGTGGAGAGCGCCTGAGCATCGTTGAACGTTGAGCAACCTTGCCATGGATGTGGATCAAGACGAAAAGTCAGTGTGGCTCGATCACCCACCCACCAAAAAACAATTGCAAATTGCGTTGCCTCTGCAATCTCTCGTCCCGCATTGTCCATCCAGTGGCTACAAGGTCACCCACTCGAAGAGCTCGATATCGAGAGAAATATCGAAAATTATGCACAATACTGTCCAATCTCTTTGAGAATCTCTCCGACTTGAGCTAGATTCTCATTCGTTCCTATACTATCGGCTGGTGTTGATACAAAATGCTCCAGGTTTTCGAGTTGCAAGTTGCTGAGGAATGAAAGGAATCTGGCGCAAGGTAGCCTGTTGGCTTCATATTCAGTCATCTTTTTCATCGTAACTGCGCAGAGCATGGGTTGCTTCAAGACGTCCTTGACGATTCGCAGGACCTGAAAGGACTCGATCTGGATGATGCTCCGGCCAAGAACATTCCGCCAAAGAGTCTTAACGGACCGCGAGCCAGCAAACTCCCCTCGACCACCTGTCGATACCACCCATTCCTAAGATCGAAGGGGAGCGAAAGAAGAGGGAGGAGCAAATGGAAAGAAAGGTCGTGGGGCTCGGCTGGCTCCTCCCTAGTACCGCGCCGTCGACGCCCAATAAGCACCCGCGACCTGGAACTAATGTATCTCCCTGCAATTCCTCTTATCAACCGCTTCTGTTACAGCTGGTCCGCGTATCCTAGCACGATTTCACTCGCGTGGTTTTCTGAAACCACAAAACGACGCTCGCTATCTATGCGTCGTTCTGCTGACAAAATGGATTTCAAGGCCATCTACCTTCGGCCCACTTCTTTCAAAACCATGTACGGAGTCGGGAAATGAAGCCCAAATAATCAATCGGCTCTTGACGACGCGACTTCTCAGCAAATCCTCTTTAAACGGAAAAAAAGGCTACCTTGACTTCGGCGACTCAGATAGATACGCGATGGACCGTGACTTGGCAAAGCGAGACAAACTCCCGATCAAAAGTATTGTGGCAAGCCCGTCAGCCACTCTCAAGGTCCAGGGGCATCACTCTTTACCACAAACCACTACCACCCTTGGTATTTCTTTCAAATGTCGACTTGCAATCTTTCTCCGGGTGCCGCGTCCAGCCCCAGTCGTGTTCGCTTCAATCCGGAACCGGCCTCGCCATCGCCAAAGGGGCGTGCCCGCCGGGTGAGCTCTTTCTACATTTGCATCGCTGAGACTGACTGTCGGTTCAGACGAGTCTTCCATACCCCGCCGTGGCTCAGTCCAAGGGTATTGCCGATCGGAAATATTCGTTTGATCTCTTTTGGGAGGTAGGACGACAAGTGCTTTCACTTCAGTGGTTGTACTGAGAGCGCTAGAAGCATAACACGCTGTCTGCGGTTGCGGCCGTTATTCCCGTCGATACTCCCGAGTCCACCGTGAGTTTTCGAAGGTGTTTCTGTGATGCATTCTCTGAGCGTGCTACAGAATGAAGCAACCAGGACGGACCCTGCCCCCTCCGAAAGTCGCGCGTCGCCGAGAAAATCGCGTCCGCACAACTATATTGTCCTCAGCCGCAAGCAGGAGGCATTGCTGCGTCTGAGCCAAAAGACTAGCGCGTTTGAAGGACTCGAGGGATCGCATTGAATGGGCGTACCGGATTTAGCATTCTTATACCCATCTAGTCAGATAAGATAAGATAGTGTGATGTCAATTGGGTCCGGCGCAATGTGGAACCTTTCTTGATCGCCATTGAACAGGATGAATCTTTTTACGAGATCTCGTCAGCGGCCATTGCGTTAGTTTGGAGCCCAAATGTCGACGTCCAGCGCAGGTAAGACCTCCTCCAACTCTCTCTCTCTCCCTTTCGCTGTTAGCCTTTCTCTATTCTTATCGGCCTGCCGCTCGCCGATCGGACGGGCAGAAGCAACGTTTATATAACCTGCACTGAGGCTCATCCGACTCCTTCTCCCTCGCTCTTTGGGCCTTACCATGTCGTCGTCGTCTGCACCTGTCTCTGGTTCATCCTCTGTTGCTGCACCCACGCCTGGTTCTGAGACAGTTATCTACAAGTTTGTTTGCTGATAACGTTTTATCTAGGCTCTGCGTCCATTGCGCCGTCGTCCTCTGCGCCGTCGGCCCCGGCCTCGTCCGATTCTGTGTCTGCATCCGCACCTACCTCGACATCGGACTCGGCGGTCTCTGTTCCGCCTTCGTCCTCCCTCCCCCTCTCCTCCTCGAGCGTTTTCAGCTCTATCTCTTCCTTCACGCCATCCTCGACGCCTTCTTCGACGCCTTCATCTACGTCTCATGCCTCTTCCACGACAATCACGACTCCCTCAACCACAATATCCCAATCAACGATGATGTAGCTGCTTTCGAATTCTTGTTGATCCAAGTTCTAACGCGTACTTTTAAAGTGGTACCAGCAACGGACAGACATTCACCACAATTGTTGAGGTGGATAGCTCACATCCGCCCCATGACATTGGTTGAACTCTTTTTGGAACAGATTACATCCACGATTTCAGCGGGATCAACAGTGGCCGCAAGCACTTCCACGAGACAACCAGCCTCTCATACGGGTGCAATAGTTGGTGGTGTCATTGGAGGTAAAATATCTCACGCCTAATATAATTCTACCATTCAACCAATTTCAAGGTCTGGCTTTTCTGGGGGTCATCGGAGGGATTCTTTTTTGGCTTCGCAGACGATCCCGGTATAAAAACGAATTCGACGGCAACTTCGATCCCGCTCGGGTTACAAGCACCCGACCCATTTCGTCCGACCCAGAAATGATACAACATCATACAGGTGGTGGAACTCTACCTCGTATGGACATCGACGACGACGACGACGGCATGGGTGGCCGGTTACCTCACAGCACTGTCGGTGGAGGAATTGTTACTCCATTCGCGTATACTCCCACCGCTTCGGCTTACGGTTCGACAAGATCTCGAAGTCCTCCTGTGTCCAGCGGTTCTCCTCCGTCCATGTCACAGTACTCGCAGGATGGGTACACACCAACCATGAGCTCCGCAGGTGGATATTACGCCGCTGTCCCTCAGCAAACTCAAGCTGTCGGTGGGTATTACCCCCCGGCCCCACCGAGCAGCTCTAGTTCCAGCGGACAGTACATTCCGCGGAATGCTAAAGAGCGAGAAGCTGGTCGAAGCGGGAATTTCGCCGTGGCCAATCCATCGACCGACCCAAGCGATTCTCGACCCATATCGGGCGGTTACAATGACCAGTATCAAGCTTATCTGCGCTCGGGTCCGCAGCAGGTTCGGAGGGGATCGCAGAGCGAATATAACGACCCCTCTTTCCATCCACCGCTACCCGGTGCTTCCTCGTCGGGCGTGAATCCAAGGGCGAGTGGGGTGCTTGTGCACCAGGATGGCGGACGAGTGGAACATCAAACTGTACCCGAAGAGGACGAAATCCCCCCCACCTACGACAGTCTTCCCAATGAAGAAGGAAAATAGTGGGTTTTGTCCAGCCCTGCGCTTGATAGTGCTGACGTTTTTGTTAAGGTTTTTTTTTGCTTTGCAAAACAAGCTCTCTCATCTATACAGCAGCTCCCCAAGTCGATAGTTGCACGGTTATTGAACATTCACATATCGGATCACTGTATAATCCACGTACACAGGCCCACACATTGTAATTGTATCTATTAGAAAGACATAATGCTTGTCGACTGCGAAAGACTCGAGATACTTCTGGTATAAGTACACGAGCGATCACGTGAGCCTCACTTGCTCGGATCGCGTCGTCCGTTTCCTTCGTCCACGACGTTCATCTCTCCCCTCGAACTAGAAAGACCCATCCGCTTTTATAATGCCTCCCCGCCGCGCCCCATCCACAGGTTCAATTGCTCCTTCTCGTGCCCCTAGCCCTCCCGCAGACGAGGACGACGCCGTGAGCAGCCAAACCCTTCTTCAAGTCTCAAATACTCACTTCCACGCAGACTCCCTACTTCGATACGGTCGACGAACTGCAACAACACGTAAGTATTGTGTTTATCGCGCATACATTCTACTCAATCCTCTTTTGTCGTCGCTTTCGACAGGGCATCAATGTTCAAGATATCCTCAAGCTCAAGGCGCGTTTTCTGGCGCCGAGTAAGCTGTTTTTGCCGCTTACATGCCTTCCCAATAAAGTCTGCTGCTATTAACACTGTTTCGGGGGTGAACATGACAACTCGACGTCAAATGCTGAAGATCAAAGCCAGTCGCCTGTCGATTACCTGACGGGTCTCGTTCTTATCCCTTACAGGGCATGTCTGAAGCCAAGGTGGAGAAGATCAAGGAAGCCGCACATAAAATCCTTGTACGCTTTGTTCTCGTGCTGCCTGTCGACGGTCCTCGTCAGCTTCTCGTAGGGCTCGTCTTTTGCGACCGGAGTAGAAATTCAGGACAAACGGAAGAGGGTTATTATGATCAGTACAGGAAGCAAATCAGTCGACGGCATTCTTGGAGGTCAGTTGTCTCAGTCGGAATTGCCAGTCGTTGATCCAATGGTCTAGGCGGAATCATGTCGCAATCGATCTCTGAAGGTACTGCTTGGCTCGTCGTTTCTCGTGGCTTTCTCAACGCGTCCCTCGCAGTGTATGGGGAGTTCCGGACAGGTAAAACTCAGCTGGCGCATACTATGAGCGTCGTTACGCAACTTCCTCCCGACCTTGGCGGCGCATCCGGAAAGGTGGCATATATCGACACTGAAGGTTTTCATTTTTCCATCACCTCTGAAAGCAAATACAGACGACATTCCAGGGACCTTTCGCCCAGACCGCATCAAGTCTATCGCAGATCGTTTTGGCGTCGATGGACAAATGGCTCTAGAAAATATACTATACGGTAAGAGTTTTCTTGTCGCGTTCACAATGAATTGACCCTGTCTGTTCTGTCGATAGCTCGTGCATTCAACAGCGAACACCAAGTACGTCTGCAATCTTCCTTGTGCGATCGCTGTCTCATACTCTGATAGATGGAATTAATCAATGAATGCTCGTTGCGATTCGCGGAGGACAAGGACTTTAGATTGCTGGTAAGCCTTCTCTTGCTTCCGACGTCCGTCTGAGCAACGGTATCTGAGTCTTTCTCGTTAGATCGTCGACAGTATAATGGCGCTCTTCAGAACTGATTTCTCGGGTAGAGGCGAAGTACGTCGAATATTCTGTCGTCTTTCAATGACGTGACTCAACACTCGTTTTAAGCTGAGCGAACGGCAGCAAAAGGTCCGTTTAGTTCCTTTGCCTAACCGAGTTTATCTCATTTTTTGCAACAGTTGGCGCAGGCACGGATTTCTTCTGCTCAAGAGCTGCCGTGTTTGACATACCCTTAGATGCTTTCAAAATTGACCAAGCTTTCCGAAGAATATAACGTTCGTTTGTTTGCTTGCCATATTTGCGCTGACGCTTACCGAATCTTCAGATTGCAATCCTCCTCACAAATCAAGTCCAGTGTTTGTTATGTTCCTAGCCTGCGTTTCCTGTTGCTGAACATCTTTCGTAGCTGACCCCGGAGCAACGATGACTTTTGTCGCCGGCGGCGCGTTGAAGGTGAGTTAAATTTGTTGTGCGCCGCCGATATGCTTGGTTATCACTGTGCAGCCTATTGGCGGTCATATTCTCTCACACGCATCTGCAACAAGGATGTTTCTTCGCAAAGGAAAGTCCACTCTGCCCATCTATTTCACCAGCGGTAATGCTCACATGCCTTACAGGTCGCGCGGAAGAACGTGTCGCGAAACTTGTGGACAGCCCCGACCGTCCCGAAAGCGAAGCGTCGTATAAATTGGATGAAGGTGGCTGGGCGGACGTATAATTTTTCTCACTGGCCTTGCTTGATCTGGACTGCGACTCTCATGGACTCCTTGACTCTTCCAATGCTGTATCGTTAAATGCCTGCTGCTGTAGTGTTTAGATTTTTTGTACCCAAATTGCAACTTTGCCATCAAGTCGTGATGCGTGCAACTTGGACATGAATCATGATGCGCAGGATATAGGGCGCCTGATATACTTAGCCATCAAGGTCCCGCATGTCTTGCGCATGTCCATTGTCTATTACGCCGTATCTGTCGCCGTGATGAAGCATGCGGTCGTCAATCGCCGCGCGCCCGGCGTCCGTGTGGACGCACACGTTTGTGGAATGCTGAGCGTTATATAGTAGATTCCACTGCAATTTTGCCGCCGCACCTTCGCCGTTCATTCTCTTGTCTTTTGGGATGCAGTCTACTCTTTCCTTCCTCGCACTCCTTGTGTCTGCTGTTTCAGCGGTCCCGGATACGAGAAGCTTCTCCCTTGTGGCCGACACATTCCCAGACTTCTCCGCCTGTTTGTCGCAGCCCTCGGTGTATTCCTGCGAAAACACTACCCAGATCGCAAATACTTGCTGCTCCCCGACCCCTGGCGGGTTAGTGTTATAGTCTACTGAGTTTCATACATCCTGAATGGAAGCATCAGACTGGTGCTTCAAACACAGTTCTGGTCGACGTGGACGGGTCTCGAAAAACAGGGTCAGAGGCTTCCCAAAGGTTCATGGACTATCCATGGTCTGTGGCCCGATAACTGCGACGGGTAGATTTCATTCCTTTTGCTGGTCAACAATTTTTCAAGTGCCTTTCAGGTCATTCGCACAATACTGTGATGCGTCGCGTCAATACGATCCCGCGCCTGCCGCTGGCGTTACTCCGTATACTGGACCGGGTGTCGATAGCTTTATCCTCGAATTTGGACGGGTTGATCTTTTGGACTACAGTGCGTTTACAAGCCAATTTTCTGGGGCGCCCTTCATATCATTATAGTGAGCAAGTACTGGATCAACCAAGGTGCTCCCAACAAAGACTTCTGGGCCCACGAATTCTCAAAGCACGCGACTTGCACGTCGACCTTTGATGTCGCGTGCTACGGGAGCTCGTACAAGGAACACCAAGACGTGATCAACTTTTTCGACGCTGTTATCCGGGCATTCCACCAATACCCGACCTACGACTTGCTTGCCGCGTCCGTTGTTTCGTCGTAATTTGTTGACTCTGTCTCATGTCCCATCCAGAGGTGGTATCGTTCCCTCGAACAAAACAACTTACAGCCTGAGCCAAATCCAAAACACTCTCAAGGCGCAGACGGCCGCGCTTCCGTATCTGGGATGCACCCACAACGGTACCGTTTTGACAGAGGTTCGTACTCGTTCATTGTTCTACTGCATTTTTTGATTCCACCTGCAGGTGTGGTACTTCAGCCATGTATATGGCACGGAGCAGTATGGAACGTACAAGACGCTCGATACGACTACTGCCTCCACTTGCTCGTCGACGCTTCCGATTTGGTACTACGAACGCACTCCTGCGTCTGAGCACGAAGTAAGAACCCTTCCTTGATACTTTACATTCGTAAGATACAAAAAATGTACTGCTTTAATGAACTACAATTATTTGTGAAATGCAGCTACGGCCGATGAGTCCGAAGTGGGCGCTTATCAAACGCGTTCACGCGCCACGCGCTGTTTGTGAGTGTTGGTTTCGATGTTGATTTAGAACCAAGTCTGCCACCGACCATTAGGATGATGATAACCTTGGATTTTGCGGCCCAAAAGTCGGACTCGTCGACGAGACGCGCCCTCTCCGACCTTTCCTTGTCTGTCGCTAAATGCAAGAAGATTGTCGTCGTCACTGGCGCAGGTATCTCGTGTTCTTCAGGAATTCCCGTGTGTTTTGCTCTCTTAGATTGGTTTCAGTCTACTGACTGTCCTCAGGACTTTCGCTCCTCCGACGGTCTATACTCCTTGGTGAAGGAAAAATATCCGGACGTTGTTTTGAAAGGACGCGACCTATTCGACGCGTCTCTCTTCCGCGACCCCACATCCACCGCTGTTTTTCACACGTTCATTGCTCAGCTCAAGCAATCCATTGACGCTGCTGAGCCTGGCCCCACCCATCACTTCATTCAACTTCTGGACACGAAGAAGAAACTGTTACGTTCATATACACAAAACATCGACGGATTTGAAGCGAGGACTGGTCTGCTCGGCAGTGCTAGTCATGATGCCCAGACCAATGGCAAGGGGAAATCCAAGATACGGACGAAAGAGGTCCGCAACGTGCAGTTGCACGGCGACATCCATCGCGTTCGGTGCAGGTCATGCTCAGCCGAATATCCGTGCACCCAGCACCACCTCGACTCGTTTCTTGAAGGTCTGGCTCCGGAATGCCCCGAATGCCTCGAGCGCGGTCAGCGGGTTTCGGTGTTTCTCCAGCGTTCCTGGATTCTCATCGTCTATTTTAGCTGAAGCTCGGATTGCTCGTTCAGCCCGTACTATCAAAGTCGGTTCATTACGCCCCGCTATTGTGCTCTACGACGAACCGCATCCCCTCGGCGACGACATCGCCACTATCCAGTCCGCAGATTTGTCCCGAAAACCCGATATGCTCATCATCATGGGGACGTCGTTGAAAGTGCACGGTTTGAAGAAACTCGTGAAAGAATTTGCCAAAACCGTCCATTCTCTCGCACCTTCCAGTCCTGCGAAAGCCAAGAAGTGGGTAGGGAAGGTTGTTTTCGTAAATCGCACGCCTCCCGGCGCCGAGTGGGCGGGGATAATTGATTACCACGTCGCGGGCGAAACGGATGCATGGGTGGAAAAGGTTACTGAGGACTGGAAGAAGATGCGGCCGGTCGACTGGGAGGTTCAGCAGACGCTTGTGGCGACCGACGGGGACGTCAGTATGAACGGAACCTTCAAAGTGGTGGCCTCGACAAAAAGCAAAACCAAAGGTCGGCGACTGCTCGTAACGATTCGTCTCTCATGCTGAACCGTTTCACACGATACCAGATACCAAAGATACCAAAAAGAAGCCCCGCAAAGACGAAGAAAATGTCCCTCCTCTTCCCACGCCTATGGTCCTCGGCACGCCCAACGTCATTTTGCCTTTGAGCAAAATCGCTTCCACGCCGCCGTTGTCCCCGAGCAAGAGGCGTCAAACAAATTCCCACTACACCGTAGAATCAAGTCCTTCGAAGCGGCGCACATTTTCGCCAATGAAGGGGCTCGAGGATTCGGTTAGAGGGCTGCTCTTCGCGCCGCAGGCCGCTGGTCATGACGGAGATGATCCCTTTGACATTGCGGACTTGTCCATGTCGAGTCCTCCCAAAGCCAAGCCACCGCCAAAGACGAGACGAACAGCGCGAGTAGCGCCTTCTTAGGAACACTATTTATTATTATTCTGGTATCATATTCAACCGTTTGTACATACGACGCAGGGAGGAGATTGCAGTGGAATCATTTAAAGTCGCAGAAGTTTTTCAAAAAAAAAAACTGTATAGTCGGAAAGCATACAAAATACAAGAACAGCACGGTTCGTCAGTCGCTAATGAGTTCCGATACACTCCAATCTTCAAAGCTGCCATCTGGCAGATACCGTCGGATGATGAGCGGTATTTTGCGCTGCGAGAGCTCTTTTATGGCGATTTGAAGGGCATCAGTTTCGCCGTCTAATGGTACCAGAACGGGGGCGTTCATGCTGCCCAGACAAAGTCAGCGGTGAATTGCAGAACAGCGCGCAAGGGCCTACCTAATCTGCAGCGCCCTCGTACCCAGTATCCGTGCACGCTCGTATTTTGTTAGGTAGGGCGTCGTGACTCGAACTTTGTTCGGTTGTCGCTCGCCAGCCAGTCCAGAGCCCGCCGCTGCCTCAGGAGGGTCATCCCCGTGGGGCATATCCTGGTCATGGTCCGCGCCGTTGACGCCGTTGACTTGCGCGCCCTCCTCTCCCGCGGCAGCACCTTCTCCGTCCGGGTTCTCTTGATCCTGGAGTTCCGTAGCAAGCAGATCATAGTTGTCATCCTAGCACACCAGAGGCGACGAAAGAATTGTATTTAGAGAAGACCCAAGTATCAACTGGCAGGCTACACACAAAGGTCTCGTCTCCGCCGAAACTGGACAAGATTCAATGGTTTTCGCGGCTATAAATGTGATTCTGTGGCAAACGGCATACCTTGGGCCATCGTAGTCAAAGTCGTCGCCGCCGCCTCCACCGAAGCCATCGTCAGACATCCTTGACGAGAGTAGAAAAAGGTTAGGAACTTGTTGTTACTGATTTGGCAATAGCCTCCTGAACTCTATTTTGCCTCTCTCGCACTCTCAAGTTGGCTCAATACTTATGTTCTACAGATGCCCTCCTCGCTGATGCATCAATCCCTTGCCAGGGTCGATTTCAACTCAATTCGACGGCACTCATAAATTAAGCTGGTTTCAAGGAGTTTCTTCTTGATTCCGCTCTCCATCACCGCCGGTCGCCCATCTTCCTGTCTTGTACGTTTCCTAGCTTGTTATTCGGTCGGAATTGTGCTCGACCCTTTCGCTGCGTGGGATATCTTTTGCCGGACTGCGGGAGTGCGCTTGGACTGCCATATGCATGGTTCCTGATCATACGGAGCGTTCTCAACTATACCCAGTGACGAATTAAATTCAGGTTTTTTACGTCGAATCGGTCCGTCACCGCCGAATCAACTCTGGGTTTCTTGGGCTCTCGAGCAAAAGAGCAAGATCTTTCTTCCCTGCTGTTTTTCAGTTTGCTGCTCGAGCTTGGACGCGTTGGAGGGAGACATTTTGCCCGGAGCTTTTTCTGCTTAATACGTGCATTGTTTCAAGTTAAACTCCGCCATCAATAAAATACGTCTTCTTCGAGGTTCTTGTACTTCCTTTCGCTTTGCCCTCCCAAAATCCGCGCGCCCACAACGATTTTCGCTCTCCTCGGTAATCCACCTCCAGAATTCTGACTCGGAATCACTGTCGCCAACGACACTCGGATCCGACGTGGCTTCGTTGAAGGAATGGAACATCAACGTTCGAATGGTATGTATCCTTAATAAGATTTAATGATTACCTCGCAAACGATCACTGCGTCGAAGCGCTGCCCTGCGACCACGGGTATGTTGTGCCTTTTGTTCTCTCTGGACCCGTCTGATGAACCTTGTTCGCGGTCTCCGCAGTCTCGCAATATACTTTTTTTTTTTCTGTCTCTGGAAGCCAAACCGCACATTTTCTCAATTTCCGTGGACAAAGAAGCCTACGGAATACGCACCGTATACCGGTGTGCGTCTTAAATGTGGGTTCGCTGACTTCGAATGGCAAAAAGGTTGAATGGATTTCCTATCTGGATATGGTTTCTTACTAGCGGGGAAGCTCTGCACTTCTATTGACACGACAGCATCCTATCGTCCACTCACAACACAAGATCACTCACCCTCGCGAAAACGCACACTCCTTCGATGCGTCGGCCATCGTGAAACGTTCTCCACCCGCCGTGACACCGAATACTGGCCGCAAATAAGGACAAAAACTTCGGTAATTTCTGTAATGGGCACCGAGAACCCGTCTGGTATGTGATGTACAAAGATTTGAATAGACTTTTCGACCCAATTTGAATGTCCTGCCGGCGAAAAACAAGTGACGGGCTCCGCGTTCCCGGCCCGTGCAATTGGTTCGTGTTTGTCGGTGCGCTTTTGGTTCGTCCTGCGCCTCTTTCATCCCTTCCACCACCATCTCCAGCGCACACCCGCACACATCCCACAAACCTCTCTACCTGCCCTATCTTCTCTCTAACATCCTGATGCCGCCAAAACACGCTTCTCGCACTTGGGGAACGCGCTTCGACACCCTTCCTTCTTCTCCTCCTCCTTCTCCCCGAAGCCGCGAGGTTGCCCTCGAAGGCATCAATGCGACTGGCACTGCCACCAACGACGACGCGTCCAATGTCAAAAAGATAGACAAAATGCCCCACGATGCTAGCGTATTCGTCGGCAGGTAGGACTCGGTTTCTTTCTGGCCCACTCTTCATTTTTGACGTCGTTCGTTTCCAGTCTTCCTACCAATATAGAGCAGTCGGAGCTATCCCGCTTACTCTCCGAACACCTATCCGAGCACGCAGAAATCATCAAGAGCATTAAGCTTGTCAAAGACTCGAAAGGCGGCGTCTGCGCGTTTGTTCAGTGCGAGGTTATTCGTCTTCTATCCACTTGTTCGCTATTGACGCGTCTTTCGTTCTCAGAATGCTGCTGCGGCTTCTTCTCTCATCCACACCCTCCATTCTAATGCTCCCAAACCTTTCTTGGGCCGTGCTCTTCGTTACGAGCCAGCACGTGCCTTTCGAACATTGTTGATATCCTATCGGTATTTCTCTTTCTATTCGCCATGTTCTACCTTCGCTGAAGTCATTTTACTAGTACACCGGTACAGTCTATCCCTCCTGGAGACCGCAAGGGTGGCGGCCAGACCATCCAGTTGGATCCTCCTCTGGCCATGAGGCTCTGGCGACCACGGAACACAAAGCAAGTTTTTTCTCCGCGGACCTTTTCTTCCGGGGTATTAATCGTTGTGCAGATATTTATCCATTCTGTATAACACAGAGGCAGTCGACGCCGAAAGCCACGCAACCACGGTTCGGGACTCCACTGTCGATCCGGGGTTATTCTTCCAACCTGTACTCTTCGACGAGAAGGTCGGTGCTACTTCTCTTCTTTTTTCGTCGTTAGCCGTATGAATAAATTCTGACTCATTTTCCAGTCAATTCGCATGCTTTGTGCCCACTTTGGTCCTCTGGAATCATTCGGGTCATTCAAAGCTTCGGAAGTTTCCAACGGCTAGTAACGGTTGATGTTGTGCTGGACGTTCTATCTAATACTCGTTTTTTTTGCAGACGAGGCCAATGCGTCCACTGAATACCCGCGTTACCCGTTTCCTCATGATGGACCACGCCTTTCTCAAATGGATGCAGGCTGTTGGGGTACGCGCTCTCTTCTTACCACCTTAACTGAACCCTAACTCGAATCCGCGCGCTAACAGAAGTGAAATGGAATCATAGAGACGACTCTGTATCCGCGTTGATGGTAATACACGTTAGCTGTCTTTTTATCAATTTCATTGACCTTTGTCTGTAGACATTGCGTCGGGTTCCCCATCTTACAGTGACATGGGCCCATCAGCCTTCACCGTTTGGATTCGAGCAGCACCATCACGGCCGTTTCGTCCCCAATCATTACAATAATGGAACACCATACCCATTCCACGTACAAAACATCGCGCCTTCTAGCCAACCCCGTAGAGAATCGCTCGTTCTGTCGCCTAGTGTTTCCCAGTCGAATTCAAGCCAAGGTTCGGCTGCTCTTGGGCTGGCGCTACACGGAGATGGCAGCGGAGACGTCTCTTTTTCCGGGAGCTCGGCGAACACAGACGATTGGAAGAGGATCACTGTATCGTCGTTGCCCGCACAATGCTACGACTCGTCTGCTTCCTTCCGGAGTCCCGGCTTCCGCGACAAGTCCCCCAGAGATTCAAAGGTGGAGTGGACGGACGTCGATTTCCCGCCTCTCGGAGATTCGAAGACAGATCGCAGAGGGGAGCAAGTGTGGCCGAAGAAGGCCTACAAGAGCGGTGAGAACGATAGGTCGGTCTTATATCTGTTTTTTTCCCTACTTTTTTTTTCTGACGTGTCGTAGGCCTCCGTCGTCCCTGTCCGTGGTCACTAAAGAAGATAGCCCCGCGATGCATTACGACCCGAACGCGGTGTCGTCGTATCAAGACGAGGAACAAGACCTCGATATTCCTGACACTCCTGGTTTAGGAATGTCTCCAATAACACCCAAGACAGTCGGCTCGCAATTCCCTTCCACTCCTCCGAGTACCAATGGCGAATTGTTTCACGAAAAAACTGGCTACTTTGACGAGTCCAAGGACCTTGATCCGACTTGTCTTTTTGTTGGCGGTCTTGAGATGACCTGGGATGATGAGAAAGTAAGCGCCTTCTTCGAGCGATTTGGTGGATTGGAGTCCGTTCAAGTCGTCAGACCCCGTCAGTCATCGCTCGTTTCCACTTTTATCTTCGTTCACTCATCTTGTGTCGTAGAGTCTGCACGAGCCGCTTTCGCATTCGTCAAGTTCAACAACACAGAATCTCCTGCTCGCGCCATTTTCGAGGAGGTAGGGCTCCGCCGTTCGTCGCATTACTTCTTCCCATACTTATACCATGACAGCACAACCGCGTTCACGATGGGAGGGCTATCCGAGTCCAACTTCGTGACTGCAATCCTCCGCGCGGCGGTAACTGGAGATACAATGGACGTCGTGGTCGTTTCCCGCATTCGCACTACCCTTCGCAACGTCGCTACCCGGAAGCGCCTCTCAATCAATCTGAAGAGCAGGCAAGCTCGGATTGTCACGACGGCCACGAAGACGACCATGACAATCATTCTCGGGTCACGGACGAGATTGTTGGTGAGATGGGGGGCCTCTCCCTCACGGACGATCGGAGCATGCCAGAGCCCATAAGCGCTCCAGAGCCACCCGCCGACTTTGGGGTAACCGTATACGCGGCGGAGGAACGCCAACAAGCGGTGCATCAGCTCCGCGAAGATCAAACCCAGTCGTGCCCTACGTCCCGTCGAGCGACCCCGAAACTTTCGTATGCGCCCGATGCTCTTCCTCAGGCCCAATATCGCGAATGGTACGATCCCCCCGCGTCGGCCACTATGACTCCGCCGCTTCCTTCCCCCAATCCATCGGTCGCCATTCCCGGCGCTCCCTATCCCATCCCGAACGGCGCATACTTTCCTCCTCCTTGGGCTCAACCATATCCTCAACCGTACGGTATGCCATACTATCCCGGCTTCACTCCCGGGTATCCGATGCAAGGGCCGCACCCGCCTCCTCAGCCTTATTCGAGCCCTGCTGGATCGGAAGCCAGTGAGTCTGCCTCAGGTCCGCCGCAGCGCCCGTGGCTGCCTATGGGAATGTACGGGGTAAGACATGCTTCTGCCTGTTTTTATTCCGAATTATAACCATTCGATAGGGATACATATCCTACCCTGCGTACCCGCCCAACGTAGACCCGTCGAATCCCCGTGGTCAGGCGCCCCTCCAGCCGACCGGATTCATCCAGAACGAACAGGGAACTCTCATCCCCGTCTACCAACCCGAGGCTCTCGATCAATATATGGCTTCGAACCAAGCAGTTCCGGGGACAACGCCGGCAACCCAACCGCAAAACGGATCGGCGACATGGCAACAATTTCCTTCCCCCACCCATACCTTCCCTAATGCGATTCACCCTATGATGGGCATGCCTCCTCGCGCGTTCCTCCCTCAAGCTCAGCCGAACGTCAAAGGTGGCTGGGTTCCAGGCCAATTCCCACCTCCCTATGTCGGCCCTCCGTCCCACGCCTCTCCGCCTGCACCGAATCATCCCATGAATTTTCGTGGCGGATACCAAGACGTAGGAGGACAAGGAATGGCTCCCAATGGGCGTCGCAACCCCGGCGGCCGTAGAGACCAGCATCCCGGCGCTCCCAACAACATCCGCAACAATCCTGGCAGAGTTATGCCCAATAACCGTCATCCTCGCGGTGGAATGCATCGTATGGGATATACGCCGCGCGAAGGTCTTCCGCAGATGCAACCTCTCCTCCGTCCAGGGCAGTTCAATTCGACGCCGGCAGATTGGAGCCAGTGGACCGCTGCTCGTTGAAGCATTCCAGAGTCGCATCTTCCCTCGGCCACCACGCGTCAATATTTTCCTTCTGGTCAAGCTCGTGGACTTGTCTCTTGTAATTTATCCTTCATCCCGACTTCATGGGACCAAACCCTCAACGCATACTCACTTCTCATCTCACCTCTGACCTGGATCGCATCGCCATGTCTATAGACACCATAAACAATATACAATCACAGCATTCGGCATCATTTGACACATCGCATTTTTTCTTCGCACCACTTCGTATTTCCGACCCTTTCTCGTCTGTTGCTCACAATGTATACAAGTACGCTCTATTTCGCGTCCGCCAGACACCACGTTCTTTGCCAACATGTAATACGTCTTTCGTCGACTGCTAATATACAAACTTGGCAGTATTTATCGGCTTTCTTCAACAGAAGCTAACCATTGCCCCAGTCTCCTCCACCATTGTTTCTGACGATCCGTCCCTGTCCACAGAGGAACGAGCGACATGTGGTGCGCGTCTTCCTCTCGATTTACATGCCAAATCCCTGGGCTAGGTGTCGTTCGATCTTCGTCCAATTGACCGTCGACCAAATGTCGACAACGAGTGAGGCTGTATAAGAGTCTCCACTTAAACGGTGCATGGAATGTGCGGGAGAATAAATTACCGGCATGGAAGTGGATGCCACTGAGAGAAAACGGGCACAACGCCATCATTAGCCCAGTATTCTTCCCCCATATCCAATTCCGGACGAGCGGCACAATCAGAATCACCGCGTTGAGCAAGAAATGAAGGAGAGGGTCGAAGGGTGGAGAAGTCAAATTTGCCCACAAGGCGAGAAGAGATATACATCAAAGGGGAGGCGATGTGGCTTAACGCTGGAATATGAAATTTGACGCTTTCCGAACGCCGTCGAGTCTAGAGGATTTGGGGTTTAGTATTATGTCTGTGAGAAGTGAGATATCTCTTCACCATGACCGCGACATGACTTTGATAGAATATGTTTGGATCAATCACTCCTTCGCCGTCGGATTCACGCTCGTCGACTGCCTGGCATGACACATCGAACGGCGCTGCGTCCCTGCTTTCCGCCCAATCGCTTGTCCAGAGCTGCTTCAGCAGCGAGAAAAACGAAATATCCCGGTATGTTAAGGAACGGCAGTCTCCGTGGAAGTCGAGCGCTTGAGGAAGTAGAGGTGCCATGTAAGAGAGAATATGGACCCATTTCCCCAAGATTGAACCGAAAGAGAGCGGTCTGACGGCCGGCGCGGCATCTGCACGCTCTCCCAGCAGGTACACCAACTGCGTACCTCGAAAGGGAGCAGAAACTGAGCAGCTATGAAGAAGCGAAACAGGCAGAGGGAAATGTTGCAGAACTTACTGGCGTTGATGGAAAGTATCATTTGTGCGTGAGCACTGGGGCCGAAATGGCCTTGTTTAATAAGGTGCAGGAGCTTGATCACGGTAGGTCCTCCCTGAAAAGATTGTGAAAACCCTGGCGCGTAACCCGATCGAAGACATACTATCGAATGGGCAATGAAATGCAGAGGCCGGGTTGGTGACCATTCGGGATATTGTCCTTCGGAGATATGTCTGCCATACCTGGCGTGCTTGTGAGCTTCAGAATGCTCCAAACCGTAGTCCACTAATTTATACGATCGGACATTACTCCATGCCAGTCAATCCGTCGCACCTGTCCCGCCCATTAGAGCGTAGTAAAGCTCACAGGCACGATCATGCAATGAGCTGACAGGTCCAACACTATTGGAGGGAGATGCAATAGTCTTTCAAAAAGCAAGGATATAATTCACAAACCTCACAAAAATGGTCCGCCTCGGAAATTTGGAGTCGAAGTTTAAGTAATGGTCAAAGTTTCCCCATATCCAAGCTGCAGTGGTACCAAGGAAGCCCTGTACAATGACAACGGGAGCACCCAAATTCTGGTTCTGAATGGAGCCCGCCATTCGGTGCATGAGCAAGGTCCTGGTCCTTGTCATAACATTGTCATTGCGCCGCCGAAGTTAGGGACAACTGATGGAGTGATCGTCGGGTTTGTGATCATCGGGTTTGTCGGAAGTAAATCGGGAGTGTCGGGCGAGTTGAATGTAAACTGGAACTAAGTAGGCATGATAATGGAGGAGAAAGGAAGCGACGCGAATCACTCCAGGGAATGGCATACGTGATTTCTGGTTCCAAGGATACAGGTACAGCGGTACTCAAAACAATCGGTAAACTACAAAACAATCTGAAAAGATAGCAGATGCGACAAGGAGGGTATGGATGCGGGTATGGATGCAACAGATGGGCTAATTGCCTAAACGGATGACGGCTGGAGGGAATGGAGATGCAGCATTCGATTTCGTTCGTTAATTAGCTAGGGCTGAATAAATGTGTGTGTAGGATATCAGTCTGGCATGGGTGGCTGGCTGAAAACGAAGCAAGTCAGAATCAAAATGAGGGAGAAAATATCGAAGAACTGACGCATAACGTCATGATTCTTGAGGGGATGGGCATAATGGTCGTATTCCAAAGATTATGTGCAATTTGAAAAGGGGATAGAATATATCAGGCGAGCTAGGGTTTTCGAGTCAAAGGAGGTTGGCGATAAAGATGAAAAGAACGTACAGATGGGGCAATTTATTGTCTGTTTTCGGTGCCATTGGCAACGAACCATGAGAGCTGTACGCTCCCGACGCCGCGGATATACACCTTTGCGCGAAGTCGACAAACCTGTATCTATTGTCAGAACTTGGGGACTCCCCAAGGAGAGGAGGAGCGCTTACGGTGTCAGCGACGTCTGCATTTCGGAAGTGGACATGGAGATCATCGTTGGGCATTCTCGTTATTTGGCTGACTTCGCCAAAGCTCTGCAGACACACTTTAGAGCATAATCGCCGAAAGAGAACTAGGCTCATACCTCGCACCACCGTTTGGCGGCTTCGAATTTGCGAGTGTCTCCAGCTGCTATGCCGCTGATGACCAGCCGTTTCTTCCGTTTCCGAGGACCAAGAGCCGCGAATGAGACCCGAGGAAGTGTACGGCTCTTGGTCTCGGGGGAAGAATATGCGACTTCCGGCTTGTTGTCCTGCTTCGCCGGCCGAGTCGCAGGGGGTTGCGGGTTCGTACTCGAGGTCGCAAGTCGCGATCCACGTTTCGGACCCAGGGGTACTCGGGGAGGCATGCCTATATAGCCGTCGCAGGACATTGTGGATGTCGCACGACTCGTGCCAGGCGGGGGGGACCGGGAGAATTCATTGAGCTCATCGAGATAGGAAGGCGAAGGGCCAGACCAAACAGAGAACGACGAGGCGTTATCGGCCAGTTTGAGCCCGCCACCATACGATCGACTCCGCGTTCGAACAGACTCGGGAGCTAAACTGCGGGGCGGAGTAATAGGCATATCACTATCCGTCATGGTCAACGTCGTCGTCGTGTAGGTGTGGTTCGACGATATGCTAGGACGGGAGCGAGTGTGCAATGTATCGGAGGGGGTAGGGGCGGGGGCGGGGGCGGGGACAGGGACGACAGAAGGCTGAGAAGCAGACATTCCGAAGTGGCCGAGCACGCTTGGGCGCCACTTGGATTTTGTGGCAGAAGCGGCTGGTAAAGAACTGTTCTCTCCCAGAATATTGAGAGTGGACAAGCTCGAGGAACGCCTATGTTGACTGGGCGTTGAACTCGTGCTGCTACGTGATGCGCGGGGGAAGAAACGACCGAAGGTGGGAGTGCGTGGTGTTGTTCCAGTTGGTATTGTTCCAGTTGAAGTCGCCAGCGAACCTGCTGGTGAACTTGATCGGAATGGTATGTGAAAACTACGGAACGAGGATGGCGCTTGGAAAATTCCAGATCCCCGCCGCGAACGAGTCGTTAACGGTGTTGCTGGCATCTACCAAACACACGTTTGAGATCATCATGAAGGAAAGAGATATTGGTATTCACGGACCTCATTCTCATGGACCTCATCCTCAAGCGGTAAATCGTCGTCGTCCACCATGTCGTAGCTATTTACCGTCACGACGCTGTCGTGGAATGCAGGAGATCCCAGTTCTGGGTAGGCTAAATATGGGTTGGACCGCGTCCCTGAACGGGGCAGCGATGGCCCCTCATCATCCGCAACGTCAGGGATCGGCTGAATTGGGACCTGTTGCTGGTCCTTGATCCACTTGTTCAGCATACTTGAGCGCCGACGGCGCGGCTGAAGCAGAAGTGGTTGAATGCGAAATGGGTCGTCGTCCTCTGTATAAGGGGGGTCATCCATTTCGAAGAGTGTAGTGGACTGGTCTATAACGCGTAGAAGTACGTATTTTAGATGAGAATTTGGACTATAAGAGTTTGAGCTTCGCTCACCAAGTTTCCGCGTGTGCATCGCGTGTCAAAGGTCCTGAAGTCGAATATCGAGTCGAGTACAAAGTCTCGCCACGGGTGTGTATTGTGCAGAAAGAACAGAGGTGTACACGGAAGATTTACAGATCAAGAAATGAGAACGCAGAGGCGCCGGATTAGCAGGGAAGCACCATGAGAGCTCTTCGTGGTGGAACGAGCGAGAGAGTAGTTGACGGGATTTGTGATGTTGGAAGTTTGCACGTGACCGCCTCGAGGCAGGCATAGTAGCTGATGGCCGCGCCACGGAGCGCAGTTTGCCTGTCGTACCGCGCCCCCGAGCTGCCTCGAGGCTACATCCGTTCCCCGATAGGCGTTTGCATTTCAGTCGCTTGCTGGAGCCGCAAGCGACACTGCAAGACGGTCCAGAATATTTTCGAAGAGCTTCGCCGAGGACGTGTTCGAATATCGATTCAGCAAAATGAACGGTTCTGCGGCCTTCTCGGCAGTGGTCGCGTCGACCGGATTCGCCGAGTCTTCGTTCACCTCACCCGCGTCTAGTAGGCTGACGAGTTCAGTGTCCACGGGTAGACTGCCCAGGAATTTCAACCCTTCCCGCCGCGCCATCTCCTCACCTCCGCCGGTCGAGAACACATTGCTGATTTCTCCGCAACACGGGCACACATATCCGCTCATGTTCTCGATCAGTCCGAGGACTGGCAGGTTCACGGCTCGGGTGAATGAAAGGCATTTCATGGCGTCCATGAGAGCTACCGCTTGTGGGGTCGTGACGATGACGGAAGAAAGGCGCGAATGAACAGGAGCCATATGCTCTAGAAGCGATAAATGCTCGTCGGACGTCCCTATCAAAGCACAAGTTTAATCAAGTTGAATAAGGCGCTGGGGGCAGAATTACCAGGCGGCGTGTCGATGACCAAGTAGTCCAACTCTCCCCATCGGACGTCGCTTAAAAATTGCCTGATCATCCCGTTTTTCTTTGGGCCTCTCCAGACCACCGAGTCCCCCTTTTTCTTGAGAAGAAAGCCTACACTCATACATGCAAGGCGTGCTTCTGCACCATCGGCATAGACCGGGACCCAACCGTCACTACTCTGGTGTACGCCGTGTCCGTCCAAGCCCAACATACGAGGGATGGATGGGCCAGTGAGATCAACGTCAAGGATGCCGACTCGGGCAGTCGGGGTCGATCGGTAGAGATTGAGAGCCAACTGCGTAGAGACAGACGATTTCCCGACGCCGCCCTTGCCAGATAAGACGATGATGATGTGTTTTACCGACTGCAATCGCCGTGAGACAGGTGTATCCAAGGAAGACATGGCGGAAAAGGCAGAACGACTTGAAGCGTGAGCAAGACGGGAGCAGCGGAAGATTTGAAACCAAAAAAATTGGATTTGTTATTCGGGTGAATCAGCGTCACGGACGCGTTACAGTCACAGACGCGATTCAATTACACTGCCACAGGCGCGTTAGTACAATTACGGATGTTCTATATGATGAACAGCTCCGGCTTCAAATTCTGAACGAATGGTGAGTGTTTTGGTGACGAATACAGACAAAAAAATCACCATTTTACAAAGCCGCGCCACCAGTCCGGCCAGCTGGAGCAGTGTCCCAACGCCTTCCAAGATGCGCATGTGCGTAAAGCCAATTTCCTACGAACAGGTGAGTGCGGGAATAAAGAGAACAGAAAGATAGATACTTTAATGTATTCGAGTTTTGTGTATTCGGGCATTCTGAGGACGCGTTTTAGAACAAGAAAAAAAAATGGAAAAGCCTGCGTACTCGTCAAAGGTCTTGACAACTCGGAATATCGTCACCACAATGTCGATGGCGCTGTATCCCTGCTCCCAAAGCTCATTCAACTTCTCCATAGCATTGTTTATGTCTCCTTTGATACAGCCTCGAATAATCGATTGGACGATGATGGGATGAGGTTGGTCGCAGACTTTGAAAACATTGTCCCCCGAAACGAATCCGAAACCAGAATGAGTCGACTGGAGGTTGTTGATGGCTTGCCGCATGTCTCCCTCGGAGGTGAATATGAGAGCGGTAAGGCCGTCATCATTGAATTCCACCTTCAGGCACGTTAGCTTTCAGACGACGCATAAAACGATAACCCACCTTCTCCATTTCACAAATCTCAAGCAGCCGCTTCAAGATTTCTTGGTCTCGCAATTTAGCGTACCGTAAAATGGCGCATCGACTTTGTATGGGCTCGATGATTTTGTTGCTCATGTTGCACGCCAGGCAGAATCGGGTGGTGTTTGAAAATATTTCCATCGTTCGCCTTAGCGCCTGCTGGGCACCTGCCGTCATGCTGGGACAGTTGAGGACGGGCCAGAAAGAGTAAAAAATCATGAAAATACCTATCGGCTTCGTCGAGGATTACAATTTTGTGTCGGCCTTTCGGTAGCGTGACCTTTTTCTGGGCGAAAGCTTTGATTTTATTCCGTACGACGTCAATGCCACTAAGGATCGTTCAGCCAGGGAACACGATACTTTGAGCAAGAATTACCGTTCATCCGACGCGTTCAACTCGAGCACTCCTTCTTTGTATGCATCACCCAGCAGCTGATGTGCTAGACAGTGTATGCTTGTGGTTTTGCCGATCCCTGGCATGCCCTAGACTGCGTCTGAAAAAGGGAGGACGAACGCGACTTGAATGAACGGACAGATATTATGATGTGGGGGCAGTTGCCGTCCCTGGCGATGACTTTGAGGCGGTCAATGGTGTCCGCGTTCCCGACGACATCGTCGAGGACAATCGGCCTATACTTTTCAACCCTGGCAGAAAGTCGGAACAAGATTCACGATATGGAGAACGCGACTGACCAGGGAAGCTCATACGGAATCTCGACCGCGTTGGCGGCTGCAGGATTTGTGGTGGCGGTGGCCATGAAGAGGACGCGTTATTTGGGTGGATTTGTCTGTGGGCTTGACAAAATTCCCACCTTCGCACCTCTCCCATGCCGTCTTTGGCTCGCTCACCGTCTGGCGTCCGGGCCTTCCTGCACTCAGGTGAGGAGAATCGGCTCCTGCTCAATAGCCCATCTCAAACACCCCACATCCAGCCAAACAGTGCAGGTTTTCTTCCTCAAATGCAGTCGGCGGTCCGAGTCGGCCGAGAATACTCCCCGCACCTCGACTGGACTACCGAAACATATCTGAAAACATGGTCTACAAGTCCACCAATGCCTTGAATCGCAAGGCACCCCTCCCGTCGGACGCCATCCAATCCATTGCACGAACATACACGGAGTTTAAAAATCTGCAGAGCACGCTGAATTCCCGGCGGAACGCTCGCTCAGCTGTGGGAGAGCGCATCCGCCGGAGTGTAGAGGAGAAAGACCTGGAGGCCAAGGAGGCTGCGATGGCCGAAGCATTAAAGATAAAGGAAGAAATCGCCCCGCTAGAAGCAGCGCTACTAGCGGTCGAGGAAAACCTTCTCTCCTTGGCCCTTGCTATCCCCAACGACACGCACCCCTCGTCGCCTCTCGGTCCTGAATCTGCCGCGCTTACGCTGTCTACGCACGGCCCAGAGCCCATTCCTCCAAACCCAGAACGCGACCACGTGACCATCGCCCGAAAATTCGGACTGGTGGATTTCGAGAGTGGAGCAACCGTAACCGGTTCTTCATGGTACTATCTTCTGAACGAAGCCGCTCTGCTCGAGATGGCGCTCACGAATTATGCCCTATCCATTGCTATCAAGCGTGGATTCACGCCCGTCACAACGCCCGACGTCGTCCGGTCTGAAATCTCCGACCGGTGTGGCTTCCGGCCGCGCGACAATTCAGATCCTCCGGTCTCGCAGGTGTACCACATTCACTCCGCCAAGTCCTCAGATTTAATCCTGTCCGCTACGTCCGAAATACCCCTCGGCGGTATGTTTGCCAATAAATTATTTTCGGACAAAACATTACCGCTCAAGGTGGTTGGTCTGGGACGCGCCTTCCGTGCGGAAGCAGGCGCCCGGGGAAGGGACACCCACGGACTGTATCGTGTGCACCAGTTTACTAAAGTTGAGCTGTTTGCTGTCACGACGCAGGAAGAAAGCGAAAAGATGATGGAGGAGATGAAGTCTCTGCAAACGGCGATACTGGAAGGCTTGGGTCTTTCTTTCCGGTACTCTATTCCTCTTTGTTCCCAGGGCACCACACTAAATGTCAAAATGCAGGGTTTTGGACATGCCGACGGAAGAATTAGGAGCTAGTGCTTACCGGAAATACGACATGGAGGCATGGATGCCCGGCCGTGGCGGTTGGGGGGAAGTCTCCTCCCTCTCCAACTGCACGGATTATCAATCCCGCCGGCTCCACATTCGATACCAAAACAACGCCTCGGCAGCATCAACACCAACCACATTCGCACATACCCTGAACGGGACCGCGGCCGCGATCCCGCGGCTGATAATAGCGCTCTTGGAAAATGGTGCCAAGTTTGACGATCTCGGTGAGCTTGTAGCTATCACCCTGCCAGAAACGCTGCGACCCTTTTGGGTCGGTGGAAACGAGAGGACAATCATACAATGGCAATGAGGACGCAAAAGTACATACACCATAATCACCTGTAGCTTTACATTATATATACCATCAGTAAATAAAAGCCCAACCTCTACTTAGTGTTAAGATCGGTCAATAATGGGAGCATGGGTAGCGAAGCAAGTCTGTCTCATCCTGCGAAGGGATCCGCGAAAGGATCGTCCACGTCCACCAAAGCTCCTTTGGAGACAGGACTCCCGACTTTGGTGCCTCTGTACCCACCCGCCTCGTCGTCGGATACCGTCACATAATCTCGAGTTGTCGAAGGACCTGCTCCATTGTGCCTGTCTTCGTCAGACGAATCATAGTCGCTGAAATCGGAGAGTGATCCGCGTGCGTAAGCTTCATTCGTGTCGTCTCCGTCATCCGAGAGCGTGGACGGTCGGAGAGGCTGAGGAAGATTTTGCGAGGAGGACCCGAGTGCGCCGAAGCTGAGATCATGCAGATCAGGGTGCAGGTTTCCGTCGTCCTCTGCAGGGGCCTTTCCTCGGTAAGAGTTTTGTTTGGCCCTGGCGACGGCTGCTCGCTGTTTCTCCTGCAGCTTGTTGACCTCGGTAACAGATTCCGACGGGTTGAGGTGGACTCCGGCGAGCTTTGCCGTTGCATCGTCGGCCGGGTCTGCTGGTCCGGCTGAGAGCTTGTCGTACAGTTCCAACGCGCTTATGATGCGGTCGTTGGCTTCAATCAGGGTACCGATGAGCTCCTCGTTTTCCACCAGCTATTTCGGACGGATAAGAAAATTGTTGCAGTTACATCTGAACCACGCACTTGGATGTAACGAACTATAGGTTTGCGAACCTGTTTTGCCTTGACAAGGCATTCTTGGACGCG
This sequence comes from Mycena albidolilacea, assembly GCA_029282495.1. Classification (NCBI taxonomy): domain Eukaryota; kingdom Fungi; phylum Basidiomycota; class Agaricomycetes; order Agaricales; family Mycenaceae; genus Mycena; species Mycena albidolilacea. The sequence goes on along the minus strand of JARIHO010000005.1, from coordinate 2,503,565 downwards.
CTCATTTATGAGGAGGCTTTCCTTCTCCTGGTTCACAAGCTTCAAATTTGTATTGAGTGTATGCATAGCATATTAAAAGCAAAGCCCGCACCGTTATTGCGTTCACCAGATTACTGGACGCCTGCGAGGCTTCGACAATGCTTCCTAATACTAGAGGCTTTTCCTAGAAACAAGGTTCAGTACAGGAGCTAAGATCGGGAGACCTTATTCCGCCACCTTTTCAAAGTCGAAAGGTGCACGTTTGGGCCTGTTCTTCCGTTCCTTTTCTTTGCGCCGTCTCTCAGCCTCTTCCAACCGCTGCTTTTCCTTGGCCTGCTCTCGCTCTTGTTTGGCTTTCCTCCTGGCCTCGCGCTCCAATGCTTCGACGTCTGGAAGAGCCATGGTCTGCAGAGTTTGCGACCGCTCTTCTCGGTCATGCCGCACTTGTTTATACAGCCCCGAAAGATTCGCCAGAGAGGGTTGGGATTTATATTGCTCTTGCCACGAGGCCAAAACAAGCAGTAGCTTCTTCTTGACCTTCTTGTCCGTCATCTGGTCGTTCGCAAGGTGTTTAATGGTCTCAAGGAGCGGGGCATCAGCGAACGTCGCTGAATCCGATCTATAAGTATATGCTGGAACGATAGAGCTGGTTGAGCACCGACTTTGAAATTTGTGGCCGCAGTTTTCCACGAGTGCTTTCAGAATCTGTCGAAATAAAAGGTTGGTGATGCCCGGGATGGTCGTGCGATTATACTGACAACGACGGCGCGGTATTGCTGATGCGGCCTTCCATGTTTGAGCTTTTTCCGAATCGCCCGCGACGCCTCTGTTGGACTAGGCGGCTGTTGAGGATTCGGATCAAGGAGGATAAGGATGCGAATCACCCTGCGGATTGAAGATTTATGGAATCTACGAGCTCGGGAATTCTGTGGGGGAGGGGTCAATGGATTTACCGACGAATGAAGATAGACCAACCCGTCGTAAGCCTCATCTGCTACAGAATCCGCAGTAAGAATGTCGACCCAATCGGTAATTGAGGACTATACAGCTATTAGATTTTGTGCGATATTCGGATGAGAACCAACATGAGGTTTCTCGCGGTTGAATGCCTTTGCAAAGGAAGCCATGGTCGTGAATCGAGTGAGTTTAGGTGCCGCAGCGGATGAGTGCAGGAGAAGAGCTTAATAGCCGTGATGTCATCGAGATCAAGAATCACGTTACAATTTGCCGGTGTACAAAACGGGAGAATCCGAATAATTTATGTCCCAAGAATGTCCCAAAGTCCTCCCAGGTCCTCCCCATCCACTCATCCATCATCGTCTGCGGACCCTTGACCGCTTACAGAGCTACTCTCCCCAAGGTTCGGCTGGATGTTCGGGTCGTGGTTCGACAGCACTCCGGCCACGTTCGGTAAAGGGCTTTCCAAGTATAACCGAATAAGCACCGTCTCGAGCGCAGCAACACTTGCGCTAGGGTATTCGAATGTCCGGGCATTCCCGCGCACGGATTCAAAGAGAGTAGCCATATTTTCCCATCGGCCGTTCGAAAGGGCCTCGACCGCAGCTGCTGGGCCTGGGCCCGGCTGTTCGAAGTAGGAGTTCGGCACTTGAGCCGGGTGCACAGGCTGATACGGAGCTGGGAGCGGTGCCAGCATCGAGATTGCGTTGGAAAATTGTTCCCTGGATTGTCCTGCTGGGTTGCTGGTTGTGGCGCTCTGGCTGCTCGGACCAGACGACGGGTGCGTCACTTTGGCTTGCTTGCGAGGTTTGTGTTTTTCTTGTTCGACCGCAGCCTTCCGTCCTCGCCGTGTGAAAGGGAGGTTAGCTAGGCCTATCTCATGGGAATGCTGCGAGACATCTGGAACGCATGTTTGGTTCAAAAAAATTCCCGCCACAAAACCAAACTTACAGCAAGCCCGGACCTCTGAAACGCGTGTCGGCACATATTTGGTCGAAATTAAGAGAAACCAACTTGCCTTCTGTATCAAAATATGTCTTGTACGAAATTGATGCTCGACAGCCGCCTTCCCCTTCAAGCTAAGTGAACGTCAGTGATCGTTTCAGGTAAATGATTTTTCACCCACTTTTCGAGACGGAACTTTTCGTACCCTAAAGTCGGCTTACGATGAATGATTTGACCCATCAACTTGGGACCTTTACCTGTCCGGATGTTTTTTTACATATTTCTTGCGTCCGCTCCGTGAATGTCGCGCGCATACGAGCTTGGTATGGTCTTTGAAACGAGGGGGCACCGCTTTACTTCCATGCGTATCCCCCTGGATGAGGATGAGTCCCTGGAGTAGCGGAGAGTCGCAGAGATAGCACCTTTACGAACTCGACCATTTGGTCCTCTTCCTCCTTCAGGCGCCATTCATTGAAAGCATCGAGATTAGGGAAAACAAGGGTGTATCCGTCGTCTGTGTCGCCCGACCCATACGGGGCCTTTGCCGATGCGGGCCCAACTGGTACATGATTCGTTGCGAAAGTGCTGTTGGTATTCGCAGCCTGGAACTGCTGGACGGAGGTAGTTGGGACAACTGAAGCTGCGGGATGTAGATGATGCTGCAACGGAACGACGGCCTCCGAGAGCCGGAAATGTTGAAAACTCATTGCTCCTTCCCAACCGTTCCGTCGGTTGCTTCCCGATTGGAGCGGTTTTGGTGGGTTTCGGTCAAAAGTCACTGCACACGATTGAGGAGGATTGTGACCATCATCACGCGTCACAACATCCTAAACTTTTGGCAACCATGCCGCTGAGGAACTCGATTCACCGGCGCAACCACAAGGAGCGCTCCCAGCTCGCAAATCGCGCGAGGCTGGGAATTCTCGAGAAGCACAAAGATTATGTCAAGCGCGCAAGGGACTATCACTCCAAGCAAGACAGGTTGACGCGCTTGAAGCAAAAAGTCGCGGAGAGAAACAAGGATGAGTTTTACTTTTCCATGTCGAAGCAGACGAGCAAGGTTTGTGGTCAAAAACTGCGGAGAAAACCATGGTATGAATACTTTTAAAAGGGTGGGGTGCACGTCGCGGACCGAGGAAACGTCGCGTTACCACAGGATATCGTGAAAGTGCTTAAGACGCAGGACGAAAATTATGTGCGCACCATGCGGACTGCAGGTCTCAAGGTCGGCATTCATCCTTGCGGTGCAGCGCTGTTTTTGACTGACTTTCCAGAAAATCGACAAAATAAAAGCGCAACTAACGGCTATGGCCGATTTAATGAAGCCCGGGGGGCTGGAAAATGACGAGGACATCGAGGAGCTCGAGCCCGACGAAATCGAAACCCTCCAGGACGCTGGCATCATTCCCAAACGCAAGGGAAAAGGCCGTGCGCCAAAACACATCGTATTTGTCGACAACGAGGACGAAGGTACGGAGGTTGTGCGATTTTTCTCCTTGTATTCACCTTGTGAATAGCCCGCCAATATGCAAGCAGCAGCCGGACGACTCTGGATGTCCCTATGCAAGATTCCTCGACCGACGCTGACGAACCGATGGACCTCGGTTGGAAAGTCCCCACCAAAAGATCGCGCCGTCGCGACACCGCGCCCTCGGAAGACGCGCAAGCCGTGGCGGAGATTCTCTCGGAGGAACGTCGCGAGCTGGCGAGCGCGAATCGCAAGCGGCTGCTAAAAGAGCTCTCTGCGCGATTATTCCGCGACACGCAGCTGCGTTACGCAGAGCGCGAGTTCGAGATGCAGCGGCAGTTGATGGGCAAGGGTGCGCGGAAGAAAATCGCCGGCGTGGAAGCAGTCGAGGGCGCCGACGACGACGAGGAGAATGAGGACGAAATTGACGCGCGGCGGGGCAAGCGTCGTGCGCCTGCGCGCAAAGTCGTTGACGCGAAAACTTACAAGCCGCGGGTGTACAAATGGCGCTTGGAACGCAAGGGCTGATAATAAGATGCAGCTTTTAATTTAGATGTGTCCAGTACCCCAATGCCAGTGGTTTGTAATGTTTATAATATATGGATGCCAGTAGTCCGTGGGGTAGATGCGGGAGATGAGATGGGAAAAGGAATCAAACCGTTACACGACACTCATCGCGCCGAGCAAAACGCTAAGTGCAACAAACAGTGATGCAATGCACTGCGACGGAGAGACGAGTGACCCTGCACTGCTGTTACCGCCGCTAGAAGTTCCAGATGTGGATGCACCCGAGGTAGTGGGGATGGGCGTAGCAATCGGCGTAGTAGGGCTGTAGGTCACACCGTTTATCGTCGCGGCAACCTTGAACACGGATCCACCGCCGAATTCATAGAACTAAAAAAATGGTGAAATGAGCGCTCAGCGTCGAATAAGAATGCGTACATCAACGAGCATGAAATTCGGAGCGCGGCCGTTAGCCGACACGCAAGTGTCAACCTGCGCGCCAAGCGAGCTGGTGCCAGAGACCCCGTTTGTCACATTGGCGGCTGCAACATTTGGAACAGGGGTGTTGCCGAATGCAATGGTGTCGAGAAAGTGATTGATCAGATACAACTGGGTCGAGCTGTCGCCCTTCGTGCGGTTGACGCTGCAGTCAAAGGCGGGGTCGGTGACATCGAACGGTGTCTCCCACACGTTGGTGAATTCTGTGCAGAACGGTGAATCAGTATAACAATCGCAGGTAGAGATCAAGACGTGACAGGCGGCGGGAAAGAAGGACACGGACCGTCAATCAAGTATGGAACGGCAGTTAGGTCAGCGGCATTGTCAAGGAATGTCACCAGGCGGGTGCCCGCGTCGATCATCGAGCCAAGTGTGGGCCATGCGGAGGCGGTTAACGGCGAGGTGGTCGGAGCATATGAAAGCTTGTCCAGGCCTACTTTCACAAAGACCGGGGCGTATTGGGACGGCGGAAGGTTGTCAATGTTCACAATAAGAAGGGTGACCACTGAAAATAGAAATCAGCGCGCGGCACATATTTAGGTTCGAATGAACGACGCACCGTCATTAGTGTTGGCGTCCATCCAGGTTTTGACTGGCTCGAGTTGGAGTACACGGGGACATCAAGAGTATACGGAAGCGCACCTTTGGTAAGGTAGTCCTCGAGTGTTCCGCCGTTGTATAGGGCCTACGCTTGAATGTCAATGGCTGGCTTCGAAGAAGTTGCACGGGAGCGGCTCACGCAGCTGGTGTGGCAGAGCTGGATCACTCCGCTCTGGTTGTGCGCTTGCATCTGAAGCATGCGGATGCCGTCCGTTAACTGCTGCGTGACTGCAGAAGTAATTTAGCGTTATTGTCATTAGCAGATTAGCAGGGCCTGGCCCACCATCGTAGTCCTGGTTCACGGCGACTGGAAGCGATGGATGAGCAATGGCGAGAAGACACGAATTATAGGACGCACGATTATTTGTTCCGACGGCGTAGGAATCGTGTGCACCGACAAAAGACACATTCCCATAACTCTTTTCGCAGAGCTGCGACGGTATGAGCCTCAAGACGTGGAAGATTCCATCCTAGTAGCCGCACCTCACTGTGTCCGTTGCAAGTCGTCGCGCGTTCTACGAGGGCCGTGCGAGCAAGGGTGCCGGAGAACAACAAAGACAGTGCCACCTGGACAAGACCGCTGGCTGGAGTCCAAAGCATGAGGGAGACGTAGGAATAGCGAGTAGAATAGCAAGCAGTTCGTGAAAGGGAGTGAGTGTGTGGGGAAGGGAGGCGGAGGAGGACTATAAGACCGTAAAAGGAGAGACGAGAATTGCCGTTTGATCGGAGAGTTCCTGAAAATAAAACAAAGCGCCGACTTGGCGGACTCCCCTCAGCTTATTATTAGGTGAATATCTATCTGCACTTTAGTCCGCCCGAGGCCGAATTGCTTACCGCTCGATTCTTACGAGTTACAATGCTATGTAGCGCGGCGTCTGTCATAGGGCACCCACTTGATTCTGACCACCATGTCCGGACGCGTTGTGCTCGTAACAGGCTGCAGTTCAGGCGGCATTGGGTACGCTTTATGTGAGCGCTTCGCCGCGGAAGGGTGTCGGGTGTACGCAACCGCCCGACGGCTGGAGGCTATGGCGGGTCTGGATGCGCACCCGCAGGTCTCGTTGCAGACCCTCGACGTGACAGTCGAGGAGGACGTGCACCGCGTCGTCGACCTTATCGTTGCAGAAGCTGGACAGATTGACATCGTCGTGAACAACGGTGCGGTGGTTTGTATTCGCGGTGGATCATGTCTGACGGTTATTTTACTATGCAGCGGGACTCATGGGCGTGGGTATGTACCGTCTTTGCGCTCACATAGGTTGAATAAATAATGCCGATAACAGGACCATTAATGTGAGCATTTGCGCACGGTAATAATTCTGTGCAACTGACGGTGCGCCAGTGAGCAACCGCTGGACAACGTCAGAGCAACTTTTGACGCAAACACCCATGGTGCGCTGTCCGTCGCGCAAGCCGCATTCCCCCATATGGCCGCGCGCTGCAGCGGTCTCGTCGTCAATATCGGCTCAATTGTTGCGGACATGTACTTGAAATTTCAATTACCTCATACTCAAATTTTAATCTCGCTGCGCAGCGCCGTACCGTGGAACGGGCTCTACTCAGCCACCAAAGCCGCTATGCGTGCGATGACCGACATCCTCTACATGGAGCTCAAGCCGTTCAATATCAACGTGATGTACATCGCGCCTGGCTCGGTGCGTTCCAACATTGCAAGCAACCAGGCTTCCAGGTTCAGGTGCGTGTTGTGTCGGTTCTCTTTCTTGTAGCCTTACATTATAATTATTCCAGCCTACGAGAAGGTTCGCTCTACACAACCTTCCTCCCGAACATCATTCAGCGCATGAACGCGAGCCAGGGTGCCAACTCGCTCCCAGCGGATAAATTCGCGCGCCAGGTTGTGGCGCGCGCGCTGCAGAAGAAGCCCCCGCGATACCTCACGCTCGGCGGGAACTCTACCACATTTAAGGTCTTTAGCTGGCTGCCGAAGGCGTGGGTGCTGTGGGCTCTGTGGCGGTTGTACTCGCGCAGGACGAATTAGGGAGACTTTATTTCAGTCTATTGTCGTTATTTCCTATGGTCTATGTGTGGTTTCCTTCCAGAAATTACTTTGCACAAATCGAGCTCGGGCCCCGGGGGCCAACGCGCGACGCGTCTTAATTTAGACTAGAACTCCTCACGTGCGCGCTCGGCAAACCACTCCTCTCCCCAGCTTCCACGAGCGCGGTCAACATGACCTCCAAATACCCCGCCTATCTCTCGCCCTCCACCACGCTCACGAAATCGCAAAAGTCACGCGCACGGCGCGAGCCGTCTGGTGTCTTCTCACTCTTCCAGGCGCCACAGATCCAGCAGTTCAAAGAGGCGTTCCAGCTGATTGACCACGACAAGGATGGGTGGGTAGGTGAGGGGGATCTACGCGAGATCTTTACGAGTTTAGGTGAGTTTCGTCCCTCGTCGCGGCGCAGACCGCGTTATGAGTTATGATGGAAGAGAAGAGGAGGTAAGAGAGATATTCTGACACGTTCTCATAGGTATAACGCCTTCCGATGCGACGCTGGATCAGCTCCTCCGCGCACGACCCGGCTCGGGCTCGGCACCCACATCACCTACGAAAGCCAACGACAAGGTCCGTGCGCACCAGAACTGCTCATTCACCGTGCTGAAATGACTTTCCGGCAACCTGCAGGACCGCGGCGTGAACTTTACCATGTTCCTCACTATGATGAGCGAGCGGCTATTCGAGTTTGACACGGAGGCGGAGCTGCTGGAGGCGTTCGAGAGCTTTGACGAGGCGGACGCGGGGGTGGTGAAGGTGGAGGAGATGCGGAGGTGGCTTGGAGATGTGGGTGAGCGAATGGGGGAGCGGGAGGTGAGTTCTGTCGTGTGGCCGGCGCGTGCAGGGAGGAAGGAAATAAAAGATACTAACGCACCGTAGATCGACAAACTCCTTAAAGGCCCGTTTACGGACCGACAGGGCAACTTCAACTACCGCGAATGGGTCAAGGTATTACGGGTGAACGAAGAGGAGACAGAGCAGCCGGTGCAGTAGACGGAGAGGGATGATGACTTGGTGCGTCTCAAGCCGACTTGGTTGTGTTCTTGTCGACTGACGCTGCCCAATAGGAATAATGTCCGCCACGATCTCTAATGTATTTATCGGCTTTTGTATCGAGTAATTTTATTCTATTCTATCCTATCCTCTTGACGCGCGATGCACAACCGGCAAGCGACCTCGATCTCTTGCGAGATCGAGGTGTCCAAAAATCCGGGTGCAACAGCCTGTGATTGATAGATACCACTCGAGATAAAACGCCAATCTCCCGCTTGGCTCCCGACGCCCGACCTCGATCACGTGCGACGTAAACAGATCCGGAAATGAGCGCGCCGGGTTCGTAATATGTACATGGGCGCTCCGCTCCGACTAGACACGTTGCGTGGGATATTGTATTTCCCGAATGCATGGTCAGTTGAGCAAGGATCTGCCAAGAACCACCCTGGGGTCTAGGACGAAGACTGTTACCGCGCGACTCGATGTGGCTGGCCGTGCCTTCGCTCTTGCGCCATAATCGGTCGCGAGTGATGAATTGAATAAGTAATTTTTGCGATAGCGCGGACATGATTGCGTAACACGGCACTGTTGCGAGTACTGTCTCGCACCCAAACAGCGATCTGAATGTCTCCACCGTTGCTCCGTGGTACGTGAATGAATTCCGAGGTGAGACCGGAAGTTACGGGCTCAACTGCTTCGGGTTACCGTTGTGGGCGTGTAGCAGATGGGCGCGGCGCACGGCATTATCGGCCAAGAGGCCAAGGACATGAGATTGTCTTGGTGTGGATTGGTCTCCCACGAGGAAGATCCGTTGTGCCCAAATGCCAAGGAAGGCCCCCGGTTACTGCTAAGTGCTCGGCAGCCCAGCTCTTTTCAAAAAAATTGTCTCACCGGAATTGCCAGGGCTAGGCCCATCGATGGCTGTGGCTGGTGATGGTTGTGCTGCCCAGCAAATTTGCATCCCAAAAAAACGGTCTCCCCGATTCGTGTGCCTGAGTGACCGGGGGCCTGGCCGCCCCGATGCATCGAGTCGGAGGCAGTGACACAGGGACTTGCTTGGCATGTATGACGGTCTTGGCGGGGCTTGGAGGGTACATTAGGATGGATTTGGGTGTAGATTGAGCCAGAAATTGAGAATAAATGGGGGGCGGATAGGGTATAATTGGATGTTATGGGCTGCGGACCTGGAGTGGGATGGAGATTTATGTGTGTTTTGGTAGTGGTGTCTCTTGGCATCAGCTTTAACAGAATGAAAGGCGGCAACTTTCTGAATCGCACCCTTCCTCCGCCTTCATACCCTCACTGGTATTCCAATACTATGCCTGAACCCGTCCCTCCGTCTCCCACCGGTGCCGCTGCTCCTGCCGCCCCCGAGGATCCCCAGAGCCAAAAGTGTCTCTGGGTCGACTGCACCCAGTCATTTCCCGACCCAGAGACCCTCTACAACCATCTCTGCAACGAGCACATAGGCCGCAAGAGCACCAACAACCTCTGTCTCACCTGCAGGTGGAAGGACTGTGGCACCACCTGCGCAAAGCGGGACCATATCACCAGCCATCTCAGGGTGCACACCCCCCTCAAGCCCCATGTCTGCGAGGTTTGTGCTATCTCGGCTCGAGAACCAGCTCTGACTTGGGCCTAGATATGCAAAAAATCCTTCAAGCGCCCGCAGGACCTCAAGAAGCATGAAAAGATCCACACCGAGGAACACCATGCTCAGCACAAGCACTCAAAGGCCATCACCGTCGCTGACCCCGCCTTTGCATCTCGGGTCCGGGGCGACTCCACTAGCGCCTCCAAACCCCCGCCATCCAAGTCTCCCTCCAACGGTTCCTCTGGTCCACGGCCCCAGTCCCGCTCTTCTTCGGCTTCAGATGGTACGTCCGCGTCTGCCACCTAAAGGCGCAAGCCTTAATCCTTTCTTAGGATCGTACCCTAACTTTCCTCCTACGCCCTCCCCAGATTTCTCCCCTCCCCCCATGCACCACTCTGGTCATTCTCCCACCGACGATATGTTCCCGGGGAACCATTCTTGGGATCCCACCACTACCGGATCAAAGCGCGGTCACGACTACGGCGTCGAGGACTTTTTCACTGACATGAAAAAGCGGCGTCTCAGCCCGTCCTACGATCCCCGTATGGCTGATCGGCTCGACCGCCTGAACCACATTTCTTCCTATTCGCACCACGGACACGGTGGGTTCAACCCGCGCTCCGTTTCACTGGACATCCGCACCCCAGAGGAGCTCGCTGCCGTGAACGATTTCCTAATCACCCTCGGCCGAGACGTCGCAGATGCGGGCTCGCGTCAGTCCAACAACAACTCGACCTTCTCCTCCGAGTCCTACTTTGACCCCGTCAGCCTCAGCCAGCTGGGCCTCGCAGGTATGCCTGGCATGCCGTCCGCACCCCCTGACCATGCTGCGGACCACCCGCATCCGTACGGGGCCCAGCCAACGCACCACCACCACCATAGCTTCTCCGGACCGCCTTACTCGTCCGCTCGCAGCACCCACCCGTCCGTGCAGCCGTCCTACGGCGGCGGCGGCGGCGGGGGGATGTACCAGCATATGGACGAGCACGTTGGCTACCACGGAGAGTACCCTAGTCGCCGGCCGAGCAAATACGCGCCGTACCCGCAGAATTACCACCACAACAACACCCACAGCCCGCCGCACGATGGCGGCTCCCCGCACTCGAACACCTCTGGCAGTAGTGGCACCCCGCCGCAGATGCACCTTCCCCCACCCGACTCGGCTGCGTTCAACTATCTGCGTCCGTCACGCGGTGCGCCGCCCGTGGCACAGCTCGCGCCGGACGATTATATAGATAAGAGCATGCAGCGAATCATCTTGCTCAAGAGCGCAGGGCCTGCGGCCCCGTCCACGTTGGAACCGAAGATGCCGCCTCTGCAAACGTCGGTGCGACTGCCCGCTCGGCTCGAGTCTGCTGCCTCCGTACCTTCCCCTGCTTCCACGTTGGCATCGCTTCGCACGCCCTCTCTCTCATCGGGTGGTTCGCTCTATCCGCTGCTCACCTCGGGCGACGCAAAATATAAGCTCCCGCCGATGAAGTTGCGTTACCGCTCCCCCTCGCCGAGCACCAGCCGCGCGTCGACGCCGTCTGCAGGCAGCGACACGACCGCGAGCCCTGCGCTCAGCGAACGCACGATTCTCCCCCCGCTTAAATCGATCACGCCGTCCATTGCTGCTGCGCCCTCTGCGTCGGCGGACGACATGGACGTCGTGCGGCCGAATACCGAGTCCTCTGAGGACATGGACGTCGCAGACGATATCGACCTGGGGCGCATCCAGCTCCTCGAGCGCGCCAAGGCTGTGGCGGAGGGCGTGCGCGCACCGGTGGCTGTTTCGGCGGAGGAGCGCAAACGGCACGCGGAGCTCATCCGCAACCTGCTGGTGTCGATCAACACCGAGTTCCGCAAGACGTACGGGACACCGCCGCCGCCGCGTGAGCTGAGGGACGAGGGCCCGCGGGACGTCGAGATGACGGCGGCGGCGGCGGCGTAGTGAGCCAAAAGCAGAACAACCTTGTGTTTGCTTGCGGACTCGATGTAGTTAAACTTAAAACAACCATGACCTCTCTCTATCTTGTACATTGCTGCTTTCGCTCCTCGCTCCTTGATATGATACATACATCAAAGCACCACTGGTCTAATATGACTTCTTGGTAATACATCCTTATTTGTCGACAATTGTACAGCAGAGCAGTTTCAGTATGAGTTAAGAGCGCTTCAAAGTGAGTTTGATCTTGGGCACAGACGTAGCGGGAGCGGGCGTAGGCGTGGGGTCTTCTCCGGCCATGCCCGACACGGGGGGACTCGTCGCGAGGGGAGACGGCACCGCAGCGGGAAAGCCGAAGGTGTTTAGAGCCACACCGCGGTTGAATCCGAGATTCGGAAGGTTCGGTGTTCCGGGAACGGCCGCTGGAGTGCCTGGTGGAGCCACAGACCCCGGGGGCGTCGAGGGCCCAGGTGTATTGAATTCTGCCCAGCGCGGACACTTCCGATTCGTTTCTGTGCGCAGTAACAATTGAGTGAATCTTTGCTTGGCGGAAGGAAGGAAGGCAAAACGTACTCATGTGACCAAGCTGGCCGCAATGTCCACACCGTCGCTGTATGGGACAGTCAAAACTCAAAAAAAAGCCAAGAACACAAGCGAAAGACAGCCATCTCGCTTACCGTGGTGTCTGGTTTGATGGGCCGGTTCAATTGCATTGGCGTCCCGCCAGCTTGGATGATCTTGGCGTTCTTCCTAATCATACGTCTCTCTTGGTTTTTCTTCATCCGAGCGATCTCTTCCTCGAGTCTATAAAAGGAGATCGGCATCAGCTCAAGCAATGTTCGCGGCAAAGAGACCGAAATACCGTTTCTTGGCTCGTTTATCTTTATCGGCATCCCCAGTGGGCGCCAACGAGTCTGCCAAGGTTTGCTCCTCTTCCACAACCTGTCGGGCTCGCACGTATGCGCGGATGACAGCGGGGTCTCGGATAATCTCCGTCTGCCATTCGCCAAGGATCTGGAAGAACCGCAATCAGCTTGGCCTTCTTGGCGCCGTCACGTTGAATGACGAGAACATACCAAGCGCTGGATTCTCAGCACCCGTCTGCTGGAACCCTCTGGGCCCAAACTTGTGTCGCGATCCCGGTCTAGCGAGGAGCCTCGACTGAACGCGGGTGAAGCAGGCGACGATGGTCCCGCGCCGGGGGACGCTTCGGGCGGAACGGTTTCCTGTCGCACAGATGCCTGACGCCCTCTCGGCACCTCCTCCTCCTTCTCCTCCTCTGTCAACTGTGGCTCATCCTTGCGGCTCAGCGAGTCGAATTGCGCCTTCCATATCCGCTCAATCTCCGATTTGTATATGACTTGCTGCTCCGCGACGTTGTACCGATGCGCCGATTTTGGGCGGTTTTCTGCCTCGGCTGATGGTGGTGGTGTCAGTAGAACGACACAACCATGCAGCAGTGGGAGTACTCACCGACTTTCTGCTCGTAATTTTCCCCCGCCTTTACGAATATGTCCTTCATAGAGATCCGTATAAAGCTAAATGCCTCCCCGCGACCGGTAGGATCTCCTTCTCCGTGCAATCGAAGCATGGCCTTGGCCTGGGTAGCAAACAGGAAATTCTTGGTCGTAATCCACGGTGCCAGTTGCTGCTCCACCGACAGATTGGACTGGTCGTCCTTGTCTTCGACTGCATCAGCGGCCTGGCTGTATCCGGCGTCCTGCAAATGCCGTTGGCCAACCTGCATGCTTTCCGTCAACACGACTTGCTCCGGTGTGACCATCTTCAGCATATCGGCGTCGGGGGGGATCACCCAGTTGGGCTTCAGTCTCCAGAAACCCTGATGCGGGCCTCGCCTGTGATACTCCATAAACTCCTAGAAAATTGTAAGAATGGATAAACACCAAGTAACGGAATGGCCCGCCTTCAGTCTCTGCCGCATTTGCAGCTCGTTCTGGTCGGGGAAATACTTCATTAGTCGAGAGATCTTGAGACGCTCGCCAGCACTTTTCTGCAGCAGCTTGAACGCAATTATCTGTAGTCGGAATTTTATCGTATTCGTAATTTTGCGGGAATGTGGCCCAGGAACTTCGGTGACCGGATATGTTTGCCCAGAGACGAAAAGGTGCTTGATTTCACGTATGAAATACTTGGTGTCGCCTTTGATGGTATTCCTGGACGCGTATTGAGCACACGGCTGGATTGACGAACAGAAATACCGACCTTACGACTAGGAAATCAGTTGCGTATGGTTTGTGTCGGAAAAGCGGAGCCCTCATAAGATTATTGTATATCGCAGGTATGGTCTGGCCGGGGTAGACCGCTCCGAATTTCATGAACGGAGTTTCGTCTTGAGGCTCCAAAACGAACGGTACACCCAGATCATACTATTGACCGCGTTAGATCGGAAAGCCTGCACAAAAAAGTCGCCCACCTTTGGAACGTGATCATCTTTCTCATCCTTTTTACGATAATAATTTACGAGCGAACTGGCCATGCCAAAATTCTGGACAATAGGCGGGTGTTCCTCCTGTTCTCACATTATTAGAACAATTAGAGCGAAAGACTTGAGAATGCTCACAGAAAATTCCCAGAGCACAAAGTTGCTAGTATCCCGAAGACTAATGTCGCCCGTCTTTCGCAGCCCTTCGCCGATGTTTCCGCCCTTGCCCAGTTTGCGCCCCGCCTTGTCCTTCTTCTTCTTGGCAGTGCGGACCTTGCTGAACCGAAGTTCCATATTGGAGGGAAACTGCAGAGCGGGCCGATGGAATGATCGCGCTTCTTGCTTGGACAAACGAGTTTTATACTGTGCGTGGAGTCAGTTGTGATAACCAGATGAAAGATATAAACTAGACGCACGAATGGCAGCTGTAGTTTTTGAGCGGGGTATGCATGTTCCACGGCAATTTGGCCAAAGGTTTGGCGGACCCGATGACGGCCACCTTCTTTGGAGACCTCGTACAAGGGGTCGTTGGACAAGTTGAATTTGTCGCGGACGCCTGCGTCTGTACGGAATCGCTTTCTCGGTCGAACGGTCTCCGCTGGAGATAAAATCAGTTGTTAGCAATAATATACGACGAAGGACAAACATGTCCGCTCCTCTGGGATTACGTCGTCTTCGTGATTGAACTCGAGTTGAGTAAAATCCTTGAAGGGTGCTCGAGGGCCCCAAATAATACTCTGTGTCCACGCGCCAGACTCAAGGGTCTTATTCGCAGGTGTCGTGAGGTTGTTCACAGCGGGCACTTTGATCTGAGCATTCTCCGCCGGCGTATCCGAGATATCTGGTTTGCTGAGGGGTTTGTTTTCGGGTTCGAATATTATCTGGTCCTCCCAATTGGAGAGTAGGACAAGGTCGAATGTACGGTCTCGCAAGGAGAGAGACGACAAATCAACTTCGGTACTTTCACGTTCCTAAGTTGCCTAAGTAAAAATGACAACGGAGAGGAACAAGTACACACTTCCAATGCTTTACGCAGATCGGATTCGACATTGCTAGCAGCAACAATAGCTTCAACCCGTTGACTTTCGACCTGACGCTTGGTGTCGCCGACCACCGACTCTAGATAACCTCTGGGAATCTCCCTCTTCCTCGGATACACAGTTTCGACTAATCGCGTTGAGAAATTATTGCATAATATTGAGACGCAAGCTCACTATGGAACGGCCTCTTCGATAGGCGAGACTTCTGCACCGTGTACCCCTTGAAGAGTTCACTCAAGTCTAGGATCTTGTTCTGTTCGAAGGACGGAAAGCGTTCATACACGCTCTTCGGGCGTTCAACAAGCCGTTTGATGATTTTGACGCGTCTCTCGGGTTTCAGAGCGCCCGGGGACTGGGGCTCCGCCTTGACGAGCACATCCTCATCTTCCTCGCCCTCCATCTCTTTATCAATCTGGTCCTCCCAGTCCTCTCCCTGGTCTCTCCCCACTGCATCCTCGTCATCCCATTTGTCGCCATATATCTGTGCCGAGTTCAACGCAGAGGTTCCCGAAAGTCCAAGACGGTTTGTGAGACTAGAGCTTGACGGAATGAGGTCTCCGAGGATATTCGTCAAGGAGAAGCCGGTGAGCGCAGAAATGGCATCGTTTTCTTCCTGGTTCGACATCACGAAACCCCAGCAAGATATCTGCTAGACCGGCGTTTTATGTGGTTTGGGACAGTAATGTTACGTAACCAATAACATCCGGAACAAATAGAGCCAATATTACGCGTCGCGCCCCGCCATTCGCACTTTTCCAGTTAAGTACCATGGACAAAGATCTCGCCGCCAAGCTCGATGTAGCTTCATGTCACCGTGTTATTCATGCCCTGTCTAACTCGTCCCCCAGGCATTCCAAAAGCAGGCGTCGGTCACCGGAGAACACGTCGTTTTTCAAGTATTTCCGGCCAAGGTGCGTCGTGTGCATCTATATAACCCACTCGCTAATGATTTTTGAAGATATTGTAGGAGGAATGATTAAATTACTGTGTACTTCACTGACGAGCACCCAGGGAGCTACAGGGACTGATCCAATCGGCATCTCTTTCCAGTTCGCCTTACCACAAAGATCAGACCTCCACGACTACGGACGCGACCGTATATCCCGCACCCGACTCTTCTCAGGTCAATGGAGACCAGCCGCAGCCGAAAAAGCGGAAAATGGACGATGGTAACCTGGCGTCTGCCGTTCTCACGAACGATACGCAGCATGCCCGCATCCCCAGCCTTGTGCATGCTAACAAGCATATGGGCACTCTCCACGCGACACTGAAACGGGAATGTGAAGAGCTGGTGACTCTGACTGATCAGGTCAAGCTCTGGATCTCACTCACGATGCCGAAGTGCGTGGTGCTTTTGATTTCCTCCCCGTTTCAATTGATTTATCCGTTTGTAGAATTGAGGGGTGCGTTACTTTTGGTCGTTCTCTCTCTCACCTATCCAGCCTGAACAAACCCCCAGCGGCGATAATTTTGGTACCCAATATTTTTTTGCTCCGCACCACCGCTCAATTAATTTCGTCCCATGATTAGGTGTTCAGATTCAAGAAGGTTTGTCTACGGTTTGAATTTCCCCAAACCAGCCCTAACTCTTCGCAGAGGTCATTGCCGAACTTCAGCGTTCCCAGGAGAGTGCATTCAATCTACGAGACTCCGCTCGGAACGATTATCTCACACGAGCCAAAATCTGCTCCAAACTCGTCAAATACCCGAATATCGAAGATTACACCGTAAGCGCATTGGCTTGAAATCTTTAAGGAAGGGCAGCTAAATGGCCGCGGCAGTTGGCGCTGAAAGAACACGACGACAATCAATTCTATCTCGCTCGCCAGCATCTCAACGACTTGCGCAACATTTACGCCGTTTTGACGGATCTCATTCACAAGAACATTGCGAAGGTGTGTAAATAGCAGAGCTCACAGTAACCGCGAGGACCCTCCTGCGATTTACTTTGAACTCACGACGCTCATCCTTCGTTACAGATTCGGGCACCCCGCGGCAACAACGCTGTCAACTTGTACTAATTTCTGTGATTTCATACTTTTTGTTGCGACATGAAAATTACAAAGCTGAAGTAGTCCGACGATGCATCTAATCTACACGGAAATGGTCTTGAAGATATTAAACCCGTCAGCTGCAGTGGATATAATCGCTCCGGGAATTTGTGGGTGCCAGTGCAACTCCTTGACGTCGTTCTGGCCCTGGTGGATGAACATGATCTGCGGGGGCATCTCGCTGTCCTGGGTCTCGTCCGCGCCGCCCATTTCGTCGTCGTCCGGCTCCACCCCGAGATCCCACATCGTGACTTGGTCGTCGGCGCCGGCGGCAGCGAAGATGGCGTCCTCTGTGGGGTGCCATTCGATAGAAGTAATCGGAGCTTTGTGCCACGAAAATGAGGCTACAGGCGTCGGGTTGGGGTCCGGCGTTCTGCTCGACGTCAGCACGGAGAAAAGGGAAGCGGATAAAAGCAACCTACCCCCGTTTCTTGATATTCCGAAGATCCCAGACCTTGATACCACCCTCGTCTCCTCCACTGAGAAGGAGGTATGCTGTAGACCTACTCCAGCTGATGACATTGACATCACTGTCGTGTGCGGCGTCAATGGCGCCAGCACTCTGGCGACCCTTGGTCCGAATGTCCCATATCATCACGCTCTGGTCTGCAGAACACGACGCGAATACGGTAAGATCGGTGGGACTCCATTGCAGATCTTCTACACTGGATGTGTGAGAAACGAACGGTTGCGCGTTCGTACTGAATCCAGAGGGCGAACTCGTGGTGAGATAGATTTTGGAGTGAATGTCGCCGGTTAGAAGGCGCAACGAAGAGCCTGTTGCTGCCCAGTCCATTGCGAATCCTTCGGCGCGGCCATGGGAGTTTACCGTGTAAATGGGAGTTTGAGTGCGCCGTTTGTCCACAGAATATCCGGGAACGTCTAGGGCCTCCATCAATGGCCGGACATCCCATATGTGCACCTTTCCGGTGTCTGCCCACGACGCAACATGATACGGTTGGGATACGGGAGGAAGTTGCGAGGATGGGGGAAGGGGTTGAGCGCGTATGCGATTTACACCGCCAGCGTGTGGTATGGAGCGATATTCCACGATCGGATCTTCGTCCAGATTTTCATCCTCGTCGTCTTCGTTTTCGTCTTCCGAATCAGAGTCATCTTTGCGAAAGTATAATTAGTGTTCAGCTCTCACAAAATCACATTCGCGTCCTTACCTCCATCCTTTTGTGTTTTGTGGAGGGAGCTCAATTTATATACCACGACCTCGTTGCCGTTGGTGGTATCTGCCTGTGTGCCTGCAACGAGATAGGATGTTGCCGGGTAGCGTTGGCGTTCGTCTCCCAGATTGTCTCGGAGAACATCGAAGGATAAACAGGGCCAGGTAACCTTCATGGAGTGCCGCATAATATACACAGAGTCGTCTGGTTCCAGAATCTCGTCGGGCCCCAGTTTATGTCTCCCAGGAATAAAAGCGTCCGGCGCGACAGGTTGTTCATCCGATTCTTCTATTGCGGGCATAACCTCGTCGTCGACATCCATACCTTTGCAACGAAATGAGTTTCTGGGCGATCCGGCGCAATCCATACAGACCATCTGCGTCTTCCGTGGCCTGAGCATCGATCACTTCTTCATCGCTTTCTATTTCGTCCTCCCAAGCGTCCTCGAATTCGCCCATTTCGTCGGGAGCGGCATTGTCGCGTTTTGATCCACTGCCCGAAGCCTTGGCAAAGGGCTGGCCGGCGGTGGCGGCTGGAGTCAATAATTCTGTGGCGGAACGCTTTGACATTGCGGTTCTGCAAAAAATGTGGGTAGGCACGTGGGGTGGCTGGGTCCGGTCGGGTCAGCTGACAGTTGAACCTCCCCGTCTGCCTTGGAGGTGTACTACACGGTGGCGGGTTCCAATTGCAGTTTCCGAGTACACAGTATAGCCATGCAGTCGTTGTAGTCGGTGGAGATATATTAAAACGCCCGTCATCTCAACTGCCTGCCATTTTCTCCGCGCCGTTAGCGTGTGACCTGCGTGATCTTGAACTCTCGATGCAGCGGTTCACAAACGCTAAAACAAGCCACTCTGGACGTATTCTTCCCCAACTCCCACCATGCCAAAGGATATTTCTAGGCAGCGGGACCCTCTCCCCGCCTCATCTACCGACTTCAACTTGCCCTCATCGACCTCCACACCCACCCTAGCCACTGCTTATCCCGACGACTCCAGCGTCCTGTTCCAGCGCTTTCGCCGCCCAAGTCTCCTCGCACCGAAAGCAACAAATTTCCCCGATAGCCGCCTCCACAGTCCTTTGGCAACCTCATTCAAGGGCTCATCGCACAGACGTCGTGCTAGCCAGAGCACGTCGAGTCTGGATGAAGCCGACATCTTCGATGTATCGCCCCCGAGCAGCTCTGAGAATCCGACACCCCCTCTTCTTCCAATTGAGAACACGGACGAAGTAAGGCAGTCCAAGCCACCTTTGACCCCGCCGCGCAGGTCCCTATCTCGCGGCGCAGATCTCTCAGAGGCACGACTAAAGGGCCGACGACTTTCATTCCCTGTAGGCGTTCTCAAACCATTATTGATTCGGCCACTGATTCCTTCTAGTTGAAACAACCCCGCATTCTCAACTTGTTGGCGGAATCGCGACCAGTGGAAAGCGAATTTCAATCGGAGGCTGCGTTTCAACGTCTTCTAGCTTCCGGCGTCGAGCTCCCTCGGACACCACGAACCGTCGCAGATCGTGGTCGATACCCAGAGGAAGCCGGTCACGAAGAATTCCAGCGCGAAGATACCCCGAGCGATGATGGCGAAGACAACGATTCTACATATACACCATTCCACCCGATATCCAACGGAAGCGAACCCATTAATATTAGGACCCCCGCCGGCAGCTTTAACGGGGACGACTACATGTATATTTCCGAAAGCCCGAGCCTTTGTGGCATGGACGTCGATGTCGTAAGTCTCCCGGACACACTTGTCTCCGTTCATTTGTGTAACTCCTTGCAGCCCTCCGGCTCCCCATCCATGTCCTCCCTGGGATCTACTATTAGCCACTGGCGATCCACACCACCTCCCACCATGAGTGCTGTGCGTTCGAATAAACGGAAATGTACGTCCTTCCATCGATGCTGATCGATCGACACGCTAACAACTTGCGTCCCGCCAGTTGACGATCGGTTTGACCCATATCAAAATGCATCAAAGAGACGTGCCGTTTCTCCTTCCTTATCGCACCTGCGCGATTCCCATCCCTCATCCCCGAAGAGCCGATCCAACCCCAGACTCCCCATCTCCATTCCCATTATGTCGGCGTCGGCCGCTAGTTCCACCACGTCTTCCCCGACGGTAGGGGTCGGCACAGCAGCTTTTCTGTCAATGTCGCGGTCTGGTAACGGCATATCCAGCCCTACCTTGCGACCGGCGATGGCTCTGGCCAGTCCCATTCTTAGACCCGTTGCACGCTTTGCTGCTGGGGTCCGACGAGGAGAGGAAGACGATAGAGAGATTGAGGGTGCGGGCGACGGAGTCGGTTGCTTGACATTGGGCTAACCACTGTATGGGTTTGTGTTCTGTATCAAGGGTCTACGTTCTGTATTCTTGGCTCATTCTCATTGTATTTTATACCACATTCTCGTTGATCATTCTGGCAATAACTGATACTTAAAGTTTAGACTTTGCCCCTCTTAAAGCTTCGTCGATGATCTCCGACAGTGCAATCGTGGCTTCTTCCTCCCCGGTCCTCCCGATGACCTGACGAGTTTTTGGTCAGACCGACGCGCTCTCAGGAAATGAAGAAAAAATAGACCTGGATGGAGACGGGTGCATTCTCGTATGTCGCCGGATCATCTAGACAGAAGATGGTCAAGTCACCCAAGGACAAGCGCTGGTTGCGTACATTGTTCATAATTTTCCCGGTCGTCCGCTGTGTAAAAATCTTCTCTCGGCTGTTTCACATCCAGTTCTTGATCCACTTTAGATACTGGAATTATCATCGCCGGGTAATCCTGGTACAGCTTATAGTCAGCGCGACGGGTCGCTGAGCACACCGGCGTACAAGTAAGTTCAAAGGCATGGTGTATTGCCCGTACCTGATAGCTTATCGTCAGAGCGACGAACACTGAGTGCACACACACAACTCACTTGTTCAGACCGTGCGGCGGTGCGGTGTACGGAGCCAGTGGGCTGATGATCGCGTCTACAGGACGACCCGTTCCGGTCTGGCTGGCAGTATCTTCCCAATGGTTCAAGTGTTCTTGTCGCAGGTCCCGCTTCTTCTTCTGAAGTTGCCAGAGCGCAAAGGCCGATATCCCACTGCCAGTGGGACGGAAAAGCAGCTCTTTCTCTGATTGTACGAGTCCCATGGACTCGATGACGGGTTCCCCCGACAACGCTACCACCGTCTTGAAATCTTCCTCAGCTGCCGCAGCCCAAATATCGCTCTTGGAAACCGTGAGGTAAATTTCCGTTTCGATATGTTTGCAGCACTTACGATATTTTTCGTAATCTCTGCCTGCTTGTACGGTTTCCAATCAATCACTGTATTCTCGTCAAAAATTATGCGCGACTAAGTAGAGAGATGAGAGTATGCCTCGATGCCCCGCGGCTAGCAGTGCGGCCTTGGTTATTTCTAGACCACGCCGGACAGGCGGGTGTGGTACGATGAGCCCGTTGTCCCACATGATTGCGAAACACAGGTTCTTCCCGTTTCCGTGGTCGATCAGGTTGTACTCCTCTTCGCTCCATCGTTTGCGGATGACCATCGGGTCCTTCAACCACGGCTCTTTGCTCGTGACTGCTTTGAAAAAGGTCTTGATCCCGTCGAGCGAGTTCGACAGAGGACCGAGAACGGAGAGGATGGAGTCTCCGCCTTCCATGGTGTTGACGCACCCTGCATAGGGAATCCGGTTGTACGATGGCCGGAAACCATACACGCCACAGAACCCGGCAGGAATGCGTATCGAGCTGGAGGTAACGTGTTATTAAAGTACGGACAAAGCCATGAGATACACTTGCCCGCCGATGTCAGAACCCACGCCTAAGAATTTTTCAACGGTTCAGGATAGATAAGAGATTTCTCTGATACACACCGAGGGGGCTACCCTTTAACGCTGGCCATATACAATTTGAATATTCCTTAGTCGACTTCGACATTACTCACCGATGAGAGCGCCTTCTCCACCGGAAGAACCGCCACTAGTCAGGGACCGATTGTAGGGATTGGTGGTCCTTTGACTTGTTCGGTTAAGGTTCGGTATTTGGAGTGACTATTACCGACCTTCCGAAGATGTGATTGAAGGTCTCAGGCCACTTCAAGAAGAGTTACGACAATTAGCCCAACGCAGAAATGCATCTTACCATAAGGGTCTGTGGTACATTAGTTTTGACGAATGGAACGGCACCCAGCGACTCCAGGATATCGACCAAGACTGAGTTCTTCTCCGCGAACTTGCCAACCCAACTGACGTAGCCTGGACGCTTGTAAGAGTGAGACGGGAAAGCAGCCGGTGTCCCGCTACCTATGGTAGATTCGATCTGCTTGATGCTTATCTGGTCCTTGAGAGAAATTGGGAGCCCATGCAGCGGTCCAACAACGGTTCCCGTCTTCTCCAAGTGCTCATCAAGCTCTTTGGCGCGAACAAGAGCTCGATCCACGAATATTTCTGTCAGGCAATTGGTCTTTCGCGATGTCAGTTCGGAGATTAGCAGTCAAGTTTGGAGGAACTAACGAGTTGCTGGGCAACAATTGCGCGTTTGTAAAAGGATGTCGTGACTTGTACCGAGGTCCATTTTCTGGACGCGAGATTAGAGAGCAAGTTGGCGACTGAAGACTCTGTGATCTCGCGGTCAAGCGCAGACAAGACGTTGGTTTCTTGAGGGAAGTTGATTACACTGAGGGTCTCTTCCGACGGTAGACTAGAGTTGAGCCATTCCTGTGGAACAGAGTCGAGCTGGCGAGATTTTTTCTCTGTAGCAATCTGTTGCCAGGTCGAAGTCATGGGAGAAAC
Source organism: Mycena albidolilacea (assembly GCA_029282495.1). NCBI lineage: Eukaryota > Fungi > Basidiomycota > Agaricomycetes > Agaricales > Mycenaceae > Mycena > Mycena albidolilacea. Next base: position 2,480,591 of record JARIHO010000005.1, on the reverse strand, counting down.
TAAGAGAGAGAACTGATGTCAATTGTTAAATTGGTGGCTTGTCGCTCTTTATAGGATCGCGTGTGTCCGTACGAAGCCGGTTCTTGTTCTTGGTGGTGCGCTGAATCTACGCCGGATTCCAACCGAAGTGGTGGCCCGCGCTGGAGTCGGGCCGCGCTCTTCAAGTCGTTATCAGGTCTTCAATTATCTTATCGAAATGTCATTTGCGGATCACGGGCCGCTGTGCCGTGTAAAAAGTTCTGCCTAACCCTTACCTGCCCTCGACGTCGCGCCGCAGCAATGAGTGCCCCTCAAAAGCTCACCAAGAAGCAAAAGAAAGGCATTGCCTTCCGCGACCGCAAGGTCTCCAAATCTCGGTCGCATGGTGGCCCTGCTGGTCTGGAAGATAACGAGGTTCCTGTCCTGGAGGTGCAGGATCTCGCTGATGATGAAGTTAATTCGCCTGCGCTGGAGGGTGGGACGAAGCAGGGTGTACTGGTGGATCCAAAGGGCAAGGAGAAGGGCAAGGAGTCGCGCAAGGGGAAGGAAAAGGCAAAGGATTCTGGCGGCGTTCCTTCTTCTCCGGCCCAGAAAAAGAGAAAAAGAGACGACGCTGCAGTGGATAGCGAGGCAGTTGCGACTGAAGGAAAAGACGAAAAGGTCGACGGCCCCAAGCGGAAAAAGGCCAAGGGGACTGGGGAATCAGCCAAAGAAGGCAAAGCCCAAGTGAAGCAGCGCTTCATTCTGTTTGTCGGTAGGTCGAAGTTACTTTTATCTACATTCATTCCTCACTGCTATGCAGGGAACCTCAAATACACAACGACGGCAGAGGCCATAAAGGCCCATTTCGCAGCCTGCGGTATGCTCCAACCATATTGGTTTTCAATTGTAATGAATTTTCCTCCAAGATCCTCCACCAACGGTTCGCCTTCGAACACCAAAGCCGTCCGCGTCGGGAAAGCCCGTGAACAAATCCAAAGGCTGCGCATTTGTAGAGTTCACTCACCGCAACGCCCTGCAACAAGGACTTAAACTACATCAGTCGGAGCTCGAGGGTCGGCGAATCAACGTAGAATTAACGGTCGGGGGCGGAGGGAAGAGTGATTCTCGACTCGACAAACTCAAAGAACGGAATAAAGGGTTGTTCGAACAGAGGGTGTGTTCCCTCATTCGGTTTGTGCACAAATACTCAGACCGAGTTTAGAAGGACCACATCGAAAAACTGGCAAAGAATGACCCATCCCTGTCTTCGGTACCCGACAGGCCGCAACGGTTTTCGGCCACCTCTGGATTGGAGCAGGTGCAGTCGAAACGGCGGACGTGGACGGTCGGAGATGAAGAGGATGACGAGACACACCGAGGAGGGAAGAAGCATGTCAAGGTCCGTGGCCGAGGAGGCAAACAGTGGGGAACTGGCGTCAATGCGATACCAGTTGGGTAGACTTAATGATAAAATGTCCCATGAATTATGACGCTGCATACACAAGCGACGGAGAAGTAGTAAGTGCTTAGTAATAGATATCCAGTGCCGCCCGGGCATCCTCATCCAGAGACTAGGATAAATACCAGGAACTAAAAATGGTTCAGTACGTGGCCCGACGATTCTGGAGCATTGACCCACGAATACGATCAACACGCCGAATACTTTTAGCATCAGCCACCGGTTACTCGAAATGCTGGCGTAATACTTGAGCAGCTCGCGTTGCGCTCCGCCGACATTGGCCGCTATGTCAAGCGTGTCGGCATCGATGCGCTGCACAGTCTCGCGCTGCTCAGCCACCATCGTGGCTAGTTGGGTGAATATCTGGCCGAGCTCAGCGATCGTAGTTTCGATGGATTCTATCGCTGTCGAACGGGATTGGATGTAGGTGTCCTGGGTAGTTGCCGGCGTAAGGCACTGCTGTGGAAACATTCTATGGACGTACCTGCTGTTCGACCAGTTGCATTTGCTGGAAGGCGCCACGTTGTGATCCTCCGATACCTTCCTCTGCAGAATCGAGGTCAAGAGCCAGGACGTCGCCGTTCTGAGGTGCTCGTCCCTTGCCCTTTGAATCAAAGCCGTTTGGGCTGCCATCACCCATTGGATCTGGGCGGGAATTATAGAGCATCGAACCTGGGTCACTGTTGAATAAAATGCGACGTAATAGATCGGAAAGACGGACTGGAAGCAGATTGTGTCGCGGTCGCCGTGGAGTACATAAATTGCTCCGTACGATTTCTAGACTCTTTCATGTTCTGCACACGATATCGGTCAAGGTAGCAGCATCATGAGTTCGGAATTGCGCCTACCTGGGTCCGTACCTCCAACACATCCTTGAAGGTCATGCTCGTGTTGGCCAGCTTGCTTTGGAGGAGCATTACGACGTTGTTATTGTGCTCCTCAAGCTGCTTTCCTTCCGCCGACTTTGAGCCCTGCGCATTGCGCTGTTTGACGTACGACTGCAGCGCCGCTATCTGCTTGTTGATATTCGCAATATCTTGTTTGATTATGAAGGTGAGTTCCTGCGGAATATTGAGGCATGCTGGACAATATCCATCGGGTGTACGCACACTAATCTCGACAGGTCGGTCGTCGAACAAGGTTTTCCGTTTCGCGACTGTAACATGTATGTATAAGCAGCTGTCCGAGATATGGCGGGGTGTATACCGACGTTGTGCAAGTTTCCCCAGTTTTATCGTCGTACTGCTAATATCCTTCCCAATAGTCGAGGCCATGCGAGAGAACTCGCTTTTGGTGGTGGTCTTGCCATTCCGAAGGAGCCGCTGTTTCGCGTCTGCACCACGGGGAAGCGACGACCTGGAGCGAATAGATTCTACGCAGGATCGGAATTCATTGGTGCGGTCTTGAATTGGAGACATTGCCGACGGATTCCTGGAGCTCGAAGGAAAGACAGTCTATGAATTAGAGCCCGAGTAGCGAGAAATTAGAAGTATAAATGAGAGAGCGGGGTGAAGACACGATTGCTTGTCACATGACTGGATTTTCTTTCGGAGTCCACCGACCTGCTTTGCTAGACGTGCCATTGCATGCATGTTAACGTTGTTAGCGCGTGTTCATAGAATACACCCTCGCTCTTCTACTCTACGAGCTTTTCGTGCCTTCAGCAACGCGTCTCCGCTCTCCCCCCAGCCATTCCGATTCACGATGCCTGCTTCCAAGCCTCAGCCCGAGTCCAATTCCAAAGTCCTTATCCTCGGTGAGGACAGCACCCAGGTTTCGCTGTCCACGAGCTCTGAATTCAGCTCGACTAGGGGCTGGGAATTTTGGCTCTTGTCTGGCTGAACATCTAGGCGACTCGAACCACCGCGTGTTCCTGTGGTCGCGTGAGGCCGACGTGGTGCAGCACTTTAACCTCCACCACAGGAACGCCAAGTACCTCCCTGAGCACGACTTTTCTAAGAATATCACTGCTGTTGGACCTGATTTGCCGGATGGCAAGTTTCTAAATGAGATGGATGTTCTGCTCTTCGCGATCCCTACCCAGTTCCTCAGGTGATTCGGTTTTTGTGCCCCGTTCAGGAATCTCAACGCGGTTGAGAATAGAGAGAACTTGACGATACTCAACCGCTCGCTCCACAAGACAAGCCTGCCTCTTTTGATTTTCGTGAACAAGGGCATAGAGATTGGAACAGACGCGCTGACGCTGGAAATAATTGCCGACACGTGCGGGGCGGAGGTTGCCAAAGCCGCAACCTTCATCGTAAGTCAACCATTTAATCCCGGAATAAACTCATTTCGGTTTCAGTCAGGACCTTCTTTTGCGAAAGAAAGTAGGTTGCGACAGGCCACACCATCACGGCAGATTGAAATTTTCTGCAGTTGTTCGAAGACGACCAACGTCGGTCTCCGTGGCATCCTTTACGGAAGCGGAAGCCAACAAAACCTCCGACCTCTTTCATCAGCCCCATTTTAGATGGTGCGACGGTTCGAACGTGGTGCCTCACGCCGAAATCTGATTTTTTTCTCTGGTAGCTACACTGGTAGTGACCCGATCGGTATAGAGCTCGCAGGAGCCCTTAAAAATGTTTACGCTATCGCCGCTGGTATGTCCGATGGGCTTGGATACGAGAACAACACGAGAGCGAGTGGGTGGCGAGGCCTTTGATTCTGGAGAAACTCTTCTAACGCCCGTCAGGCATCATCACACGAGGATTGGCTGAAATGACCTGTATTGGCACAGCCTACGGCGCATCGCCGTTGACATTTTTGGGGTTGGCAGGGGTGGGCGATCTGTTTCTAACTTGCAGTTCGTCGAGCAGTCGTAACTACACAGTGGGGTATCGACTCGGGCAGGGGGAACCGTTGCAAAAAATCATTGCTACGCTCGGGAGTGTTGCTGAGGGTGTTTCGACGGCCAAAGGCGTCAAAACGATTATTGACAAGCTGGGAGTCAGCGCCCCCATTGCCGAACGGGTGTACGAGGTGCTGTACCAAGGTCTGTGCCTTTGTCGCGGGATACCGGAGGCATAATGATCTTGCTCATCAGATAAAGCGACTAAGACGGCCGTGCAGGAGTTGATGGATCTTCCTCCGTCAAGAGAACTGGAATTGCCGCCCACCGCGGGAGGACCTGCAAAACAACTGATGGACAAGCTCGGGCTGTCCAGGGGGTGATACGTGGAGAGAGTATATAACGTAGATAGAGAAGACTACTTCCGCTTAAAACATACACACGCCATTTTCCACGTTTGGTCAGCGAGATTACGAGCATCACGAAAGAAAATTTCTCTCGCCGGCCTTACGTTCTCTCTTGGTTTCAACGTTCTCGGTTCACTCCAACTACCTAGGCTCCGTCTCGCCCTTGCCACCGTTTTTTTTTACTTGCTATGGTCTCTGCTCTGTGGAAGGCTTGCTCTGAGGGCGACCTCGAAACCGTAAACCAGATCCTGTCCACTGCGGACAGTGTCGCAATCGAGATCAAAGGTCCCCGTCGTTTCCTCGCTGTGCTTTTATCTTTTCTGACATCTATCCTCACTTTCTTTTTCAACGCATATTTTCTGGCTTGACTTGTCCGGTTTTCTGTTTTTTCTTCTGCTCTACGCTCAGATCATACCGGAGTCACCCCCCTCATCGAAGCTGTTAAAAATGGCCACTCGGAAGTCGTCCGCGCGCTCCTAGACAAAGGTCCGTCCCGATTTCGCACTTTGCAGTACTGTACTTTTCTTCTGACACGCTTCAACCTTTTTTTCTCTTCAGGTGCCGATCCCACCAATGCCTCAAGCCAGGGACTCCCCGAAACATACACCGCCGACCAGAACATTCTGGGGATGCTCAACTTCGCTCGCAGCAAGCAGTCCCAGATTCCGATCGCTCACGAAAACGGATACGAAACCAACGAGACAAACGGATACCCTCCCCCCGGAAACTATCCCTACTACCCGAACATCAACTCGGCCCCTCCCCCCGAGATGTACTATCAACCTCCCATCCATATGGAAAATTACGGGTCTCGCCACAACAACTTACCACCGCCGGAAGTGGCATCCGCCATCCCGTGCCGTTATTTCCCGGCGTGTCGGTATGGAACTTCATGCCTTTTCCAACACCCGACGGGTCCCTACTTCCAAGGACCACTTCCTCCACCAGCACAATATCCTACGTCGTACGAACAAATGCCACCACAACCTTACGCACCGACATACTACCCTGTATCACAACCCTCGTTTCCGCCGCCCATGAACGGGCAACACCCAATGGCGCCGCCGCAGGGCCCGCCGGTGCATGGCCCTTCTCCTTCCGAGATGATGTCTCCGCCTCCGCAAGGCCACTTCAGCCCCAATGGGGCCCCAGCCATGCCGCCTTACGGACCCATCTCCCCCGTCGTGTATACTCATCCCGGGCAGGCCCCGCTCCCGATGACCATTCCTCCTCTTCCTCCGCTGCACCATCAACCCCCTCCGCCTGTCCCTCAGTCTCCGTCAGCCGCCTTTAATCCTTCGTCGCCGCCTCCTCAGCAGGCTGCGTTTGTTCTGCAACAGAACTCCGGGCATTACCCACCGGTGAACGGCAATGGCTCCGTAGGGTATCCCGAGGTTAACGGCGCGGTGATGAAATCGCCACAACTCGACCCACAGCCAGAGCCTTCTGTTCCTGCCCGGGACGGTTCGGGTGCCAGGCGCGGAACAGCTCGTCGCGGCTCTTTCGCCAGCCGCAAGCCGACCCCGCCGTGTGTCTTCTTCCCAACTGGAAGATGCAAAAATGGGTACGTGGATGCCGTACACAATTCTATTTTATTTTACTCAGAGTACGCTTCAGCACTGACTGTCGGTTCCCCCATGTCATGCCGCAGGAAGGCGCCCCGGTCCATACACCCTTCTATCCATCCCGGGGAGGTGCGCCGCGCCGCGGTGGGCACGTCAATGGCAATGGTTTTACAGCCATTGACGAAAAACTGGGCCACATGTCGATCCAGGATGTAAGCATGTGCTTCGCTGAGACATTCCACCTTTCTGACGCGATTTTTTTTTAGAAATCCAACGAACCGCCGACGCGTTCGCGGGGAGGTCCTGGCGGCAAGGCTGGCCCCAACGCCCAGGCAAACAAGCGGGCTTCGGTCGTGAAGCAGCGTGTTCCCAACGCGGATGAGTTTCCTGTGCTGTCGGGGACCACTACGCCTCCGACGCGTACCCCGGGCATGAATGGCTCTTTACCGAACGGGAATGGTCACGCAGCGCCTACCGCCGCTCAGATCCTCCAGGCACCTCGCCCAGTGCGGAGCAACAGCTCACAGGCCATCACACCTCGCGGAGTTACGCCCGAGCGTGTCAAGGTTTGTGGATTGTCTCTAGCCGAGGGCCGTATACTTATGGCATGCAGGAAACTAAGTCCGACCTGAACGGCGCGGACGTTCAGGCTCCCGCCGCGAAAATTCCCGTCTCCTTCGCCTCCATTGCCACCGCTGCCGCTGATGTCTCTGTCTCCGCCTAAAATCGTCGATTCCTCGTCTAGATGCTGTCGATGCCTATTTAACGCGTCGTCTCGTGTTGCCACTCGTTCTCGGAACCGGTTCCCGTTTCTTTTTTGGTTCAGTTTCTGTAGTCCTTTCAACGGTTTATCATATTTTCTGCCTCGCTTCGTGCATGTCTACATTATCCATACACCACACACACATACAACACTCCATCCCTACACTCGCGCCGCACACCATCACGCATCTTGCTCATCGCATTCCGCATCATCCTTTTATGCTAACTTACGATTCATGTATATGGTTTGACTGCGTTTTTCTCTGCTTCACATACAAAAACATTACTATACTCACTGCTACTCGTAGGTATACTTACTCTCCTCTCACTGCTCTGTTTTACACGCCAGTCACCCCCTATGCTGTATTTGTCGTAGTATGATCATAACCACGCCTCGAGATTGCGCATCTCTACGCCCGGCGCAGCGACCACCTCGCCGATTTTGTGTACTTTTGCCTGCCCGCTGCGCTGCAGGGCGTCAATCGCAATTTCGACGTCTTTGTGGCTGACAATGCAAACCATGCCCAGGCCGTTGTTGAATGTGCGCGCCATCTCGAGAGGGGCGACGCCGCCGTGTTTCATAAGGAACCGGAAGACTGGCGGCAACGTCCACGCCGACGCGTCGATGTAGCAGCCCAGATTTTTGGGTAGCACGCGGGGGATGTTCTCGATGAACCCGCCGCCGGTGATATGTGACATGCCCTTGAGCAGCCCGGCTTTTGCGGCGGGGAGGATCTGCTTGACATATATCCTGGTGGGCTCGAGCAGGGCGCGGCCGAGCGTCGTCTGCTCGTCCCAGGGACAGGTCGAGGAGTATGTCAGCCCCGAGATCGACACGACTTTGCGGACGAGGGAGAATCCGTTTGAGTGCAGCCCCGACGAGGCGATTCCGAGTATGATATCCCCCGCGACGATATTGGGTTTCGGGAGAATCAGGTGGCGTTCAACCGCACCCACAGCGAAGCCAGCGAGATCGTAGTCATCTGGTATTAATATCAGTAAAAGGTGGAGGGAAGCAAAGGGACGGAGCGCCCTGATACAGACCATCTTTGTACATCCCAGGCATCTCGGCAGTCTCGCCACCGATGAGCGCGCACCCAGCTTGACGGCATCCCTCTGCGATGCCCTTTACAACCTGCGCCGCCACGGAAACGTCGAGCTTGCTGCACCCGTAGTAGTCGAGGAAATACAGCGGTTCCGCTCCTTGCACCAACAGGTCGTTGACAGACATGGCGACGAGGTCGATGCCTGATCTGGGGTCAGAAAGCTGTACTTGGAAAACCGAGAATAGGTAAATACTGACCGACTAGATCGTGCACCCCTACGTCCACCGCGACGCGCAGTTTGGTGCCAACGCCGTCGGTGCCGCTGACGAGCACCGGGTCAATGTACCCCGCTTCCTTGAGATCGAAGACTCCGCCAAAGCCCCCGATTTCGCCGTCTGCGCCCGGGCGGCGGGTCGAACGCACGTAGGGCTTAATAGTCTCGACGAGGGAATTGCCTGCGTCGACGGAGACGCCCGCCTGCGCGTAGGTCAAGCCAGCAGGTTCGCTGGCGGCGGCCTTGAGAGCCCTAGCACTTTGCGATTAATTCGTGCGCCGCGGGTAGTGCGGGCAGGGCACACCGATGGGCTATATCACGTCTGTAGGTTTTACCCTCGAAAGACACTTTATCGACGCCGGCGTAGACCGTGTCGAGAGCTTCTTGGAGAGTCGGCGCGTAAGCGGTGACCACCAAAACACGTCCTCCCGCCGTGAGAATTTCGTCGTTGGATGCGACAGTGCCGGCATGGAAGACGACGACATCTAAAATGGATTAGATTCTAGCGATGACCGAGGGAATGGACAAACTTGAAGGGACATCTTGTATATGAATGCTTTTGCCTTTAGGGTACGATCCTGGGTATCCTTGGGAAGCCAGGACAACTGCGACGACGTATCCGGGTCGTATCGAAATCTGCACTGAGTCCAAACGATGTTCTGCAGCCGCCTGGACTAGGGTTTACTTGACCGAGGAGAGAGCTAGGAGGAAGGACGTACAAGTAAGATGGCGGCGAAATCGCAGTCGTCTTCTAGTAGCCGCATCAAGGCCTCCGTCTCGGGATCACCGAAACGGACGTTGTATTCCAGAACTTTGGGGCCATTGGCCGTCAGCATGAACCCAGTGAAAAGGATGCCGACGAATGGGAAACCTATAGACGCTAAGAGTTCCGTGGGTGTTCAAAGAGTGGACACCAACCCTCTTTTCTCATCCCGTCGATCGTCGGTCGCAGAGCTTCGTTCATAATTTGTTCCATGATGGCAGGAGTCGCGACTGGGACCGGAGCGTAAACCCCCATTCCACCAGTATTCGGTCCAACATCTCCGTCTCCGATGCGCTTGTGGTCTTGGCCAGCAGGCAGAGGCACGATGGAATATCCGTCCGAAAACGCGAGAACAGATATTTCTGGTCCAATCAGCAGTTCTTCGACTACAACTTCGGATCCTAAAGGGGTTTTCATAAAAGAGGGGATGTCGGGAGGGTAACTCAGCCGACCTGCTGCGCCAAAGACGTTGTCTACCAGAATGTCATGCAACCCCTTAATGGCCTCTTCGGTCGTTTCCGGAAGGAGAACGCCCTTCCCGGCGGCCAATCCATCTGCTTTCAATACGACCGGGTGACCGCAAGTTTTCACATAGGCAACGGCGTCTTCAAATTGAGCGGAGGAGAAGACTTGGAACTTGGCGGTGGGGATCGCGTGCCGGGCCATAAATGCCTTAGAAAAAGCCTTGGATCCCTCCATCCGAGCAGCGAGCGCGGAGGGACCAAAGACCGAGATTCCGACTTGACGAAATTGTGATATGGATGGCGCGCAAAACCGAGGTACAAACCTTTTCGGAAGTAGGATTCGACACCATCGACGAGCGGTTGTTCTGGGCCGGGGACGACGAGATTTACCTGCGCGATTGTGTTTGATGGACTGGAAAAGACGGAGGACAGAATCCAACCTGGTTTTCGATGGCAAACGCGACCAAGGCAGGGAAATCAGCGGCAGAGACCGAGATGTTTGTCGTTTTTGGCAGCTGACTTGTTCCCCCATTTCCTGGGGACACGAAGATGTGGACGACTAGAGGAGACTGGACGAGTTTCCACGCTAGAGCGTGTTCTCTGCCTCCACTGCCGAGCAGCAGAACGCGGATTGACATGGTTCTCCCGAAAAGGCGAGAAGGCGATAAATTTGCGATCAAATTCAGAGATTAGATAAGACAAGTTGAAGAAATGTTGTGATGTCCTGCGGCTTCTGGATTGTACGATTTCGTTAGGACTAGAACGATACACCAAAGGAGCAAGGTCGCAACAAGCTGGGAACTGAACTGAAGTCAGGCGTATCATTTACGGGGTAGTACGCCGTGTATATCATAGTATATGTAGCATCTGTTCCCGTCCACGTGGTTCCCGCGCAGCTCTCTCCGAACGACCGTGCAGGAAGCTTTACGACGCTTTACGACAGTCTCGGGCATACGACGATATTCGCTAGGATCCATCTCCGATTTCTCGCGCAAAATGGCCCATTTCAATGCCGAGGCCGAGCCGTTTGAGGAGGCAAGCCGCCTAAGCGAGCATGTCTTCTTTTTCCTAATTTCTTTGCCAGATTCAAGCAACCGGCAATCGCGCAGCTAAAGCGCGCCCGTCGCCGGACGAGCTCAACGCATTTTATCGCGATATGGAACGGACGGACCTCGAGCGCAAACTTTCAAAACGAAAGTCATCTTCGCTCTGGTCTCGCAAGTCCCTTCGACGCTCGTCTACGCAGCAGCAGCCCGCCCAGCCCGCCTCGGCTACGCAGCTAACATCCCCGTCAACTTCATCGCTGGCCCGGCCATCGCCGCGCTCCGCCAGTGATCATGAGAGTGCAGACGCCGTGCCGCCAATGCCCATCGTTCTCTCGAGGTCAATTGTGCCAGACCGTTTGCCAGAGTTGCCTGCATGGTACAGAGAAAACTCAAACTCGGTGCGGTACCCCATGCACAACCCCGTTGGCCCTCGGTGGTACAAGAACCATCATCTCGTCGCTCCAGCTAGTACTCGGCCCAGCCGGCCGCCCTCTGTCTTTTCTCCATCTTTCCCTCCCATCGCTTCCTCCGGTGAATCTATCCCGACCCTCAGTCGCTCGGCGTCAAACTCGCCGCTCCCGACGCCAAATTCGTCTCAAACGCAGATGGAGAATGCCCAACCCCGCTCTCGAAAAACATCACAGACCGCTCGTGACAATGTCGATTTGCTAGACGTTTCGGATCCATGGGGCGCGGCGTGGCATCACGAGTCGCCGTATGACGTGGGCTTGAGCAGTAGTCCGGCGTCTTTTGAAGAGGTGTGTGGTTCCGTATGTCAGTTTGAGTCGGTCCGTTGACATCTTTCCTCAGAATGCCCATACTACTCCGAATCACCAAGCTGCTTCTCGGTCACGCACGTCCAGTGTGACCACGGCTCAAAATCGACGCAAGACCGTCACTCCCTCTCCTTTGTCGCAGTCAACTTCGGCAATTCATTTGCAAGTACCCGAGAGAGCTCAGGTCTCTCGGAGGCTTAGCAAACGACGCACTGTTGGGATATTTGGCGGAAGGCATACTGCCCCCACCAGTCCGGCCGATGATAGTCGAGGGGGATCCCCGGCCTCGCTGGGTCCTCCTTCATCCTTCCTCGCTCCCTCAGTCAAGAGCGACCGCAGGGGAAGCGTTCTCGGTCGACTTGCTAAACGATTCAGTATCCTGCGAAAGCCTCCCGCGACGGTCGCACCGATGCAAGTCACCCGTCAGCCATCTCCGGAAAAGCGTCAGCCGTCTCCGGAGAAACTCCAGGCTCCGGAGCCTGTAAAACGCGTCCCTCCACCTCTACTGCACGAGGAGGAGTCGTTTATAGTTATCCCTCCGCCGCCGGAATCTTCAAAAGTTGAAGCCGACCGAGCGTCGTCTATATCTCTCGAAGCAGAAGTGCCGTACACGATGGGTAGGCTGACAGTTGCTAATCCTGATCCTGGCTCAGTGGAAAGTACTCCTGTTCAGCGTGAACTGTCCTTACCACCGGAGGAGAGGGAACGAGAGGTCGAGCATGGACGGGGCGCATCCATGCCTTCCATGCCTTCCGAGTCTCCCATCACGATGCAGGGCTTGCAGTCGCCTCAGTCGTCCGCCAGATCCCCCGAACCTGTGGCGTCAAGTAGCATGTCAATGCATAGTCAACGGCCTCTGTCCAACAATGTTGTCGAACCCCGAGTGACTTCCCGTGCCGCATCCCCTCCGCCTCCGCCAGCTCCCGAAAAACCTGCACCAAATACCTCCGATACCCACCGCCGCGAAAAATCATCTTCTGGGCCGCGAGCAGGACGCTCATCTTCCCCGCCGTCCAACAGGGCGTCTTCGAGTCTAGGGAGAACACAGTCTCCTCCCACTGATAGGCCTACTAGTCTAGGGAGAACACAGTCGCCTCCGACTGAAAGGTCTGCCAGTCTAGGAAGAGCACAACCTCCCCCGACCAGTAAACCCTTGCTTGAGAAACCTCAGCCTCCCCCGCCCGCTCCCTCCCCAAAACTCCCCGCCGTGCCGTTTCCTCCAACTCCAGCACCACCGCCCTCGGAACTGGCTTATCACCTTCCGGAGATGACCGCCGACATCTCTCCACTCTCCGTGTCGTCGGTTCTTGTCAATCCTCCCACTCCTTACAGCAGGGACACGCCGATGCCGGATGATGAGTCAGCACCTCCACCTGTACCTTCCAAGCGCACGTCCCGCGATCCTTCCCCCAGCCAGGTTTCTGTGACAGGGAGGGAAACCGAGACGTTTCGACTTGTCCGTAGCTCTTCTGGAAACGTGTACGCGTCCAGCGAAACCATAAGAGCTGCCGGAGAACAATGGGAGGTGATGGAGTCGTCAAAGAGCAAGGGCAAAAACAGGTCGCAGGATCGGGAGAGTGACAGTCGGCGAGAGCAACGCCGGCAGGCAAGGGCGGATAAAGAGGCTGAATCTGAGCAGCACAAGTCGCGCAGTCACAAACGTCGATCCGCAAACGGCAGTGGTGACCACCATCGTTTGCCAATCCCAGATACGTTGGTTCCGCGGCAGGACGAACCCAAACGATCGAAGCGGGACGAAGAGCGAGAGCGAAAAGCCGAGCGCAAGGTCGTTGATCTTGAAAAGCCCCAGCCTGCCCCGCCGCCCAGTCGGAATCTACAGCGGAATCCTTCCAAGTCTGCACGTCCGACTTCGGAGCTCCCTACCGCTGCGGACATGAACCAGATGAAAGCGCGCGAGGCGTGGGATATGGATCGCTTGTGGAAGGCTCGCAGCATGGGCGGTATGGAGGCAAACGGTGTTACCGCCGCCCCAATGCCAATGCCTCCAGCGCCTGTTCCAAAGAGCAGGAATGCCGAGGATCCGCCTGCCGTCTATGGCTCGAGCCATACGGCGTTTATGGTGTCGACACCGTTTCAGCAGCCCGCGTCTTCGGCGCCGATATACCACTCCATGCCCCCCGTCCCTCCGCCGCTTGTCTATCCCGCAGGGTATGCTTCCCCCAACAGCCATGCGAGCACTCCCACTAATCGCGCATCGCCCTCCTCCGAGCATGCATCGTCATCTAACGGCTTTTCGCCGCGCTCGAACCCGCTTCCTGAACCCCCGCGAGAGTCCCCTTACCAACCCGCCCCACTCACGGCCCCCGAATCATATTGGGGCAAGCATGCTAGTGCTACCATTGCACACTGAACAAACTGATATACCCTGCATCATCTGTAACGAGACCGACATTTGCACATAACTGACTCTACTCTAGACACCCTTCATTTACGGATATGGACCGCGGTACATACTTATAATCCATGGATAAGTTTCGGTTGTTGCTGTACAAGATAAATTTGGGAACTTGATCCGCCGGAGGTACATACTGCTCCAACTTCGACCATTATCACACAAGCTCTCTTTGTTTAATAATCAGTTCAACAAGACGCGTTCAGGCTGTAATGGTCGTAAAAGTCAAATTCACCAGAGCCCGCGGGAGACTACAGCAATAGAAGGGCATCGTTGACACATATAGAACACACGTAGCTTTCGAGTGTCCACGACCACCATCCCCCTTGTCGACCGACCATGCATTTGAGGAATGTCATCCAGAGACATCCAAACACATTCTATATCTCAGCTTCGGCTGCCTCTGCCCTCTTCGGGCTCACAATGACACCGACCCTCGTTCCGTTGGTGTTAACGCTGACCATGCTTTTACTCTATGCGCCAGTCCTCTTCCATCGGCACCCTTTCATTCAGACCCCTCTTCTCTGGATCTCTATTTCTCTGTCCAGCTCCTTGGGACGACTAGTTCCAGCCCTGAACGCTCTTTCGACCGCAGGCCCTTCGGTCGCTGTACTGCTGGGCATGTCCGCCGTCGCATCGGGAGTCGCGATATTGGCGATTTTTGCGGATGTGTATATATCCTCTCGAACTGGAACAGCTCAGGCAGTTCTCTTCCCCGCCATTTGGACATCGCTTTGGGCCGTAATCTCCCATTTGCCGTTTAATTTGGGCCGGCTCACTTCTTGGACCCCCATGTCTGGAACCCAGGCATACCAATGGATGGCTCCCTGGACAGGTCCAGCAGGAATTGATTGGGTTACGGCTGGATGGGCTGTCGTAGTATCCCAACCCATACAGAACTGGTACATGGGAAACACGGACGATGAAATTCCGACAGATGGAACTTCCAGAAGACCTTCGCGTGCGGCTGGAACTTGGGTTCTGGCTCTCGTTTTAACAGTTTTGACCATTCCATCATTCATACTATTTCCCGGGCCCCTTCCGGTCGTCTCGTCCGAGACAGTCAGCACCCTCACAGTTGGGTGCATTTTACCGACTGGTCCCTCCCCTGGGATAGAAGATTACATCGCTGAGAGTGTCACACTGGGTAACCGTGGTAGTGGGACCAAACTCCTACTGTGGCCTGAAGGCGCCGTTCATTTTCGGGATGCGAGCGAAAGAGATGCTGCATTCGACACTATCCGGAACAAGATCAAAGACAACTCTTGGCTTTACTTGGGCGTGTCCTTTGAAGAGACGACCATTGACGATGTCAGTGGCGGCACCAGTGTAAGCCATACAGGATTGGCTATTCTTTCAACCAAAGACGTTCATGAGGTGTATCACAAGCGGTACCTCGTCCCAGGTTAGATTCTCGTTCGCGTTAAACCTTCATCTGACGGATTTTAGTCGCTGAATCGTTCAGGCTTACTCCCGGATCGTCCCCGCCGCCCATAATTACCGTTCCGCTGCGCAAGGTCAACGGGATGTCGAGTGAGCGTGCAATCGACGTGACGGCGTCGATCTGCCTCGATTTCGCGATGCCTGCTCCGTTCCGGGATTTGGACTATAAACCGGGCTTGATTTTAGCGCCGGCACGCACCTGGGACCCTGCAATTGGGAACCGCATGTGGGAAGAGGTAAAACAACGCGCGAATGAGGTCGGCAGCGTTGCGTTGTGGTGTGATGGCGGCAAGGGAGGCGTCAGCGGCGTAGCCGGGGGTGGTTATAACGGCATCTACCAAGTGGGGGAGGGCTCGTGGGTTCGGACTGTTGGTATCCCATATCCTTTCGACTCCAACCGCACATTTTACTCGCGTGTCGGTGACGCGTCTGTCGTCGCCGCCTCGTGGTTTCTCGTATTGGGCCTGGTCACTTACAAGAAAACCCGTCGGAATGCTCTGGTGGTGAACACTCGCGACTGGATTGTGCACAACATAAGGAGGAGTCAGCAAGCAGTGGCAGGTGTGGCGATGAGCATTCGCGAGTGGGTTGTTCAGATGACAACGAGGAGAAAGCCAGCAGTGGCAGGTGTGGCAAATGAGCCGAACCTGATCGAATTTGGCTCCGACTAGTGCTCTGTATATACGTTTTGGCCTCTCTTAGGTATTTTGTAGCCGTACCCAAATACTTGTCTTCCAAATTAGGCAAGAGTGATCGACAGCGCCTTGCTTTCCTTGCACGAGGACTCGGTGCTGCACGCCCACGTTAAAGCGCTTCATCGCGCCTTTCTTTCTTTTGCAGGTCTTGTAGACTTGCAAAATCCACGACGACTGCTCGAAGTTCTGCTGTCGAGATCCGCGCGAAGCCTAAACGGCCCCGTCAGCTCGACTCGCAGCAGTCTCTACCTTTTGATCCATCTCTAGGCAGTTTTTATTTCATCACTTCCGACGACTTGCCCATTCGCCTCGACGATTCACCTGAGTGCAAGAAATCGTCTTCCATCAAGCGCTCCTCACCTCCTGCGACACCCAACGCACCTTCTCGTCCGTCGCGAGTAACCTTCCTTGGTTCCTTCCTCCACCACCTCCGTCGTTTGAAGTCATTTGCTGCCAAGTCTTTCCTCCGAAGACAAAACGACCGCCGCCCCAATCTCACTCAGAGTATTGGATCGCTGAAAGTCGAGGAATCCAACATCCGTCAGGATAACTCCCGTTTGTATCACCGCGTCGACGCCTGTGACCTTACCGTATCTGCGTTATCGTCCATCTGCGAGAACGAGCCCACTCCCTCGACACGGGCATCTTCTGCACCCCCATCGCCTTCCTGGCTCAGCCGTAACGTCGGAGAAACCCCCGAGGATAATTCTGTGCCTGCGCCTCCTCCGTTGTCTCCACTCGAAGTCTCAACCGGTATTTCACATCAGCCTGAACCTGTTGCACTTTTAAAGTCTCGTATGTCCTCATTTTGCTAGTACTCCGAATTTGAAGTCTTACTCGTCCTTCAGATTCCTCGCATTCGAAGGAAAATCGACCTACCCACAGGGTGAGTGAGCTTTTCCAGTTGAGGTCATTTTATCTAAAGATTTCAAAAGTCTACCGAATCCGACCCATCGTCTGTTTTCGAAACAGACGCCCAGTCGACCGCGAAACCCACATCCTCTAACGCCATCTTCGTCCCCTCCGTTTTCGATTTCCAATCCGACACTTTCCCCGTTCCTGACAATCTCAGGGAATTGCTAAATTCTACCAACATGGACTTCACCGGAAAACAAGCCGCTGAAGTTGTGGACTTTGGTGGCGAGGTCGACTATACAAACTACCGCTGGTTTGAAAACGCCCCTCCAAAGCAAGTACGTGCATATTCGAATCTTTTTGGCTTATGTCTGATGTATGTATGAGTAGCCACCGCAACAATCTGTCGGTACTCCTTATGTACCGCTTCCTGGTGTAATCGAACAGAACGAGGCGTTCGAGTTCGCTTTAAGCGCGGCACCGAATGTGCTTTATGCAAGATATAAACAATACGGACAGGTTCGTTCGTCGATCTTCCCGCTCGATCATTTATTCACATGTCATAGCTCGGTGTCCTTGCCTGGTGTTCAGAGTTTGGCGAATTGATCGACAACCTGAAAGACCTGGGCTTTAAAGGAAATATGTTTGTCGCGACGCGTACACAGGCTCTTCGAACATGCGAAGAACTGCTGAGGCTCACGAAGGAGAGTCTTGATCTCAAAATGCAGATCATCGTCATGTACTTGTCGTCCCAGGTCGCGCGACTACGCCGATTCCTGGACGGCGACAAGACGTGGGACGACTATCCCGAGCCTCAATTCCCGGATTACAAGAAGTATTCTAATATTGCTGGGGAATTTGCTTAATGACTTTGACGTTTTCTCTGTTTTTGTTGTTGTGGATATGACCTCACCCATGCTCTCGTATTATCCAGAAGTAATATACTTTGGAACACATACTATTCTCCTCTACACGGAAAGACTAATTCGTTGCAGTCGATTTGTGCGATTGTGTTTCGATGCGCGTCGACAAGGTAAGGTACTGAGTGCTTGGTTCTAGAAGCGTCCAACTACCCAGCTGACATTCCGGGGCGAAAACAGTAGGGTATTCCCGAAAGGAGAGCACATCTTCTGATTCCGTTTCAATATCAGATAAGGACTGGTATATAAGCAGTCGACTTCAAACGATCCCACCACGATCCCTTCAAACCGCATCACCACCCCCACAAACCTCCCCCATAGGAAAAGTATATAAGAATGGTGTGTGACCCTCTTGCCAATGGCGCTGCCGGCTCTGAACGCCTCCGACAGCCTACTACCAGCTGCAACACCACTGGCACCAAGGAGGTCAGTGCTAGTCTCTTACACTGACTTCCCTCTCGTAATCTCTTTTTTGAAGGTCTGCGCAGACTGCGACTGCGGCAAGGATAAGAAGTAAATCCTGCAAGTCAGTCTTGTCCACACCCCCTCTCCTTGGATGTGCTGATTCGGGCGCCAGACAAGCCAAAGCTCGGGGTGCAAGCAGTGTACACGGTCAAATATATATGTGAATCGATGTTGATTAACTTATTGGATGGTTGGTCGAGGTCAGCACGCACTCGCTGCAGCGGTATCCGATGTGGTCTTGCGCACATGTGCGTTTGTAGACTTCAAGTTGCAGGCAGAGAGTAAAGACTCAAGATACCCCGATGGATTTGTTGACCTATGAAAGGGTCTGCATCTCTCGACGCCCTACCGACCTCGCTACCCGCCTGAATCGATCAGCTCCACCGTGAGTCTGACATGGAAGTTGAAGTTCAGTGAAAGAGTCTTTGGAACGACGCGCCCACGTGATGAAAAACTCAATCGTACGCGTCGCAACCACAGCCAAAGAAAGGTTCCGTCAATCGGGCAGTCAACACTTCGAATAATTCCCGCGGGATGTGCATGTCTGACAATGACATATACTTCCGCGAATATGAAGGGGCGATCATTGGTCGATCAACACTACTCCTCGAGTCTCTCCTTAATTCCGTCCATCTCTAGCTCTGCACAAGATGATGAACGCTGCGCACAGACAATGACCGCTACGACGGGTATTCAACTCGCCGGGGAAAGATATACGGGGTACTTACCCGGCGACGTATCATTTGGGCTGGTCGAGTAGCATTGGCCGCGATCGGATGTACCACTCTCTTCGCCGTATGGAATTCAGAGCTTCCAAGCCGAATGAACGTCCAAGGTGACTGGTTTGGTTGGCACAACACAACTAGCGAGCTTGATATCCAGCAGCAGCTTGCCGCTATGAAGCTGGACCCACTCTCCTCGGTCAACGGGCCGTCGTTCAGAGGTTAGCACATTTATCCGCACCGGTAGCTTTCTCCCAAGACCTTCCAGATAATTTGCGGTTGGACACTAAATATATTACGTCGTGGGGGTCGGGCTGATGGTGTGAGCACACACCCCTTCAGCACATTCTTCGCGACTGACCAGAATTGGCAATAGCCAACGACGTTATGAGCGTCATGAACCTCGTCTACCTTGGTCTAATCACAGACCGTGTCCCTGTCCTGCCCGTTTTCTTGCCCTCCTATTTCATGCGCAACAACTACGGCAATGACCACTCACCTCTGCCATTTTCGCAAGTATTCGACTTGGAAGGACTCCGGAAGGCGATGAAACAGCCTTTCCTGGAGTGGGGAGACATCAAGGTCGAATCCAGTTCTATGAATGTCCTCCTCTGACTCTTCCGCTCTTCGCAGGCCTCAAAGAGCACAGTTCTGGATGAAATCGGTTGCTGGAATGTTTGGGAGCCTATCCAGTATCCCGACGCGGCTCCGAGACAAAGCTTTGCCCCATGGTTTCTGAAGCTCGGCTCGATTTGCCTCGTCGCCATGGATGTACATCTAAGCTTTTGCATCAGATATTTCCTACACCAAGACGCCAGATTGGATTAAAATGAAACCAAACTTCGAGCACGATCGATATAACAGCTTCTGGGCCTTGGCCTCTCTGGCGTTTCCCTCCACGCGTGCCAAAAGTCTCGTGCCGCCGCTTCCGACGAAGCACAATGTTTCGCTGGTCCCAGATGAACACATGCTGTGCTACGACTTCCTCTATTATGTCGCTGCTCACAAGGTCTGCAAATTGAGCTCCGCTCTCTGCGTTTACTGAATCCCAGATAGTCCGATAAGATGGAGCTGGACTATAGGTTCGCTTCAATCTGTGTTTGGCGCCAGCATTCTGAGCTTTGGTGACAGTCCTGCTTGGCGGTTTGTTGGCCGGCACATGCGATGGGCGACTAGACTGGAGCGTTTGGCCGACGACTACATTCGCCGGACTTTGCAGATACAACCGGATGAGCCCATACCACCCGTAAGTTCAGATTTGTGGAGTGTTGAACGCTTTTGCAGTTCATCTCCGTTCATGTGAGACACAACGACTTCAAGGACCGGTGCGAGCCGGATGTCTCTCTCGACGAATGTTTTGCGCCGCTCAGTGCCATTCAACGCCGAGTTAGCGAGGTACAAGACGAGATAAAGGAACGCAAGGACATCGAGGTTCAGCACGTCATTGTGACAAGCGACGAGAAAAACCACACTTGGTGGCGCGATGTTGACGAGCTAGGATGGCTGGCAGTAGATCATACACGAACCAAAGAGCTGTGCGGTCTTTGGTACGTCTTTCTTCTTCCCTCCTGGGCTGCGGCTGACTGGAGCCTACCAGGTATACTATCCTCATCGACGCTGTCGTACAATCCAAGGGTGCTGGATTCGTGGGCACCGCCAGAAGCACGGTCTCGATCCTTGCCAGTAGAAGGGTTCAATCATGGTAAGATGGACCCACCAGAATGGGAAAATGGGGCAAGACTGGCGTAGACGACCACTAGGCGTTGAACTGCTGTATATTGCTTCATAATGTGTATTAATTACCTAGATTTTGGTGATCTATGCCTGATGCAAAGAAACCTGTACCAACCTATCCTACTTCTTCTGCCCATTTTTGTACATCTTCCTGCTGCAGTTCTGTCACATTTTCCAACGACGGCTTGTAACGAAAATTTAATATTGCTCTAGTGATGCACGGCGAGAAAACGTACTATGCGAGAGGCGTCGGTCATTGTGGTAGCTGCATTTTCTCGGGCCGATGAAAAGTTAGAAACTAACTGTGCTGATGCACGTAGCTCCTTGAGTTTTGCCTCTAGTGTATCGCATTTACTGTGTTGGCTGGTCAGAAAAAAAATGCGTGTGAGCGAATACTACCATACGCGTGAAGAGTTTTTGTTTCTTCTCTTCGGAGATCTAATTGTCGTCGCATCATGAGCTCCAAGTTACCTCTGGCCTAATGGCTCGACATTGGCAAAATCCAAGCAAAAAGAGCAATAAGGGCACCTGGACGGGCCGAAGGTCGTTTGCGGCAGCCATGAGATTTTGACCAAGCACAGTTATCCACTCGACGTGACCCTGCCACTCCGGAGGCTCATTTGCGGACATAGTGGGAGGGGGAACGAGCACCGAGGACGTCAGTGAGGAGTACGTAACCAAAAGCGATCGCAGAATGGATAAGAGTGCAGGACGCCGGTCTGCGGCAAGCTTAGCAATGCCGAAGAATGGAGAACAGCAAGGAACGCGCACCGACGCTGGGGTCCTCGGGATAGAGCTGATTTCCGCCGAGCTCAGCCAATGAAGGAATCTTGTCCTTGACCTGGAACAGATTGAACGGGATATCGCGCAGGTAGACGCGTCACATACAAACCACCTTTCGCCAAACACGTCGTAGTACGCGTCGGGCTCTTCAAGGATCCAGTCGATGCGAGGTTTCTCGAGCTGGGTGAGTGGCCATTCAGGGACGTCGGTCTGGTCGCTGAGGATCTGGTGTTGTACGGGATTTGGGTGGTCGGGGAGCCGCTGGTTGTAGAGAGCGAGAAGAGCGAGATTGTGGGATGTGTATTTGGTGTAGTGCGACGGTGGGCTCGGGAAGGGGTTGCGCAGCTCGCCGTCCTCTTCGTCCATTGCCGACGTTCAATTGATGCGATTGATGGCGCCGCCCAGGCACCAACGCAACTTGACCACGATCGCATCATCTTTCGCGGTACTTATTTTGGAAATGCATCTTTGTGCCACGTCCATGTCCGCGCGCTCATTCAGACCAGCACTAGCCTTCCACCCAAATTTCCGTGAGTGTATCAAAAATTTCTTATAATAATATTCTATTCCGTGACTCAAAGTACGATTTGATCGATTTGATCCACTAGGACCCACGATGAAAATCCGCCCGTTCCGCACAGGATTCAGCAAGAGGTATTAGCGACGGGCGCATTCCTACTGCGCCTAATGCGGAAATCCCCGCATCAGTATCAACCGGATCTCGTAATGTCAGATTGTAACCCCTTTGACTCTGCCAGCCCAATACCCATCTCTTCCCTTTCCACCATGGACTTTCGCGCAGCACAAGATTCGACGCCGCTCCAATTCATACCCGACGACCTCAGTCTCCCTCAATTTTTCCTTGATTCCAAACATCCCGCGAGGCCTGCCCCTGCGCCCGGTGCACCTTGGCTCATTGAAGACCACACCGCGCGTCCTATCTCGTTCGACGAGGTACAGTCGCGTTCCAGGCCGTTGCGCCAGTCTTGAACTCCTTTCCAGCTTCGTCTGCGCACTTCTAGTCTCGCAAATGCACTCAGTCTCAAATGGAATATTGGTAAGTCCTATTCAGCGCTATAATGCCCCGCTCACGCCTCCGGTTGCAGTCGAAAACGACGTTGTCTGCGTGTTTAGCCCGAACCACGTCGGTGATTAAATTTACGCATACTCCCCGTTCTTCGCCAGCGGCTAATACATTACACGCGTTCAAGACTATCCCGTGTCTATCTGGGCCATTCACAGGTTGGGCGCGATCGTGACGTACTGACTTTTGCTCGATGCTGCGACGTGTTTCTCACCCATCGTCCGTTAGCCCCGCGAACCCCGGGTACTCAGCAGATGAGCTGTTGCATCAGCTCCATACGACTAAAACCGCCTTGCTCCTGGTTTACGCCGATTTTCTACCCACTGCTCTGGCCGCCGCCAAACTCGCAGGTCTTGCAGAGGATCGCATAGTCGTGATCGCATCTGTCACTTCGCCTTTCAATGGCAAGCATGAAACCCTTTCTAAGCTCGTTGCGTTTGGTTCCAGCAAGGAACAAAACTTTGTTGAAAGAAAACTGCGCCCAGGCGAAGCGAAGACCAAGGTGGCCTTCTATAGCTTCTCCAGCGGCACGACGGGTACGTTTCGTTGTTTCACGCCGCGCGGTTCTATGCCTATGTGCCTTTTTCTCTTGTGACAGGGAAACCGAAGGTCGGTGTATTATGTTTTGTTCCCCGTGGCCTAAATCAATTTTCGATAGGCCGTTATAATACCCCACTACTCCTTCACAGCAAATATCCTCCAGATGGCCGCTCACTATGGCATAACCGACCCGTCTGTAAAGAAAAAGCACATGAACCCAGGGGAGGTGGCGGTGGCAATTCTTCCCTTTTTCCGTGGGTGTGGTTGCAATTCCCTCTGATTTTCGCTCACTCCTAGGAAGATATATATGGCCTAGTGGTCGTTGTGAGTCGTTGTGCTAACAAGTACCAAACCTCAACTCAATTTTTTCATTCATAGCTGCATTACATGCTATTCGCTGGTGTTCGTGTCCACCCATGATTCTGTGGTTCCTTCCTCAAATTTGTGCAGCTTTCGCTGGTCGTGGTTCCAAAATTCGACTTCACCAAGTTTCTCGAAAGTATCGTCCGACACAGAATCACTCACTTATGGTGTGTTATCGTTTGTTACGCAAAATAACAGGCGTCAGATACTCGTTTTCAGTCTGGTGCCTCCTCAAATCGTTCTACTCTGCAAGGTAACTTTTCCGAACGCACCCATTAATGCTATTATTTAACATTTCATTAGCATCCCGCGGTAAAAAATTACGACCTAACTCACGTCAAGTTGTGCATTTCTGGCGCGGCTCCCTTGTCGGGGGAGCTGATGAACAACATCCGCAAGGTTATCCCAAACGCCGCCATCGGACAAGGATACGGTCGGGTCATACATTATTATAAGGGCCCTAACTGATCGCGACCGCAGGCATGACGGAGACTTGCACAACTGTTGCAATCCTGGGTGGAAGACAGAAGATGGGCGTTGTCGGGAGCGCTGGGCAGATTCTTCCTGGAACCATTGCTCGCGTCATTCGTCCTGACGGGTCTCTCTGTAAAGAAGGTGAACAGGGAGAGTTATTGGTCACCGGTCCCTCGATGGCGCTGGGTTACCTCAACAACGAAGCGGCGACAAAGGAGTCGTTCGTTGACGGATGGGTGCGAGCACGAGCGCACCTGCTTCTGTGCTGTTCTGACTCGCTGAACCCCAGGTCCGCACAGGAGACGAGGTCATCATTAAAAACTCCGAGGTCTTTGTCGTCGACCGCCTCAAGGTAAGAGTAAATATTCTTCCGTTGGAAACAGTCTAATCTTCCCGCATGTAGGAAATCATCAAGGTATAACACCGTTTAAAAGCCAATTGGAGTGCAGATAACTCTAGCTGTGACACAGGTGAAAGGCTTCCAAGTGGCCCCTGCTGAATTAGAAGGACACCTCTTGTAAGCGCGCCTAGACTTGTAGTTTGGGATGTGTTCACAGCTAGCATTTAGATTGCACCCAGCTGTCGCGGATGTTTGTGTTGTTGGGATCCAGGATGAGTACAGCGGAGAGGTCCCGCTCGCATTCATTGTACTCCGCGGCGATGCTCAGAAACGAGTTTCAACAAACCCGAGGGAAGGAGAGAAACTCAAAGCCGACCTTAAGAAGGTTCGGTGATCAATATCGAGCTGACAAGCTTCTGACACTGGTATTAGCACGTTGCAGATGCGAAAATAGCATACAAAAGGCTCGCGGGGGGTGTGGTTTTCATTGACGCTATTCCGAAGAACCCTTCAGGCAAAATTGTAAGCGGAAGTTTCACTCCTCGAAGCAACTCTCTGACCTCTTGTAGCTGAGGCGCGTCCTTCGTGATAAAGCCAGACAGACTCAAGCAAGCCAGGAACGCGCGAAGCTGTAAACCAGAGTTCATACACGTAGCATTATTATTATTTATCTCGAGATGTTGTCGAGATTAGACTAGGAATAGACAAACAGAATATTTTCGAGATTTGATGTCGTATCTGAAATCACGTTACCGTAACCGCTTTTTCTTCGGTCGACGCGGTCCTTACCATGGGACGCCGAATTGCCAACCAAGTGCACCACCAGGTTGCACGGCTCTTGCGCGGCCGCATCGTGGAAAAAGAGCCCAGGTGGTACCAGCCAGTGCTTAATTTCCCCCCGCTTCCTTTACCTCCAAAAGCGCCGCCAGCACGAACACCCTTCGACCAAAAAGCAGAATCTGGGCGACAGAAGCTGCGACGTCCCAAAAACCGGCCGTTGCCCATCCATTATCTTGAGGATGATATTCGTCGGCAGTTTTACACGGACCATCCGTTCGAGGCGTTCCGTCCGACTACATTGGTCGAGAAGGGGGATATTGAGCTGCGCGAGGTCAACGGCGAAGGTTGGACGAGGCTACGACAGCGCGGGCGAAATCCTACACCGGAAGAGTATGTGACAATTGTACCTCAAATTCTACGACAACATGGCTGACTCCGACCGCAGTGCAATACAGTTTACATTGAATTTAAAACAAACCTACAATGTGCCTCTCTCCCAGGCATACGCTCAGGCTATTGCACAGTTCCGGGCGCTGCGCTCTGAGCACCACATCGCGACGACGTTCGCGGTCCTAGAGGCCGAATACCTCGGCGCAGTTTTCGTCCGGGGCGAAATAGAGCACGCGTTCGAGAAGGAAAAACGGGCACTCGCTACTTGGGAACGACTCGACGACATAGATGAAGGGTCACTGGCCGCCAGGAAACGCTGGAAGATGATTGCGGAGAAGCATGTCGGAGAGTCGCAGTGGTCCAAGGGTGTGGAGTATGTCAAGATGTGGCAGGCGGGCAACAGAGTCAATTATTCTCCTGCCATGACCAGTCCGATTGAGGACGACGACAACGAGCTCGCGGAAGAAACGGAGGATTCTGAATCGGAGTCGGACGACTCAGACGACGACATTGACTCGCGCGGCATCGGAGGGAGCAACGCCGATGTAGGCGACATAGAATCTGGGCTGGATTCCCTCACGGCGGAGGAGTTGGAAGCATTGGTGGAGGATTTCTCGGGGGAGGTCGAGGAGTTCGAAGAGGAAGAGGGTGAATGGGAAGAAGGAGAAGAGACGGAGGAGGACGAGGCTATTGAGGACCGTTCCCCAGAGCATACGGATTCTCCGGACTCGGCAAAACAATAAAACAATCATAATCTCTCCATCCCCCCCACGCGAGTTTGATGAAGGAGATAAATTGCATTCCAAAGGTGATCTATACTTTTACTCGAGATTGAGCGGCCTGTGCAGCATTCATCCCCATCCAAGTCTTTTCCACCACGCCGAGCAGCTTCTGCATATCCGAACTCCAATCGTTCATAACGTCCTCCGGACTCCGCTGGTTTCTGAAGTTGACAATACCGGCAGGGCGGTCAATCCGTGCCCATATTGTCCCGGCGACGACCAGCCGTGCTATCGTCTCTTCCGTCTGCTTTTGGTTCAGGTCGAGCAGAGAGGTTAACCGCGGGAGGGTTATCCGCGTGTAATATTGTGCCACGACGCGGACGTTCTACAATCAAACGTGAGGGGCGAGAGGTAGGTACGCGAAAAGCACGTACGTGTTCGATAACGCGGGTGTGGAGATCTTCCCACTGCTTTTCTGAACTGAAAACGGAAGTCTTGCGCAGGAATTCCCCGTAGATAGTTTCAATCCCAGGCCACCGCATGAGCTCCCGGGTCGTGAAACATTTGACAAGGTTACTACGAGGAACTGTCAGTGATTTTGCGCGAGTCGTGGACCGTTCACTGACTAATGCAGCTCCAATTTCACCAGAGCAGGGTCGGCGAACAGGTGGTGAAGCATATCGGATTGTTCGTTGCTGTGCGAGGCAAGAACAATGTAGTATACGATGTGTTCAAGGGCCTACAACTCTGTCAGCCAATTTCAAGGAATGTTTCAGACCCATACCGCTTTGCCTTGCTCAGTGGTGTCTTCCTTGATCGATGGCGTTTCCCAAACTTTGTAGTAGTATTTTGCAACGTCCAAGTATGCTGACCCGTGAAGAGCATGCTGTATCATCAGATCGTAGTACTTCAGTTTGAGGTCCTAGATGTTGCGAATTAGTTATCGGTAAAAACTCAGCTGCTGACGCGTTTACCTCGTTCTCCTTCTCCTTGAGAAACTCTTCGTTGATCTTCCTCCCCCCGACTCGGACTTTGACCCACTCAGTCTCGCCTCCGCCCAGGACTCCTTTGCCGTTCTTGTCCAGTTCTGCATCCTTCAGCCGCGCAACTACGATGAGTAACCTCATCTGTTCCAGAATGAACTCGGTCTTTTCTCGCCGGTCCATTGACGAGTACGTTTCGACCTGCAAGTCGGATAGAAGTTCGCAAGCAGTTTGCATTTGCTCTTTATAAGTGGCGGAATTAGATGGTCCACCCGCAAGACTTTCATGATAGTGAGCCAGCAGGAGCGTAACGCGGGCGCGAGGGGTTTCCAAAAAGATCTAAGAGAGATGAGTATGGAATTGTAGTTCGATTTCAGAGCGTAGCGCACCTTTCCCTCCGTCACACCACGCAGGGTTTGAACCAGTTCTAACCACTTCTCAGTTCCGGCCGACTTTTTGACGTCTTCCAACCACCCCATGACCAGCTCGACAATGGCTTGAACGGCAGCCTTAAGTTGGCCATGCTTCTTGCTCAATAACGAAACGTTGGCGTTCAGCGAGTCGAAATCCCGAGCCTCGTAGCAGTGCTCGACAATAGCTTTCACCAGTCGCGTTGTTGAACTCAGATCGGCAGCCTAGAAATTTACTATTAACGCTGGACACGGCCGAGTAAAGAAGGCGTACATTTCTGGTCTGTTTCTCAAGAACCAGGAGCTTGTCGATAGCCGGTTGCAACTTGCAAGACTGAAAACAGTCAGAAAGACTAGATAAAATACGCTTGAATGGCCACCTTTGCCAAAGACGCGGCTTCAGGTAGAAGAGCGTCTACTTCCGGTGTGAAATCCCGCTCTTGCTTCTTGTTATCAGACATGATAAATGGCGACGATTTATAGGGTATTGACTTTGAGGCGCAGACTAAGAGCTCGATGGGCAGTGGTATGGAATGGTCGACTTACAGAAAGTGAGAGCAGCAAGCGCGACGCGTCACTTCCGTCACGTGTGACTCTCGGCATCCATGGCCGAATAAACGCGGCTTGCTTCTGGA
The DNA here is from genome assembly GCA_029282495.1 of Mycena albidolilacea. Taxonomy (NCBI): domain Eukaryota; kingdom Fungi; phylum Basidiomycota; class Agaricomycetes; order Agaricales; family Mycenaceae; genus Mycena; species Mycena albidolilacea. The sequence continues at coordinate 2,452,526 of JARIHO010000005.1, read as the reverse complement.
CAACGACCTCGAGCTCAGGCTGTTCCTCAGGTTCTCTTAGATTCTCAGCGATTTTCATATGCATGTCCTATTCAGTGCCAGCACAATATAATACAGTGAGTCCGAGATTTGTAACCATAAACAATCATGTACGGACATTGAGAGTGTCCAACGCCACATCGTCTCCCCCATTCGAATGCCCGAATTGCACTCTCCTCTTGAAAAATTCGACAGAGGCGTTGAGCATCCGCATAGGGAGGCTGAGCGGGAAGGCGATAAAGACGCGGCATATGAAGGCAACCAACGACAGGACAGAAGGGAACAGGACAGAAGGGAGATACAGCACATTAGCGCGAAGGCCAGCCCAATTTCTTTGGGAATGGTGCCCTATCTCTCGATCCTCGGAGGTGAATCCGACGCTCGCTGGCTCCGTAGTCGCGTCGACTTGAGTCTCGGCGGTCCGTGGAACCGCGTCCACTTGCGCCTCGGCTGTCTGTCGAGTCGCATCGACTTGCATCTCAGTTGTCTCTGGAATCGCCTCGACATGCCTCTCAACCGTCTGTGGAGTGGCATCGATGGCTACCGATACGCACGGTGGACTTGCCTGCACGGAACACCCCACTGTTGGCGGCGTTGCATCTACCTCACAATCCACTGTGAGGACTGTTGCGTCGACCGCCTTGTCGGTCATCGGCGGACGCGGTGCTGCCACCTCCACATATTCGACTACAACTTCCCTCTGCGGTACCGCGGCTCGACGTTCTGTCAAGCGAAGGTTTTGCAAGTGGGGCAGGATGTCTGACACCTTTTGCCACGCTCTCGCATTGGCTTCTATGAATCCCGGTCGGTTGCGTTCCGTAAACCATTTAATGGTTTCTAGGTAGGGCGCGAACTGGCTGAGAAGGATGCCGACCTGGAGCGTGTCCGCCACCCACGAATGGCCGACATGAAGCCAGATCAGGGAGTTGGAAGACACAGAAGGCTCTGCAGCGCCAGGTTTGGCATTAATGACCACCGCCAATGAATAGAGCCTCCTGCAGTTCTTCACCAGAGGAGCGAGACTTTCCAGAGTAAGCTGGGGAGGAGTGGTTGCAAAGCGAGCCAATGGACTCAGGCGAACCTCCTCCATGTTTGGCGCCATGTCGGCAAGATGTGCAATATCGATCGGTGTAAAGCAGATCGATTCGGGGAGGTCGATGAAGAAAGTGCGAAGCACCGGAAGGGGCGAGAGATGTTCAAGGGACAAGCGACTCTGCGCGGGTGCTGATCTTGACGTTGAGCGTATAAGGTCACTGAATTTCGATGACAATGTCGCTCCAACGCGGAGGGACGTCAGCGAACTTCCGAATTTTTCGCCAATCATGGCCGATAAATCGCGCCAATCCCCCGCGTCAGGAGGGTCTTCGATGGTGATATCCAGCTGCGTCAACGGACTCGACAGATGCGTCAAAAACGCGACGATGCTCGCAACTTGGCCTGTGAGCTGCAGCTGCGTCAATGCCGGAAATGCCGTGCCCTGCTTCGCGTCTCCAGTGAGGTCCAACAGGGACTTGCGGATTTCGGTAAAGTCGACTTCGTCTCCTGAAAACACCCCACTATCGGTGTGCGATTCGACAGAGCCGGGGGTAGACGCGCCAGAACGCACTTCTCTGAAGAAGCCGTTGACTGCGACGAGGGACCTGCCCGACAAATCTAACTGGAGGCTTTTCAAGCAAGGGAGGGAGGCGACCCATTTCCCTACGGCCGGCGACAGTGCTCCGGGAGCGACGACACCCAGCTTCTCCAATCGGTCTTGAGGTAGAAGAAGCTCCGTGAACGTATCAGGGAGCCCCACCGAAGAGTTAATGGAGAAGGATTGTAGCTTCATGCGGCTACCGAGATCTGCCAGGAAGGCAGGAAGTGTCGAGAATCGCGTCGCGACGCTGCCGAGATGCAGAACGAGTCCTTGCAACTCGGGTGTCAGGAAAAGTGCCGCGCGATCAAGGTTGTCGGGGCTGGTGATTTTCCAGGTGAGGTGCTGGAGATTGGGGAGTATATAGGTCGTCGGCCTGAACTCCTCGAAGATAGGGAAAATGCTGGTCGAGACGTTATTGGGGAGCTCGTCGTAAGTTATCTTCATAACTCGTCCGCCGTATTTGAGGATTTTGTCCCAGTCTTTCTCTTCTGGCGGCGCGCTCTACGCCCCGGATCCTGGTCAGCTTCTTGCGCCAACGAGCAAAAAAGGACACTTACCAGACCCAGACCCGGCCTTCGGGTTTTCTTCAACTTGTTGGCTGGGAACAGGCCAATGATTGGCACAAGCGAATCTGAGGGACATAATTATTTCCATTCTAATAATCGGAAGATGCACTGACCGAGCTCTCGCCACAGAACATTTAGTGCTGGATCCAGCCATGCACGGCATGTTCTCGCCAGTCTAGAGAGGGCTCTTCTACCATTGGTAGACTCGAGGATCGCCTCGAGAATCTTTTGTGTCGCTTCGGGCGAGTTAAGGATGGAAAGGGCAGGGGACGGGGGCATGGTCGTCGACTGGTGTAGTGCTTCGAGATTGTCGCTGCTCTGGTGCTTGCTCGCAGATTTAGAGGATGTGAAACTGAGAGTTCGGAGTCGTTCGCGGATAGTGCTTGAGCGGCGGTGGAGTGCTGGAAGAATGTCCGAGAGACCAGGCATATAGATAGCATACGCAGCCCCCCTCTTTAACTCACTTACGCCAGCAGCCACGCACAACACGCCGTGTGATCAATAATGGCACGAAGCCGCGTCGCGTTCTGGCAGGACGTTGACCTCAAACGCGTGTGTTACAGGAAGACGCCAAAGATCATCTTGCAGCACGTCTACCTACACGAAACAGAGAGCTTGGTCCGTGAAACACGCGTAAAAAACAACAGACACGCCCAAAACAAAGTACAATCCAGACGCATACACGTGTCAAAAATGTGTGAAGCACGCGCTTAGTTCGGGGCATTTACAGCTCTCCGACCTCCCATGGCACTCCTTCTCCCTCCCAGTCGTCTTCATCGTCGTACACTCCGCGCGTCGTGCGACTGCGACCAGTATCCAAAGCAAATTCGTCGCGGTCCTCTTCCTCGAATTCGCCGACACCCCAAATTTCTCCTCCTTTCGATGGGTCGTAATTACCCCTCCGAGCGCCATAAATAAGCTGGTCCACTACATGCTCATCCTGGCGGCCATGGGAGGAGACGGGAGCAAGTGAGAGGATACTGAGAAGCGTGTCCGGGAGCGAAATGGTTTCTGAGGTTTCTGACTGAACGATGTCTTCGTCTGGAGGACGTCGCGCCGTTATGAAAGGCTCGTCAATGGAATCTCCGTCGCGGATGCCGCGGGAGGCGGTGCGATCAAACAACCTGACTTTATGTCGAGCTTGTTTTCCATTCATTAGAGCATCCTCATCGCTCCCGTCTTCTTCCTCCGACATAATATCTGCCTTGTTTGTTGGTTTACCTTTGCCTTTGGCATTCTGCAGGTGTGGCCCGGATGGGCGTCGAGCCGCTGGAGGCGGGGAGGGTGCCAGAAGTCTCCTTGCGGCATCCGGCTTTCGGTCGTCCGCCATTTCATGGTCCAAGACGGCGGCGGCGGTCTCTTCAGAGAATGGATCATCCTGTAGACTCGCAAATGGTGCGAGCTTCTCTGGGGATCTCGGGACCACCTCGTCTATATCCATGTTCTCGCTGCTCTCGGCACGTGGCGCCCCGTCTCCAAATCCAAATAGGCCTGGAGGCGCCGTCTTCGTTCGCAATAGGGACGGGAATTTAGGTTTCGTAGAACCCTCGTCAAACAGCAGTTTGAATGATCGCACACCATTCGGTGGCTTGGCGGGCGAGTCGTCGACAAAGGATGTATCGCCGGCACCCTCTTCATCATCTTCGTCATCGCTCTCATGGGAAGGGAGCATGCGCCGACGTTTTTCTTTATTTGGAGAAGGCGAGACAGGTTCGCCTCTGAGTCGTTTACGGGCGCGTGATATAGCATCGTTGGGAGTTTGAGCAAATGGATCGCTCGTTTTGGCAGCCGTAGACGTAGACGATATCGAGAAAGGGACGAGTGAAGTGATTTGGAATGGATTTGGCCTCGAATGAGGATCGGGGCTCCATTCCTTTTGCTTCCCTTTGCTCTTTTGAGGTGAAAACGGATTGAATCCCGACAACGGCTGAGCAGCGGCTATCGAGCGTGGTTTGGGCAATAAGAGAGATGGCTGGGCCGAAGGACGCGATTCATCCCTGGGAGGCGTCGAAGGAGGATTTGGAGGTTTAGTGGCCTGGGCTGCTGCGCTTTTCGACAACTTCTTGTACTGCCTGTACTTCTCCGCTGGTGGACAATTCAAACAGTGCAGAAAGATACACAGAAGGGATATACCGAGATCTGGTTGATTCTTGATGTCCTGGACAGAAGGCTCCCTGCCATGCTTGGCTCTGAAACTACGTTCCCAGGTTTTAATTTCGGTTTTCAGGGCAGAAACGTCCGCCATGGTGGAAAGCGATCGTCGAACGCGTCCGTAACGAGAGCCACGTGGTGTGACCAGTGACTAAACTTGAAGCAAAGCTCCTCCAGTTTCTCCTCTCCGGTGCCCGTATGCAGTCCGACAGCACTACATCCCGTCCCAAAATGAAAGCAAAGGGAAATGACACGTATTCCTCCCGTGGTCGAAAGACTGGTGCTCTCTCCAGACTCACAGGCATGCCCGTCGATATTATGTTTGAAGTGCATACGAGCTGCCCGGATTCGTATAGCGTCACTGAAGCTTCTATAGATTTTTGGAAATACCCATCCCTATGACATTCTTCGTCTTGCACGCGTCACTAAAGCATTGCGGTCCCTTCTCTTGCACAAATCAGCGTCTGGCGTCTGGCGTACCGCGCCAAAATCTCGTCCCTAATATACCAGAAAAACCTCTCGACATGTCCGAACCTGCTTGGATCCACTTGGCCTTCGATCCTCAGTGCCACGTAAGGAACATAGTCCATCCAACTATCCGACTAACGTCTTTCTCTAGTTCTGTTGGGCCAAGGGTGTTCGTGTTGTCGAATGGAGATTTCGCGTTAGAATATGCGGGAAGTGCAACAAGATCCACATGACCACATCCAAACCACCAGCTAAAGATTCAACCGAATCCCTCATTCACGACATGGTTCCTCAACGCTCAAGCAGTCAGTGCCATCCAACCAATCTACGCGAATTAATCTCCCTGCAGAGAAAGGCAATTCGACCTATTTGATCAGAGATTACCAAGCTGTTGCCGCCAAGTACTCTGCCATAACCTCCCCAGAAGACAGCAAAACATTTGTCGCAGAGCGGAAAGAATTGATCAAGCACATATACACGGTAATTCGCGGTTTAAACGTCCTCTCCCTCTGTAACTCACTGAAATCACTTAGCACGCCGAACAGTGCGAGGTGTGCGCAGTCCAAAGCTTCTGATCGAACCCAAGAGCTAGACGGGATCAGAAAGGAGAGAAAAGCAGCGCAAGTTAATTAGACTTATCGTTCTTTGTTCACAACCTCCAGCATTATTGCGAAGTTGATGGGTCTGTGGTATGAAGCAGCCGACATTCACGTCGAGGATTTCAGATATCGCGAAGTTGGCCCATCTTGAATTCAGTGAACGAGCGAAACCCATCGTTCGGCTCTTTCAGCAATACAAAAACCCTCGCCTTCCGAATAACGAGAATGATCTCATTATGCCCGGGCCCATCGATCTCTTCAGCTTCCCCAAAATCAAAGCCCTGCTCTCAGGCGAAGATTGATGAAACTGCCATTATACCCATTTTCGATCATTTCGTCCGCGCATGGCAAAGGTATACGCGCCTAAGACTCCTGTATCACACCCGCAGAGTCGAAAACAAGGACCTTAGAATGGAGTTCCTTGTCGGCTATGACGAAGAAGACAAAAGTAACACATTTGATTTTAAAGCGCTCCAGCCGTTCTACGAAGCTGTTCCGGACCTCATGAAACAACTTGTCTTCGTTTGCGATAACTGCACGCCTTCAGACTGGACCTCCATCGGCATCGACTCTCCCTACTTCGACCGCGAGGTGGCCGAGCCCCTTTACTATCCCGAGGTCTTGGAGCACCATTGCTTGACTCGTAATCTCAGCCACTGACCTCGGACAGAATGTGCAGACACATTGAGACACCTCGAAAATTTCGACCGTGACCGTGGACGGTGGAATTGCCGCATTCTCTCTGTAGAGAAGTCCTTCGGGAGAATATTCGAAGCCATCGCCAAGTTTGCGCAGCGGGATCCTGCTTCCACAAGTGCGCGAGATATGGACATGTGGTTTAGTTGTATGAATCCAACCTGCGCCGCGCTATGCCAGTGGGTCTCGGCAGCCGACTACTGGACGTATGCGACCAACTGGCGCCTCGCAGTAAGTCTCGCATGCACACGATCGTGGTGTTAACCGTTGACTATCATTATTGCCAGGTCAAACATCACGCAGAGTATCATCCACGAGCGGAGGTCGATTTTGCGACGATGACTTCGTTTGAAGTCGATTTTTGTCGCAGTCGCCTTGTACCTCTCTCCGAGACGGTGGTACTTCCCAAGGATTTTCTATGTGCCCATTGCCGCGACCTTCCCTCGGAGCAACCACCTATGTCGATTGACGGAGTAAAGGATCATTTGAAAGAAAAGCGAGCTCTATCGTCGAGGTTGTTCAAATACTTCATGAGTTTCGGAACCACAGGCATGATATTTCAGACGCAAAGCTTGACCAAGATTACTACAGGCGTAGACTCTCCCCGTTGCGGCCAGTATATGGGAAGGGTCCGCTAGGAGAGTCTCTTGAGATATTTGGAGATATTCCTCGGGTGAGGATTCGTATGACTACACTCTGAAACGCCGTAAGCGTGCAGCATAGGTTACAAGTTTCCATACCACGGTTTGTACTGCTGAGCCTCCCTTGTGGATTATAATACCGGACGAGCATCCGAAGGATTTGACCTACCGTCGCCCGTCCATTCAAATCAAATTCTGTTTCAAACCAAGTTCATTTGTTACGATCTTACGACTTGTTCGTCGGGTCATGGCGCGGGGTCTGGTTCGCGGTTTCGCCAGGCGAGGTGGCAGTGTAGAGCGTGACCGCGTTTCTTCCAAATTGGGAATCAACGTTCAACGGTCGTCGTTCGCGCTCAATTCGCGCTCACCATGAACCGGCCGCGGCCAAGCGTCCTCCAGTTATTTGACCCTTTGTCCATTCGCGATACGCAATCCCCAGACTCTGACAAGGAAAACTCCTCCCCTTGCTCCGACTTCTTTCCTCAAACCCATGTTCAACACCCAAGCCCTGTGCGGTTGACGCGGCGGCTCATCGAGGTCGGCGATGTCACAGTTGATGCTGGAGGAGGAGATGATAGCGGCGGAGAGGAGGACGACGAGGAAGATGAAAACGACACGATTGGACGCCATCCTCCGTCGAGTCCCCGTACGCCGTTGGCGGATGTCACCTTCGACAGAGAACGAACTCCGATGCGATCCAAAACATACAGACGAAAACCAAACGCTGGCGAGGTTGCGGTGCCCAGTCCAGCTCTTGATAATTACGCTTTTGCGGCTGTTATCGACGCAGTGAATGCATCTGGTGCCACCTTCGGTGATTCACATGCAGCGCCTCCTGTGGTCATTTCTCCTCCAGAGGAAGATGATTCAAGCCCTAATGGCAGTACAGACACCGTCTCCGCATCCCTTGCCACCCTTTCATTGGCCACTCCGACGGGAAGCCTCATAACGGACACCACCATGGCGTTCCCCACTCCTTCGGAGCCTTCGCCTTCTCTTCTTGCCCCTTCTATTCAGCCTCCGCCTCAAGTAATGTCGTCGTTCAGTCTCGATTGCTCCTCCGCGGATCTGCAGTCCTCGTTTGCTCTGCACATGAACATGAACTCGGAAACAAGTTTTGACTTGCTCAACGATAGAATTTCCTTCTTGGGACATAACGATGAAGAGAGTTTTGATATGGAAAAGGAATTGGGACCAATTTCTGAACAAGACGATCTGCAGGAGACAGGTGGGGCTGACACCTTTTCGTTTCTTTGCGTTTCTAATATCATTGTAGGCGAAAACTTTGAATTCCTTGTCAAGACCAGCATAGAGTCTGAGCCGTGCCTTGTTACTCCATCCGCTGATGTCGAGACCCCGGAACCTCCCAGTGATAGCACGCCCCGATCCAGATCCCCTCTCGTGCAGCTTGCGGATGCTACGCAGGAATCTCTAGATACAGGTGAGATTTTCTCGTACGAGTCGTTCGATTTCTGAGATCTATTTAGTTCCCGGTGCTTCCGCGATACCCGTTCAGCCACCAACTGTGTCGGCTTTGACCCCTGTATTCGTGCCACCTGTTCAGTATTCTTCACCAATCCCAGTTTTATCGACTACCCTTCCTGAGCCCCCAGCTCTTGTACCGGCTCTGAAGATCGTGAAGCGGCTTCGTCCCGAAACGACCACCGCTCCGCAGGTTACCGTGAAACCCGGAGCTGTAGACAATCTCCCATTACCCGACCGCAAGCCTCCTGCAGGCAACTGCGTTCCTGCTGATAGAGCATCGACAGTTCCGCCTGCGGGTCGGTACGTGATGGAGGGGCCAGGACCTTGGCGCGTTCCGGTCTCGGGCAGTGACAAAGACAGAGAGAAAGTCGCTAACGCTCCAAATCAGCGCAAACTTGGAGCAGGAACCGCACTTTCGGGTCCTCGAAGAGTACCGCTTCCCAGCGCAGCCCCCATTCCAGCCCCAGCCCCAGTTCCAGCCCCAGCTGCAACCAAGGCGCTCCCCCAATCTCAGACCACGGCCTCACTAAAGCGCCCATTGCGTGCCGTTCCTCCAAATGGATCGACCTCCGGTCTACCACGCCCCGTGAGCTCAAGTCGTTTACCGATGCCTAAATCGAAGATTCCTCCTCCCAGTGCGGGGACAGGGCTCCCCCGTAGGAGGTTTGTTTAGGGCTGATATGCCTTGGCAACTAATGGAATTGTTGGAGCGGTCTCTCTTATTAGCATTTGTCCTCGCATTGTCGGTATTGCATTTAAAAACCATAACATCGTTACTCACTCCATAGCTTGTACGTCGCATACACTTCAACATAATCATGTTTCGCGTTCTGCACCCAAGGCGTCAAGCGCGTCAAGTCTAACAATCTCGACTTGCTAAAATTTCGGTCAGTATCTATTTCTTGTTCCTCACTCTGTCACCACGCGTACGCGTCACGCAGATCAACCGATCGTGAACTGGGATTTTTCAATTATGCTCCTCCAACAGCGAATATTCGGCAGATAATCCTGCTCAGGCGTTGAGTCGGCGTTTTCGGGAACATTGGATTTTATGTCACTTTTTGTTGTCGTCATAGGGACGCAGATCTTCCCAGCACTCTTTCGCTCTGCCTTTCAGTTTCTTTGTTTTCAGTTTCTGCCATGTACAGTTCAAAAGCAAGGCCCCCCCCTTCTCGTTTCCATGAAAGCTACAACAGCGAGCATACCGTATGTCTCATTTCCTGTCAGCTATCTCCGTTGTTCTCGACACCGCGATTGCGATTATAATTGTATTCTGCATTATTGCATATCGCGGTTGGTGATGTTGCCACCGTTACCTTTCTTCTATATATTCATGGTGGCGCAGACATGTCCATCCTCTTTCTCTCTATCTTTCACTTCTTCATCTCACCACCGCTCTTTCACGACTTGTAGGGGGAGGGTACTTCTATGGCCGAAACAAATTTCCCGGGAAACAGCACAAAGACACTGCCCAGCACTGTGGGTCGGCATGATGGGCACCACGACGGATACCTAAATTGTGTAGCCTTGTAAGTGGGCTTGTCTTTGAATCCAGGATTTATTCAAAGTACATGTGCAGACGGCATGGCTGGACACGCACATTTTCCATTTCCCCTGATGAGCTTGCAGTCATCGATTACGAGACCCTTGAACGCATTCTGGAAATCAACACCCTTCGTCTTCGGCCCATGGGCCTGAGAATTTTCATTGAGCAGCCGGCGGATTCCGCGACATGGTCAAAGGTCCGACCGTGGAAGCATGATAGCTCTCTGCAGACCATTTTGGTGCAGAAGTACCTGGAGGACCGGCGCGCTGCGGGGATTATCACGCGCTTCGACGTGCGCGATGGATCTGACCGGCGGGACGAGTCGGACAACCTCAGTCTTCGCTCTGTCGGCAGCCGAATTGTCCATGGGATACACCACCGCGGAGAAACTTCTGGCACGAGCACCCCGATGAAGCGGCCTGCGAGTTGGTTTGGCACCCTCATGCGGCGGCCGACGGCGAAGGGGAAGAAGAGACAGACACCGACTGATAATGAGGAGGATACGGAGGCTGAGCAGGCCCCGGACCCACCGGCGAAGCAGGTGCGTTCCGATTCCAGCCAACCTGGCGGGAGCTGGATGACTAGGATGACCGGGCGGAGTTAGCCAAGACGCGCCATTCCGATCCTACTACCCCGGTTTCTCCATATCTACTTTACACTTGTGTTTAATGACATTCCGCTGATGCGCCCTTTCGTTAATATAGTCTACATCCATATTTGGCTACCTCAATCCTCTCGCTCTTTTCTCCGGCAGTTCCACACCGGTGGCTGAGGCCGAGGCTCAGAACCTGGTCTCCCCGGAAGAGACGCGCGCCGCCGAAGTAGAGCAGCTGCGTAAGCGGGGCTGGATGCCTCCTGGCCTTCAGCGTCGACAAAAGTCTCTGCGAGATAGACTCCGTGCCTCTGAGGGTCGCAATCCTTTCCTCGGAGGCTCGCGCGTGTACAGCAGGCGCGGGAAGAGCAGCTCCCAGAGCAACGGCGGCGAGGATCCGTTCGTAGACCAAGAGGCTACGGAGATCACTCCTCAGGAAGTCGACGAATTCTTTGAAATCGACCGGACGAGCTCGATTCTTGAGCTCAACAATCGTCCAGTATGTCGCCCGTTTCATAAGCATCCCGTCTGTGGCTTAATCTGTGAAATTCCAGGTGACCCCTGCCAAAGAAAAGACAACATGGCGGCTCAAGGGCGGGAAGAACAAGAAAAACAAAGAGAAACAGAAGGGTGAACTCGGTGGCGGTGCTGATATAGTCAAGTCGCCCGAGGACGCCTTCCCAAACTCCCCCCACCACTCCAAGAATAATGTCAGTCAAATCGACGGCGACGATGATTAAACGGTCTTATCTTTTGGTTTTTGTGGACTTTGTACTCGCGTTCTGGTTGTCGCGTCCTTATGCCCTCCGCTGTCACGATACTACTTACTACTTAATATTTAAGATACGAATATTTACGCTCTTTTGAATGATAACACTCTTTGCTCAAGGTTTCGGCGAAGGTCAAATCCTCGAGGTCGTTTAGATTACAAAATACGGTTACAGAGATTAATAGTAGGGCATGACTAGCGTAAATGGAGGACAGCCGATTCACAACGCGGAACCAAGGACCTTCAGTGCCAGCGCACGCAGAATCTGTAGCAGAACATTCAGTGGTTGGATTTTCTTTCGCAGAACGTCGAACAAACCTCTGCCTTCTGGTTTCCACCAAGCTCGCTGAACACGGCGGCCACGGCCTTTCCTTTCGCATCCCGCACTGCACCAAGGCGGTTGCCAGCCACGGCACCAAGCATGAGGCCGGGGAAGTTGGCTATAATGAATCCAACGCCAGCGCTAAACATTTATTAGTTCATACTCGAGATGAAAAGCTATCCACTTGCCCACAGGCGGCACCAAGGTAACTCCACCAAGGCGCACGGCGCTCAACCTCCGGCCGTAATAGCTGTGAAAAGTCAGCCCCCGAATGCGTGGAAGCAAGCAGTTGGTGTCACCTCCTCAAAAGCGTCCGCAAAGACTCCGTCTGCGTCAGGTCTTTCGGCCTCAGCTGGAGCCGCACCGGCACCTCCGCGGGCACCAAACATCCCCGCGAATTGGTTGAAGAACGTGTTGGATGACCCGGGATCATCGGTTCGGTCTGCCTTGTGGCTCGTGTGTAGGGCATCGTATTCCTGCCGCCGTGTAGGGTCGGAGAGCACGTAGTAGGCGTCGGCTACCGCCTGAATAACATTGGTTAAATTCCACAATGACGATGTGCAAAGTGTTATGCACTTGGAATTTCTCGGTGGCCTTCTTCTTCTCTGCCGCGGTAGCATTGGCTATTCTGTCTGGGTGAGTTCTGCAGCGCTACACGGATTAGCAGGGCAAATTTGAAAGAAACACGGAATATATGCACTTGAGGGACTCCTTCTTGTACGCTGTGCGTATTTCATCCTGAGTGGCGGACTTGGTAACGTTCAAAAGCTTGTAGTAGTCGGGAAAGCGAGACATTGGAGGTATATGGGTGTCGTTTGCAATTGCGGGTATTTGAAGGTTCGTTCAGAGTTGCGTCATCGCTCTTGTACGTCAGAAGCCGTCACAAAGGAGCGACACGGTCACGATCCAATATTGGCGCCATCAATATTGGATGGCGCGTTCACTTGACAGCTAACTGCAAAACCGGAGAGCCTTTACGGAAAAAGCTGCCCAACGCCACCTGACGTCAGCTCCCCCGTTTAGACACTCAGCTCCACCCGCCCACGAGACGATACACGGTCACGCCGTGGTTCGAACAGTAGCGCGTTCATGAAGCGGTTGTGTAGTAAGTAGAATGTAGTAGAAAATATATTTGAATGAGATATAGTGTCCGTTTTCAAGAGACGGAGGTGTTTGAATTATACAGTTCGCGTGTCAGAGACTTGGAGGTGGGGCCACAATAAACTCTATGACGACTCGACGGTACAACATCGATACATATAAGTTGACACAGCAGGCCCGAGTCCTGGACAACCTCCCAACCCGCACAATGGCTCGGGTGGGATGTAGCGGTAGTTGTTCGACATGGTGGAAGGGACAGGTATTGCATGGTGTACTACGGAACTGAGTGGCGAAGGGAGTGGAGCTAACTGCCTAAAGGGGAACTGACATCAGGTGGCGTTGGCCAGCCTTTTCTGTAAAGGCTCTCCGGTTTTGCAGTTAGCTGGAAGCTTCGAGCAGGTCTTCATTTGAGTACTACAAAATACAAAAGCACAAAGCACAGCTATCTACTCGTTAATTGTCCGACACAGCAGGCGGCCGCCGCGGTTTTTCAAACGCCTCCGCCTCGTCAACCTGGGCTTCGTCCTGCGGCCGAGGAACACTGATCATCGGCCGCCCGTCTCTGCCAGCGCGCGACGGTCTCCGTGGGCCCCCCACTCCGCCTGCCCCGGGCACCCGCCGTGGCGACGGACCCGTCGGCGCTGCGGAGCCAAGTAACAACGGCTTGAGCACCGGGTACTCGTAGTTCGCCGCCTGGGTAGTCGAGGCCGGCGCGCCGCCCGACGGAAGCGATGTTATTGGCGGCGAGGTGGAGCCCAAAAGCAGCGGGCGCAGTGTGACGGTCGGCGTCATGGACGATATTACGGGACTTTCGACATCGGAAACTTCCATCTCCGGTTTTTCTGTCACTTCGCCTAGAACACCGACCCTGGTGGGTTCGCTGGACGGCCCAGGGGTCATCAAGTCTAGACACAACGGCATCATCAATATATTTATTTCTTTGGAAACGGGGGAGGGCTTACCGCCAATGAAGGACGTAACATCGTATTGGGTTCCCTGCGAACCGAACCGCATCTTTACCGAGGTGGAGAAGTCATCGTCAGCGTTGGTTGAAATAGCGCTCTGCGGAATCCGCGACGGAGGCAGTCGCGCACGACTGGGGAACGGCGCCTCCCTGCCCCTGCCCTGCGGAGCCGATTCAGCAGGGAGAACACCGGCGGCAAGCGGTGGGTCAGGGAAGATGCTGAGAGAGAACTCGCTCCGGTTTGACGCCGATTTCCCAGAAGAAACACTTAAAGTCCGGTCGTAGTCGGGGGTGATCTTGACTTGTGGCTCGGGAGGAGGGGGGAGGTTCGTTACTGTGGTCGTGGGCGAGAAGAGACGCAGGGCAGCAATGCTCCGGTCGAGCTCTGTCTGCTGACGCAGAAGCTCGTCGAAGGAGTTGAGCGAGTTGACCGACTCGCGTTCGGGAGTAGAGGTCAATGAGGGGGCGACTGATGAAACGGGCCGACGGGAAAGAATCGGGGATTCTGGTTCCGCAGGCGCAGGCGCAGTGGAAATAACGATCCCGTCGAGACCGTACACAGGTGAATCAGTATTCCGGGCATCGTTGCCGGCAACGACGCCGGGCATTGTCAAACGTGAACTTGTCGCTAGTCCATAGTAGGAAGAAAATGAGACTCCGGTACCCCTTATAAAAGACAAAAGGTCAATAAAGTCGAACAAATCTTTAGAACAAAGGCTTACCGATTGACCGTCGACGGTGTAGTCACCTCGAAAGTATTCGGTGTAGGTGGAACCAAAATCTGCGAGTCCTTCGTGCTCACTGTAAGAGGCGGTCGCTGTTTTCCCTCGACGGCCCGCTGCGGTTGCTCCTCCGTTACCCGTGGACCAACCGGGCTAACTGGGGCCGCCTCGGGAGTTGTCGCCCGCACCTCAGTAGAAATACCCAGCTCCGCGTCTCCAGAATTCCACAGTCTCTGCTCTCCACTCTTGGGGCGCGGTTTCCGGATAGGCATCCATGAAGAAATCCTAGAGACGACAGATTCACGAGACGAGGGGGTTGTGACTGCCCGTGCAATCTGTGGCTCAGGTGACACTGTTACCAGGAACGGAGGTCCATCATCCATCTTTTCGTTCATCAGGTTCATGCCTGTGAAGAAAGAGCTTCTTTTCCGGCGATCTGAAATAGCCGTAGTGGGTTCGACGTATCGCGGGACATTGTAGAAGGTGAAGATGAGAACATTGAGGATGAGGGCGTACATCTCCACGGCCTGGAGAAAACGGCCGAGAGTCGTCTCTGAGAACTTGACTACCAAGATCATGAACACATCAGATAGATTTTCCAAATGATCAACCGTGTTAGACTTACAGAACAAAAGGTTCCCCGCGCCGATGCCTGTACTGACCATCAAGGCGATGATGGGAACCAGGTAAGGGAGGAAAGGACGCCACCAAGGGCCAACGGTGGAGAGGAACAGGTTGAGCATCAGTTTGGCGATGAACAGCGCCGAGACAGCGATTTGGATAGTCGAATCTGCGACGTAGACGGCGGAGTATCCAGTCGCGATGCGCCATACGATCTGGAGAATGGGGATAGAAATGACGGATCCCAACAGGGCATACTTGAGGACGAAGCCTAGAGCACCCCAGCGCTCCCAGCTAGCGCTATGATACGACTTTTCGTCTGAGAAGGGATCAATATCTGTCCTCTGGCGGGGCTCGTAGCGAGGACGCTGAGCAACGAACTCCCATAGGTAGAGGAATCGGAAAAAAAAAGACAGGCCAAGGCCCACTTCTCGAGTGTTAATCAGGCCAGTGACGGTATTGAGAGCGAGTCCTTGAATAAATAAATATATGGATAAGAGCGTATATTATTAAAGTAAATTTAACCTTACCATCGTCCGTAGCAGTTACGCCCCTGAGGAGGATTTGGCTAAGATCAAGGATCGCAGCGACTAAGTGCGCGTTAAGTAATGAGCGAGGCAAGCGGAGAACGAGACGGACTGAATGCGAGGAGCGAGGAGGTGTACAGATATATTGCAGGGCTGATGGGTGTTAGTTTTAGGCTGGTAATGGTAGAGACAAAACGCACAGAGTGATACGACGCATTACAATGAAGAAAGCAATTACAGCGAATGCCGTCAAACCAACGCAAAAAAGGGGGATATCAGATAGCACATATTCAAGCTACTGGGCTATCAGAACGGCGCAGAAAAAAAAGAGGATGGACTGACAGTCAGATTGTCGGTGAGACTCAGCCCCATAATCGGGTCCATTATATATGGACACCGCGAGAGTAGTTGCCAGTACCACCAGAGAGAAAAATTCGCCTTGCGAAATTGAAGCAGTCACGACAGTTAAGCGGACCGCTGGGAAGACGAAGAAGAGTGAGAGCGGGTGGGTGTTGTATGGAGTACGCTCGAGTTTAGGCCAGCCGTACCGGGAGCGGGAGGCAGGGAGAGAGCGGAGGGGCGAGGGAGGGGAAGGCCGAAGCCAGAGATGATATCCACAAACCGTCGACCACCACGAGTGATAAAGGGAAGGAGAAGAACTGGGTACTGAATTCGGGTGGCCATGGGCCTAACGACAATCAATTTTGCCGGTATGAGATCAACACGTCGATCTAATCTTATCAGTATCGGCTATTTCCAGGAACGAGATGAGCAGTATGCTTTTCGTGCTCGCATGCTTTTCCTCGCATCCAATGCACGCATCCAATGCACTTGCTCGCCATCTCTCTTTCCTCACCCTGAACATCTGGTCCGTCCTTGGTCCGTCCAGGGTCGGGGAATATGTTTGAATTGCCGCCAAGATTCTGATCCGCCGGTTGGTGAGCTTGCCGCATTGAATTCATTGCCACGCGAATAAGTAGGGAGCTAAGGCCTCTTGCGTCGACGGGATCGTCTGTTCGGTCTAAGTGCGGTCAACAGTGGCTGTTGGGTGGTATTCTAGGGGCTTGAGCGCCGGGGAATGTCATTCACGCTTACCTCATTTATTCCAGCGTCTAATGAGAATGGTTCGACTTGGAAATACCTTTTATTCGACTTCCCAGGTGTTGTCACTCGACGTCCGTCCGTCTCTCCCTGCAAACATGCAGACGTAGCCAAGTTTTTCACCATATTTCAACTCCTGATCGCCCTATTGTCGCCTAGGGATAGAATGCAATATATTGCATATCCCTTCCCCCCTTCATCTGTCTGCACTATGTCCTCCCAAAGAACTCTCTTCGTCACGCTGGCGGCCCAAGCTATGAGCTCCGTCGGCTTCAGCGTCGTGCGTACCGCCGATTCTGTCAATTTCAAATCTGACCTTCCGAAGAGCATCCTCGCTTGGATCTGGCTTACTCTTGTCCCTCCGAAACCAGAGCTCACGGAACCAGTCCTCATCGACAAGAAAGCCCGCCGTCGCTCCGCACCTGCCGCTCTTCAGTCCCGCAAACGCCACTCGACTTCGCTGTCAGTGGCATCGGGCGAAGCTCAGACGTCTCCGGTCAGCCCTCAAAGGACACGGCGGGTATACTTTGTCGACTCTCCTACGTCCTCAGCTTCACGACCCACGAACTTTCAACGAACATCCAATGACTCTTCCGATTTGACGCTGCTCAGTTCCCTTACTTCCGAAATTAGTCCCTCGTCCTCGTCTTCCACGCTGGTCCATACCTATACTGCGATCCCAGCTCCGACTCTGGAAACTTGCCGTGAATCCGCCATCGAATCAGATTCTTCTAATTCCTCTCCCCGCCCTTCGCTCTCTCTGTCAAGACATTTCCAAAAAGCCAGGCCCCGTAGATCTTCAACGACGTCTGCGACGTCAGTGCCCGATATAGCTCCCATCGTCACCGGACCGCGTATGTGTGCTCACCTGAACCCCATCCATCTTCCTGACCCGTTTTTCTTAGCCGCAGATACGAAGCAGCGAAGGTCGAGCGGAGGCCTCATTCCTCCGTGGTCTTTCCGGCGCATTTCAGGTTCAAAGAGTGCCGCGAGCCCGAGTACCGCTGTGTCGTCTACTGCCGCCCCTGCTACGTCGTTGGGGGGTTGCACGCCAGCAGTTCCGTCGTATTTTAGCCGCAAGACGTCCCGCCGGGTGTCGACTCCCGTCCCACGCACACAGCCGTATGCGTACCCGTATTACGCACAGCCCCCGACCGAGGACGAGGGGTATGCGACATACCTGCGGAACTTGCCCCAGTTCAGCGCAGAGCTAGTCCCCCACAGCCCGGTTCCGTCTGATTCGGAGGAGAAAGAGAAGGAGGAGGCGCCGCTCTCAGACCAGAGGGGCCGAAATCGGCAGGCGAATGTGATGGCTCAGGCGGCACTCGGCCTTGGCCGGCGGCTACCTCCCCAACGATCTGCTAGCGAGAGTTGGGCGGCTGGAAAAGATCCACGTCTATGAGAGGTTATATATATATACATACTTAATATCTATCCGTGAGTGCTTCAATGCCTTGACGGGACGCTTGCTAACCTTGATTGCAGATGGGGATTCTACGCACGAGTATAATAGAGACGAAATCAACCCACTGTATTCTAACGCACACAATGTTCTAACGCACGAATGAATGAAACAATCTGCATCACATCCAAGTTGGAGCGAGGGAGCGAACGAGAGATGGAAGACTGAGCAACGGAGTCAACAAGCACAAGCAGAGCAACGTTCCAACCCTAATCGGGAAGGAGCGCTTCACTAGTATTATTCACTGCAGAAATTTTGTTGTTCCAGAATCACTGGAAATGTTTATGAGATGTGAAGTTCTAGTAACAGAATGAGCACTCCCTAAACTACACGCTTCGGGGTTAGTTTCTACCTCACTTGAAACGATGAGCGTTGTACTTAGTCAAGCCCCCCAGTCTCGGAAGCGGTTATATCTGGCTGGATGGAAGATATCAGGCATATTTTTGGTCCAAAACAATCAAATTTGCTGAGTAAGTGGCGGCGGAAATTAATGCAGTACTTGGGCTGTGATAGCCCAAAGTTCTACATCAATTTCCGCCGCCACTGTATTCGGATAGCCCATCATTCGTAAGTAAAGCCAGCATAGCGCGTATAACTGGATTATCTCCGCTAGTATTGAGCATGGCCCCATCCTCCACACAACGCTGCAATTGTGCATCCAAGAGCCGACTAGCCATTGCGTCAATTCCATTCCACGGATCCAAACGGCATACTTACCGAAGTTGGTTAACAAGGACGCCGATGCGGGGCCACGCCTTCAGCCGTATCCAGCTCTCCTTAGTCCCAATGGTCAGCCCCCCCGCAATGTGGTTAACCGAAACGGGCCCGCCAAACAGCAGCAGGGCGTAGAGCGGCACCTCCGTCGCGTCGCGCAGGAACACCTTGCTCGTCATGTGCTTGTGGAAGTACACGAGGAACGGCGACTTCCACTGCGCGACCTCGAAGAGGATGCTCTGCGGGTGGAGGAAGACGCGCCCCTCGCGCAGGTCGAACATCTTGAACTCCTTGGCAATGTTCTCGCGCTGTACCGTCCCCGCCGAGACGCGGTCGAATTTGATCGCGGACTTGGGGAGGTGGACGCGCGCGACGCGAGGCCAGAGGCCGCCGAGTATGACTGCCTTGATGAGGTTTGCGTTATCGCTGTTGGTGTTAAGGGCGGGCGTCGATGGCGTCGAGTGCAAGGGAATAAACCCGAGGTCGGTAAGGGAGCCAATAAAGTCGTTGCGGAGGGTCGTGATGTCCCGGATGGTGTTTGGCGACATGAAGTTCTACGAAAATCAGGGTGACGAATCTCGCTGATATGAGGCCGCTTACGTCGTCGCAGAATGCCCTGACTGCACCGTGTGATTTTCCCTCAGCGCGGAGTTTGGTGCAGGCATCGTAGGCATTGAGATCGGTGAGGAGATCGCTGCCAGCGGTCGCGAAACGGGATCTTGCTCTGTTGCAAAGATGAGTCTAAAAACAGGTACGAAAAGGTAATATACTGACTGAGACGCCTCTTCCCGTTTGTCCATGGGTGTGAGGAACAAAGGCTTTGACGACAAGGCAGCAGCGATGGTGAGCACTGGTCCCAGGCACTGGAAGATGGTCCCTAAAACAAGCATCTGAAAAGCAATTCAGCGGGCAATTAAATTTGAATCGTCTCCGCCTACCTTTGCAAGCCGCAAATCGACTGGGAGAGTGGACTGATGCGGTATATTAGGAGACAGATAGACGCGGCCAATCGTGCGGCCACTCACGATATGTCGCCCCAATGGCGTCAATTTCCCATTCAAATCAACGGCCCCAAGCTCCTCGAGAACGGACCATGCCGCTTCCATAGCAGCCACCTTGGGCGGGTCAATGGCTCGCTTCAAGAAAAGTTTGACGTCCTCTTCCTCCCTCATGACCTTGACAGTCAACGAGATGCTCTCGAGCGGAACACGCAAGATCTCCGGAACAGGGTACTTGCCCATGTTGGCCTCTTGCTTCCTCGTATAGAGCTTGTAGCAAAAGCCAGGCTGCGTTCGGCCGGCTCGCCCCCTGCGTTGCCTCCCGGCGGCACGGGTAACATACGTCTCCACCAATCGCGACATGCTGGTCTCTGGGTCGTATTGCGTCTCCTTCACTTTGCCCTGAGGCAAATTCAATACCTAAATCCCAAATAAAGTGGTCGGCGACGTACTGCGTCTACAACATAGATGACATCGTCGATAGTGATAGATGTCTCAGCGACGTTGGTGGCGGCGATGACTTTCCACTTGGAGGTTTTCATGAACACGCGCCGTTGCTCGTCGTTGGAGAGGTTGGCGTGCAGCGGGAAAACGTCAACCTGCCCACCGGGGAGCACGGTTCGCATGGCGTCGATGCATTGTCGGATCTCGGGAACACCGGGTAGGAAGATGAGCACACCTCCACGTTTGTTCTTTGGATCTGCGATGATGTGCCGGACGACTTCGGCGATGAGCTAGAAGGACAGTTAGTTGTTCTCGGCGCGTAAGGTTTGAGAGTGAGATATACCTGGAAGTCCAGCCGGTCGGCTCGACTTATAATCTGAATGGCAGAAATACTGGCATCGTCGAGGCCCTTGGACTTGTGCTCGTCCCGGAAAGCCTGCAGTACTTCTCCGCTTTCTTTTCTGGACGATCTCGGAGCAGATGGGCGGTACTTGATTACCGGGATGATATCTTCCAAGTATCTTCACGAATAAATATAAAGTCTCGCAGGTCGCAGAGAAAGTGGGAATCTCACATATCTTCCACTGGGTGAGTGAAACCGGGAATAGTCAGAAGAGGAGCACCACCGAAGTAGTTGATGAAGGTTTCGTGATTAATCGTCGCGGACATGAGGACGACCTTCAGTGTTGGGTGTCGTTTCAAGAGCTCTCTGAGCTCGAGCAAGAGGAAATCCCCGTCGACGGATCGCTCGTGGACCTGAAAAATTGAGTCGAGCTGCTTTTGGCAGAGGAGGATTCGCTCTCACCTCATCCACCACGACATGACTGACATTTTCCAGAGTATCTCCCGAACCAAGACGTCTGAGGACAACACCTGTGGTGCAAAACAAGAGTTTGGTGTTCTTCCCTTGCTTGCTTTCACCCCTTATCGCATAGCCAACCGAGCCATCTTCAATGCGTTCAGAAGAGACACGGGCTGCAACTGAGATGGCGGAGAGACGTCTTCGTATGAATCGTGAGAGTCTGCAGATATATTCCGCGGTGGACTGACCTTGGCTGAGTAACTACAATCGAAGCTGTAGATCCATGATTGGACATGATGAGTGAGTCGAGAATGAACTGAGGCACTGAAAATATTTCGGTTACAGGAGAGAAAATAGGAAGTTCATCCACCCACATTGCGTAGTCTTGCCGCATCCTTGATAAAATCAATCATTGTGCAGAAATTTTAGTTCAATGCTAACCTGTTTCTCCGACTACGACTACGACTCGGTTCTTGTCGAGAAGACTCAAAAATTCGTCCTTTGCAGAGAACGCCGGCAGTTTCTGTCGCAAAGTCAACATCTCCTTATACTGTTAACTTCTGATTAATAAATGTACTCTGACCAGAATTCAGCCATACCTTGCTGTCTCGACAAAGATTTTCGAAGTCTTGTTTGATCTGAGCGCTGGTGCGGTCGTCGCGTCTATGATTCCCCGGTCCTTTGTTGCGAGCGCGGGGTTTACCCGCGACCTTCAAATGGGTGTCGTCGTAGTCAACTCCTTCTGCCTCGATTCGTGGCACTATGTGCCTAAGCACGACAGACATGTCAGGAGGCCCTTCATCCTCCACGACGGCCCAGACGGCTTCCAAAACCCGCATAGCGGCCATACAAATTCCTTCCCCGGGCTCTATAAAACTCTCTCCCTCCATTTCCAAAAGAAGCTGGGATATAAGGTGCAGCCTGACATAGGCCGGGACGGCAGTTGATGTAAGGAACATCGGCACATGTCCTGGACGTGGGTACCCGTTTTCGGCAGAGATGAGAATGTGGAGCTTGACGGGCGCGCTGAATAGTGGCATAACCAGCTGCGTCGGATCCTCAAGAGACGCGCCCATAGCCTCGATTTCGTCGGGGTCGATCTGGTAAGGCTCAGCCCCAGCCGAGGTCGCAGACTCTTCAATTCCGATTAGCTTTCGGCCCAGAGTGACGAGCAGAAGGTCCCAGTTTTCAAACAGGCTGGGATCTGCCTCGACACATGCCTTGACTACGTGTATTGGCCATCCCGCCTCCTTGGCAGCCTTGTCTTCGATCCAGCGCCTCTTCAAATCATCGGCACCGGAATGGGTAGACACGACGAAGGAGTTAGAGGAATTCGCGGTAGGCATAAAGCGCTGGGGAAGATCGCACTCTGGGACGTGAAGAATTAGGTATTCGATGGCGGCCTCCAATGGTGACAGGGAGTTCATCAGGTTGGCAGTTACTGGAGAAGGGCGGCTCAGGAAGTTGATGGCATTCCGGGCCTGCACGGGGGTAAATCCCAGAGTTCCAAGTTGCTGGTTCACATTGGGGGCGTCTTCGTCAGATAAAACAGAGGGGGCGGCGTCTGCCGCTTCTGGATAAAGAGAAATAGCCTAGCAGATGAGTGAGAAATCAACATCATCAGAGAAACACGATAAATGCACCTGCTTAATGGCGTCCTCTGCCAATTCGCGGAGTGCACCTGCCATTTTGACCTCGGGAGCGTCTGCGAACTCCCTGGACGCTGCAGTGGGTCGAGGCTGGGTACCCCTCGGGTTGACTTCAGTCGACTCTACAGGTGCGAGCTGGTCCTGTCTCTTGTTAAGGGCTTGAGCTTGACGCTGCTCGACTTCCTTTCGGGCCGCAAAAGGATCTGGGTTGTACATCCATTTCTGGTGCTCAGGCGTGTTACTATGTTCTGTGGCCAAGGTATCCCAATACTGTCGGGGTCCGGGGGGAAGTACCCGATTAAGCTGAACTGCGTTGAACTCTTGTACTAGCGAGACGATGGGGGAAAATCACCTGCAAGTTATTACAGATCTATATAATTTTACGATTCAACAAACAGCCAACTCAAAATGGAAGCATGTATCCACGAACACGGTATAAAGCGTAGGTAGCACCCCAGTGGCGAGCCTCTATGGCAGAAGGGCTGATATACGGTGGATGAGGCTCCATCCGCACCGTTTCTTTTTGTCCGCTCTTCTTGTTTAGTTTGCTCAGGTTGACGGTGAAGGAGAAGCCCCCTTGCTGTTTTCTCTGGACAGACGAGTGTATTAAGTCAATGTTCAGAAACAACGCTGTGGACCCACAGTATCTACAACAGGCTTTTCCCATCCATTCTTCTGGCATCTAGCGGAAAAAAATTAACTCCTCTTCCGATAATTTTTACCAAACCACCTCTCGCTAAGCAAACTCAGAGGATATTTGTAGCCAGCAGGAAAGAGAGGTTGACCGTCAGCCTCTGGAGGAGCCTTGGAGTCTGTAGCAGGTTTCGCGGGAGCAGCCTTAGTGGAGTTTCCAGCGTTTCCTGATTTGACGATTCCTTTGCGAGGAGGCATATTACAAGACGATGGGTATGAGCTGAATCACATAGAAATTCCCGACGGGACCGACAAACGAAGTTATTCAAAAAGTGATCGATCAATGATATCAAACATCTCATTGTTCTCACGGTCTAAACTTAACCAGAGCCACTTTCGCAAACCCCAGTCGACAAAGTCTAACCGGAAGGCCTCTGTCTCTCTCCATGCCAGTTTTACCCTTCTTGGCGCCTGTTCTACTCGCATTCCTGCATCCTCTTCCGCCTCCTGCTTGCTCCAGCCACTCTGATCCACCCTGGTCCCCACCGGAGTGAAATCTAACCCTAGTCATCTAAAGGTCATCATGCGTCCTATTTTTGCTTTGTGTCGTCGTTGATCGGCCTCGGTCTGGCGAGTATTGACCGTTGGATGGATGGGTGGCGACCTCAATGACTGAATTTTGCGCGTTTGTGCGTGCACGCTACGCCTCCGAACCACCAGATGCTTTCCGCGCGATGACGTCTCTGCAACCTTATATCGCGTCTTCGGAACGTGTCCAGTGTCGATTCATCTCCGTTCCGTACAGATCCCTGCCTGTGTTGCCTCGGGACCCTGACCTACGCGCGGTATCGACTGCAACACGCACAGGAAGCTGAGGCACTTTTGGATTCCGATCTGTCTTCGCTGGACATTCGGATCTATCCGTGTATGCTTTGCCTTTGTCGTCGATATTCGTTGGCCGCGGAAAGGAAGGCAATGCCGGAAACGCACGGGATCCCTTCGGATTTGGGTCACATAACGGGCACTAGAGACGCGTCGCGGTAATTTTGGGTATGCATGCCAGAGACCGAGCGCGACACGCACCGTCTGGGACTCGAGGGCAGTGTACGCTGCGTGGGCTACGCACAGACCTCCACCGGTCATTTCGCCCACTTACTCTCGTGCGCTTGATTCTTTCATACCGGGCAACCGGTCCGTTTGTCCGCTCTGTCCCCCGGCTTCATCTCGACGTCGGCGTTGTTCCTGGAACAACGAAAGCTTGTCGCACAGGACGCTGGTGGCCTGAGCCTTTGGCTTTTCCTCTGGACTTTGACTGCTCCCCAGCGGAAGAACGTTCAAATCCCGGCACTGTTTCAGTTGGATTCCGAGTGCCGTGGGTCACTCTGGGTCTGTCTGCTGCTATCTTGCTTGCAGGTGGCTCGGAGGTGAGGCCCAGAAGCGTCGGCGAGCGCATCGAGATTCACATGGCTACGCGAGCATGGTTGGCCGAGGATTCGGGGTGTGGGCCTGCGATTTGAACTCCAAAGGGCACGAACAAGAGAGCATTGGTATCCGGCCCCTGGGCATTTGTTGGCTTCTGCAAATTTGCTGAGGCAACAGCAACGCTCTGCGGACGGCCCTGTTCCCGCAAGGGATACTCATGCCACCGATATCCTGATACGGTTCTTCTTTACCCTAGTCGTTTCGTTCTCCCCCAATTTTCGGTCCTTCCAATACAGGACGGCCGGGCATGTTTACACTACTGGCTAGTTATACCGTGGCTCTCTCTCCCAACCGCATTGTTTATGACAGCCTGCCTGCGAACGAGAGCTGTACTTACGGGATGTGTTGTCCTTCCCAGCCACTGATGGAAGGCTCGTTGATGCGGCTGACTTTGTTCTTCATTTTGAGCGGCGAAGACCACAGCTTTTCGAGCCTTTTCGCGGCCACTACCCCTGCTCTTCTCTACTCTGACCTGTTCCCAAACCTTTCCTGTTCCCGTACGCGTAACCGATGGTCGACGATCCATCCGGCTTGATGTTCTCTTGTTTCTTCAAATGTTCCCACCTCTGCTCAGACCCGTTCCGCGGCTGCACCTACCTGGTCGTTGAAATTGCAGCTCCCACGGGACGCTGCAATAGAGATTCGTTCTCGCGGTCAACGAACTACGCGTAGCGTCAACAGCTGTGGACCGTGGACCCTGGCTTGGATCAGGGCAGTTGTCGAGGAGAAGGCTCAGCGGCTGTTGGGGAGGCTTCTTTTGCTCGCATGGGTCTGGACTGCGTGCGGTCGCGAGTGCGAACAAGAAGACAGGGCGTGAGCTCGTGGGGAGGTTAGATGCTGCCGAGCTGCTCTGTGTACGCTTCGCGAAAAGTTGACGTCGAAACGAGTCTCCTTCATGCTTGGAAGACATCCGTTCGTGATGGCTCCCTTTGCAAGTCCGAATGGACAGGGCAGCGCTGGACGACTGGCAGTCTGGTGGGGAGAGGTTCCGAACTTCTGGTTGTCATGGCCGGAGGTGAGGGTGGAGGAAGAGCCAAGGGAAGCTGTCGGCGGTTTCATGGCGGGGGTGGCCCTTGGCCACGAGAGTGCAACAACGCGGCTGGGGGTTTATGAAGGAGTTCCCTCTATCGGATGTCGACATGGGTGCCGTCCTAGTGGATGTAGCGGCGAGGGCGCATGCCCGATGACCCCCTCTTCCCAAAATTTTTTGATTTCGTTTCCGCTTTCGAGGCGGCTCTCTTCAGAGATGATACTGCGGGCGCTTGGGGAGGTGGCGAGGGCACATCCCCGATGAACCTTGTTTTCGTGCCTTTTGTTTCCTTTCCGTTTTCGCGCCGACTTGAATGGTGGGCCAGTTATGTTTGGGTATCTGTCTCTCAAGCTTCCGACCGCTAAATTCCTTGCTAATGTTTTGACAGATATCTCACACGACTCTTTGTGGCTCATGGTCAACAAGATCGTCATCCTCGCCACCCGTTCTACGTCCTGTACTCGCTCTCCTCTCCACAGTGCATCGCGTATGCGCGCCCGCATCAGTACCACCAGCTTATCAAGTGGCATTGAATGTGGATGGCGTTTGCATGGTGCTCGGGATTATCAAGACATATCTCTCTTGTTCCCTCCTAATGCTCAATAGGCACGCACAGCGTCGGACTTTTTTTTCGGTTCCTTAGGTTCCTTCAACGTGCCCCTCCGTCGGCCGACTGGGGGATCCACTCCACATTTGCGGGTGAGCGACCTTCGCTATACATGACCGTGGCGCCAGCGGTAGAATATCACACACCATTTGTTCATTTGTTGGTCGGGTGTTCATGCAAAATAATAAAAAAGGAAATTAGGTATGTATACAATTTCAGCTTTCGCATCATGCGGTCAATTGGCGGGTATATACCCGGTTGTTCACAACTAGGCACTTAATCTCGTGGATAATATTGAGTAAAGCACGTCTAAGCCTTCATCCTGGTCCATGTACAATCATTTGCAATAGTTCCTGTTCTATGACACTCTTGAGCTTTTTGCGCCTACTGCGAATGGTTAAGCCTCTGTCCGCGGCGCTGCTCGGTTTCGAGTAGAGATGGATGGGGGAAAAACGACAACGCTTGAAATACGAATGAGTCATGTCGCCCAGGACCATAAGAAAATAATTACATTTATTCTTCAGCCCACAAATCGGAGCGCGTCGGCGCTGATGTAGTATTTCGCCAACTCTCCGACCGCAGAGGGCGCGGCTGCAGCGGCATCCGGCACGAGCATAAACGTCTGGGAGAAGACGCGGGGATGGCCCTCTTTATTTGATCTCGTCGTAGTCGAGGGGTTGCCGGCGGGGCCTTTGCCGTGGGTGACACTCCCAGAGACAACAATCAAGAGTGAGGGTGGCTGGGTGCCTGTGCGCAAGTCAGGACGTGGTCTTCTGGTTCCAGAGTGAGAATAACGGACCTGGTATGGGATGGCAGTCGAACGACTGGATGTCGTGCTTCGTCGGGGGCATGTTTTCGACGAGAGACACGAGACCGTCAACACCCTGGAATGGGGTGCCGTTCCAGGTGAGCGCGGAGGTGGGGCGATAGAGCTTGGGCAGCTCGCCGAGACGCGTCGGCGAGTCATACGCGGAATAGTAGATGCGAGTGAAATTGTCCGCTGCGCGTGTGGCGATTTCGATACTAGAGAGGTGGAATAAGGAAGAGAGAGCGGAGAGATGCAGGAGAGAGGACGCACTCGGCGGGAGTAAGAGGGACAGGGGCGGCCATGGTGGTAGAAGCGAAAGGTGCCGCGAATGATGGCTGTGCTTCGATCAATTAGGAGTCGATCCAAATTCTCTCATGAGCACTTCTGCGCTCAATATCCTGACTCTCAACTGCTGGTCTGTCTACCTTGTCTTTGTCGTCTGCCACTAAAATCGCACATTCAGGGGCCTCAAATACGTAGCCAAGAACCGCGTAGAGCGCGTCCATGCAATTGCACAGGAACTAGCAAAGTTGGACCACGATATTATCGCTCTCCAGGAAATATGGGTCTTTTCTGAATATGAACACATCCGGGACAGTGTCGCAAAGCGCCTCCCGTATTCAAAATTCTTCTATAGGTAAGAAATATGCGTGTTAGCTACAGGAAACGACTAAACAACGTGGTCTTGTGCAGCGGCGCGCTTGGGTCGGGCCTCGCGCTAATCTCCCGTTTTCCCATTATTGGCACTTCGGTTCACCCGTATTCGCTGAATGGCTCGCCCATCGACGTCGGTGGCGGCGATTGGTTTGTAGGAAAAGCCGCTGTCAGCATCATAATATCGCACCCCGTCCTTGGCCAAGTTCAAATATTTAATACTCATGTAGGGATTTCTTTCGGCGCTTGGATTCAAGCTTGACCATTGCTCTAGCTGTATGCCAAAGGCGGTGAAGATGGTCCCGAGTACCAAAGGGCTCATCGACTGGTCAACGCCTGGGAATTTTCTAAATTAGCACGCCAGGCTGCAGAGCTCGGCCGCTATGTTGTTGCTGTATGACCGCCTCGAAACATCCGAGTATCTGCTGAACTCCCTGCCAGGCTGGAGACTTCAACAGCATTCCAAGCAGCGTGCCAATGGCCCTTATTCGGGAATACGCCGACCTCTCTGATTCATGGGCCGTTGCCCACCCCATCGCCCCTTCTACGTCTTCCCCATCTGCCATGGATGCAATAACCCTATTCGGCGTAACCGCAGACTCCCCACTGAATTCGTACTCTGCAGGCAAACCCCTCGGCCCCTACGCGCGCAAATTCCTGGGCAAGCGCCTCGACTACGTCCTCTACCGCCAACCGCTCCGACTCCCAACGCGCCTCGACGACGACCCCCTCCCCGTGCTCAAATGCACTGAATGC
Source organism: Mycena albidolilacea (assembly GCA_029282495.1). NCBI lineage: Eukaryota > Fungi > Basidiomycota > Agaricomycetes > Agaricales > Mycenaceae > Mycena > Mycena albidolilacea. Next base: position 2,423,962 of record JARIHO010000005.1, on the reverse strand, counting down.
AACGTCCTACTCACCGAAAAGGTGCCAGGGCGGACGTTCTCCTTCTCAGACCACTTTGCGCTCGAGGCGACGCTGGAGATCCAGACGGGCGTCCGCGCCCCCGCGGACCTGGCTGACCCGCACAACGTGTGGGCGCCCCCGGGCGCCGCGCGCGGGCCCGTGTCGACGTCGGAGCTGTCCGCGGACTCCATCACGACGACGATGCAAGCTCTCGCGGCGTGCTACCGTTTCTCCCGGCAGCGCGCACGGAAAGAGCTTTCCCTCTTCGCGGGGTGCATCCTCATGCTTGTCGCCCTCGTCGTCGGCTCGTCCTGGCTCCCGCACGCGTGGATCAACCCTATCTTCATCCTCTTCACGGTCTTTGTCGCGTGGCTCGGCACGACGATGCTCTACGAGGGCTTCCTGTACGGCAACTGGGAGTGCAACGCGCTCATGAACGTCATCGAGGAGCTCGAGATTTACAAAAACAGCCTCGAGATACAAGCAGGCACGCGTTAGAATTACCATTACTACTTATACTGCGTACTGATACAATTGCACTACGGACTACATATATGATACCCATCCAATCCGGTTCCGTTCCCGCCTCATGGGGGTCGTGCGTGGGCGTGCGGTTTGTATACAAGTGTTTCATTAGCGGGCCCTGACTGTGTCCAGTTTTCTACGAGTCGGGTGATGTCCGGGTGGCCTGCCGTCGAGTTGCGTCGTACAGAAGGGGATATCGGCGGGGACATGGCGGTAAACGTCGCGAGCGTCGAAAGGTGGGTGTGTGAATTGGACCTGCGATGGCCGTTGTGCGAGTGATGGGAGTTGTGCGAATGATGGGAGTTGTGCGAGCGCTGGCGCTGGAGTGCGGGGCGCGAGACGCTCTCAGGGGTATAGGAGGGTATGATGATGGACATGGCGGAGCGGATACGCCGTAGCGTCGACGTCGGCGCGGGCTCGAGCTCCTGCACGGACGCCCGCTTGCCCCCTTCTTCGTCCTCCGTCTCGCTGTCCTCGGTGTCCGTACCCGGCTGGGACGCAAGTGCCAGCCGTGACGGCCCCCAACTGGGATAATACGAGCTCTTCCGCGCGAGCCCCGGCCGCCCGCCAGCAGTGGTGGAGGTAGCAGGCTCCGACTCGGGCTCGGACTCGGTGCGCTCCTCCTCCTCCAAATCCTCCTTCACAGCCTCGCTCTCCACCCCATCGCCGCGCACGACCGTCGCGTCCACTGTATCGATCTCCCTCGCCAACCCCGCCTCCGCCTGCGCGCCCAGCGCACCCCCACCGGGCGCCCCCGTCCCAGTACCGGCGCGCAACAGCCCCGGCAGAATCGCGCGTACAAACTCGTGCATACTCATGAACGCGCGGTGCGCCGAGTCGAGGAACGGGTACGTCTGAAAGATGTGCACCGCGTCCTCGTACAGCTCGTGCCGCACCTCGACGCCCGCGAGCGTCGCTTTGTGCGCGAGCAGCGCGATCTCGTCGCGGAGCACCTCGGCGTCACCTGCCTGGATCAGCATGGGTGGGAGGCCCGCAAAGTCGCCGAAGAGCGGCGAGGCGTAGGGGTGTGTGAGATACTGCTCGACCTGGTCGCCGAGGTAGAGCGCGATGGGGTTCATGTGGTTCCCGGCGGTCGGGACGGGGACAACGTCGAATGGCTCGTTTGAGTCCCACGACTCACAGCTCATCGTCAGGTCTGGAGAGTTTTGAGTACAATCCCTCCCTTTTTTTGAAAGCACCAAGATACTCACCGACCCAGGGAGACATCAAAATGGCGGCAGAAGGCAGTGGGTACGCGTTATCCCGCAGGTACATCAATAACGCAAGGGACAGCCCCCCACCCGCGCTGTCCCCAGCCACGATAATATTCTCGGGCGGAATATGCAGGTCCTCCACCAGCCGCAGGTACCCACTGACTGCATCGTGCAGGGGCCCGGGGAATCGCGTCTCAGGCGCCAGTCGGTAGTCAAGCGCTGCAACGTGAAACCAAAATTAGAGATCAAGCTCGGAGCGCAAAGTGGAACAGGGGCGCAGGCTTACCAAAAACGCGGGCGTCGGTGTGCTTGGACAAAGGGATGGAAATAAGGCGCTGGCTCGCGGCGCTGGAGAGGAAGAACGCGCCGCCGTGGATGTACAGCACCACGCGCTCGCGCTTCTTCTCCGGAACCGCTGCAGAGTCGGCGGACGCGGCGGCGGCGCGGCGCTGTTGCCACTCGGCCTGCAGGCGCTGCCACGTACGGCGGCCCACAACCCACTCGCCCGAGAGCTCCCGCTGGCCCGTCTCCGCTGCGTCGAGGTCCGCGAGTATGCCGCGCAGCTTGCGGCGCTTGACGCGGAATGTCACCGGGGTCACGAGGGCGTCCGACGGCAGGGGGATGAGCCCGCTCAGCCCCATCGCCACGCGGATGGTCGCCTGTCAGTGTTTCAAAACGGAAGAACATTAGTTCCTAGATGGGGGGCAGAGAATCACGTTGAAACGCACAATGTCGACGAGGGCGCTGTGGCGGGAGGCGCCGCGCATGAAGCTGGTGATGAGGGTCATCTCAATGCCCCAGGACTTGCGGCGGGGGCCCCAGATGTTGTGCGCGATGACGGCGCCAGTCATTTCCGTCGCTTTACGTGTAGTTAGACTCGACGTCACTGCAGCCGAGTAAGTCGACGCACCCTTGGACACGACGACGAGGCCGTACTTCCAGAGGTGCCATAATCGTACTGGACTGCGCTCAGAGACGCGGAGGGTGGGGTCTACGCGCGCAGAGGGCGGCGCGACACCGGGGTTTGCGTAGTGGTGGAGCGCGGGCTGCTGCTGCTTTCTGGGCTCGACGACAAGAGGGGGTTCTGGTGGTCGGTCATGAGAGGCAGAGAAGGACAAGGGCCACGGTAATGTGAGTGGCATGGTGGTAGAGAAAGGACAACAAGGTGAAGCTCCGACGCGGAGACATCACAGTACTTAGTGCGCATCGATCGAAAAAGGATTTTCCGGTCCGCCGCGGCAATTACTCCGCCCCACACAAAGGTTTCAACCAATAGATTCATCACAATTAAATCATTAATTCTCCGCTAGTTAATCCTCAGTAATCCAGCCCCCGACTAACCACCTCTTTGCACGTCGGCCGTAGCAGGATCGTGTGCTCAAACTGCGCCGTCTTGCTTCCGATCTGCCACGTTCTCTGTTAGCAGGGCAACATAGGTCACTTGTGAAAACGATCGCTCACCTGATCGTACAACGGCGGGTAGTCATTCACGATCCCTTGTGCAACGAGATGGTTGAGCTGTACGGGTGTTAACACGGTTTAAGCTACAACGAAACAAACACGCACCGCAAGCAAATATTTGCTCTCCCCTAGTCGGTCCAGGTACCGCCTGCAGAACGGTAGCGTCCCAAAGTTTTTGTTGATCGTCTTGAGCAGAGACTTTGCCGATGTGAGTCGCAGGGGCACGTTCGGCGCGTCGTAGATCCGCGCATAGTGCGAGCAGTCGCCGTTCTCGACTATCCGCCCGCGCCCCGTCGACCCGAACGTCTCGATCGCAAAGTAGTCGCCCTCCTCCATCTTGGTCTGGTCCGCGGTCTTGACCAGCGGGACTGACTTTCCGGTGGAGCCGCCGTGGATTTGGTACGGCGTGATCGTGTGCCCCGAGAGGTTTTCTATCGGTTTTACTGCACGAGTGTGAGTAGTCCAAAAATGAGAGTTATGGACGGACGCACCGGGATACACCTTCCCCCCGATCTCCACCTCGTAGGACTCCATTGTCTCCTGAATGAGCCCGCCAAGCTCACCTAATCGGACGTCGATGCCAGCTTCCTATACGTAGAAAGAATGAAAACAATTAGCAAGGCACGCAGGCACAGAGGGGCGGGCTCTACTGACGCGGATACCAGTGTCAGTCGCGGCCTTGACGGCAGCGATGAGGTTGTCGTAATTCGGGTCCCACGAGAGTGTGAAAGCCGAGTCAAGGATCCGCCCCTTTATGTGCACGCCAATGTCCACCTTCAGGACGTCGCCCATCTGCAGCACTGGCCATACTCAGCGCCAGTTAAGTTAACTAAAAATAACGCGCACCGGTGGTATCGCCCGCATTGGGGGAAAAGTGTGCGGCGCAGTTGTTGAGGTTGACGCCGGTGGGGAAGCCCACGCCGGCTTCGAGCCCGTCGCCCTCCGCAAGCGCACGCGTCCCCGCCTCGATGTTCTCGCAGATCTCGGTCATAGTCATCCCCGGGCGGATGGTCTTCCGCGCATGGGCGCGCACGAGCCGGTGCACCTCCGCGCCCTTGCGGATGCTCTGGTACGTCGTCTCCGGGTCGTCGTTGAGCTGCTTCTCGATGTAGCGCTTCTCCTCCGAGGTCGTGCGCCAGGTGTTGCTGCGCGCCAGAAGCTCAGTGTGAGGTTAAAACTTGAGGAGCGGAGCGGGACGCACTCGTCCTTGTAGTGCTGGATCTCGCCCTCGGGATAGATGCCGTCGGGAAAGAACTTGGAGAGCCCGATGCGCGGGGGGTCACTTTGCTCGGGCTTTTTCTTCTTCGGTTTCTTCTTTTTCTTTTTCTTTTTTGCGTCGCCTGTTGCGCCGCCTTCCGCTGGTCCAAGTCAGCCTTCAACTTAGGAGTTTGGGTTAGGAATAGCCTACCAGGCGTTGCGTCGTCTTCTACATCGTTAGCGTCGTCGTTGTCGGCGTCGGGGTCGTTGTCTGCGGGGACGTCTGGGGGGGTGGGGGTTGTGATCATGGTGCGCAAAGGCGAAGGTCGGAAGCGTAGGCGAGCGTCATTGTCACCTGATCCCGACCTCTAATCAGATTTCGAGGCCCAGTCGACCTGGAGACTGTTGTCGCGCGCAAATTGTACTCGGGTGTAGGGAAATGCTGAGGGAGCTCTTGGTGCTTTTTTGTTTTTTGAGGCCATTTTACGCCTTCTCCGATTTTCGAATAATTATAAGGTGTTGCCGTTTTGGGCTTGGCATATACCGTCAATCTGTGACAAACATTTCATTGAAGCCTCGACATGACCACGGTGCCTGAATACTTGAGCTCCCTCCTCGCCCCGTATCGCGCCACCGAGCCGCCCCCGACGCGCCCCTTTGTCACCCTCACCTTCGCCCAGTCCCTCGACGGCAAGATTGCCGGTGCAGAGGGGAAGCAGCTCGCCATCAGCGGACACGAGAGCTTGGTTATGACCCACTGGCGCGTCTTGTCTCGCTTCAATAACTCAACAACTCGACTCATGCTCGTTGCATTGATGGGGCAGGCTACGCTCATTACACGACGCGATTCTGGTTGGGAGCGGCACCGCGCTCAACGACGACCCGCAGCTGAATCGTGCGCCGCTTCGCGTCCTCCCGTCCAACACCCACTTAGACGCGAGTAAGTGCGCCACCTGCCTCCCGGCGCCGTAGGAAAGCCCCCGCGCCCGATCGTACTGGACAGCAGGCTGCGCCTCTCGCCGACGTGCAAGTTGCTGACGAACTACACGAACGAGAGTGGGAGGGGACCCCAGCCGTGGGTCGTCGCGTACGCGCCAGCATCGCCGGACGCGGAGTGGGATATCCGACGCGAAGTGTTGGTGAGGTCGGGCGCAAGGGTGTTGGTGTTGCCTGCGGGTGGTGCGTCTTCTCTTCCTCTTGAATGCTACCACTAACGACGACGTGATGTCCCGCAGAATCTCCACTCACCGCCGTCCTCACCCTCCTCCGCGCCGAGGGCGTCCGCTCCCTCATGGTCGAGGGCGGCGCACAGATCATCTCCGCGTTCTTTGCCGCCGCTTCCGAGACCAAATGTGTCGACACGCTGCTGATCACGACCGCCCCGCTCATTGTTGGCGCGGCGGGTGTGGGGTATGACGTTCCCGGGGTGCGTTGGTGGTTCCTTTCTTCCGACGCGATGCTGACTGAACGGTTTCCGCGTCCCACAGGCCTCCGCCGACCTCCCCCGGACCTTCCGCGTGGTAGAGACGCGTCTGGTGGGGAGGGATAGCGTGGTCGCGTTCCAAACAACTTGATAATACAATCAATCCTGCGTGCAACGCTCACGGCTGCGTCCAGACTCCAGCTCGCTCAATTGTATTTCCTGTCAGCCTCCCCGCGTTGAAATATGGACGGACATGCTCGACCTTGAGGTGCTACTCCCGGCGAGTCTGATTCTGTAGCGTCGTGTCAGCCGAGTCCAAAAATCTCAAAAAAAATTAGTCGGCTTGCAAGACTAGCCAGCATCATTTGAGAATGAAGGTCGAAAATCGAATCTAACATCACGGTACCAATAATGTGCACTGCAAAAATAGTGGACACTTGCCCTTGCATTCCCGATCTCGAAACATGGAATAAATGTTTGGATATGCAGAAATGAGATACAGTAAATACATCGCCACCTTCGACTTCAGATTCTGTACTGAGCATCAACTTTCCTCAATGCCGCCTTCAGCACACTAATATTTCCTCGCTTGAAGTCCGGCGGCTGTAGATCCTCTTCATATGTCTCAAAGAGGCCACCGACTGTCCGAAACCCATGACTCTTGAGTCGTCCACGGAGCTTCTCACTGATGTCAAACTCCTCCAAAGGTATGTGTGGCATTCGGCGTCGAGTCTCCTTGTCGATGGAGAAAATGAGGCTCGAAAATATGTTGGCTTCACCAACTCCGCCGTCTCCGCCTTGCTTTACTGCGTACCCGCCTACACCGCCGATGCCGCCTTGAAAAAGAATAGTGAAGCCGTATCAACAATCAAGCGTGAATGATGACCAACGCCAACGTACCGGAAATTCTCTTGAAGAAAGCAACATATAATATAGGGATTTTCGTCGCCCCACCTACGCCACCAGTGCCACCTAGCGCAATACCGCGTCCACCGGCTCCTCCTCGTCCACCTGCAAATTTTCGATGTGACGGATCCATCCTAAGTGAGGAAGGTGTACATACCCATGACATTGAAGCGAGTCTTCGGTGTCGCTTCTCCTGCTGCAACCACTTCCGGCGGTTCAGAAGTTCCAATCATACCATTGATATTGACACGTTGGGGAGTGGGATTCGTGTTAACTCCTATTGCAACCACGTTCGGCTTTTCAACGCCGCTTGCACCACCTGCACCACCGATGCCGCCTCCAGGATATATTAGGCGGTGGGCGAGCGTCACGACAAAAAATCTCACCGCCGAAATGAAATTCACCGCCGGTTACACCAAAGTGAAAGAGATGTTCGAGCGTCATCTGCGGCGCCTTGCCAGTCCCACCTTTGCCACCCATCTCAAGAGCGTCTCCGCCAGCACCTCCTGTCCCTCCTGTAAAAGGTTGAGATGGAATTTTCACAACAGTAGGTTCCGTACCATAGATCTCAGGTGCATACTCCCCATTTGTATCCACCATTTCGATTTCTGGGTACTCCAACAACAACATTTTTTTCATAGCCCACTTGAGTTCGGCGATATGTCCAATTTTGAGCTGTAGTTTCTCCCATTCGACTTCATTTTCCTCGAAAAGGGCGTTGACTGTTTCATAATCTTCATCGGTGAGCAGCTTGCAAATTTCGTCGCCGAGATGGTATTTTTGGCAAAATGCGGTTGTGTCCAACGGCTTGAGCAGGGTTTTCGCAGTGTCGTCGATATATACGACTGGTGCTTCCAAAACCAGGCCCGCACCATAGCCACCGGTACCACCGATACCACCTTTAGCATCGCTGTCACCATGTACGCTGGCTGCGTCTACCTCAAGATCAATTAGAAGGCGGGCATCCACGAGTCAACGTACGCTGTTCCGGCTGCTTCGGTAGAACTGAGGCCCGGCGTCAGCGTTGGACAACAGAGGAGTTAAAACATACCAGATGGGTGTCCTCCCGTATGAAACTTGCTGTCACCATCTACGCCGGCTGCGTCGACCTCAAGATCAGTTAGAAGGCGGGCATCCACGAACCAACGTACGCTGTTCCGGCTGCTTCGATAGAACTGAGGCTCAAAGTCAGCGTTGAACGACAGGGGAGTTGAAGCATACCAGATCCGTGTGTTCCCATATGAGACGAGTTCTGGTGGAACCCGTGCGGGTGGCAAGCCAGACTATATAGCTGTGAGGGGAGGAGATAAAAATAAGACAGACCAGTGTTCGTTAGACGCGCGGCTTTTTGCTTGCGCCGTTTCGCCAGCTTTTCGCCCGCTGTCCTTGGCGATGCAGGTGCCTGTGGTTTGGGGTGTTAGGTGCATTTTCGCCTTATATGGATAGATATGGTTCCCATTCTCGAAATACGTTGGTGATCACCGTGAATTGCCGGCAGGAGAACACGGCGATCCCCACGAATGACATCTCTGCTATCGACAGAAGCCTGTCGAAATTTGCACTCTGAAGCTGAATCTGCCCAAGCTGCATCAAGACCATCTATGCCGCACAGAGCAGGGGGAGAAGACGGGCGGATAGGAAAAAACGGAGGCGCGCGCAAGGACGAGGAAGGAGTGGCGACGGGGAAAGGACTCGCAAGCACATGGGACGCAAGTGGGGGGAGTAGTGCGTATTCGGCAAGAAGGATCTAACCCGATGCCGGCGATAGCACAATCAGATACTTATTGACTTAGTACATAGTCGACAGAGATGGGTGATCAAAAATTAGAACATAGGCTCTGTTAACCAATTGGTAACCTTCTGGGTTCGGATGGGAACAGTGTCTTGAAGGGTGATTCCGAAATCCTTGTTATAAAAGCAAATGAGACTGAGAATTGGCGCGTGGTTCAACGTGTGGACATCGATGGTGAGATTAAAAACAGCGCCAACCACTGAGTTGCCTTGCAGACCTGGCATCGCTAGGTTGGGGGGAGCCACAGCCGTGGCGAGCGCCAGCCCATCGCCCGCAACCTGTCGAGCGAGGATTTTCTGTAAGGTCAATTTTATACTAAGGCACTGGGCATACCTGCTTCCGGCGGGCAATATATACCGTGGAGCCAGAGTTGTTCGTCAGCTGCAATCGATTCCTCTTTATTATTCCAGCGTTATCCAAGCGAGCCTCCATGCGAGCCTGTGAGGCCTCCAGGCGTTGCAGGGTGGCAAGAATATTTTGCAACGTGTTTGGATCGTTGAAAGCGACTTCGACATCTGCGATTCAGGAAATGAGGGATAGATGCATGCAGGAAAGGAAAGAGGTAGGCAGCTCACGTATTTTGGACAACATATGCGCCCTATCGCTCGCGGTTTGTACAACATCGGATATATCATTCTAGTTAAATAAGCGAGTTTGCGGGTGGAAAGGGGTACTTGCCCTTGTTAGCTTGCACCAAAGCATCTGCCTCCTGAACCACTTGTGCGGTTATGACTCTACCTTGGACCAACGCATTATCGAGACTAAACGCCTGGATCAGATTGACAGGGAGGGCTGGATGTGCTGTAGCCACGGACGGAAGAGCGAACGGACCCAAGCCTTGGGCCATGATACCTAGTGGAGAGAAAGAGCCGTTGGCTCGTCCTCGTCCCTTCTCTTCTGCCGCTGCCGCGATCCCAGGTCCCTGCTAACATAATTCCACCAAGCTTCAAACCATTGCACAGCCAAGAGGTGGGCGCAACGGCGCAACGCAATTTTTTTTTTGAAATCAACCTCTTTTTGGATTCTACGGTGTTTTAGAAAGTATGTTTTTGAGCAGAATTTCTTTTTGGCAATCCCGGTCCCCTGGGAAAATGGATATACTTTTCAGTACACTTGGATCTCGAGAACGATTCATTCGAAAAATGCCGAGAAATTTGCCCTTCATAAAACCGAATTCGGTGTGGGGGGTCTTCTTTGAGATATTGAGCCTGTTCCATCATCCATGTCGTCCATGACTCAAAAAGTTGAGTCGTCCAATTCAAGGCGGTTTCACCTGGAAACTACCTAGGCTTGTAGGAAGCATACAAAAATGGGGAGGGGGGTGTTATGTGTGTTGGATTTTCCATTGGGAGAGCGATGAGGGAGCAAACTGCAAAAGACGAATTCTTCCGGAGGCTCGGACCGGTTGTGAGAAACCTAGTCGACTCATCGGCTTTTTCGGCCGCCCACCTCAGCAGTCCGAGTCGTTGAGTCAAGCAGCTTCAACTTTCCAACCTCCAAGCCCGTGCAGTACTCGAAGTCTCCGGCAAGATCTCAAGTCTAGGCTTTCAAGTCTAGATCTCAAGGCCAAGTACTGAGTCCTCAATCTACTAGGCTTCAACTGCTTCAACGCCTCAGCTGATCCCTCAAGCGCTCGAAAGTCGCGCAAGTCCCAGGCAAGTCCTCTATTTCTGTACATACAACATGGTGCATGCTGGGTCCATCAAGACGTCGCCGCGCAGGTTCCCGCTTGTAGTGTCGATGAGCTCTCATTTAAGCATAGCGACATGATTCCTCAGTCTCAAGTGGCTTACCGCTGCCGGGCAAGAGGCTATCCGAAGGTTGTCTGGGCGCCCACTAACGGCCGGGCTGCACGACGAGAGTGGGCGCAGTGGGAGCAATCCCTGCGGCGCGAGGAATACTTATCCTTGATAAATGCCGTTCGATAGCTCGAGTGGTACTACGGTCCAGCAAGGATCTGTGACTTGGCCATGGTACTCGGAAAATACTGTTCTCCGACGATGCCTCCCGAGACTCGCTAGGAGTTCCTTTTCACGAGCTTTCCCGGGTCCGGGTGCGGAAGGTTCTTGTTATCGGTTATGGTCTGGTATTACTCATCGTAAGTCCTCGAGATGAAAGTATCCTGATGTGATTTCCGAACACCAACTCAGGCTGCCAACTTTGCAAATTCCTCGGTTGCGGGACGTCGTACAAAGTCTATTACGACGACGGTAGGTAGGTATATTCCGGCGCGGTCCCGTTAAGGAACAACCGGGGATGGATGTGCAGCTTCGTTATTGCTTGACCACGTTGCGGCTTCCTCGATGACCAGGCTCTCGAGCAAGCATGTGTCAATGGGCTTGCTCTTGTCCGACCATTTCTCGACTCGTGAGTGCTTGGCAAGTCCTCGGGAGGTATTGATATCTGGGACCTGACGTGCAATTTGCTCACTTTTTCGAACCTGGTCTAGGCCATCGCGTACTTGTATCTCGGTGATGAGCTTTAGTTCCCAAACTTCGATTCAGAGTGGCTCTCCCGCACCCCTGTACCCAGGAAGATACTGTTCCCCGACCCCAACCTATCTCGACGCGTTCATGCTACATGTACAAAACACAAAAATTTCTTGCTCTCGCTCTCACTCTGGTGGAGTGGTCGTAAAGTTCTCGGGCGGCTTTGGAGATGGCTTTAGATGGATGTGCATTATCTCAATGACTTTACGGCTTGCTCGCGCGAACAAGCATCTGGGTTCTGACGTTCGATGGGGCATTAATAATAATATCCGACTCAGAGCGCCGCTCTTTTCGAAAGATACTGTGCCACGATGAGGATTTCTTCCTTGGCCCCGGCCAGCAAACTGTTCAAAATACGAAATTATCGGTTGGTCTCGACACGCACAATCGAATCAAAAAAATTCGAACCAACCACCCAAGCTTCTTCGGTATCAAATCGCTCCATGAAGTCGGCGGGCGCATGCCTTCGTAATACTGTGATAGGCCTGCGGGGAGAGGAGATGAAATGTGTCTCCGCAGTGATTCCGCTTCACTTCCGAATTAACGATAAGAGATCGACGGCTCCCGCGGCTGCTTTCATGTTACGGCTTGGCCTCCATATGGCGCTGATGTGGGTCCCGGTTTCCCGACGGGCTGTCGGTATCCAGTCCAAGAAGAGTAGATATTGGAGCCTTGGAGACGCAAAAGCAGTTTGAAAATGCTGTTCCTTGGCGTCATCTTCCCAAACGGTCCTCGAGCCTAGAGCAAAAGGACTCATTCCGTATCCCCTCGGCTTCGGTGAAGTCTCCATGTCTTACATATGAAGTCGGTGGCGCGACATGTTTCCACGATGATTTCTCGCTTGCCTTTCTTGCATTCGCAAAGAACGTTGAATGGACTAAAAATTATGGAATTTTGCGCCAGCTTTCCCAAAGGGCTTTCAATATCCAGCAGAAGGGCTGTCGGATATGAATGCGGAAATGCGATTAGTCGAATAACCGAGGTCGAGCAGTCCTTGAGGTCCGCAGTTTTCCGGATTTGATTGACATGGGTCTTCGTGAGGCCTGAGGCAGATGATATTCAGAAAGGAGCCGAGCATCGCGAGCCTCGAGAAGGAAAGCCAAGGAATCGGCATGAAACGGTCGGGATTGACGATCGGCTTCAATAGGTCACTACCAAATTACACGCAGCTCGACGCCTTTATGTGCCTACCAGAGACTGTCTCCGCTGTTCATCGATGAACCTTCATCGTCGGGCCCCTCAACGCCAACGGCATTATCCAAATTTAGTTGACATCGCGGTTCGCAAAGCGGCTTCGAGCTCCACGTCCAAGACGCCTACAAGGTTAACCAACAGGCTGTGGCTGTCTCCGGTCTCCGAGATCAACGAAAGAAGGTCGACGGGCCAGAGAAGTGACCGGATTGGGTTGGAGCTCCTGCAAGATGCCGTTGAACCAAATGGATCAAGGGGCAGTCAGAACTTGGCAGTGTACGAGAGGTACATTGTAGACGTCACGGTGGAAAATACACGGTGTCGAATGGCGCAATCGAGCACGACGAGAACATGTTGACAACGCAACGTTCCACCGGGTTGTCTGGGTTTGTGCAGATGCGACTGTATAATTAGGTTGCTTCTGGTTCTTCTATGGTCTGTACCTGCTATCGACCATGCCAGACCGGACGCATTGTTTCTGTGGTGGACCGCTGTACCTCTTTCCATCACTGGTCAGTGATTTTCATTCATCCATGACGGTCATGACGTACAGCATTGCCGAATTTTCTTATTTCTTCGTGGTGGAATCATATCGCGGGTTCGCAGGCTGATGCTGACCACCATGTTCCAGAGCTGGCGCCTCACCAATAAGCCAGCCGTCGTCGTCGCCGCTGCCGACGACGACGAACATGCGTACAACGACAAGGCCCTTCCCCCCACCCCCGGTCTCAAGCCTGTCCCGCCCTCCATCGCCCAGCTGGCCTATCCGTCCCCCGACGAGTCCTCTTCGCCGTCCGACTCGTCAAACGCGTCCCATGAGCCTTTTGCTGATTTAACCAAGTACGATGTAGCAGCATCTAGGCAGCCAAACAGGTTAAGGAAACCGCCTCCCTCGAGTTACCCGTTCTCGTTTGTCCCAGAAAACCCTTCTCCGCAAGCAAACTTCCCCTACTCGTTCCACCGCCACCGTTCCACCCCCAACAGCCCTGTAACCAGTTTCATCGCTGCCCCCGCTCGTCCTTTGTCCATGCACCCCCCACTACCTGCTCGCAAGCTCACAAAACGCAGGCCGTCCATCCACGAGCCCCCACCTAGCGCTGCAGCCGATCTCTCCATGGCCCGCATCGCAGAGCACCCGCCCCCGCCCCCGCCGCCCCTTCTGCGGAGAAACACCTTCAACTTTAACAGTTTCCGCCGCAAAAAATCCTCCCTCAAGTCCGCACAGAGTGAGGACGGCCACAGCCCGTTGCCTGCCTTGCCCCCACCCAGTCCGCTACTTCTCAATTTCGTAAGTACTTCTGTTCTTTGCTTTGGGCATCACCGTCTAAAGCGCGTGCATTGCAGCCGACCTTCCGGCCATTCCACGCGCGCAGACGCGATTCCTGGCACATCCAGTCTGCTTCTCAGCCACCTGTCGAGATGCGCCACTCCAGCCCCGCTGCCCCCGGCGACCTAATCTCAGACGCCGCATGGACAGGCACCCCAGAGGCCCTCGACACCATCATCCGCGCGCGCGGTGGGTGGAAGTCAACGTGGAGTCTGTCATTACCGCAGGACGCAGAGCCGCCGCCGAGGGTGCGCGCCAAGGCGAAGAATAAGAAGCGCATGTTCACGCTTAACGTCGACGACGAGGAAACGGAGAGCCCGCGCAGTGAGAGCCCGGTCAATGCGCCCCTGGAACAGCCGCCGCTCCCGCGCCTTAACGCGCACGTCGCGTCTCCCAAACGCCGCTGGACACTCGCCATGGCCCTCACGGACGAGGGTATCTCCGACGAACTTCTCGTCGAGAAGCTCGAGGCACTTCGGAGCCGCTCGCGCACCGCGTCGTTCGTCGGCACCGACGATGCGAACTTCGAGGTGGAAGACGACGTGGCTGAGTGGGACGGCATGTGGGCGGCGTACGACGACGAGCTCGACGCGGACGAGGAGCCGCCTCCCTTGCCGCCCAAAGACGCGACGCTGAGCCACGCGCAGCGCACGACGTCGCTCCCCGCGCTGCCGTCGCCCTCGACCGTGAGGTGGCAGTCTGCCCGCCGCGCGCTGCTGACGTGTCGCGAGCTCGTACGCACGGAGCGACACTACCTTACGTCGTTGCACCTACTCCTCGACGGGGGCACGCGCACGCCGCCGCCGCCGCTCATGCGTGCGTACGCGGGGGCATTAGCAAAGGAGAGCGCGGGGCTGCTGAGGCGGATGGAGGAGGACCCAAGCGCATGGGGCGTGGCGGCGGCGTTTTTGGGCGCAGAGGAGGGCGTGGAGACGGCGCTGGTGGCGTGGTGTGGGGTTGTAGGCGGGTGGTTTGTCGATGGGGAGCGGCCAACGAAGAGGCTGAGTAAGATGCGGAGTACGAGTACGAGAGCTGGGTCGGAGTGTGGGGCGGTTGAGGAGGAGGAGGGAAGCGTCGAGAAGGCTGGGGCGGGGAAGCCCACGAAGAGGAGGAGCTCGATGAAGCTTTTGTCGCTCTCTGCGCTCTCGCTGTCAGGCGAGCCAGGCGAGGCTACGGTGTCGCGCGCGCGCTCGAAGAAGGAACGCGATGCGCTCCCTGCACTACGGGACCTGGCTATTCTACCGACACAGCGGGTGATGCGGTATGTGCTTTTGTACCGGGGTGAGTTCATTTTCCTCTTTCAATCGCATTGTTTCTACTATACTGCTTCCCGAGCTACGAATCCGTGCTAACCTACATTTCCTTTTTTCGCAGACCTCTTGGACCAAACGCCGGTGAGCAGCCCGTCGCGCGCGCTGGTGGCGCGTTCCGTGGATGCAGCGATGCGGATCGCGCAGAGATGTGATCGGGCGCAGGGGAATGCGGCGTTCTTGCAAAGGCGATAAGCGGCGGGCCGCCAACAAGGTCCTCGGGACAAACGGGCCAACACCAGCCCGCGTCAACGGCGCGTCGTTGGTTACGCGAGCCACCTCCCCGACGTCCCATCATGATATCCCGCCCATATTTATCCAACTCCACACATGCCATTCCAATGGTTCCATTTCACCTGCCGACCATCCCTCCCGATAACATATACCACCCACCAACGCCGATTCCCCGAGGCTCCAAAATTATCTTTATGACTGACGACAGCACTCAACATTCAACACTCAGATCATCATATTCCCGACATGCAGATTTGTATCTAGTTCGCTTTCGCCGCATTGCATTCCCGTAGTTGCATATTTCCGTGGGGGGCCTAGGCAATAGCCGACGACCACCGGCACCATGATTACGCGCCGAACTACACACGCCAACGCTTCCTTTTCACGCACGTTTACGACCCCGTCCGCCGCATCATCTCCCTCGCAGCCCTGCCCCCACCGCGCCACCTCATCCCCTTGCTGCTCATCCCGACATGCCCCTAGACGCTCACATATGTTACGCCACCATACCATACTTAACGTTATATCCCTCTGTACTACTATTAACTGTACTTTTACTCCGTCTGTCCGTGGTGTTACCGATACTGGGTTTACATATTGGGCCCAATTTTATCTTGGTTGTACTCGTAAAGAATCCATGCGTGTAGTGATGTGTGAAGGGATTTGGTTCTCGAGATTCAGCCCGAGCCCCGCTGAGAGAGCTGGTAGCTGGAGCTGAGGACAAACGTGTGTGGGACGGTGTTTCTATAAGCGTAAGATCCTCGCTGTCAATCAATCCCTTTACGGTAATTCGGTCAAAGCGAGGAATTGCGATTTCGTTTAGGTGATCCTTTTTCTTTGCCCTCTGTGTCTATGCAATTTCTTCTGGCGACAGTTTCGGCTCACATGATTCTTTGAAGATGCAAAAGCGGCACCCCTGTGTTTGTTCTGCGCAAACACCAGCTGTATAAAGTCCGCCCGGCATATACCGATCAACTCTCATCTCAAACCACAACCAACATGTTCTCTGCAATCTTCGAGTCTTCTGCTTCTGCGTTCCCCATCCCCGCTGTGTTCTGGGCTGTGGCTTCGGCCATCTCGCTCAGCATCACTTCAATTAGCCTCGAGAGCTCCAGCCTGGAGAAGACCGCGCTCGCCATGGGCGTGAAGCCCACCTACGTTTACACTATACCCAGCCCCACCGTACTCGCTCAGGAAAACATCGGTCTATTCAGCAGCTTCCTCTTGGTTCTTTCAGTTACAATAATTATCCTGGCCTCGGGTTCGTGGATTCGGTCACCGCGTCTCGGCGCTCGCCTGAAGCGCGAAGCGACGCCTCCTCCGCCTCCCCCTCCGCCTCCTCCCGCCCCACTCGGCCCCAATGCCGCCGACATCAACGATGGAGAAGAGCACGGTCCTGAGGAAAACGGCGGCGGCCACGGCGACGACCCGCATGTTGAAGACGGCGGCGTCGATGAATCGAAGGACGACGATGGCTTGGCGACGGCAGCGGCTCCCGCCCCGGAAGACCCTTCTCCTCCTCCCGGCGGTGTCGATGAAGAAGACGACGATGGCGACGCCGTGGCGGCGGTCACTCAAGGCGGCCTCCCGTGGCTTTTCTTGTTACTTCTCATTTCCCTGGCGGCGTCGCGCACCCCCGCAATCACCGTCAAGGTCGACGGCGCGGTTCCCAATCCCGCTCCTCGCAGCCCGCTGTCATCGGTCACTATACCCGGTCTCCTGGAGCGTCTGGACGACGTCGTCACCTGCAAGGCATCTTCCTCTATCCCTCAACTCCTCGCCAAACCCCGCATCCCGCCCAGTCCACTCGACAACATACAGGCCCGCGTTGCCCTTGAACTCGATCCCCCGGTACCCGTTGTTGCGCCGCAACAAGTCAGCGCTGTCCCTATCGTTGCTGCCGTTCATGTTGCCGCTGCCATTGCGGTTCATGTCCCAGCTGCCGTTGCTGTTCCTTCGCCGGCACCGACTATTCGTCAAGTTGCATTCGTAGCATGGAGAAAGACCTTTGCCTTGTTCGCTCTAATCCCTGGACTCTTTCTTCTGGGTGGGATTTCCAGGTTGTTGCTGCCCTTGGGAAGCAGGTCACGGAGAACAGAGAATGAAGCCCTCGAGAACGAGCCCCCGCCACTTACCCCTCGTATGGTACCTCTGCCGCCGTCACCACCTATGACACCGCGGCACGTACCGTTACCGCTCTCCCTGCCCACCACCCCTCGTCGACACCGTCCTCCACCGGTCCCACCGTCCTCGCCAATCTCCCCTCGCCGTCAAAGGCCGCTCGCGCCGTTGCCTTTCCGGGACGCAGCAACAGAGAACATCTGCGACAATATGGTTTCCTTGGTGAAGGACAAGACGGCGCGGCGCATTGCATGCAAGGCGGAAGAAAAGGAGAATGTGGGGCGAGACGCAAGCAGGGAGCGACGCCGGCGGGTGTCCGCGGTGCAGCGTGAGATTTGGAGACGCTTATACGAGCTGAGGGCAGGAGACGGCGAGAAAACCTGATGTGAAGAAATGAAGATGATGAAGATGAACGATGCACGACGAAGGCGCCTCCCTTATACCCGCGCGGACGCTCTGTGCGCCGACGCCTCGACCCGAATTTCCTTTGCTCATATCTATTACTGTATACCCCCTGCTTCATCTACCATATACCCTACCATATACCCTTCCTCCTCCTCTTCCATCTCATCTTTAGCTAGGTAGACGTACCCAAGCATATACCCTAGTTATCTGAATTCCTTTCCGATGATTACCTGAAGCGGAATTTTGAGAAGACTTGAATTAAACAGAACAAACTACAGAGACCTAATTCGCCATCACCCGGATCGAAGAGACGCGTTGTAGACAGCAATAGGTCGCGGTATATTTGTAGTGGCGCGCAGGACACCGACGACAGACTCAATCGAACTCGCCCATCTCCTTCGAAAAGGTGTTTATTTCACGTATGTCGTGTTTACATCACAAAAATGGTTAGTACAAAGTACCCTAGATATGCCTGGTGAGAATCTTTCTTTGTGTCCGTCTGCCGATATTCCTGTACGGCGCCTACTCGTTATCCGACTGGCTGGATGCATCGTCGTACAACACCACATATCGCTGCGCTTGCTGCGGCTCCTCCGACGGCACAGACGCCCACTCCTCGTCATCGGACGTCGGCACGCTGATCAGTGAGCCAGAAGACGCATCCGAACCATGCTCAGACAGTTCGTCCTCTTCCACTTCGCCGCGGCTCACGCTCGAAGTGCCGTGTCCACCTGAGGCAGACGAGGTGGGAACCGACTGCGCAGCGCGCGGCATCACGATGATTGACGACGAGCTCAGCGAGGACTCGTTGGAGGGAGTCTCGGTGACATTGATGCTGTTAAAATTTAGCACAAGTAGAATGAGAGCATTACGAAAAAACGTACTCAATCCAGATGCTTTCGCCAAAGAGCTTCCCTTGACCATCGCGTAGGCGCCAGTAGCTCACATATCGCCCCGGCGTCTCAGGAGCCTTCAGCTCGCCGGTCCAAAGTTCGACCTCGGCGCCAACTTTGACCGAACCGACGGGTACGCCCGCAGGTCCGCCGACTTCACGCGTAAGCCGTTCGCCCGCAACGTAAACAAGTTCAGTCCCTGCAGGCCAGGCCACACCTCCGCTGTTCACCATCTGCCAGCACTTCATGAACTCGGCGCCAGGCGGGAAGATCTGTCCGTCGGGGAGCGTCAGGTCGTTGACAAAGGTCGCGCGCAGACCCAATGCGGGCGCAGGAACGGGGATTGGAACCGGTACTGCGGCTGGAGCAAGGGCAGGTGCGGGGGCGGGTACCGGTGCAGGCGCGGGAACGGGAGAAGGAGCAGGGGGTTCTTCCTTGGTAATCGAAACCAGGGGCTCTTCGTTCTTCTTCTCAGCCTCGCTCTCGCTCTCATATCCGTTAAGCAGCGCCGCAAGGGAATGGTTGAACGAAGTAACCCCCCGCGCCGTCTCATCGCGTTTCGCCAGCCCTTGGAGGAACAGGTCGGAATTGGCGGCGTTGCCAACAGGGCGGTTGAGCAGCGCCTCACCCGTCAGTGGCGAGTCCATCACCGCAGCAGGCTCCTCCTGCACCGACAGGCGCGAGAACGCATCGATTGCGGGCTCGGTGTCGTGCTGCGTGAGATGACGCAGTTCCTCCGACTTGGGCCAGAAGGGTCTGAAGCCGGCGGGGAACGCGGGTTCGGGCACCGCAGGAGCAGTGACGGGCAGGACCGGGCGTGCCCAACGCATTTGCTCCTCTTCGATGTGAAGCGCGAGCCTCGCCTGCGCTTCGGCGAGCTCATCCATCGCCTCGCGGCGTTCCTGGGCCATCTTGTCGGCCTGTGCGAGGTCTTGCGCGATCCAGAACTCTCGCTCCTTTCGATGCTCCTCCTCCTCACGTTGTTGCTGTTCGACAACCTCGCGAGCTTGTAGCTCCTGCAGCTGTTGGAATTGCGGCCTCAGAGGTTGGAAGACGGGCATGTGCTCTTCGTAGAGGGTACGTAGGGGCGCGTTCCAGGTCGCATGACGCGGGGGAAGAGGCGGCGACGGGGAGCGGCTGTCGTTGCGCAGAGACGGTGACGGCGAGGGCGAGTGGGAGAACCGCGATGCTGTGGGTTGTGGGCGGGTGAACGAGTATCCGGTGTAAGAGGGCTGCGGCTGGCGTGCGAATGCGGGCTCATCGTATAGGCCACCCGGCATCATCATCGGGGACGGGGGGCGGGGCACATACGGGGGAGAGGGCAGACGCGGCGGGGGCTGGTAGGCCAGCACAGGCGAGCTCGAGCGGGAGCTCTCGGAGCGGAAGAAGAATGGCGACGGCGGCGGAATGGGAGACGGAGCGCTGTCCAGGAACGAAGCCGGCATGGTATTGCGGCGCTCGTTGGGGTTCATCATGAAGCCGCGACCGAAGGAAGGTGACCGCGAGCGAGCGCGCTGGACGGGCACCGGAGAACGGCCTCTCTGCGTGTCGATCAAGTTCGTCTGGCCGACCCTGTACACCGTCGGCACAACTGTGTCCGGTGTTCTCATCTTGAGCAGTGGGTGGATCTCGGGGTGCATCGGGATGGGGAATGCCTCACAGCTGCTGCAGAGATCAAAGTCGGGACATTCAGGGTGCATGCACTATGCCAAATTCAGTACAATAAATTGCGAGCATATTATGGATAAATACCTTGTAGCGGATGCCATAGATAGTTTTGTCGCATCCATCGCAGGTCACGAAGTGCACAGGATTGACCGGGTTCTCGCGACGCTAAGCATATCCCATATCCGTGAATTGACAGACGGAATGGGGGATAACAAAATAAACACACAATATAATCCGAGGCATTAGCAAGCTTGACGAATGCATGATGCGGGTGTTGCTCCCGAGTTATACTAGGTATTGTTAGCACTGACGGCCCGCCATCAGCAGCTGATCATTCATACCTGAAGCAATTCGAGCAAGTATCGAAATCCGGGCAGTCCGCGCATTTCTGGAACAACGCTTAGCGACAGCAATCATCGAACGACTGAAGACTCACATAACGATCCCCACGAATTCTCGAGTCACACAGATTACAGGTAGCATAGTGGACCGCAGGCTGCACATCAGCTTGCGGGGCGGGGGCGGGGGCAGGGGCAGGAGCGCGCGCGCTCGTGTTTAGTTGCGCGTCCCGTTCACCATCGCCGGAGTAGACCGTGTGCACAATGACACGGCCAGGCTCCTTGATTTCGAGGAACTCATGGAAAGGATTGTGGCGCTCCGCGGAGCCCGACTCGATGCAGGAAGTGCACAAGTCATAGTCTGCAGCGTAAATCAGCGATGAACTTAATAACATCTATGTGGACAAGCTTACTAGGGCAGTCAAGGCACTTGTGCCGAATGCCCTCAATGACATTGTCGCACATGTCACAGACGACACCGCGGTGGATGACCGGAGGAGCCGGTGGCGCGGGGGCCATGGGGACCTGCGCCACAGAGGGCACCGGGAGGGGCGGCAGTGGTGCGGCGGCAGCGGGAGCAGGAGCACGGGGGAGCTCATTGGCGGGAACAAACGGAGTGATTTGAGGCTGCATCCCAAATGGATATATGGGGCTGTATCCCTGCTGCTGTTGCGGAGGCGTCCACGCCAGGGGCGGTTGCCAAGTAGCCCAAGGAGTCGGGCCCATGGAAGGTTGAGTCTCAAGGGGGCAAGCAGCGCAGACCTCCTTCTTCATGATATGAGGAGCCATGGCGGCAACACAGAAGGTAGTGCTCTGGTTCTCGTGACAGCCAGTGCACTATCGTTACGTTCAGCATCAATAAATGGTTGACGTAAATAGCAACATACGACGACGATGCTGCACTTTTCGCAGGCAAACCACGGGCCTTGGAAGATCTTTGCGCATGTGGTGCAGTACTTGAAGAGGCAGAACGACGAGGGGGCTACAGGCGGAGGCATGGGGATAAAGTTACGGGGGAGAGGGAGAGGAGTCGGGGCCGGCGTGGCAAAGGAGGATTTGAGAATGTTGTCGAGATCCTGTTTGAATTGGGCAACGATTCCTTCAATTTCTACCTTGCCCTCGCTTACGGCGCAGCAGGAGCCTGCGGTCACCGACTGCGGCTCCGAGTGATGGTGCTGCGGCGTGAGAGTTGACGTGGAACGCGGACTGTGGCGTTCAGAACCAGAGTCTACATCCATTGACGCCGACGGGCCTGAAGCGGAGGAGAGAATGATGGGAGGAGGAGGAATATGGGACATGGAAATGAAAGGATTCGGTGCACTGCCGCCAGTCAAGGTGGCAGGGCTGGTATTGTCCGCAGGAACGAAGCCGGCGGGGAGCTTGTGGGGCGTCTCATCGAAGACGGTGAACCTCAGCATGGCGTTGGAGAAGAGGCCTTTCGAGTAGGGAGCGATACAGGAGCCCCACTCTTCGGCGTTGTGGACCTCGCGGCCAATTAGAATAGAAGCGGCCTTGGACGAGTCTGGAGAAAAGAGAAGCTTTGAAAGATAGTAGTTGTGGCTAATGGGAAAGACACGATAGAGCTGGAGAGGTGGTCAACGATAAGCGCTGGCTTACGCGGCCGACGTAGGGGTGCATACCTGGTTGTAGAGCTCCTCGTAGCTGGGAAAGGACGAGAAGGAGATCTTTCGGAGCTCTCCAGTCCTGTAGTAGGTGGCTTTGACTGAAAACGGCATTTGGGCGTTGTGGGGAGAAAGCAAAGCGCTAACTGACTGTGGGCGTTCCTTTATAACCATTACGTCAGCGTCCCTATTCTATCCGCATTCACAGCCAAAGTCCACAGCGTCGCACAGCTCATCTATTAAGTTCGAAAGCTGGGACACACCTCCTCCATTGATCTAACCATTTACCTAACTATTTGGGTTGATAGTCCAGGTTGCAACAAAATTACAATGAATCTATTGAACTATTCTGAACCGGACTCGTAGAGACGGGTGCTTGCAACTGCTACCCGGCGATATATGTGTCTGACAGCATTCCGTCGTCGTCTGGGAGCTAGTCCGATTATTATCTCTTAAAGTCGGAGCGTAGACGCCGCTTTGGAGTCATCTGAATCCACTTGACACAGCTTGAAATTGTAACCGAGTGTTGGGTAACAAGCGGGCCCTGAGAGCTCACCAACAATCCTAATTGCATGGCTGCAGTGAGGATACATACCATTTGCCAGGCAACCATAAGTAGTGAAAGACTTCAAGCGAGCTCATTTCTCGGTGTTTTTAGTCGGCAATCAGTGTTGCGAACTGTTATTCCTATACTTGGCAATTCGCCCCTATCTCTGTCTCTTCGTCTTTGCAACATTAACCATCTTGAAGCTGGAAATAAGAAGTTACACGAGGATTGGGAGCCTGAATGCCAACCCATTGATTAAGACAACTGTCACTGAAATCCTCATTTTCTGAGACTGATTTACATTCGGGGCACTTGGCGTCAAATAAATGTGTCCTACAAATTCCTACCTTGTTCTCTCAAAACGTAAATATGTCTCAAACACACGATACGCTGAACGCGCATGCAAAGCAAGCAATAGTGTGCGAGTAAAAACGCTTCCTCCGTGAAATTAAGCAATTGGACTGATGTCGGAGCCTCGGAGGATTGGCTCCTTCTCGCCGGGAATTGCGTTCTGAGAGCCGTGTGCCTGTGTGCATACTGAGATGCCATTGTTGCGTGCAAATGGGGTTTAACACATTTAAAATTCATTTTGAATGAAACTTGGGGAAATCAAGGAGAATTCGAAATCGTAAATTAGAGACCTACCGACGAGGCGGAGTTTGCTCTATCTTGCTCTGGATGTTCCTCTACTGAATGCACTGGACATTGCTAGCGTTTGTACGCAAACTGTACCTAGTCTGGTATTTAAGAATAGAAACCAGGGAATACCGGATATTTTTACAATACACCGCGCGTTCGCTAGCGCTTGGCATGTACTAGGTTACGATTGGCGTCGATCGCGGTCGCCCGAGAAGCGCCGAGAATGAAAGTGCGAGAATTTACGAGTGCATATAAGGTTGGATGACCGCTGATCACTGCCACTTGAAGTTGGCCATCAGCAGGATGTACGACTTACTGACGACGACAAGGTGCGATCCGTACCTACAGCGCCTGGCCTGGAACAATCACGACGGCCACCCCTCTTCATACCTGCTACTCCAATTCCACTATGATCGTTTGTACGATGCCGCTGTCCAGGTCAGTTACTTACCGCCATGGTATCGATTCTTCCTCATCTCTCGACAGCACGACTGGCCGGAAGCCCGGTCTTCTATCTCCTACACCGCCCTATATGAGGCATGCCAAACCGCGGTCGCGTCCTACGACGGCGATCCCGCAGACGCCTTCAAAGTGCGCAGCTTTCCACTCGCGTGAACACTGCGCTTACCCGCACAGATCCGTATTACTCTGTCCCGAGCA